>JBAIZL010000003.1:13586372-13931372 GCA_036971475.1 Prosapia bicincta | reverse complement strand
CATTGAAACAAGCATGCCAAAAAAGAATATTGTTTTGTGAATTCGTATACAGGTATTTATTTATAACCATAACTCACAAGCCACCTCAACTATTACCTATATGCATAGAAGTAAGAAATTTATAATAGAAACTCTAAAAGGGAGACTAGAGTAAAAGAGCATAATTAGAAGAGATAACAGCCAGAATTTGTTGGCAGCAAAGGATGCGAAACAAAAGATTTTTAATCATAGATCTACAATGAATAGCTTTCTCAATGTGCACATTTATAGAATTTGAACATAATATTAATCAATTTTCATATTACAGTCGCTAGGTTTAAATTTTGTAGAAACAAAAACTATTGCTTTGCGAGTCAACCATTGTATTTTATTAATTTAGTGGCGACGTTTTTATTACATTCATGTCAACATTATTTAATTATAGCAACAAGCTAATCAAATATTACAAAACAATTGACACTCAACAAATGACAAGGGCATACACACAATATAATAAATTATGCAGTTCGAGTATTATGCATTTCCTTAAGCAAACTAAAATAAGGCATAAGTTATATCAAATATAATGATTCGTATTATTTATTGTAACATATGGTTTGATTTAAACACTGAACTCACTAAGAAAAATACAAACAACCAAAAACAACGACATATTAGAATTTTAAACATTGCACTTACTAAAATAATTTTTAAAATTACAATAAAATATTCATTAAAATTTATTTTTGTGAATAGGTAATTTTGGTATACATTGGGGTTAACTGTGTCCGTTATGCAGAATAGTTTATCACGTTTTTATTTGTTTGTTTTGAATTGTTTATAAATTTGTAAACGCTTGTCTTAAATGGGTAAAGTAGACTTCTATCTAGAGGAGAGTAGGTAATATCTGCCCATGTAAGGTATTTACCTTCCTTCAGTAATGCATTTTTTCCTCTATCCTTCCTTATGCCAAATTAGTTAGTTAGTTAAGCAAATTGACCCCTCACCCCCATGAACTTGATTCTGGGTAGTCTTATTTTAGATATGCATTTTGCACACATGAGCCATCATCATTTTATGCATCCCAGACAGTTGATTTTGCATTTTCTAAAGTTGTTTGAATTATTAAGATTTAAAATTTTATACTAGACTTTTGTTTCAGTATAAGTAATCCTTTTAATAACAAACAGTTGTTCTTCATATCTTGACAATTTATCCATATTCATATATTTTGTTTACTCAATGTTTGATAATTTGAAAACGTATTTTACTTTTTAGCGTATAGTTCATCTGATAGAAAATAGTAAACTGCCCTCTTATTTTAAATTATATATACGTACAACCGTAATGGTAGTTATATATTGTGGCATACCTTTCCAATTTTGTAATTACAGTCGACTCCGATTATCCAGGGCAATTGGGATGAAAAATACTAAACTATTAGGTTAAAATGTGAACAATTTATATTATTATAAACAATTTAAATATTTTAGCCTACATAACTTTAACCCCTTCATTATGGTAGAATTGCTGCTGGACCAAGGTTTTTTTACTAGTGAGTTTTTATATCTGTTTCAGTAGCCAAAATAATGTTTAGCGTTTGTTAAATACTTTAAAAAGTGAGTTTTTTAAAATTTAAGTCATTTTCATAAGTCCGAGTTTTTTAGAAAAATATTTTCTAAACAAATTTTCTTCTGCATGTAATTATTTTTAAAAAAAGCAGTATAAATTGCTTTACCGAATAAAATTGTACATCTAGGGAGACTGTGATCTTTCGTATACATTGTTTATTTACTACACACATTAACTGCAAAGGGAGGCTAGAGCTATAGCGACAGTGGTCCATCAAAAGATAAGAATCGCATGTTAGGGGAATCGTTCTTATACATGGTGATTGTAAGTCTACTAAATAGGTTGGTCTGAATTTATTACAATTTAGGCTTTATTTCCAGAAGCAAAAATCTTATGCTACATAAGGGCTAGTTTGTTGAATGTTGTTCAATCTATAATACTTACAAATTGTAGTTTGTTTATATGATATAATATTTTTGTTTGTGATATTTAGTGATAATGGTGATTTCAATGATAAATACCGAGCCAGAATTCAGAATATAATAGGAGCAAAATTATTATATTAAAGCTATTGAGCCAAAACCCTTACATGATGATGTAGGTATGTTTTAGTTGGGCTATTCCACTACATTTTTAAAATTATAGTGATAATTATTTAAATGTTTTAAATTGTAATATGTCGTTTTTGTTTGTTTATGTCTTTCGTAATAAGTAACGTTTTATAAAATGGTAACGTTACAATAAATACTACGGATCATTTTTATTTGTATTTGATGTTGTATTTATTTTTCTGAGGGACATGACTAATACTCGAATTTAGGATTTTATTATATTCTGTGTATGTCCTTGTTATTTGTTGAATGTCAATTACATCATATTATTTGTTTATGATAGCTAATAATTAATTTGTATTAACATTAACTACTATTCATACGTACTTGCCTGAAGATGGTTATTAATATGTCATCGAATCGTTTCCACTAAATTAATTAATTACAAACCTTGACTTTCAAACCAGTCGTTTTATTTCTACAAAATAATATTATTCAAGTAATCACTTTGGATCACAATAAATTATTTCATCAAGACCTAATGGAAAAAACGCCAGTATTATAGTTGATTGGTACAGTGTGTTTATAAAAATATATAAAGTAGGATTTTAATAAATTTCCATCAGTAGCAATTCATTTAACTCGGTACGAGTGTATATTGGTTCATAATGTGAAATTTAAATTTGAAATTAGAGCAACATTTAGGACCAGCCCTCCTATATTTCTAGAAACCATTTAGTGTAGATCCTGAGAAAGATTCTACGGCCCCAAGTATGGTTAAAACGACTGGACTTAAAAATAAAATGCATTGCTAAAAACGCCAAAAGCCCTCATTCATTTCGGTTTTTGTGACTGATTCAACGTTAATAATTGCCGTCAAATATAAGGTACAAGCTGAAACAATGTGGTGTTTTATGATATTTACATAAATCGCTAACATTGGCATTTCTGTAAAGTGCTAAAGGGTGTGGTTAGAGGGAAATAAACGAAAATGATCAAAGAGAACTGCTTCCACAAACTTCTTAACAATCTTCAACACAAATCGAGATAAATTGTCATGAATGAGACTGTCGGAAGTGAAGATGTAGAAAGAAAAAGAGTCACATAACATCAGACAATCTTTCACGTTGAAATGTATATAACAAAACTGCCATGTCGTATACTATAAAATAATTACACTTGAGAGGTTTTATACAATTACAGAGATTATAAATTCAAATACAATTTAATAGCGTATGGTTAAAATTAACCTTAAATATATTCAAAACCAGTTATTATTATGAATAAAGGGTTAATATAATTCCATAAATAATGCGTCAAAACTATTGTTGTGAAATATTTAATAATAAATTTTGTTTTAGCTATGACAATAACGATAATAAAGTTAATTAATTGATCCTAAAAGTATAACACTCGTGTATTATTAACAATTCAGATTTAGAGATGAAAGAAGGTTTACTGCTGAAATATTGACTACAAGCTAGTATTCATCGTAAGTAGAATGAGTAAGACATTGTTTAATTTCAGGTTGCAAGTATGTAATATATTATTCGTTTCATAACTATATCCCTAAATATGTTAGTTATTAAATACAATAATTCAGGAGGGTTATTAGGCTAAGATTGGTTTGCTATATTTTTAGAATGTATCGAGGATGAATATAATTAGAGTTTACTTAAATTTTAATAAAGTTTGCAAAATATTGTAAATATTGGCTTCGAGGACTTTTAAAATGATATTAACCATATTTTTATAAACTAAAGGCGATTAATAATAAATATGTTTCATGTATTGGACTTTTGGTTGCTACTGAAAATTAAAATTGTGTGAATTATCTCTATTAGGCATAAATTAAATATCGTGTTAGTTATATTTACTCGTAAAATATGACAAAAAGAGAATTTCATCTTTAAATAGAATTATTATTTTACATTAAACATAAATGAACTGCTATCTAATATACACGATAAACAAAGGGTATTATGGAGTGCAATGCGCTTATCCCCTATATAACATATAACAATAAACTAGTTTGGAAATTGTATGACGTAAAATATTTAAAACTTACAATTGTCTGCACTAACGCAAATGTTAAACATAATGATATAACAAATATAAGAGTTTTTGTATTTGTTATACAACTTTCAATCAATATTTTAATTGTCTCGCCTCATAAAATAATTTTCACACAATAATTTTCATTCATATTAAGGACCGACCAAATGGTGTCATATCTTCAAATTTCAGAAATTCCCAACTTTAATAAACAGGAAAAAACCGATACTTTGAAAAATCAGTCGGTCACAAGTAAAAAGATATAATATAAATTATGTTATATGTTATTGAATGGAGGTATGTTATTAAAATCAAATTTTTTTACATAAGCAGTTGTTATATTTTCAAGAAAAATAGAATTTCATTTTACAAACAACTTAATAATATTGCTCATTAAAAGGTATAGCGTCTGAATCCCGAAGGACAGTTACATTGACTGAGAGCCAAGTTTCAGGACACTTGAGTTTTTTTGAGAGATTCTACACGTAGAGACTACAGATAGGAGCGGACACTTATTCCAAGAGCATAGACATAACCTAATAGAGTTGCAAGGCTAAGTATTGTTCATTTTAAACAGGTTTAGTAATATATCGAAAGTGAATAATGTTTATATATTATGACCGGTGAAATACTATCATAATTTTAAAAACTTTTGCTGCGAAATATTTTAAACATATTTTAATAGTGATGTCACTAGGTTCTGTTGTATGTCCTACACGCTAACCGTGGCGACGTTTTAAGGGGTAGATGTAAGTAATTAAATCTAATTTCATAACAACACTGATAGAATAAAGATCAGAATAGATTTAGTTAAAGTAACATACAGTTGCTATCACTATAAAAGTAACATCAGTTTTAAACATATTTTAATAGTGATGTCATTAGGTTCTATTGTATGTCCTCCGACACGCTAACCGTGGCGAACTTTTAAGTGGTAGATGTATGTAATTTAATCTATTTTCATAAAAACACGGATAGAATAAAGATCAGAATAGATGTATTTAAGTAACATACGATTGCTATCACGATAAAAGTAACATCAGTATGGATTTACGTAATTTATCCTAGTGATATAAAACTTTGAAAATACATGGAATCATTCGAATAGCATTTTCTTATAAATTTAGATCCCATTATTTCCTGATCTACTCATTCAATTTAATTCTATTTCATATTTATAAACTTGTTTGGAGGACTACTCCACTTTGTGGTGGGAATTTCCCCCACTAACCACTATCCCCTCTAGTTCATGAATTAAACAAAGTCATTGTTTGAAATTCTTTAACTCCAAAAAGAAATTTTATTTGAAATTGAATTATTTAAAATGTCAACTTTCCACAAAAATTGTTCCATATAGAATTTTTAAATAAATGAAAACGAGAGAAATTAACCTGACCTTAATCGCAGGGTCACTTCTAAATCCTGGTAGATTTTTCTTTCTTCTTCCTCGAGATAGTTTGTTTCTGGGGTGGCCATCTTGGTATGCAAGGTAACTCGTCACTAAAAAGAAGCGCACCCCTTCGCCGAGTCCATTGTCGATGGCGTCCCATCTGCGTTGACGTAGCAGAATTTTATATCCCGATTTTGAAATTTATAAAATTATGCTCTCCCTCCTTCAGTTCTTAAGTTCTTATTGTTCAGTTATTTATTTAATTATTTTATTTTCACTGTTCATATATAAAAGGTTGATTTAAAAATTGGCATTTAATTAAATTTGGATTTCTTCACTGTTCACTGTTTTATATAAATTTTGAAGGACTGTTCTTTATAAATTATTTTACTGACTCTAATAATTTTTCATATTGTTTACCCTAACACACACAAAGTTCTTAAAAACGCCGCCACATAGATGTTACACTTTGGAGACCACTTTTGGAGAAGTTACCTCCTCCAAAAGGGTTCCAAACCACACGCGACTACATTTTAGCGACGACCAGTATCGCGCTTAGCACGCCATTTGCATCGTCGTCATTTACAGATCGCAAACTGAAACAAAAGCTTGTGACCTGGAGCAACCGGACCGACACATCCTCCACCTTTTAAGTCTCGATTAACGCTGTCTATTTTAACCTCGCTGGGCTTTCTCGTTCCCACGAGACATATCTCACCAGGTTTTGTCAACCAATGGGGTGGCTTCTAAGATCTACGTCACGACATCATGCCACTTTTACCTTCGCTGGGCTTCCGCTTTTGCACACAAAGCAGGCTCACTCCAAAATGATCAAAATATTGTCTGTTTCTATAATTTGGGTTTAACTCTTCTATTTGGCGTTTTCGCGAATTTTGGTACAGGGCATCTCCTTTCCCTCTTGACAAGCCGCGTTGCAACGGACCGGCCCACCACTTACGCCGCGCCGTCAACCCTACCGTTGACCAGCACGCGAGCGCAAGGCCGACCACCAAACGCCCATTGCAGAGCAAGAATTTTGAAACGAGCCGCTCGCAGCCAATACCACGAACGCTGTGCAATGCTCGCCAAAATCTACCAGAGAACAAGTCACTGGACTTAAAAAAGAAAAAACCTAACTTGCTGCGGAATTTACCCTTAATGGGTAAGTCATCCCGGGGGAGGGGTTCTTTTGAAAGACATCTAAACGGCGAAATGACCATATTAGTTGTAGGAGAGTGTAAGAAACTTGTTTAAAAGAATACTCAGTTTGTTTGCAGGTTAGTTAAAAAATATTTATTTTTTAATTTTAAAATTTAGAATTTAAATTTACATCGCACAGACTGCAATTTATTTGACTTAAAATATCTTTTGTGTTTGTTCTCACACAGTTAAGAAACCATACTCTGCTTATTCTATTTGACATTAAAGTTTAAATTAAGATTTTACGATTTTAGTTTGCCTACAATCGGAATATACAAGATTATCAAAATATTTTCTGAACAACAAATCATAATTTATAAAAATTGTTAAAACATCTGCTGAATAAATTCAAACACCTTCCCAATTGAAATTATAATATTTAAATACATATTTTAATTCAAACGTTTACTGAAACATATTTAAAACCTTTTTAAACATATCCTCAATCATTTTCAAAATCTACAAATCTATTAAAATTCATTTTACCCTTTTAACAGAAAATATTTAACCCTTTGGTTACTATTAGATCAACCCTTTCTGCATGAAAATTAACATAATGAAATTTATTAATATTTATTGAAACATAGTTAAACACTTTTAAACTGATCCTTGATCATTTACAAAGAAATTTACAAATTTACTAAAATTAATTTAACCCTTTTACTAGAGAATATTTAACCCTTTGGTTACTATTAATTTAACCCTTTTGCAAGAGAATCATAAATACAGAAATTTATTTAAAATTTATCAATGCAATTTCTGAAGGAAATTGATATTTAATAAATTATGAGTAACCTTTGCTAAATGGTTACTAACCCCTTTACCTAAATTATATAACTTATATTTAAACCAATTTGCAAAAATTTCATTTTTCCTTCTAAGTTTCCCTATCACCAACATATTATTTTACATACATATAAATCATGAAATAAACAAAATACACTTATAATTCATAAAAGAAAAAACTTATTTCAATATATATATTAGCTAGCCCCACTCACAATTTTAAAATCTCTTGTTTAACTTAACCCTTTTGTTGCACTCTTAACATATTTAAATTCTACACGTATCAAAATCATAACCCTTTATTTTTACTCAAACCTTGGTTTGATTTAATTTATTTAATACACATATATAATTTCACCCTTTTCTAAATAAAATCAACAATTTAAATTGAATAGCTTCAATTTATGATATAACCCTTGTTTATTTTAAACGAGAACAATTTATGTCAATTTGTTTCATATGGAAAAATTTCATAATGACTCCTTCTAAATAAAATAACAATTCAGTTAAAATTAATTATATGAAATAACACTCCTGTTTATAGGAGTACTTGAAACTAAAACATA
Source organism: Prosapia bicincta (assembly GCA_036971475.1). NCBI lineage: Eukaryota > Metazoa > Arthropoda > Insecta > Hemiptera > Cercopidae > Prosapia > Prosapia bicincta. Next base: position 13,923,273 of record JBAIZL010000003.1, on the reverse strand, counting down.
GCCTTCAAATCAGCTGTTGTAAACAATTGTCTTTGTCCGCCATCTTGGATATTTACTTTTAGCATATCATATTTAATTTTTATTACAACCCATCTCTTATTTAATTTCCTTACACCTTCATAAGACTTTAACTCTTTAAATAATTTAAAACCTTTTATTTGATTTGTTTATTTAAAACCCTTAACCCTTTACACTATTCCTAACCTAAAATTTTTATTTCCCTTACTTTCATGAAATGCAACATATTTTCTGCTTTTATGGCATCGCCATCTTGAAACCCCCTCTTCAAAACAAAGCCACCAGTATTTAATTCTGAATTTCACAGTTTACTGTTAATGGTTTGAAATTTATTTAAATTTTATAACATTCTCCCATAAAGAAAAATTTTTCAAATTAAACATTTCTGATTTGCAAAGGGAAGACAAAATAGACCTAACCTGAAATCCACCACAAAGCACGGCTTGCCCATTTCTCCCTCTCTTCTTCGTCTCTCCCTTTGTGCTCCAGTGGGGTGGGGGAGGTCCGGCTTGGATGTTGTATCTTTCCCACGCAGGTATACTTGGATGATTTCCCACGAGTTGCCGCCATCTTTGGAACCACCTTCCCTTTGTGCTTCTGGTACACCTCATGTAGATCCACTTGCTCAACCCTTTGTTTGAAACTCTCCCATCTTCTTTCTTCGATGCCTTTTGCACCTCTTTTAAATTTTAGACTGTTTCTAATAAACTTTTTAGCTTTAAACCCTTTTTTAACACTGTTCTTCACTGGGCATTTTATAACACAAGAAAGAATAAAAATTTTTTTTAAAACGTTTACCAAGTTAGTTGAAGTACGTTTAATTTAGTTTGAAATTTAGTATCACTTTTTTAAAACTGTTTGCTAGGTTATCACTGTTCACTTCGCCTTGCCTTTGTAGTAAGGCTGTAACACACACATTTTAAGACGCTCGCACATTATTGATGGAATTTTATGGGGAAACCTCTTTCGGCACGATCTTGAGGCCGAAGAGGCCCCATTTTCGGAAACACAACGTCACGACATTCCTACGAGACGAAATTGCCTTAGCCACTCATCGTTTTTAAGCAATTAACGGTAAAATACTACTGTTCATTCTTTACCGGAGCTAATCCCTCGCACGTCCGTACGCTTCAGAAGTCCTGGTTTCGCTGGGGTGTAAAAGGACGCTAACTTTTGTCTCCCACGGGGTAGCCCCCTCCTGCCAGTCTGTTCCCACGAGCCTCTCAACCAGTAAGAAACCTTATCGATGTCGTCATGATCGGCGCGCGCATCTTCTTTATACTAAAGTCAACGGCTCGCAGAATCAATAAAACGGATCGATTCTATCCACTTTTTCGTTCTAGCCGTATAACTCTTTAAGGGTGCCTTTGATGAAGTTTTATTATTCTTTATTTTTGATTTTTCTCGTCTCGCTTTATCGCTGGAAATGTCGATGGTAGCTCTAGGTCGATTTTGACCATCTTCCCCTTGCAAACGGCCTTAAATTAAAGTTTCTAACCCTTCTTACGGTGGCTTGGTTTGTTTTATATAAAAGAAATTTAAACTCTTTATGTTTTAAATTTTATCTTTTTTCGGTATGTATTCCAAGAGAATAATTGCCCGTCGCAGCGTCTCCTTAAATGTCGATGGTGATTGTAGGAGTATTTTGAGGTTTTCTCTCATTTCCATGTAATTTACTTGTATTTTAAAATATACAAATCCCCTTATCCCTTCTAATAGCTTTGATTCACATTTTTACATGAAGAAATTTTAATATTATTGAAACGGTATTTGCTATTTCTAATCCTGCCCGTTGCAGTGTGTGTGTGTATACTTGTTATACAATATACACGCTAAATTTGAAAAGTGTTTTTCTACACCCTCAAATAAGTATTTAATGCAAAACATTTATTAAAAATTGAAAAATGTCATGGAAAAACCACAATGAGTTCACTTGTAAACGTTTCTACTTAATATTTAGCAAATCATAAAAAGGAAAGATTTATTATTCCGATTTTCTAAGAAACCTACGCAGCTTACAAAGCTATGGAATGCAATTCGTCTCTAAAGATACATTTATGACACTGTCACTTATAATTTTCCCTTGAATTTTATTCGCTGTTAGTGACGGGCACAATATACGATAACACTGTAATGGAAAATGCATTGCTAATATGTTAGACGATTGCCGTTATACACTGAATACAGACATTTGAGAAGCAAAATATATCAAAAAAATGACAACTGTTCTTAGTTACAGGTATGTCAAAATTTATAATAGTGTTTAAAATCTTTTAATTTAAATGATCTGACACATAAAAACCTTGCGTAACTGAAATTGAAGGCTTATTCAAATTCAAAGTTGAAATAACTTTCGTGTCACATATTTCATCTTGTGTGATACAAATTCCCTTTTATATGGTTTCCAAGTGTTATTGAGTGATAAAAAAGATATAATATTCAATTTGAAATAGAATATATTTTTGAAACTGATAGAATTAGAAGTAAAGAAGAGGGACTGTGTTACATGAAGTGAAAGTGACTGACTTTGTTTTCTTTCTATTTGCTTTGCTAACAACATTACCTTTATACTTTCAGTTGGCTTTGTATAGTTACAAATTTATTTACTCTCTTATTCAAAATGGCTTCGGACTAATTTCTAAAATGGGTGAGGAATAGGGCTACCTCTTAAAATCCTTGGGAGGAGATTATCCCTAATTCTCCTCCCAGATCTCCTCCTCTTCTCCGATACTCCTTTAAATGTATTTCTAATATTTATTTTCTTACGAAAGTTCTACTACTCATACAAGTTCTTTACTTAAACGATCTTTACATTCTCACCTCTCCAAACAACGTTTTCTAAATCTCATGAAGAACAGGTTGGCTGAGTAGCGAACAGTATCATTTATTACCATAAATAAGTCAATTATATATATATATATATATATATATATATATATATATATATATATATATATATAAATATATATAATTTATATATATATATATTTGTATGCAAATGTCTATGTACGTTAAAAAAAAAATGCTTGTTATAAACAGTAGATGCTGATGCAATGCAACCCTAACGCAATGTGAAAGAGTTCGAGGAAAGATTAAATATAAGATTCAAAGCTATAATGAAATTATTCATCCTTACATTTGCTAAAGTAATTAGTATATATATATATATATATATATATATATATATATATATATATATATATATAATATAATATAGTATATACAGTTTATATATATATATATATATATATATTTATATAATCAGCTAATAGATTATACATATAGCTATACGTATAATACACACGTATTATCTACACTTCTATATGTTGTTAAAATTTGTTTTAAAATATTGTTGTCAAATTTTAAAAGTTTATTGTGTTTAAATAACTTCCACATCTCTTAGGAGAGAACATTGTACCCCAGTTATGGTTTCGCGGGCGAGGTCAGTGCTAATTATAAGGTCCTCTAGATAATAATCAAGTAAGTGGCCTTTTACAATGTTCCCTATTAAATTTTAATGCAATCTTTCACTATTAAACAGAAATGGCATTTATTCTTTTGATTGGCAAGAGTAAAAATTTAAGAAATTGCATTTTTTAAATTTCGATTTGAAATAATAAGAAATTTTCTGTTCCGTTAAAAAAAACGTCTTTAATATTTTAAACTCATTTAATGTTATTGTAATGTCACTAAAATGATGATCGGAAATATCAAATTTTGTCTAATATTTCTTCTGTTCTCGTACGTTACACATGTCATAACAAAATGCCTAACCTTATTACGATGGAAGCTTTATTATAGCTAAGAACATGACTATCCGTAGATTAAGGATTTTTTAATTTTAATTTTAAGGGATGTTACTCTTTTTCCGAGGGCTGCTGACTATTACTAGCAGATAAATACTACCTACAGGACTGACTAACATTAGTTAGAGAGCGAACTATTCCTATGTATAGGTCAGACTATTCCTAGATTAAACTTACTATTACCTTATGTAGGTAGTATTATATTTCAAGAAAAAATAGACGTAGTTGTAAGGCTACCAATCCAAATTTGAGGCCAAATAATCCTAGGTCGCGAAAGTCGGTTTCCAGTTAGAAGGATATTAATCCTAGTTTTAAGACTAACTCATCCTATTTTCTAATTATAGTTGAAGATTCACATAGTCATAGTTCAACGAAAGCGGACTAACTTCCGTTCGAGACGAGCCTAATCTGTTAGGAATTTCGAATATTTTGCTCCTACATATCCAAGTCCATGTGCCGAGTTGTTCTAGATATAGGACTAACTAAATCCTAAAAAGCACCTCACTCTTACTTTGGGGCACAAAAAGTGTTCATTAAGGTATAATTCACTTTTCATACATTACTAGAAAATATTTTTTTTTATTGAGGAGTCGATATTGGGAAGGTATTATTTGATATGATTATTTAAGATCTAAGATTTAAGGAAATTGAATTTGTTTGTTGTAATTTTTAAATATATTTCATAACATAAAGTCTTGTTTGAGTGATTCTCAAGGTATTTTAATATACTAATAGAGGACAGCTATATTTAATTCGTTTAACTGTTTTTACGGGTATCTATTTACAGTAGATATTTTTACTTTCAGTAACTGGGATTGTAAATTCAAATATGACAATCGGTAACTATGAGATTTTTCCATTTGAAAATCTCTAAATACCTATGTTTACAAGCAGTCCGCACGGAAAATAAGTAACTACAGCTTCTGTCCTGTTAGGATTTCCCTCTTCGGCTGCAATGTTTACTTGAACTCGTTTTATAGAGAGTTTAATGCATGGATGCTTTCTACTTAATTATACTTGATTCAAACAGTGGGGACTGAATGGGTGGTTTAGAAAGAATGCTTAACTAGGTAATAACGTTAAGTGTGGAGAGTGATTGGTGGGTCTGAGTGATTACACAAGTTTCGTGGTTAATGTAGCTTTGCCTGTCTGAAGAAAGGAAGACGTTTAAAGGAGTAATCAGACGGATCGGCATTGTTTAATCTCTGATTGCTCTCTTACCTTTCAGGGTTTTATTTGATAGTATACGTTAAAGTTTTATCATTATAAATACTCGTGAGTTAACTATTGGGGCTGTAACCCCTCGGTTGTAATGAGTGTAGGTAGTTAAAAAAAACTTTTTTACATACAAATTATTATTTATACTTTACAAAGACTAATTGTATCTAACAAAGTTACTTAGGCAGACTTGCTGCATCTTCAAATTGTTTTGAAGAAATACAGGTTGAATTATTAAAATTGACCTTAGATTAAAAAAAAAATTATTTAAACAATTTTAACTAATTACCTTAAAAAGGTTTTTAAGAATTCTTCTTCGAACCAAAAATCAACACCTACAAATTCGAACAACTATTTCGAAAAGTATACAAACATTAGAGAGAGGTGCTTAGAAGCAATGGCTATAGGGAATATGCAAATAATAAAGCGTTACACCGCTAAAGGTACCTTCCAGTTGACGTGGACGAGAAAGAGACTGAGGAAACTGGTACAGTTTTCCTGCCATTTATTGACGGAACCACTGATAGGATTGGCAGACACTTTAGGAGACATGGTATACGTTCCGTTTACAAACCTTACATCACCATCGACAATGTTGTTGGTAACGCCAAAGATAAGATCTTCTTGGAAAACCATGGCGTTTACAGCGTTTCTTGTGGAGTTTGTAAGAAATCGTACATTGGCCAAACGAACAGACTTATCTCAGCTAGGCTTGACGAGCAAAAACCGGGCCTTAAAAACAAGCAGAAAACGTACGGGCACCGCTGCGATGCATAGCATACCATTGATTTCCAATCTTGCCGACAGATTGCTCAAGTGGAAAACTACAGAACTAGAATTATTATTATTAATTCTATCGAAATAGAAAACCAAGGGAGTCTTAACAAACGAGATGATACTTTGCATTTGCCCTTAGTGTGGAAATGTGTCATTGATAGATTTTATCGGCAGAAAAGTGAACAAAGGCAAAGGAATGCGAGTAATTGTTTGGCTCAGGTGTGTGTGGATTGACATCAATGTGTGATTTGACGTCAATGGGCATGGCTTCATTTCTCTCTCTATAGGAACAGAGTTATCGGCGCTCTTCACTCGCTCTTCAACTGTTGTTCGGTTCACCTCGTGAATGCTAGATGACAATCTAGCGAAACGTGGGAACAGCGACTTTATGCACTGCAGAATGAACGGATGTACTCCAGATAATAACAATTCATAATATATATATATATATATATATATATATATATATATATATATATATATATATATGTATATATATATATTTATGTGTGTGTGTGTGTAGATTATGCAACACCGTTTTCTTGTATACACTCATCACTTTCACTTATGTACTTAAACAAGAATCTTACTTGGTATTTATGCAAGCTAACTTTCTAACTGGCTGTGCCGTCGTCCTCAGGCATACTGAACAGGATTGTAGACTGCGAGCTGAGTGGATTTCCCGTTGACCTTGGTGTACCGATATGTTCTATTTTTAGATTCACTGCACTGTGCGAGTTTTTAACGTTTGTTTTGGGGTTAATATTGTCTATTAGATTGAATAATTTATCGTTTTTTGATTTTATTTGTATTTGTTCGTTAATGATATTATTTTTATTTTTATACATTTCTAGTTGTTCCCAGATTGTCATTTTGAGGTCTTTTTGAACCTTTTTTACTAGGTGTACGTTTTTTAATGTGGGGAATATTTGTTTGTTTTTGATGGCATGTGTGGCTAAGTTTGAGTTATAAATTTCAGGTTTGATGTATGCATTGAGGTGTTCTTGATATCTGTCTTTTAATTTCTTTTTTGTTTGGCCTATGTATTTTTTATTACAGTCTGGGCATTCGATTTTTAATATTCCGTTATTAAGTGTGGGACATATTTTTTCTGGTTGGTTTATTTTGTTTATTATGTTTCCTGTGTTTTTGTAGGCTATGTTAATATTATTATTTTTTAGTGTTTTAGTTATTCTTTTTATGTTGAATCCTGTGTATGTGAATGTAGCCCATTTTGTTGTTTGTGGTTCGATTTTAGGTTGTTTTAATTTATTTAAAATTTTAAATTCTAATTTATCTATAGTTAAAAATGCACAAAATAAGTATATAGAACTATCTTGCTTACAGTATTTACAAAATTAATGTTGCTTTGGAATACATTGTTTATCAGGGTTGCTAAGTTTTTTAGTAAAAATTATTATGTGGCTTCTGAGTTTGCTTTATACCTCTAATTCCATCAGATTATCCTTTGAAATAAAATAAAATTACAATTTTTAGTTACTGTTTGCTTAGACAAACATAAAAACTTAAAATCCCAAGCATAGTTTTAAAAATAGCTAGAATTCATTTTATATAAAAAATATAAGTATTTAAATAAACGTTTCTATATTATTTCGTTCATTTAGAACTTGTTCTCTCACATTTGGACTTTTTATCTGATAGATCAATATGTATTTCAAATATTTTTCAAAATTAATAAATTTAGAGAAAAAGTATTATAGTAGTAAAATAATATCTTATTTACAGATTTTTATCAACAGATTTGATGAATAAATTTTTAAAATAAACTACTTTTTTCTATTTGATTGACTCAATTAACATTAAATACTTCTTATATTACTAAATATAAAACTTATATACTGTCAACTATTATTATGACTTATAAATAAAGTGTAACAACTTAAAATTGCGCAGGTGAAGCTGCTACCGGAGGCGCTAGTATATTATAACAAGAGATTATCTTCGCCGCTGGTAAGAAATAGCCATTGTTTAGACCTACTGGTGAAGCAGTCTAGATCTATTGTTTATATATACTCTTAAAGGTTACTGTTCTGTTAGTTTTAAAATATAGGAAGCATTAAAACTCATAGAAACGTCAATCAGGGAATTCTACCAATGACCTTACCGAGAGGTAGATTGAAGAGGGGCAAACCTGTAAGTCTTTAGTTACCAAGGTAAATTCTCGCATAGCGAACGCCGTAGTTTGCAAAGTAAGGCACTTACTAAGACGGGAAAAAATATTTTGTGAGACCAAGAGAGATAATGCAAGATAAGCAGAATTGGCTAAACTATGAAAAAGGAAGGTATTTGGTAAAGAAGATAGGAAAAATGGAGGCGATGGACGGAAGAAGCAATCAAGGAGTCGAGGAAGAGATATAAGTGAATTTTGGCAGTCGATGATTAAGTCCGGGAAACTGGAGAGAATCAGTCAAGTTTTGTGAGTTTGAGAGGGCATAATTATGAGTAGTCAACTCTGGTAGGCAGGGAAGAAAGGATATTACCAAATAAGAACTTTGTTTCCAAGTTCTTCCGTCATCCTTGGACACAATGTGGTTCTCTACGTAAACGCATGGGAATCAGAGGACCAAGCTACTTAAATTCGACTCTAATTAATTATGAAGAATAGTTTGTAAAATTAATTTAAAAACCAACAAGTAAATTCAGGAATCCGAATATTAATTTTGTACAAATTACTACCATAACAGAGTTGCCTCAAGCCTAGAGATAAAATTTAACATAAGTTGTAAAGATAATATTAGATTATGGACTATGAACATTGCAAAAGGGTTTTCTGTTTGTCTTAACGAATAATGATTTAAAAATGTAATTTAGTAGTTAATTTTGTTTCTAGTAAATTATTGTGAAATTTAAGAGGTAATCGGTGTGTTTTTTAAATTTTTGTTCTGATTTTCACATAATCTTTCATTAATTTTAAATTACAAATTCAGTGACCAGAATATATATATTTAAAAATAATATTTATGAATATTTATACAGAATATTGTATTATGAATGCCGGTCTTCCTCTGTCTCTTGCGGCTGTAAGATCCTGCATCTGTAATAACATCATCATGTCAAGAAGGGAATCACAGATTGCGAGTAGATTTGTAAAGCCATGAAGTTAACCTACACACATTATATTGATTTCAGTATACCGTATCAATCGTCTGTACACTTTACTGTTCCTTTAGCCAATCAGAGGAGGCAACGTAGAAGGGAACTGTCGTGGCTTTATTACGATGATTGATTTTACCAACGTGACAAATTGAGTTGGCAGTGCTGCCAACTTTAAGAGCATAATGGAAGCGAAAAAGGTTGACATGGGCTTTATCATAAAAGTTTAAATGTACATTAATTTAACTTATGCAGGTATTTTAAGTGTTATTTTAGAAGAGGTAATCTAAGTGTTGTATAGAAAGGTATACATTTTTAAAACAAAAAAATAGCATACCCTTTCACTTAGCCCAAAAATAACATGTTTTTAAACAACGTGTTCTTTTAAAGATTTTTTGGTTAGTGTGAAGCTTGAAATCATTAAAAAGCTTAGCCAGAAGCGCAACTGTTAGGTAGCCTATGTAGAAATTTCCTAGTCCTGAAACACCTAATTTACATTTTTTAATACTATAAATATTTTTTTAAAAATTCATTTAATTACATAAATTATTATTCAAAACAATAAAGGTTTATAAAAATGAATACTTTGCCGTATTCTATATAATTTGTAAGACATTGACAAAAATTAGTATAAATAGACATAAGAAATGTGAACACATGCAAATTCCTGATGACATTTAGAGATACAGGGAGATGCCCAGACATAATATGGAGGTGCAAAGAAGAAAACATGAATGAATGGGTGGCGAAAAGAAGACGATATAGAAACGACAATGTAAGGAGAATGAATAAAGATAGAGTAATAAAATAGCAAGGGTTTGATGGCCAACAGGAAGGTGATCATTGGGAAGACTAAGAAAACGATGGAACATAAACTTACTTACTTACCAGCCAACACCCACCCTTGGCAGGTTAGCCATTTGGCGGTGCGCTTACCAGTAGTTAACTTCTGTTTCGTTCATAGTGTCAGTTGCTAGGGCCGGATTGCTCTATGCTGATGTGATGACGCAGCGTACAAGCAGCAATCTGCGCCTAACCCGATGCGGTGCAGATGGGCTCCCAGTTAGTCGTGGCTAGTGGTCGTTCTGAGCGGAGCTACCGTTACAACTCTAGCCACGTTTCGGGGTATGGGAGAGTCTATCAGCTTAACCCAATTCTTCCCAATGCTGACTTGCCTGTTGCGTGTTCTGATCCAGTTGTTTACCGCTTGGTTGATATCGGTTTTTGCAGAAGTGTAGGATTGAGTGCAAGGTGATTGCTGGAGAGCAGTGCCCTTTTTCTCAAGAACATTGGCCTTTTTTGTTCCCTTCCACGCCAACATGGCTTGTTATCCACTGCTGTTGTAAGCTCCAGCAACCTTCAAATAAGTTGAAGAGTCTCAATCGCCATGCAGTTGTTTTCCTGCAATCGGTGTACTTGATGTGTGAGAGTGTAATTATCATAGCCTGGGAGTCTATCAGAAATACAGCTTTTGGGTTCTGTTCCACGTTTCCTACCTTTTTTGCTGCCTTATGTATTGCAGTGATCTCCTTGCCATAGTTCGTGAGAGGCGTCCCCGCTGCTATGGTGCTTTGGAGTGTTCCTTGGAGAGTTTTTATTAAATGGAAAAATTAAATTTAGTCACCCTACCTCGGTGTTTTTTTAACTCTATACAAACAGACAATCTCAAACTTGAGGTAAAAACTTTTTTGAAGGACTTTATTTGTGAGATGTCATTTAAATGGCGCTTTCGTCTACGTCAGGTAGCGACCCTACCTGTACAAGTAATCTAGAAAAACAAGAGTTAATGTACGTAACGGATCATACGTTAAAATAGTCTTTGAAATAAAAATTTAAATTGATATTTTAATATGGTAGAGTTAAATTAAATTATTTAGAATACAAAGTGAATAGATATAGTGGAAAAAACGAAATTCAATACTTATGCTTTATAAAAATTTCTTTACATTAACGTATTTGATTTCATATTAAATTGTTTTTATTGTTAAGTATTTTAATGCTACCTTAAAATTACAAAAGTCATTTTTAAATTTTATATTTGTGTAATTACCTTTTTTCTGCACTTATAAACTTCATTCCTAAAATAGTTAAATAAAGAAATTTTTTAAAGGTTACTCGTGTAGTAAGACTAAGGAATCATGTAATTAATATCACATTTACATGAAATGATGGAAACGTCCGAAGACCAATCATGGCAGATATTGCTTACGGCTGCTACTGTCGTCACTTAGTTCCGCTTCTGTGCAGGTAATTTAAAATGCTAATTCCTCTAATTCCGAAATATCTTACATTATTTTAACTACGGTATTTGTATTATTCGTTGTTTGTGTTATTTTCTGTATATTGAAAAGGTAATGCGCTAAAATCTACTTTTAGTCACATTTAAATATTTTGTAAAGGGGTTTAAAGTCCAATTATATACCTAAGAAGCAGATACAACGTGGCCACAGGTGCATGCAAGGTTTTATCTCCAACAGTGTTTATGAGATGATGGGTAGAACTGGGAAAAGAAATAACCACAGACCAAATGTTTCAAAGGTCCAACCTAAACCAGTGTAAATTTGGAATTAGTCCACAATTAATATTACTATTAGCCAAGTTCAGAGCAAATATAAGAATCCCGTTTCATACTATATTTTTTACACTATTAAAACATTCTGCAATAGACAAAGGAGACAAAAAAATATGAAGACTATGTCTATCGGCATTACATGTTTATTTTGTAGGTCTGACTTTTACAACTGTGCAACCTTTAAAATATTTTGGAAAACAATCGAAGGTAGGTGATTTTAGTAAAAACCTTTATGTGTAATAGCAAATAAAAGACGTACACAAAACTCACAAATTATTCATTTAATAACTCATACGCGTTTCAATGACAAAGTCATCATCATCAGGGTGTGTTGCTACTAAAAACTATAACTTACAACTGGATCGTAAAAATGCTATGAGTTAGTTAAAACGTGTAACTAACGGATCCTACGTTAGAATAGTCTTTGTGTTATACAATTTAAAATAATATTATAATATGGTTGTGTTAAATTACAGTATTCAGAATACAAAATGCGTAAATATAGTAGAATTAAAGAAAAGAATATCAATACCTATGCTTCATAAACGTTTCTTTATATTAACGTATTGAATTCATATATAGATCTACGTGTTTAACTGTACTGTAATTTTTAAAGCCATCTTAAAATTCCAAATTGTTTTTTAGGACTTTATATTTATGGGGATTGATAAATGAAACAAATATTAAATTTAAGCCAATATTTGCAAAAAAACCTTATGAAAAATCACATTTAAAATTTTTTATCAAACCCTTTACTTGTTGTTAATATGATGAAGTGTTCTTCAATATAAATTATATTAGTTATTAATATACTATTGATAATATAAAAGGTAATCATGAAATTTAAAACTATTTATTCTAAATAAATATAATGTTAAAATGACTTAGTCTAATATGACTTTGTATTAAGTGTAACAATTAAGGAACCTTAACAGTTTGTAGGTAATTCAATTTACAAGAAATTGAACTTTAATAAAAATGTATGAAACATAAACTTTTAAAATCTCATTCTAATAAATTTTAATGCAAATATATTCCTTTTACGCAAATTAAAGAGGAAACCAATCTCAAAAGTCATATGATGAAATTTCTGTGGAAATTTAAATTCAGATTGGTGAAAGAAATGGAGACTTGTGACAGGCATAAAATTTCTATCTTATTGTACAAGGTTTTGACACGGCGAAATAAATGTTTACGGGGATCAGTGTCACGCCAACCATTTTAGGCGTGTCTCGCTAAATCCTTCAACAAATTACCTTCCCGTCAGGCTTTGTTATCTTGCTAACACATGTTTATAACCTTGCTACGATTTAGGCTACATACTTTTTTTTAAATAAGGGTCATTATTTTCCATATACTATAAATATTTATTTGTGTAACTTTAGGTTTATTACGCCTATTTATATAAGTTTTAATACATAATAAGAGGCTATTTCTATAATTAACTGAGGGAATTATTTGCATACATTTTAGAAATTCATCTTAACATATCCTCCCTTGAACGTAACTCAGTCACTTTTATAACAAAACTGTTTCTTACGAACTAACTTTGCCCCTTATAAACAGTCGCTTAAAGTTCCTTTTAGAAGGAAGTTGATTCCAGTTAATTACCTAGATTACAAGTTATACTTTTCATTGTCCTTAGTGCTTACATTATTGATACGACCTATTTGTATAAAGTACTAGGTTCCTTAAGAAACACATGACTTGTTCTACAGTACAAATAATTTTTGCTATATTTAATTAAAGGCAGATTATCTTAAGTGTCCACAATAAGACAGGTGAGTTCTAAACTCGAATTGGTTCATTGGTTTATGGTGAAATGAATATTTCAATTTAATTCAGTACAGGATATAAAGCAAACTTTAAAGAATTAAAGCAAATTTAGAACATTTTTATTTCTGTTCATCTTTTTACGGTTTTTATCACGGTTTCTTGAGCACCATAAATTGAAAAAACCAATAAAAGGAAGCGAAGCGTTAAATTGTACCTAATCCAAGTAACAGAATTGGTTTTATTGGACAATTAAACGTAAAAACCCAAAGGCGACACTGTGATGGTGAAGCAATGCCTTTTAAATTGACCAACAATAATTAAATCGCCATTTAAAAGGTAATGTATTCCCTCATTTGTGATATATTTTTATTTAAATTAGATAGGAACAATTTATTTTTTATTTTGCTTTTAAAATTGCGTCTTGAGTAGCACTCAAAATTTATTTTACATACAAGTTACTCAATTAAACAATTTCAACATTGTCCATGTTTACAATTGCAGACATATGCAAGAGAGACTAATGTCAGGATTTATGAAAAATAGTGTAGCTATGTTATGACTATCTACGAGTCCATCTCTACAGCATTGACCCTTGCTGATGAAACCTGCCCTGTGTGTAGTCTTGCAATAGACAGTGAAATTCTACGGGGCTGCCAGGTATTAACTCATTGGAACGTATCGCTACTGTCGAACGGCTCGCCTTCGAATAGTTGTAGAGCGACAAACGAGCACCGGATAAAGGAGGAAAGGTCTAATATAAGATAAAACAAAAAGAGAATTATTTGAAATGCCAGTAAAGAATAAATTTTTAGTTTAGAATCTTTGATGCCACTTTGAAAACCAATTTGTTTTTATCTACAGGCCTAAATACATAATGTATTTAGGCCTGTATATAAAAACAAATTGGTATAATAAACCTAACATTAATTTATTTTTAAATATACAAGTAATTCATATTAATGCTATTTGGTTAGAAAATTGTTATTACTTCCATATTGCAATTGAATCGGCAAAGTACACCTATTTTTCTAGTGTATATAATTGAAGTTTAGAATTAACATAAGCCCGAAACTGGATACTCCATATATTAGGATCCCAATGGATAGTCGTATAATTGGATTTGGATTACTCACCTGATTGCTCGAATTGCATGAAACTCGGTGCGGTTCAATGTCGCAAATATCTAATCCTGCAATGGAACTCTCATACTTTGGGTAAATGGAATATTGAATGTATACATGTTTATTACAAAACTAGAAACTAAACTTAAGATGCAATTACTTTACTATTACAAAGGTTTTAATATTATATATTTAATGAATATTCTGTTTCTATTTGATATTCAACACAATGGATAATTCAAAGAATCTGAGCAGAGCTGTTCACAATGTATTTAAATAAGGTTTTAATTTGCATAAACATGTGCCTAAAAGGGTTTCATAAATAAATATTATTAAAGTTAAATATATCTTACGAAATAATTTTCCAACATATACAGACATTTAATACATTTTACACAAACTAGTATGGGTTGGAAAATTGGATCCTAATTCATAAAACATAGGCAAAATTTTGAAAGTTAATTACCATTTGACATATGCTAATTAAAGTAATTCGATTTTTTTCTAATTTAAAAACATTCATAATTCAAAGAAAATCTAATTTAATTACGTACTGCGTAGCATTAGTTAGGGGATAGGCTAGACGTAAAATAAATAATAATATCTTTAAATCAAATTTCAAATTTTCACTTCCTGTGTTCATTTTTCCAAACTACAATTCTGCAAAGCAATATTGAAACCACTAGAGGTTTTTTTTGAAATTTCGTTAAGTACTTCATCCTATGTTATGTTTAGCTTCTGTGTCCTTGAAAATTTTGAAATGATGAAGGATGGTGGGTAATGAGGAAATTAAACAAACGGCATTCAGTTGATCACCTCCTATTCCGTCGTCCATTGAACGCACAGATGTGCAAACATTTATACTCTACAGTCCAGCATGTACCTCTACGCCCACTCCACATAAGGGCGAGATATACTGTGTCACATGTGCATCGGGCTACCCAACATGATCTGATTTTTCAATATTAACTTCTTTACTGATCCTAGTGAGGGTCGTTGTTTTACCTAGATGTTTGTCTATGGCTCTGTTAACTTAAATTCGAAATTCGGCGCGATTTTTTTGAGATGATAAAACACAAATTTGAATAAAGTTATTCTTGTTCAGAAACCATTTTTTATTATCTGTCATCACGGTAGCTTGTGTCAGCCGGCTATATTTATAAAATGTTAGAAATATGACATGAAGAGGTGCTGAGTCTTAACTTTTGAAGTGATCAGGATTCCTCATATAATCTCTCCTCAGTTTAAAATTATTAAAAGAATAAAACCAAGGTACTGAGAAAATAGTATTTTCGAGAGTCAGCTGTGCAGGGCAAGTATCGAATAGAAAAGCAAAGAATACAAATATCTTCAGACGCCTAAGAAATATCTATTACAACAATAGACAGAGTGTGCACCAATACAAGTCCGTAACCGTGGATACGCCTTGGTTAAGTGGTGGGGCTGCGGCAATCGGAGTGGGGGTAAGTAGTTCCGTAGATTATAAATAAGGTATTTTTCTAGTTATTCAGTCTTTCTATGTTATGCCTCTGAGGATGGTTACTTGGTAACTGTAATGTACATAAGTGTAAAATAAAGAAAGTGTGTGATTAAGAGGTTTTTGTGTATTTATTATTAAATTCAACCACACTATATTCATAATAAATATGTAGAGCGATTTAAAACTTCAAAGTTATACGACACGAACAAAAGGAATTAGCTTTAGACAAAGGTGCTTTATATTGGCGTTGCCAGATCATTTTAGGACAAAAAGGATAAATAAATAATGAACGTTCCGACGTCACTTACAAATACTATAATCCAAAAACCGATTTCCTAGTGCGGTTATATAAGAATAATGCATCTATTTATGTAAAAAAAAACAATAAAATACTAGAAATCCGTCACAGCAGACGAAGAAAAATGGGGACAATAAATATAATGATGTTTGACAGAAAAACAGGAAACACAAATTTCGATTTTTTACAAATGGTCATTTGTGATGCTCTATATTGTAACGTAACAAATACGATACAAAACTAAATAGGAGAGAAGAGATATTGGCGTTAGGTAAGAGAGAAGTTAAAGAAGAAATAGAGCTAATTTCTTTGAAAAGTTATAATTTGTGAAAAATAAAAAACTATTGATTGCATTTACACCGTTGTTATTTCTTGCATGTTTGTAGTTTTACTTCTCAAATAAACACGCCCAATCTTATATAATTAAATTTATTGTTCATTGAAAACTCTTTAAATGTCGAATGTATTTAGATTAGGAAAAACTAATTATATCTACTTGTGATAACTTTAATTTCATGTGAACTAAAATCGAAGTTATATTTTTAGAAATTTTCTTGTTTGGTATAAATTCAATTCCAGTTTTATCGGTGTGTCTCATCCTGTTGAACCATTATTTCTGTCTCCTCTACTGCCGCAGTCGTAAACATTTCTACAGGGAGAAACAATAATTAAATCTCTTCAACATTTTTACAGGTAGCATGTCATATTTTTCAATGTCTCTTCTATTTATTAATTTAATAGAATCCTCATAGCTTTGTATGTTCTTTATTTTACAAAACAGTCATTTGTTATTTGTAACAAAAAATATCATGAATTATTTTTAAAAATATTATTATATTAACATACATGAACAGAAAAATTACATATTACCAAAAATGTGAATAAATTTTAAAAATTTACTAACCGAATAATATATATATAAAGAACTAAGTCAAGATACAAATACTAGAATTATAATTGAATTTACAATTCAATATTGCGATATATATATATATATATATATATATATATATATATATATGAATATATATATATATATATATATATATATATATATATATATATTCAAGATTAAATATTATATACTAATTACAGGAATTAATTTATTGAATAATACACTCAAAGCTTTTCGCTGGTTGACATTACCAACATCCTCAGGAGTTACTAATCAGGTTATATTATTTAATCTTGAAAATGATTCTAACAGGAAAACCTATTTGATATTTTACATATATATTTATATTTATATATACAGTTGACCTAACATAACCATTATTTACCAATTTTAACCTAGAAAAATATATTTCATCATTAATCAGGATGTGTTTAACACCATACCTTTGTTTCACATCACTTTAGTCTAAAGGTAACACATTGTGCTACACAAAGAATAACTTCTAATATGGCCGATACTAATTTAGTATCTGTTCAGTGCAGCGCCGTGCCTAGAGAAACTCATAAATTCTTAGATTAATTACATATTGTTTGGTGCATACTCACTAGAGTGTTGATTATTTGTTGCTATATACGAGACGCCGGATTCATTTTATTATTAGGATTATATTATTTGTTGGCATAATATATTATTGGTTATATTGTAATATTGTATTAACAATATATATTTATGTATAATATATATACATTTTATGAATTAATAGTAATGTTGAATATATAATAAATATATTAGGATTATAAAAGGAACAATCGTTCAAAATTATCAGAATTTCTATGATTAAGTTATAAAACCAAGGAATCGTGGCATGCAAGGTCAGGATATTTCCACGTATTTACAGCTTGGCCTACCTGTTTTTTTAAGCTTTCAGTTAAACTACGTGAAAAACATAGAAAGTTTATATAAAAAATTGGTCGATGGAAATAAATAGTCTTGTAATGGTTTTAAAATCATTATTAAAGCCGTTTAAAACATAGGCTATATTCTAGAATGCGTGACGTCACATTATTCAGTTCTTTAGTTATTATTAGATTCGGTTTATGACCTGTACACAAGTATTTTTACACTATAATAGATAATAAATTTCAATCAGAGAATCACAGTATAATGTTAAGTCATAAATTAATACTGGACCATTTAAAAAACCCTATTTTGATGATTTAAATATTTTTTGGATAGCACGAATAATATCTATTCCCTAACATTAATTGTTACTGATTGTCATAAAGTATTATTTTGTCAACAAATGGCGCTCAATTCTTCATTCATGAAACCTGTAAACTTTTAAAGTGTATAATATGTCCGAGATAAAATCTCTGTGGAACAGGAAGCTGAATGTGTTGCGTGTATCCGGATCCAGATCAACGATAACATATCTATCCATCTCTCTTGGACATTTGCCAGTGACAAAGGCTAGAAGGGATTTAATCGTAAAACACGTGTTAGATTGTTTGTGCATCTAAAGTACAATTATTACAACGGTAAAAAATAGGAGGAAATTGTTTAAGTATTTTAAATTAAATGTACAACCAAAAAGCATTCGTTTAAGAAGACTGTCAAGGGGTCTATAGAATTATAGGACAAATAGTTTTGAAAAATACTTGTCGACATGATAGCGTTACATTCCCCGGCGTACATTTCAGTATCGGGTTTTGTTTCCCGATAATACATAAGCTTCAAGGAATGTTCGACAATAGTTTTAAGTCTCAGCATCAGGCGATCCTAAACCAACTGATCGTATTAAATGTCCTAAAGTCGGTTACTTGCTGTGTAATAAAACTAAACAGGTGTCTCGTTGCTTGATGAACATGTAGCACTGTAGGACAATGACAAACGTTTGGTTTATTTTCACTTTTTTATTTTAAAAAGTTCATAGTTAATAAACTTTCATTTACAAGAACTAAAACCACCCATTTCAAATATCTGACATACTTTACATGTAAAGAGGTGCAAAGTATTTGCAATTCCTTCTATTACTTTACACTCTCATCATAGAAGGAACTTTTCACAAAAGGCGTAAGGTATGCAATATAATTACTCCCTCTCGTTGGGTTTAATACAAGTGATAACATTTGATTTCATAAAACAGCTGATTCTATGTTATAGGTAATGTGGTAGAACCGCTGTTTTAAAGCATATGCTACTTTACTTTATTTATCTATACTTTATTTATTATACTTTATTGACCTAAGTATGAATTGCCTTTAAAATATTTTTATTTAGGTTACTTGTTTGTTGTTCAGGAAGTTAAAAATTTAACTAAAAAAATTGTTCTTACGTAATAATAAGATACCTGTTTTTTTTATTCAAGAGTTACTGCCCCTAATTTAGTTCTAAATGTAAAGGAACTTTTCAACGACATTATTTTCAATTATTCATTTTAGGTTCAGGAAAAATTTCTTGTAAGATTAAATTGGGGGCAACGTTTGTGGAAAATATTTAACATTTAAGTAAAAATTTTGAAAATTGTATTCGTTTTATCGATAACATTTTACGTTTTTTAAATTTTAAAAACTGTATCAAATTTTAAAACTCTGAATAAGTCCAAACTTTCATGTTTATAAGTTTAATTTTGTGTCCAAACAATTTTTCCTCTAAAAAATTAAATGTAACAAATTTATGTTTTTTATGTTTATCAAGCCTGTTTTGTTAAAGCTGTAGATTTTTTTGCTTCTTTGTGTATATCCATTTTAGTTCAATGCCCATACTTCATTTGTAGCTTTGAAAATCACCATCATTCGAGGCCAATTCGGTCTTTTACATGCCTTAGAACCTTAACCTACTTTCTCTAAATCTTTCTCCTTGAAGAAAGGTCTAACGGAAAAATCTTTTTTTTACTGTGGCTTTCGTGTGACTGTCCCAGCACTAAGATAGGTCTAAGCAATACTATTAAAACTCCTTTTTTGCACCTTTTTTAATTAAAGGTAATGTTGATAATTGTTTTTCGTCCGGTAATCCAAATTTTTATTGAGGATGATGTAGCCTGTCTTGTAGATCTGAGCTGATACAAATGTGCCTTATCACTTGTAGTTTTTTCCTAATGAGTCACCTATTAGAACCCCCCCCCCCCCTCCCTAGTAAGTGAATAAATGTTTCTAACCCTAAATATAATTTCCAAATTTCTATCGAAAATTTTAATAGTGGGCAAACATATAATGAGAACGATACCAAACACGACCAAATTTATTAAATTATTTCTGTTCAATTTATGGTTTTTAGTGCACATAATTAGGTCACGTTTTGTTTTTACAAATTAATGTCGTGTTTGGTATAGATTTTCAAATAGTTTTGACTCATTAAAAAGAAATGCAAGTAATAAGGCACGTCATATAGACTATAATTAAATTATACAAGTAAAACAAAGTAGATCCCAGAATCTAATGGAAGTTTGCCATTCCTTACTTAGACTTAATTTAACTTTGATACCAAATGTAACTGTGGTAGTCACTGATTTCTTTTCTGAGGTAAAACTACGGACTCTCAAAATGGATTCAAAGTGGGCTCAGGATAACGTACTTAAAATGATGGGTTCTACAATTTGCGCATTTATATGACACCAGATATTGTGATTATTTATATTCAAGAGCGTTATTGAATTTTCCTAATTAATCGAAAATAAATGGCAGAAAAAAGGGTGTATTCAAATTTGCGACTATATAGGCTTAATTATACCTTCTTGTCTGAGTAAAATTCAAACATCAATTACTACAAAGTGTCAGATAGAGGTAGTAAGCGAAACAAATGCTTTAAACACCTTACTGTTCTTCTGGCATGTTATCCAGGATTAGACAGGAAAAATACACCTTTAGACTGAGTAATGAAGTATATAATTTTAAGAGTCCAGTGGTAAAATATATTACAATACAAATATTGGCAAACACTCCCAATACCACAAAAATAATAAAAAATAACTAGCACGAGTTACCTAATAATAAACCCTTACGTACATTTCGATGACCATGTTGTCGTCATTAGGGGGTTCTATTACTATCTAGAGTGCAATAAAGTTACAATCTAGAATACAATAAAATACAAACTATACTGATCGAAGATTTAATCTTAGGTCACTTGAGTTATTAGTTATTTATGAGTATTTGTGTGGTATTGGGGTGTTTGTCAAAATTTGTATAAGAATTTTAATAAATGGAAGTATTTACTGGGTTATAAATATTTAAAATTAAATATTTCATATTTAGTTTTCAATTTAATGCAAATTCATGTTTTGCATTTTTAATGTATTAAAACCAATACATGCGCATGAGAAACGTATTTTAATAAACTTAAGATACTCTGTAAAATCCCCTATTTTAAATAAAGATTCGACCTTAAAAATGTAACCAGTGATTCAATCACTTCGGTAAATGACGTAAACAAGGTATCTTTATTATTATGTTCAGATATATTAATTATAATTTCGCATAAATATAAGCTACATACTTGCAAACTTGTGGAAATAGCACCAATAGATTTTTTAATCGTTACTTTTTATTTAAATGAGACTGAAATAATTACATCAACGCTGTTTAATACCCAACTTTCAGAAGTTCCACTCCACGCATCTGTAGTATCGGTTTTTCTCAATGGGAACAAAACGTGATGTAACAAGGACAATCTCTCTGGCTGTCAGCGACTCAACTAAATTGCATATCACCATTTGCCATTTCTGTAATTAAACCTCTTATTCGCTTTTATATATTCTGGTTTATTTGCTCAATTAATTATCTAAACCCGCAACCCTTACTATTATTGACTTTTTATTGATGTACCTCATCAATAAACCAGTCTGGCAACTGCACAAAGCGACATGAGAGAATTAAAGTTTTTGCTTTTTAAACACTTTAGTCCCCGCACAAAGCCTAATTGCTTTTACAGCTATACTTTAAACGTTCCGCACAAACACAATCCAAATAAATTGTATACAAACTTTTTGGAAAAACGTTTTTGAGGAATGTTTTTTGGATTAATGAAGGAAGTTCTGGCTGTGTTTAGTACTTTATTGTGCTCCGATTAGTCGCAATAGTTTGAAAATTACTTTTATAAATTTAATATTAAAAGTTTTAGTTCTCATTAGATAACTTAAAACATATTTATAGGGAACTGGGTTTTTATCTAATTTTAATATTTGATTCATTTGACCATCTTTCTTTTCATTTTAATTTTTTCAAATTTTAATTACTGCAATAATATATGTTTCTAATAGCCTCTTCAAAAAATCATTTAGTGTAATATATCTTTGCTACACACTTTTGGCACATTTCCTCCTCTGTAAGTGTAAAGATCTGTGAATTGGAGATTCTTCGAAACATGTCGCCTTGATATATGACAATTCTAAGAATGACGAAACCTTGTGATCTTAACATATTATACAGTATTACAAAGTTCCGATTTCTATTATTATAATATTTTAATTTGGGTATTTTATAGCTTAAATATGTTAATAAATAAATGATTTAAATTTATATTTAATAGAATAACACTGTGTTTCAAAATTGTAGTTTCGTAGCATAGGTTAAACCTAAGATTTAAATTCATATTCAATAGGCTACGATTTTGCTTCATTTTAAGTGACGAGTAGCACTGTGTGTAGAATTATTTATTAAAACTCCCTTAATTGCGGAACTGTGGTAAGAAACTCCTTTTTTTACGCTACCGACCAAATTATCCATTATAAAATGCTTCCTTTAATGCGCGTATTACTTCCCTTTCGTAAATTTTGCCTTTTATAAACGTAATGTTACAAAGAAATTAACAGTTTGTTTTGTCCATATAAGACTGGGAATTAGCCAGCACATATCGTAGACAGTTCCATATTAGTTTATTACTTCACATATCTCTGGAATAGTAAACAAGGTATTAAAATACACAGCAAAACCTTCAATAAACAAGTATGACTGACGCTATATTATGACCAGCTGTAAGATTTGTAATAGATAAGAAGATAATTGATTAGAAGATCGTATCATAATATAGTGAATGATCGATAGAAAGGATAACGTACATAGCACCAATGTACTGAAGTGTTACTTACATTTAAAATCATATTGATCGATTAAAACACACTATCACATTAAATAGTGTATTTAAATATGTGTATTTCTACCTACTTTTAAGTGCGATTAAGATTATTTATTACCTATCCATATTGCAAACCTAGTCCATCTAGTCTAGACGTTTCTATGGAGACACTTTAAAAAATCTTTTTAAATAATTTTTAGGTTATATGATTATTTCACATATAATCCAATATATATATATATATTTAATAACATAAAGATAAGCAAGCAAAAGATAAAATTTGTTAATGTTCAAAAACTAATAGGTTAAACATATTAAGGAAAGAGACGACAAAGGTAGAATACTAAAGACCGACGAAGAGAGTTTAATAATTGTATATTTCAGTTAGTTATAAATCAGTCTAGGGTACAAAACAAGGGTGAAGATTATAACTAAGGTTCAAGTATTTCTAGAAAATCAAGGAAACTATGGGAAGGTTAGCATCAGTTAGAATGTGGGAACTCATAAAATTAGCTTTTAACGTAAAACATCTCAAACAGCAGAACACCGTTCGAAATTTTAAAATGGTAACTCAGATTGGTGGAAATAGATAAGAGGGATAATAATGAGCGTTCTTAAAAACCAGAATCATCCAGTAAACGAAGCTTTGTTTGGGGAATTTCGGAATAGTGAAGACGTATTTGAGGGGGGAGAAGTTAAGTTTTAAGTAAATGTTTTAAAAGGGGTAATTTTGTTTAGAATTGTTGTAACGTTTCTAGTGTGTTTATTTAGTTTTAAGTTTAGAATTAGTTTTAAGTTTTTTATTTCAAGTTCTAGCTTACAGTTCAGGCGTAATAATGACCGTCTGTCTGTAACGCTCTTCAAATCTTGAAGGTAGAACTACATTACATTAAAATACTTTAAAATGCAAAGTTAAATCATTTAACTAGCAGAGTCTCATTAAATTAATTTTTAAGGCTTATTAACTTGAAATCCATGTAATTGTGTGCTGGTTAAATAACTACTCTTTTGAAAGCAAATTACACTCATTTTATTTAACAAAAAAATAACATAAATTATAATCATGATACAAATTTCTAGACATTGCTTCAGTTACGGATTATTGAACATTTACTATTTGACTTATGAATTTTTACGTATAGCAATCAATCAATGAATCAATCAATGGCTGAAAATGGATCTGTACTCGAGTTTACTTGCTTTTTTTATAATAAAATCTTACAATTCAAGGTGAACACAAGTGCACCAAATGATGCATAAATTACATTTATGTACTTGTTGAAACGTTCAAGGTTCATTAATTTGAGTTAAACTGTCTAACATTTTAAATTTTGCAATATTCTCTAAAGTTTGAAATTGTCCACTAGCTGTATTCACATGTCGTAGCCTCGCATCCTTCTAGTGGAAAAGTCTCACGAAATACCTTCAGCGTCCCATCTTTGTACTTGGCTACGTACGCTGTCTTCTACACCATGATTATAACATATTTAAAAAAATGAATATTACATTAAATTTTGAAAACTAAAGAAAATTTCCTTGCTCTCGGATACGTCCGTTGCCTTTCACATTTTGGCTAAAAGAGAGTTAAAACTATGGCTGCAAGCAACCTTCCTACCTACTGCGCATTAGGGTGGGCGCATCTCTACTTTAATTTATTTGTTTTTAAACTCTTCCGACAGATGTCACTATTAACCAGAGATCTCATTAAAAATATTTCTAATAAATCACAATTTTTCGATATAGTTGCATATTGTTACAATTTTTGAATACATTCTCGTTTGTTTTCTGAAATTTCCAATTTAATATGTAACACCATCTAAAGTGTATTACATTGTTAAGGAAATAAAAAAAGAGTTATTATTATTTATGTAAGGAATGTATAAAGGTGCATCAAGGTAACTGAATGTCAGATAAAATACAATGTATATGATAATTAATTTCTATAGTGGTTTAATTATTTAGACACCTTTAGAATATAAAGATAGCAAAAAAATATCTTTAATATTACAATATATATATATATATATATATATATATATATATATATATATATATATATATGTCGGTTTTATAGCGTCTGCCATCACTGTCAAATATCTAAACTCTGCCTCCATGCTTTCTTCTCGTCGAAGTCCACCGAAATGTTCCTTTCAGCTATGTTTATTAATGTTTTCTTCCCAATGTTAATATGGGTCTTCCCTTCTTCTTCTTTCTGGTAGCGTTTATTCCAAAATAAATGTCGGTAATCTTTCCTCCGACATCCTCCTTACGTATCTAATGCTCATCATCTGTCTCCTTTCAATCTTCTCTAGGACTGCCTCCTTCTTCTCTATCATACCTCTAGTTCTTGCATTTGTCCTTTATTCTTGTCTAGGGATGTGACATGATATCTTAAGAGAGTCCATTTCTACTGCTGTTCTCTGGATCTTGATCTTCTATGCTTGAGGCATTACCCACATTTCTGCCTTGTACGTCAAGATACTCTATACTAACGTGTTATATATCCCTTACGTTTTTCTTGACTGTTATTAATTCTTTGTTCCCCATATTCCATTTATTCTGTTTTACTGTTCTTCGTCTCTGTCTTCGTCTCTATCGTACAGTCCATGTTCCACTACGAAGTAGATAATGCAACTGCAGAGGTTACGCACGCAAAATGGCCATTAGCTGTTCAGGGTCCCATATTTGACCATACTCTACAAATATATTTAGGAATATTCAGCTGCTCCAGCTGGTCACCCCAATGAAACAACGATGTGATTCAGTTAATAATTCAAATAACTGTCAGAATTTGTACAGAAATGAAAATATTAAGGGAAGGCCTGAACTAATATGAAAGACGCCCTGAAAATAATGAAATATTTTGTATTAGTTTTTTTTTTAGATGATTACAAATAATATAGGTAAATTAACATAACATACGTTATTAAACATATACCTAATAGCATAGGCATTACAATCGCTACCCCCTACCAAATAGCCTATAACAAAAAATGAACCTTTTATAAAAACATATGTTACCGCTTACTTTAACCCAAATTGGACTAAATATTTATATTGCATACATTCTCCCTTTCTGTTAAAGGTTGTTCTCCCATATAATAAAACTAAATAATTATTGAAATTATATTTGATAAAAATATACTAACATCAAGTGTCATCGGGTACAAGTTTTCCAAAATGTATCTGAACTTGAGTGGATGAATAAAAAGTATTTTATCAACGACTGAAAATTTGAACAAGATATATATATATATATATATATATATATATATATATATATATATATAGGGAGAGAGTGAAGTAATAGAAGAAATTTGAACGGTAACACTGTTAATTATTTCGATGTGTGGTCAAGTATACTGTGTAGGAGTAATTTTCATGAATGTATTCTAAAAGATTCTTCATTTAATTATCATTTAAAACTATAATTTACTTCATTATCTACTATAATTCGTTTATGAACATATTATTTTATAAAATTACTTAACTGTAATCTATATTTTAACATATAAGAAATTATTGTAATAATTTTGGAAGTTTTGTATTTCTACAACCTAATATGTAAATGTAGAACCGACTATTCGACCAAGGTCATGGCTTGATCACCCCAGATTTAATAAGAAAGTGATATTTCAGAGCCCATAAAGTAGCCGACATCTGCCTAAAGGCCTTTCTCAGTTTATCTTTAATATTTTACGTCAATAAGATTAATGCGCCGGTAACTTACAGCATACATTTAATTACGTTCGAAAATAAGTGACACGAAGTGTTAATAAAGGGGTCGTAACAATCCTAAGCAAAAGTTTGAAGTTTTGTTTAAAATAAAGTTCAAAACAATCCTATATTATGAAGTTTATTAGACTGCATTCATAAATAGAATTATTTTACTGTAAATGTCTATAAAAAGCTAGGTCACTTTCTTTTCATACTGAGGCCAATATTATACCGCACACTGCGGTGGTTAGGTTAGGCTATCATAAATATGTTACTATTACTTCCCGGTCACATTATGAATCGGATGTGGGGAAGTGCTAAATAGAGGAACAAGAGGCATCTAGATCCCGCCTGAGTATATATATATATATATATATATATATATATATATATATATATATATATATATATTAAATATGGTGATGTGTTTTCTTGTAATATAGTTATTAAATTAAAAATATTTCAAAAACAAGAATACTTTTAAGGAATATATTTATTCATAGCTTTTCGCCGATAAATTTTATCTGCGAAAAGCTTTGAATAAATATATTCATTAAATGTATTCTTGTTTTTGAAATATTTTTAATTTATTAATTATATATATATATATATATCCGTGACTGACGGCTAAGCTTGCAACTCAATTCTAGCTAACATAGCTTGTTTTTTGGAGACAGAAAACAAAAACGTATCATCATAATGACAAGTAATTTTCACAGTAAGCCAAATAAAGTCAGTCCTGTATAAAAATCTAGTGTTTTTACCTACCCCTGCAAAATAACCTATAAAAATAGTAGCCTTAGTATATTACGTAACTACCAAATCTAGTCTAGTGAAATCAAATCTGTTATACAGTACAATTCTTGAAACGGATGCATATTCAACTAAATCTACTGGATTTCCCGAAAAGATGAATATTTAAAGAATATTTTAGTTACAATTTTTATGTTTTCTATAAATTTAATTGAAAAATGTTGCCTATATTTGGCCCAAGGAGACCATTTAATTATATAACTACTGTGTTTCCTTCTTTATAGGTCTCATTCAACACTGAACTAGAACTAAATTTTATATGCAAATACATTACCAGTGGCAAACTCGATGCCTCACATTCACAATCCTAATATTCTCATCTTCAATTCTGTAAGGAATATTTGTATACATTCGAGTACATTTTTCTGCCTTTCCAGACATTACAATATTTTCCAATATCGTCGCATTTTCGAATGACTTCCATTTCAAAAATTAAAATATTTAGCACCGTTTGAGTTTGTAAAATGGAACCATTCCGATACGCGACAATAAAGCAACATGATGAAAGACAGAGTAAATATTGCCCTACATTAAATGTAAATGTGGACGAAGGAAATAAGGGACAAAGGACATTCGGATTTTGTAAAATCTTACCGAAATCGATTGCTCCTCACTATTACTCTGTGTCCTGGTGTTTTCATGAAGACATTCTTGTGTGGGTTTCGTCGGACAGACTTCTTGCCGGATACTCTTTGGCTCAGTCTGTGACTTTACCATCGATGTAGCTGTATTGTTTCTAACAATCCAACATGTCTACTGTTGTTAGTAATGAAAAAAGACTCCATATAAAAGCAACTCGACAGAGTATATAGCATCATAGTAGAAACAAGTTTAACGACGTTATAAATTGATGTGCAAAAAATAAAAAAGCAATCCCTTTTTAAAATGTCAAATAGGTTTTGATTATTCGAGCAAGCGTATAGAATAATAAAACGTAATAAACACAATACAGGAAAGTGTCACGTAGGTACGGCTACGTGCGACGGCACGCTTTAAGAAAAATAACCAGCAGAGTTTGTCAAGTCATAAAGTTTGTAACTATAAATGTACTTGAATGAACAAAACTGCTCCCAATGAAGCGTCTACTAAGATTCTGTACAGAATAAGGTTTCACTTTCCTCTGAAATAACTTAATGTATAAAATATTGAAAACGTTAATAAGAGTAAATATTGCTGATATTATCAATATTGTAATATTTGGTTTATAAAATAAATATTATTATTCGTTTATTTAGAAAGGAAATTATTTAGAGCTGGAGAGAGATGTATATTGCGTGATAAGAAATAATGAGAAATTAATAATAATAATAATAATAATAATATTGTATGTGACATATTCAAAATAATAGATTATATCGGTTCAGGAATAATATGATGTGCATTTCGTGAAGTTTAAGGACCATTAGCCAGTATTTGTTAACACACACACACACACACACACACACACACACACACACATACACAAACAACTTTATAAACTCTCTCTCTCTCTCTCTCTCTATATATATATATATATATATATATATATATATATATATATATATATATATATATATATATATATATATATAATAACACTCTTGTTTAGATCGTAGATGTAAATTTACGTTTATTTAATATTTTAATAACTTGCAAATGTTATAAATTTATTTTTTTCAAATATTATTTACGTTTGTTTTTTAATTCACTGGATTTTGTTTATGCGCCACTTATCAGTGATAATAAAGGTGTAATTACTGATAATATTTATTCTCGGGATTGCATTGAAATAGCACAACAAATTCTTGGTTCATGATATCTATACTAGTCTCTACCTAAGAGATCTGTCTATACTAAAAATCTAATAGTGTGTGTGAGTGTGGGTGTGTGTTTGTGTGTGTTCCTCAATCACGTAAATATTACTTTGCTCATTTAACTGAAATTTTACATGGACATTCTTATGGTCCTTGGTTAACAAACAGGAATATAGTTATTTAGAAATTTCTTCAGGGTACCATCCCACTTTTGAAATCTCCATTAACACTAACTTTATATACTACATTAATTTCTTAACTTGGTTAATCAGTTGATAATCACCTGTAACTGTCTCTTTCAAACCCCTTTGTTCAAAGGATAGTAATTGTTTGCTATTCATCTTTCAAGTTTAGTTTAGTTGTACTTTACAAATGTTATGTTACAAGCAGAAGTGTTAGGTTCCCTTGGTTTTCAAGACAATAATCAGCAGGTTTATAGTTCGATATACTTATTGGGAACTAATCTATACTATTATATAAAAATGTAATGGTGTCTGAAACGAGTGTGATTGTCTAATGGTGAGTCGAATTTTTGTATGAATTTCCCGTTCTCACGTGTTCAATCTTAGAGAACAACATTATAGCGGGTGACGAATAGAGTCATCAGAGATACGAAACAAAATATGAAAACTCTCGCTCACTCCCTAGAAGTTTATAGTTTTGGAAAAATTTAATTTCCTCAAACGTACTAATAGAATACGTAGTGCTAACGTAGTGCAATTACGTAGTGCTAATACAATACATATGCAAAGAATCAAAATCATGTCCGGAAGCTATATTGATAATTTGTTTGTTATTGCCACGGAAGGTTAATTTTATACACCTATCAAGTATTCAGTCAGGATAGATTTGTTTGTAATTTTATATGTTTAACCAAATGTACACATTTAAGGCTAAATTAATTAAAACAACCTCTCACCACAAATTCAACAAATTTTATTTTAACCTTATGTACATTTCGACTATAAAGTAATCATCTTCAGAGGTATTTTTACAAATAACTAACTTACAGCTAAATATATGCGTATTTATAAGCAACGGGGACTCCTTGGCCACGCCTCCTACACTATCCGACCAATCATGTTACGAGTACCAACTAGGTCTGGTCTAACAGAAGGAGTTACCGTTACATTAATTTTGAATTTTACAGTACTTATTAAATTTACACATTTAACAATTAAAACTATAACTATCTCTTAACTAATAGATACAATTGGGAATTCGGGATAGGCCCTTTGTCAGAATTTAATAATTTATTAGTTTCATATTTATTAATAAACATACTTTCGAAACAATTTAACATATTCTTTGATTTAAAATTTTTAATTAATTTAAGATTATTTATATCTAAGTTATGATTAGTTTCTAAGATATGTTCAGCTACACTTGATTTCTCTGGCCTTTGAAATTTTATATGACTGTGTTCTTTGAATCTAGTGGAAATTTTTCGTTTAGTTTGACCAATATAAATCTTTTCACATGAATTACAAGTTACTTTATAAATCCCTGACTTATCCAATGTTTCTATTTTATCTTTTGGGTTACCTAAGAGATTTTTAAGGATATTTTGGCTCTTATATGCTACTTTAAAATTTACTTCTTCAAAAACTTTTTCTAGGCCTTTTGTTAAATTTTTATCAAAGGGTAAACTAACATATTTATTTTTAACAGTTTCTCTCTCTGGTATTAAGGTAGTGGAATCTTTTCTTAATTTATTCAAACTCTGTTTTCTTAATATATTATTAATAATTTTAGGATCATATCTATTAAATTTGGCTATTTCTTTAATTCTAGCAAGTTCAATTTCAAATCTATTTTTATTTAAAGGTGTTTCAATTATTCTATTAATCATACTATTAAATACTGCAAGTTTATGTGACATACAATGATTCGAATCTACGGGAATATACCTATTATTATTCGTAATTTTGTGATATATATCAAACTCTATTTCATTATTGTTCCGTGTACATAAAATTTCAAGAAACGGTAAACTATTATTCTTCTCTAACTCATAAGTAAATTTAATGTTTCTATGGTGTTTGTTAATATCTGATAAAAAATTGTTAATATTACATTCTTTAAGATTAAAAATTGCAAAAATGTCATATACATACCTAACCCATACCTTTGGAAAATACGAGAGATTATTTTTTAATTCTTTTTCAAAATTGTTCATAAAAAGTTCAGCTATAAAAGGTGATAAGCTATTACCCATAGCTGTACCATCTTTTTGCTCATAAAATTCAGTATTAAAGGAAAAATAATTTTGTTTCATACAACACCTAGCTAAATTAACATATTGGTTTACTTTATCATTCTCAATTTTTTTTTCAATTAAAAATTCTTCCAACAAAATTAAAGTTTCGTTCAACGGTATACTAGGAAATAAAGAACAAACATCAAATGATACCAAAATCTCATCATTTGTTAATTTTATATTTTGTATTTTCGCTTAAATGCTCTCGTATTTTTTTACTGAGCATGAATTTGTATTAAATTTTAATTTTCCAAAAGTTTTTGTCAACCATTTTGATAGAAGATAAGTTGGTGAATCAATTCCTGAGACAATTGGTCTCACCAAATTACCTTGTTTATGTATTTTCGGAAGACAAAACAACTTTGGCAAAAAAGGATTTGGGACCTTAAGTTTATATATTTCATTTTCCGGAATCACTAAAGTACAATTTTTAATAACAGTTACCGTTTCTTTTACAAATCTATTCAGTGGGTTATTTCTTAATTTTACAAAAATCTCATCTTTTAACAAATTATTTACCCTATCTACATAATCATTTTTACTTAATATTACAATTATATTACTCTTATCTGCTTTTAAATAATAACAATCTTGTGCTCTTAAACTTTTTACAATCTTCAACTCATGGTTATTACTAGCGGATATTCAATTCCTTAAGATGTGTAAAAAGAAAAGTTTGACTCTGAAGTTTATAGAAGGAATAGTGATAAAAGTTAAAAGTTCTAGAACGGATAAGGTCTTACGATTTGCCAAGAATAAATGGTTAGATTTGGAAATTAAATATCTTTATTGTAAATTAAGTGAAGTTGAACTAGAATTATACAAGTTACATTTAAAGTTAGCAAATGAATATATAAAAAAGAATTGGGATGAATTTTACAATAACGTTATCATAGTTAATGAGCATAAATATATGAAGAAAGCGGAAAAATTAGAAAGAAAATTAAACGGGTTGGGTAAAAATAATTTTGATATAAATATGAAACCTAACCTAAAAAAAGATGTAGAGTTAGTTAGGAATGAAACTAACATAAAATTTACACCGATGGAATTAGAAGTATTAAGTAAAGGATTGAAATATTCATTCCAAAACAATAGTAGGAACACCATTGAAGAGATAGTAGGAAATATTGAGAGCAGTATAAGTTCTTTAAAAGAAACGGATAAGAATTACGTCAGGAATGTTTGCCAAATGAAAATTGAAAAAACCTCAGATTACAGAATAACGAAGCTAGGATTAACCATGAGTTGAAGATTGTAAAAAGTTTAAGAGCACAAAATTGTTATTATTTAAAAGCAGATAAGAGTAATATAATTGTAATATTAAGTAAAAATGATTATGTAGATAGGGTAAATAATTTGTTAAAAGATGAGATTTTTGGAAAATTAAGAAATAACCCACTGAATAGATTTGTAAAAGAAACGGTAACTGTTATTAAAAATTGTACTTTAGTGATTCCGGAAAATGAAATATATAAATTTAAGGTCCCAAATCCTGTTTTGCCAAAGTTGTATTGTCTTCCGAAAATACATATACAAGGTAATTTGGTGAGACCAATTGTCTCAGGAATTGATTCACCAACTTATCTTCTATCAAAATGGTTGACAAAAACTTTTGAAAAGTTAAAATTTAATACAAATTCATGCTCAGTAAAAAATACGAGAGAATTTATAGCGAAAATACAAAATATAAAATTAACAAATGATGAGATGTTGGTATCATTTGATGTTTGTTCCTTATTTCCTAGTATACCGTTGAACGAAACTTGAATTTTGTTGGAAGAATTTTTAATTGAAAATAATAATGAGAATGATAGCGTAAACCAATATGTTAATTTAGCTAGGTGTTGTATGAAACAAAATTATTTTTGATTTAATAATGAATTTTATGAGCAAAAAGATGGTACAGCTCTAGGTAATAGCTTATCACCTTTTATAGCTGAACTTGTTATGAACAATTTTGAAAAAGAATTAAAAAATAAACTCTCGTATTTTCCAAAGGTATGGGTTAGGTATGTAGATGACATTTTTGCAATTTTTAATCTTAAAGAATGTAATATTAACAATTTTTTATCAGATATTAACAAACACCATAGAAACATTATATTTACTTATGAGTTAGAGAAGAATAATAGTTTACCGTTTCTTGATATTTTATGTTTACGGAACAATAATGAAATAGAGTTTGATATATATCGCAAAATTACGAATAATAATAGGTATATCCCCGTAGATTCGAACCATTGTATGTCATATAAACTTGCAGTATTTAATAGTATGATTAATAGATTAATTGAAACACCTTTAAATAAAAATAGATTTGAAATTGAACTTGCTAGAATTAAAGAAATAGCCAAATTTAATGGATATGATCCTAAAATTATTAATAATATATTAAGAAAACAGAGTTTGAATAAATTAAGAAAAGATTCCACTACCTTAATACCAGAGAGAGAAACTGTTAAAAATAAATATATTAGTTTACCCTTTGATAAAAATTTAACAAAAGGCCTAGAAAATGTTTTAAAGAAGTAAATTTTAAAGTAGCATATAAGAGCCAAAATAGCCTTAAAAATCTCTTAGGTAACCCAAAAGATAAAATAGAAACATTGGATAAGTCAGGGATTTATAAAGTAACTTGTAATTCATGTGAAAAGATTTATATTGGTCAAATTAAACGAAAAATTTCCACTAGATTCAAAGAGCACATTAGTCATATAAAATTTCAAAGGCCAGAGAAATCAAGTGTAGCTGAACATATCTTAGAAACTAATCATAACTTAGATATAAATAATCTTAAATTAATTAAAAATGTTAAATCAAAGAATATGTTAAATAGTTTCGAAAGTATTTTTATTAATAAATATGAAACTAATAAATTATTAAATTCTGATAATGGGCCTATCCCGAATTCCCAATTGTATCTATTAGTTAAGAGATAGTTATAGTTTTAATTGTTAAAAGTGTAAATTTAATAATTACTGTAAAATTCAAAAATAATGTAACGGTAACTCCTTCTGTTAGACCAGACCTAGTTGTTACTCGTAACATGATTGGTCGGATAGTGTAGGGGGCGTGGCCAAGGAGTCCCCGTTGCTTATAAATACGCATATTTTTAGCTGTAAGTTAGTTATTTGTAAAAATACCTCTGAAGATTGTTACTTTGTAGTCGAAATGTACATAAGGTTAAAATAAAATTTGTTGAATTTGTGGTGAGAGGTTGTTTTAATTAATATAGCCTTAAATGTGTACATTTGGTTAAACATATAAAATTACAAACAAATCTATCCTGACTGAATACTTGATAGGTGTATAAAATTAACCTTCCGTGGCAATAACAAACAAATTATCAATATAGCTTCTGGACATGATTTTGATTCTTTGCATATGTATTGTATTAGCACTACGTAATTGCACTACGTTAGCACTACGTATTGTATTAGTACGTTTGAGGAAATTAAATTTTTCCAAAACTATAAACTTCTAGGGAGTGAGCGAGAGTTTTCATATTTTGTTTCGTATCTCTGATGACTCTTTTCGTCACCCGCTATAATGTTGTTCTCTAAGATTGAACACGTGAGAACGGGAAATTCATACAAAAATTCGACTCACCATTAGACAATCACGCTCGTTTCAGACACCATTACATTTTTATATAATAGTATAGATTAGGTTAGGTTAGGTTAGGTTACCAAAAGATAAAATAGAAACATTGGATAAGTCAGGGACTTATAAAGTAACTTGTAATTCATGTGAAAAGATTTATATTGGTCAAACTAAAGAAAAATTTCCACTAGATTCAAAGAACACTTTAGTCATATAAAATGTCAAAGGCCAGAGAAATCAAGTGTAGCTAAACATATCTTAGAAACTAATCATAACTTAGATATAAATAACTTTAAATTAATTAAAAATGTTAAATCAAAAATATGTTAAATAGTTTCGAAAGTATTTTTATTAATAAATATGAAACTAATAAATTATTAAATTCTGACAAATGGCCTATCCCGAATTCCCAATTGTATCTATTAGTTAAGAGATAGTTATAGTTTTAATTGTTAAATGTGTAAATTTAATAATTACTGTAAAATTCAAAAATAATGTAACGGTAACTCCTTCTGTTAGACCAGACCTAGTTGTTACTCGTAACATGATGGGTAGGATAGTGTAGGGGGCGTGGCCAAGGAGTCTCCGTTGCTTATAAATACGCATAGGTAAGTTAGTTATTTGTAAAAATACCTCTGAAGTTTGTTACTTTGTAATCGAAATGTACATACGGGTAAAATAAAATTTGTTGAATTTGTGGTGAGAGGTTGTTTTAATTAATATAAACATTTACGCCACAGTTGCTTTAAGTTGTTGATATTTAAGGCTAGATAAGAGATTACGTAACGAAGTATTACTCCGCAAAAGTAGACGTTTAATTAGGTAATGTTGTATAAAATTACAACCAAAAACCCTGACTGTACATTTCACAGGTATATTTTAATATAAGTAAAGTATTGTATAAAATCACAACCAAATCTATCGTAACTAGATACTTTATAGGTAGGCCTATATTTAAATATATGTGAAAATAGTACTTCAAGTCGTTGATACGCGGATTTAGTACTTCTTATTACTCCGCAGTGAATTATTTACCCAACTCTAATTTGATACAAATTTTATTTATTTTCCTGAGCAAGGGTTTTCATTATTTTTTTCTTATCCTTGTTAACTTTCAGCGTCGGGTCCTCCGCTGGTAATTTAATACAATTATAACATAAATAATTCAAATTATATTATTAATTGATGATGATTTCTTACGGTCTACTTGATTTTAATTTGCTCAGTAATAATCACCTTAAGAGACTCTTAATCTTATTAATTTAACTTAATTAATTTACATATAATTTATTGTTTTATTTTCAGAATCGCTGTGTTAGGTTCGTGTGAAATTGAAAAAAATATAATCTTAAATTTTATAAAGTATAGTTCCAATTTACACAACAGTTATTGCTTTCAGAAACTAATAAAAGTAAAACTTGTG
This sequence comes from Prosapia bicincta, assembly GCA_036971475.1. NCBI lineage: Eukaryota > Metazoa > Arthropoda > Insecta > Hemiptera > Cercopidae > Prosapia > Prosapia bicincta. The sequence goes on along the minus strand of JBAIZL010000003.1, from coordinate 13,886,514 downwards.
ATTGGAAGATAAATAAGAAGGTGTAATATTTAAAAGTTATTTATGAAATGTAATGAATTGTAGGGTCACCTGTTCCTAGATCGTGGCTCTGAAGTACCGTCCGTTCCGTGTAACCACTATACACCTATAAACACTATATAACCCCCAGTTAATTTTCAATTACTTTACTTAATATCTTAAACACTGTGCTACTTAAACACAGGCTGCTACTTAACATTCAACTACCGACGATTTACTTAATACTTTTCTACGAAATGGAGGTAACATGTTCTCATCGAACGTTCCTGGATCATTCTCCTTACAAAACATTTTCAACCTCTTATCCCTGCTCTCCTAGTTTAAACCAATCATGTTCCCTAATTTGAACTTCTAACGTATTTAAAACTGACTTTGTTTAACGTTACCAATTTTTTTCTAGTTTTTTGGAGCACTTTTGCATCTTGAAACTGACAAATATTTTTGAGAATTTATGACACAATAAAATAGTAATACTGCCGGTTTGCCCTAGTACCAACGTCCATCGTTATGTAATTAGTTGCAATGTACCACACCAATTTGGTTTTACATATGAAATGGACAGCTTGGTAAATCTATCTGTTTTAAGCAAATTTATTCTAAGGTGACGTTTTGTAGTTATATTTTAATTTGTTTATATATTTTTACTTTTCCGTTTTGATTTATATTCTTATTTATAGTATTATAATAGCCTGCCATTCCTCTAGTTGAGGAAAATTATTACTTGATTTTCTAAATAAGAATTTTGTAATATAATTAACGTCTCTGCTTCAAAGAAGAAAACATTATTTATCAAGTTTCATGTGTGTTGCAAGGTGAGGTTAAGTGTAAACTTTTAAAAAATTATTTACTCCGTATCCGGTCTAGGTAATACATAACATACGACGTTTCATACATGTCCATGGACTTTGTGCTAGGTCCCATATAATTACCAAATAATAAATCGACAATGGGTACCATCTATATAGATTCGAACATTTTTACTCACACATTTATTATTTTAAAGAATGTATATAAATACTACAAAAACCTAGAGTTTATGTAATTTATTATCTAATATATTTTACTATGATTATTCAAACAGTGTATATTAAGCTGCAGTGCATTTGTACTTACATTGAATCAGTATCTCTGAAAACAGGACCACCTGCTACCTGGGTGATAACATGCCCAAACAAACGATACACGGGACACTCCCAGAATACAGGTGTGCGGTTTATCACGTCCATCCAGGAATTTTTTAATTTTATCCCCTATACTCCCTAAGTAAATTTGCATATCTCAGCCACTTTCTGCATCCCTTCAGCATTTGTCCATTTCAAAAACATATATGGCTATGTTCCTAATAAAAATGAATCTCTACTTCATAATAATAAGAAATCATACATAATTCATCAACATTATTTACCATTGTTGTGCTATAAAATAATGACTTCTTATTCAAGAACTTTGTGATATGAAACCAAACTTTAAGGCCTATTAGTATATTTTGGCGTATTAGGATAAATACCTATCTTTAAATAGGTTAAACTGTATTTGTGTTTTATAATAAAGAAATCAGTTGTATACAAAGTCTAGCTATTAAGTATACAATACAGGATTGTTTAACGCAAGTTCCCGATAAAAGCATACATAAGAGTTTCCTATTGGTTTATCAGTGACATTAAGCTACTGCGCCCTGTATTTATTACAGTCGCAACTGGAATATTAATGTGGCTTCGATAATCTGTGTTGTAGACCTTGTTTTTCCCTTAACCAAGTTGGTCGTTTTTCAACCAAATGGGACAAACGACTCTTTTTTCTAAATGTATTTACTTGTTTTTATAACTATATGCTGATAAATATTTGCTTTTTCTCATTTAATATGTGGCTATAACTGCTGTTTTAAAAATGTTTAAGTTTTAAGTGTAGTGACGTATATTAGGTATAGTTGTTTATATTGACTGTGTTTTATTGCTTTATTATATATTGTTTAATTGCTGTTATCCATATTCCCTGTGTTTTATTGCTTTATTATATATTGTTTAATTGTTGTTATCCATATTCTCTGTATTTTATTGCTTTATTATATATCGCTTAGGTCTAGTAACTTATATTGACTGTTTGAGGTAGTTATTTATATTGCCTGTGTTTGTAGGGAGGTGTAATTATGGTATGCGGTACTTTCCTCTCTCCCTTCTTGTCGATGTTCTTATATTGCGTTTTTCACTTCCTTTGGCGAGACGAAAAGTAAAGTATTAATTTGTTTAGTTTAAATAGTGTTATGCATGTTTATAAACGTTTCAGAGCAAAAAACTTAATCTCAGATATTTGCTGAATTAATCCATTGCTAAAAATATTAATTTGTAAAACTTTTAAATTGAAAAAACTTTCACCGATTCTACAAATGAAGTTTTAATTAAATCGATTTTTCAATTAAATCGATGTTTTCATTCTAAAGAGTTCTAGATTAACATAACAATAGAAGCGTGTTTTCAGATTAACAATAGAATATTGTGAGGAATGTTTAAACTAACTACTGCATTAATACCGGTGATATTTTGAGTTAAATTCTATTAAAAATAACTTTCGAGGTTAAACCAATGTTTTATAACTTTCAATGTATGTTTTCAAGATAGGGATTTATTTTAACTGTTTACTAATGCTCATTATTTCAAGAGTTAAAATAGGAGAGCTCACAGGCAAAAAGGAAAACACTGAAATATGTAGCAAAATATGAAAAATGAATGTAGTTTTTTATTAAAAGTTCATGGTTATTACGAAACAGATAACATGCACTCCATATTTTTATGGGACTCATATTAGGATTGGTTTCTAGTTTATGAAAGATATGTTTCTAGTGGAAAACTAACATTTCTAATGCTAATACGAAATAACCTGTAAAATTGCATACCTACTTGTTCTATAGATATGAAGATGAAACCTAGATATTTCCTATTGGAGTTGATTTATATGGTATAAAACGTGATTAACAATCTCTTCTTCTATAAAAGTGTCTGTATAAAACGTAGCTTGATTTACGTTTCACCGAACGTAATGGACTAAAAACTTCAAGAGTTGTGATAACTACTGTAAGTAAAATATGCACGAGAAGCAGATAGGCCAGACTTTCGAAGGAAGGTAAATAACAGAACCATAACTCAATATGTAGACTTACTTAATCTTCTATGAACCCTTTGGAAACGTCCAGTAGGGACACCATCAATATTTCATATATTATACACATTATTTAATTAATTAAAATAGTATCGTAAATGGATAGTACTACTAGTTTTTAAAATTAGAGCCTTAAAATTAACTTACTGTTAGATCTTACAAGGGTTAGAAAATTAAAAGGAAATTCAGACTAAATAACTATCTCTTAAGCCAAACTTTCATACCTACTGTTAGTAACGTCAATAACTGTTTTAGTTGGGCCTTTTAAGGAGTTAAATAGAGATCCATTTACACTTAACTCTGACTGTCACTAAAGATTTTGACTCCCTACACTACATTACAAAAACTCATCTCTCTCGTCACTCAACAAAACCTTTATATAACAATGCACAGCTTCTAACCATTTCTTGTACTTTCTAGCCGCTTTACTTCTAGAATAAACATTTGTTTTTACTTTTTCAGAATTACCGTAGAAAGGTGGAACTTAAATAATTTAAAATTAAATCTTACCGTTAGACGACATTAGTATTATCATGAAGAGACAATACATTAATTTGTAATAGTGACAAATTTGTAAATTTTAGTTCTCTATGGCTTTCGTAAGAGTATATCATTTAAATGTTATTTAAATTCTGTCCCGTTCGTAGTTTATAAGCGATAAATAAATTAAAATTGTTTCACATTAAAGGAATGAAACAAATTTACAAACTTTTGAAACACGTTGAAAATATATATTTAGGTGGATGTATGTCTTTGTAGCTTATATAGGAATTTATGTTTATTATTTTACTAAGCATTAAAGAATCGATTAACAAATAGAAACACTATGACTATAATGAATCCAACACGCACATTTACACAACAGGAACGTATTTTTTTATTTTCATTTAGAACTTTATACGGAGCCACTCCATTCAGATAATTTATCGCTTACAAGAAAACAAACCCAATATATCTAATGGACTTTCTTCGATTAGTTTTGGACTACACTCGAGACATTTAAAAACGTTAACACGATTGGCAGTATAGATGTATCGATCCACATCCATCACAGCAGTAACAACCCCAAACCTCCTTCGTCCAATGTCAAAGAAAAACTTCAGATGTTAAGAAATCGTTGGGTGAATGTAGAAACGTGAGTCAAAACCAATTTTTATTTTACTTGTAATAGCGAACCTGAATTTTCCAGATAAGACAACATTTGAGTTGGTACTTTATTCCTAGTGTGGACCTCAAATGGTCCGAGATGTTCAGTGTGTTCAGAGACCCCCCGAGCCATACTTAGGGTTTTGGGAGACAAGGTAACGAAAGTTTGTTATTTTTTATGTGGTTATGTTGTCTTTTCTTCCACGAAAAATCGCTTATAATTAAGTCTTCTATTCCTATTACAAGTCGTTTTTTCTCGTTAAATTTATTGTCTGTAAATAATTATTATAATATATTAACGATTTCTTAACTACTGTCGATGTTAAACCAAAAGTTGAAACAATGGACTTTAGTACTATGCAAGTAGTAATTTAGAGGACCTAAGGTCTAGAGCCATATAGTTGTAGCCTAGGGAAATTTAGAAGACCTGAGGTAGGGACTAGTGGTTCAAAAACCTTAACAGCGGGAAGTAATAAATGTTCCGTAATATTATAAAAATGGATTTTGAAGAGAAAACGTCCTGTTTGTTCCATTGTATGTGTCTTAGATAGACAATTCTGAGCATGATCAAAACTTTGTTTAAAAATCTATTTTCCAAAAAAGTTCCTGTCGTACAGGTCCCCACAAAGTTGTAAACAAGTCACGTTGACGTAATATTTACGAACAGAAGCTTATATGAAACCCAACATCCGAATAGCCAAAATAGTAGTCAGGGATACGAAATAAATATCCAGCTGCTGGTTAATACACTGAAGAGCAAGTGTAACAGAAATAAGATACTTTTTAAATATCCATAGTATTACAACCAATTTCTGACACAAACAATTGTTAACACTCTAATTGGATTTTGCTACTTTATTCCCATATTGTAAATCCATTGATTCTGTAAAAATGAAATATTGAATGCTATTATATGCTTATATTTTGATAATTTATAAGCTATGGTTGAGCATGAATATAATAAAAATATTACAATAATAATAATATACATTTACAATTATTATTTTTTAATTTTAATTTAAAAAAATTCCCTTAAAGCTTATGTTGAAATAACTTTTCAAACGTCATAAGTTGTACAGGAACCTCCGGTTTAACTCAGTCATTCTACTATTTGGATAGACTTATACTTTCTTCATTTTAAGTAGACTATATAACATTTTCGTTACGCCCATGACGTTAGTTATAGGGTAAATCTCATTTTAATACAAATAAAAGTGATAGTAAGTGTACAATAGTTTTATGAAAAATTTTATTTTTATTATTTCGTTATTTTTGTTAAATAAATGCCTCTGAAGATGACGTTATTAGGATTGTGAATCGATAGGAAATTAATTCTCAGCGTTTAAACTCTCTTTTATTTAACAAATTCCTTTCTAGTAATATTTAACTATAATTTAAAATATTCAACAAGATTGAAAATATTCTTTAAAATGATATTAAAATAAACAACTATTGAGTTACAATTTATTGGACAAATGAGTAGCGAATTATTAAGTAAATTATTGAGTAAATCAAATATTAAGGATGATATAGTTTACTACCAATTATTCTTGTCTATTCTCTCTTTCACTTGCGAGCTTGCGTAAGTGAGAAAGAGAGGTAAAAATGGTAACAAGGCAAGGAAAATACAGTAGAAGGGAAGATAGAGGGAGGAGAGTTTCAGAGAGGGATGCATAGCATTCCAAAGGAGCAGAGGGAACAGAAAAGGGAATATTCTGACGTATGAAAGGAAATATAGATGGATAGAGGGAGGTAGGAGGAAAGAGGGGTGAGAGGAAGAGACGGAAGAGGAGAGAGAAAGTGAGCACGCTAAAAATCTAACAAGTGAAGAAGTATAAACACATTCCTTCAAATTAAATTAAAATAATTACTTCTCATTTAAGAGCTACGAAAGGAAAATAACTAAAAATATTAGGTAGATACTATTTTACCAGTTTCAAAGTGCAATGTTCTTGCATAAAAAGTACTAGTATTAAACTGTTTGGATGTATAACAAACGGACTATATTTAGATTACTAAGTGTGTGTGTGTGTGTGTGTGGTTAGGACTCAAATGTTTTTTCCATATGGTTAGGATTCGTTTTCTTTATAAAAAATAATATTTCTTAACGTAAAATAAACCATTGTAGAAGTTATCCAATCACTTATAAAGTATTGAGTCAATCAGGGAATTCTACCACTTAATTTATAAGGTTAATTTTAATTTGAATAACGGTAGTTTGTAAAAAGTTAATTCCAATTTAGTAGGCTATTTGAATTTCAAGCTTATTGTTATAAACTGCTATGTGTAGCTAAAGCGGATGTGGTAATTAGTTGATCTCCCGTGTTGCCCTTGACTTACATCACGTTATGTTGAACTTAGCGCTAAGAACGTTTTTAAATGTCTTTGTGTAGGTACACTATCAACGAATCTGGGCAGGATAGCTTTGGTTACGAATAAAATCTATATATTTCTTATAACTTCAGCTAACCGGTTTCTGATGGCTTTGGTAAACCTACTTTTTACAATCCTTGTTCTACAAGACAATCTGTCACAAGACATAGTCAATGTTGTAAAATAGATTTATTTTAGAGTTTAAAATATTAGTAAATACAGTTTGGTGCATGGACTACATTTAGCTAATTATTGATTTTTTTCTCGTAAATACTATTCACTTGGGACGATTTAAATATTTTTGTTGTTTTTTTTAATGTATTTTTAAGTAACATCAAGTGTAAGAAAATACCAGGTTATTGGGAAAGAAGTATTAACTTCATTTTTGACGAGGTTTTCTAAAACGTCACAATGAAACAATTTTGAGGATAGTTTAGGAAAGGTTTTCTCTACTTCTGTTAGAAACCTTTTTAAGAGGACACAAAAGTAGTTGCAGCCTTTCATTTCTTAATTTCCACTCAGCATTATTAAAGCCCAATATCTTCTACTTCAATATAACCGTAGAACAGATAAAATAAAATTTCAACCAAACGTCAAACATATCAAACTGAATAGACATATAGTAAGGTAATCAGTAACGTCCAGATAAATAGAAAATTAAATACACACTTTGGATGTAGGCTATTGAAGGGCGAAATATGACCCTTATCTTACAAAGTCTGGTCTGAGAAGTCAACTTAAGTTGTTGCAAAGAAAACATGAAAGGTCACTTCTGTCATATACATTATGTTTTGCCTAAATAAACCTTTGCTTTTTAAACTTTTTAAATTCAACAAATTACAATCTCGAGTAGCATAACTAAAGTAATGGACATAATATACCTAACATATCCCGATTTATTACTCTCAAGAACTTTTATTGCTGGAAAAACTCATGAAGTGACAAACCTGAATTACTACGGACAAAAACATAACTATAATGCGTAGCCTACAGTTTTCCGATTAAAAAAAAATATTTCATGTTACTAAAGATCGAATTACGTTTGTAAAATAAATTGCTTCAGATATAATTCAAAATCTTAGACATCTTAAAACTCCTGTTTTGTCGGTTCTTGTTTTAGTTTATATCTAGCTTCCCGTTCTAATGTTTCAATTAGTTAGGCCTTAGATTAACAATATTAAGCAATAATTATGAGAAAATAAAGTAATAAACAAAACCCAATATATATATATATATATATATATATATATATATATATATATATATATATATATATATATTTGGGAACTAAGTCAAAATACAAATACAAGAATTATAATTGAATTTACTATTCAAAGCTTTTCGTTCTCTAACAGTACCAACATCATCAGGAATATGAAACAATTCTTTAGAATTATAATTCTATATATATAATCCTTGTATTTGTATTTTGACTTAGTTCTTTATTAATACACATGAATACATGCGATATATATATATATATATATATATATATATATATATATATATATATATATATATTATATTTAACATATCTGTGTGTATATGCTCTCGCGCATTTATACAATACTATTTATTTATTGTCTTGACTGTTTTTCACTTTGTTATAGGTTTTGTTTAGAAATCGTGGTTCTTGGGAGGCCTGCTTCAAGACAAATCAAGAATCTTGCAAAACTTAATCCTACTCTGATTGCACCCCTTTACAAACCCAGATTCGTTTGACTAAAACCCGTCTTTAGACTGTGGTCTTATTTCTATGGTAATTTCATGGACCCTACCTTCATTTTAATGGTGGTGAATTTAAAATACAAACTGTCTAAGCCGTTGACGTAGGTCTTACCTTTAGGAGATTAGGAAGAACCCCATCGTTAACATTTTCCAAATTTCTTTTGTTTTCTTTCACAAAAATAATAAATAAAACAATAACGATAGTTTCAAACCTTGAATAAAATTGTTTTACAAAATATCCTTTTCTATACATAATATACTTTAGTGATAAAGTAAGGAGTTAGATTTTATTAACTATAGAGTTAAATTATACGATAGACGGTTAGTTTAAAATAAAACTATTTAAATATATCAGGTTTTAACCTAATACAGCAGGTTACGAGTGCATTAACATTTAACAAAATCATTGACACCTACTTCAAAACTCCTCGAGATCATAACATTTATTACTAGGCCTAAGCTATGTTAACGGATACAACAGCACAACTTTATGTTAGGAAATTGATCTTGAAAGATCCATAAAAACTGAATGTGTAATTTTAGAGGAGGTAGATGATTCAAAGGAGATGAAAAACAAAACTCTAGACTGTAGTTTTGTGTATTGTGTTGGAGATATTTTTCTCAAATACACTACATTATGCCTTCGTAACGTACTTAGTCTACGTGTATGTGGTAATAAGCATGGCATTTCTACTATCAATTTGAAAATGTTTTTTTAATAGCTTCAGAAAGACACAAAGGTGGGAACCAAATATCAAAAGCTGGTATGTAAAGGAAAAGAAAATTCATGGCAATGGAATATATCCTTAATAGTTGGACTCAATTTAAATCGAACATTAATAAAATTGTTTTACTCTGTTTAGAAAGGCAAAAATTGTAATTGCAGGACTACTGACTGTAGTGTTGTTTTGAATAATTTAATTATTACAATCATTTTGGTCATTAGAAAGTTGTTAAGAATGTAAAATAACTTTTGAAAATATTAAATTGTGTACTTTTCTTAGATACTTATTGCATATTTTAAAAAAATTTGAAAGAGCGTAAAATTTTTATTCAAAAGTGTACAACGGTATATATTTTAAATGTATTTAAAATTGTATTACTTTACTATATCTACAAGATAAATAAATATAGTATTTACACTGTTATATTGAATAGCTGTACATACTATTACGTATTATAAACTCATATCATCTTTTTTAGACATACATTTTAAGTTTCATAATTTATAAGAGTTCTATAAACAACTTAAAACAACATACATTATACGCAGAAAACACTGGAATCATATATTGCCCCACAATTTTATCAAACAAATACATATATATTTGAATATATAAACAACTCAATTTTAAAATAATTTAATAATTCAAACATAGCCTCTAATTAACGTTGGTGTAATGGTCAAGATAGGTGTTAGCTTTAAGTAAATATAAATTAGGTTTTGGGAAACCTTTGCAAGAATTCGTTAACATCCGCAATGAAATTCAGTAACTTTGACATTTTCAAATAATTAAATCACTCACTATCACCTCACGTCTGTGTAAAGTTTTCTATATTTTTTTCCATATTACTTGAATGACATACTACAATCCTGGTATAGGTTTTTAAAATAGCGATAGACAAATTTTCTTTTAAAAGTCAATTTTCCTCTGTGTCTAATTTAAATAAATTATCAACCTTGTTAGACATGTTTCAAAAATCCAAAACCTTAACTTAAATGCTATGTTAATGAATCTAGGTTGTCACGGGGTACGCATTGGGTATTGGAGCTTTAAATTGATTTGTAATTTAATCTGTCCCCTTCGAAGGACAGAACACTTCATGACTTTAACGTAATTGAATCTTGGACGACGTCACAGGCATTTCGGATTTCGTTATCTACTCCATATCTTCCCATGTAACCGTTAGATCTATGCGAAATTTCTTGCATCAAAATTAAATTATTTACATTTCTATCTGTGTACCGTTCAGCTGATATACTTCGGACATTTACTGCCGTCATATTTATACTATTTATTAATATTCTTCTTATTTAATAATAAAATCAATGAACGCACAAGAAACAAAATGATTTCATGAAACTTTCATTAGTTATTGTGTTTCATTAGTTATTGAATTTGAGATGTTATGCATTTGGGAATTTCAGTAGTTATTGGGTTTCATTAGTTATTGAATTTGAGATGTTATGCATTTGGGAATTTCAGTAGTTATTATGATTCAGACTTTATTCATCGGGGAATTTCAGTTATTTTGTTTGAGATTTTGATGCATTGGGAAATTTCATTAGTTATTGTGTTTAAGGTTGTGTGCATTATTGATATTGTAGTTTCATTTAATACTCTCAAACTCTTATAGTTAGTTTTAACTTTGTAAACAAACACAACTTAAACTTGTTGAATCGTTGTAGAAATATTGGAAATATAGTTAATGAAATTAATTAAAGTTAGTCTTCTTAATAAATAATTATTAAATGTTACTAATATTACCATTTCTACGCTGTTTGATTTTTATGGTTATTTTATATCCTTTGCGAATTACTAATATGTGTGGGTAATCTCTACCAGAAACTGACGTCACCACAAGTTGAAAATAAGTTGGGTAAGGGCAAAGTCACAGCCGCAACTAGTTTATAATTAAAAAACTAGTGATTACTGATAGTAATGTTCATGGATTGCAAATTAGCTGACATATTTTTCCATGATAAAACTTTATGTAACTGTGATTTATCTAATATCCTATAGTAATTCAATAAAACGGGACACATTAGTTGCATATTAAAACTAATCGCGCTAGCTTAGTTCTAACTAACTGTATAACGAAAGATCAGTTTTTCTCAAAGTCATAACTACAAGCTTTATTGACATTTTAGTTAGATTAACCATAATTATCTATAAAATAATTATTGATTTCAACAGGGAAATAATTTCAACTGCCATTTCAAGCAAAACTAAAATTTTACTATATGTGTTTATAATACTGACGTTAATGTATTTCTGATGATTCAGAGTATTTGGAGTTTGTGGACACCAAAAAGGTTTATGATTGGAAAAATAATAAATAAAAAACCAAACTACCAGTAATATAGGGTGAGTGTTCATCTCTGTGACCTCAATATGGAGTGTATATGTAAGGACGTTAATCATAACTTTTTTTTTGTTTTCTTTGAGAGACTGAAATCCTGTTGCAAATGATATTCAAATATATCACACTCACTCTAGAACTGGGCCAGCGATATACAATTAAAAACGTTTCCCAGTATTTTTTAAATGTTCTCAGTTTGTAATAAGCCTACGGTTTTGATAACTGAGTTTTTCGAATATATGTATGTATGTATGTATATATATATATATATATATATATATATATATATATATATATATATATATATATATACATATATATACATATAATGTTCTGATATGCTACACAAACGCTACACATTTGTAAAAAGTTATTTTGTTTTAAGCTAAATAAAGTGATAAATAAGTTGAAACTAAGTTTCTATATGCTTAGTTTTTACGTTTTAAAATTCTAATATTCTCATTATTACTAGGTAACGCATAAACAATGTAGAAAAAACAGATAAATTCCCTTATCTAATTGGAATTTTTACGATTGTTTTAAAGCAGTCAAAGATATTTCAAAAATCAGTATTTACATTTAAAACAAAAAGTTGCTGCTGCTTTAACGTCCTAATAAGTTTACAGATTTTGTTTCCGCGACGTTCCAGGAACCATTTATGCAGATACATGATATGACAACGATTACTCAGAAACTACTCAGGCATTATCTAATTCAATAAAAATAAAATCGCAATATGTAACATTCTGAGCATTATGAAATGTAGGCCTACAATTATAATACAAAAGAATGCTGGATAAAATCGTAATTATTGATCAAATACAGTGAAAATCCCAAATACCTAATAACACATTACCAACTCATTGAGTTCTGGCGGCCAGCATAGACACTGATGATATCGTCTATCATCATTAAAGATATTTTGTCTTAGTGTCGTTTTAAGACTTACTTACCATATATATATATATATATATATATATATATATATATATATGTGTGTGTGTGTGTGTGTGTGTGTGTGTGTGTGTGTGTGTGTGTGTGTGTGTGTGTGTGTGTGTGTGTGTGTGTGTGTGTGTGTGTGTGTGTGTGTGAGTGTGTGTGTGTGTGTGTGTGTGTGTGTGTGTGTGTGTGTGTGTGTGTGTGTGTATGTGTGTGTGAGTGTGTGTGTGTGTGTGTGTGTGTGTGTGTGTGTGTGTGTCTGTGTGTCTGTGTGTCTGTGTGTGTGTGTGTGTGTGTGTGTGTGTGTGTGTGTGTGTGTATGTGTGTGAGTGTGTGTGTGTGTTTGTGTGTGTGTGTGTGTGTGTGCGTGTATGTGTGTGTGTGTGTGTGTGTGTGTATGTGTGTGAGTGTGTGTGTGTGTGTGTGTGTGAGTGTGTGTGTGTGTGTGTCTGTGTGTGTCTGTGTGTGTGTGTGTATGTAAAGTAAGTTTTTAAAATATTCATATTGCTTTAATACATTCTAATTGTTTATTATATTTTTTTAAATTATTAACACTTTATGTATGTAATTTCTATATTTGTCTTTTTAATAATCTTTCCATTCTATTTATTTCGTTTCCTGTGAACGTAAACGTGTTAAAAATGTTATATTTCGTGTTATTTAAATGGTTACTGTTGATTGTTTTTTATGTTATAATTGAATCTTGCATATAGTTTATCTTTTATATTCATTTTCTAATTTAATTTAATATCATATAGTTTTCTCATTAATTTGTTTATTGTTATGTTATGCATTTCATACAATAAATGAAACAGAGCTGCCATTTTATCATTAAATCATGATTTGAATAATTTGATTTGTCTGTGTTGGTTTTCTGTATATATAATATTCAACATTTTCATTGATTGTAGTAATTGTCATATCTAAATATGTCAGAAGTTGCTTGATGATAGGTAATTCACTGATAAAACTAATTTCTAATACTTAACTAAGTGAATACGTAATTGCTTACTTGCTGACGCGTTTCAAAACATTCGTTCCTTTTACGAGGCTAACCCTCTACTGGAGAACTAACCCGGCCAGTAGAGGGTTAGCTTCGTAAAAGGAATTAATGTTTTGAAACGCGTCAGCAAGTAAGTAATTACATATTCACTTACTTAATTATATTTAAAATTAGTAAATACGTCAGATTATTGTTTGATTCAAATTCATGAGTAAAGTTTATATTTTTATATGTATCATTTGTACAATTTAATAACTTGTAAATATTTAAACTATTATTAGCTTATATATATATATATATATATATATATATATATATATATATATATATACCCATCAAGTCTGTAATATGAAAATAAATTATCCAGTGTGAACATACTTTGAACACACTAGTAATTAATTGTAAACATTTATAAAAACGAATCATTTCCACTGCTTCCCCCTGCTACCTTTCGTCCTTATCGTAACTTTTACAACTTATGCCCCTATAGGCTACAAGAAAAAAATCCATGTTATCAGATAAACGGTACTTCAGTGTCAAGTTTGTAAAACTATTATGATATTATTAGAGGATAGCACCTTTCCTTTAAAGCGGACCCCAAGTCTTTTGGCTATGCATTTTCATTAACTCTATTGGGACTATGTGTAAATAGTAGCTTGTATTGTGCTACATTTTTTGTATAGTCATTGTGCTATATTTTTTGTATAGTCATTGTACTATATTTTGAAAGTAAGTATTTCATTGTAAATATTTTTTTAATGGTAACGTTTAAGGTTAATTTTAGATAATGTTTTCTCTGACTTAATACCTTTTTCTAGGTCGGTTAAATGTTGTATTAATTATCTTTACAAGGAGTCCATTTTGGCAACTGTTTTCAAAATCGCCAAATTGTAGGATCTTGAAAATATATTTTTGTAATAATAATTTTTAATAAGATTTAGAAAAGTAAAATTTGTATGCCGCATAGGGTTGTAAAGTATATTTTTAGGACTTTGTAAACACGATTGTTTACTATTTTAATTTTTGTTTTAAATAAAAACAAAATGGGGCTCCAATTTTGGGCACTTTTTTGTATAATTATTAATAATATAAATAGCTCAAGGGAAATGTGAACGTACCTCACATCTTCTTCTACATCCATGGTAGGTGACTCAAGTAAGTGTAAGTTTAATGGGTAGTACGGTCAGAATATCGAAACGAGAACTCCACACAAGGAGTAGTCCCACATGATTCCTCGATATTTCATTTGTGAATTACTCAAATCTAGGGATGATAGAAATAAAATATTACTATTAAAATTATTATTTCAGCATAACTATTGTAATGGTACGTTTTATTCTTAAGTAGCTTACTTTATTTTGTTTGATAGAAAAATATGACTTTAAAAATGGTAATAAAACGTGTTACTCATGCGGTTATCGTAAAATAGTTTTGAAGTAATAAGTTCCATTATACACGAATTGAACTGGCTTTGGTTGTCGGCCAGTTAACGTAACGCCATTGGAATCATCTAGTTCCTTAGTACAAAAATCCATCCATCTTGAAGCTAGTAAACTGTATAACATAAAGATTTTGTAATTATCTGAAAATGTTTTAGCTAACAGTATTTAAATTTTATTGTACTAAATTTAGTCTTATATGCTCAATGGTTTGCTCAATAAGTTTAGCCAATATTTGGACTAAATCACATAAACCCGACAATAGTTACATAAAAAACTAATTGCTTTAACAGATGTGAATAAATTACAGCAAGAAATATAATCTCGCATTTCTTAGTCTATCTGTGGGGTCGAGTAATTTGCATAGAGACGCTCAATCAAGTCCAGAAAACAATTATTAATAGCATTTGTCATGTTGATGAGTATTAGTGGGCTATATATCGGATCTTTACGGGCTACCAACCCGCATTATACGGTACAGTAAGTTTAATGGGAAAACTATGATGCGATCAAGATAAAGCTTCTGTAAATCGTTAGTCATAATATTATTACCAATAACAAATTATATTTCTTATAAGCACTTGAGAACCAATAATAACAAATTAAACCATTGAAAAAGCGATATGAAGAAGATTTGGATGGTTTCCAAAACCGAACTACCTCTTGGGCTTCGAATGTGGATGATCAGATGTATTAATTCCCCTATTTTTATCAAACGAATGAAATAATTGAACACTCAACCACGCGACTAGAAACCGGATAGCCTATATGCATTTGAGATGTATTGTTAGAGAAGATGATGAATATAACGAGGATTTTTAATGTAAAAAGTACGTACTTGCTGAAATATGGAAAAGGAAAGACCTAAAGTAAACAAGAATAGAGGGAAAACTAATTAGAGGCGAGAATTTTTAGTTTCTAATATTAATTATATAATGCAAAATACTGGGAAGGAGATTGGCGGAAAGAAGTATTTGTAAAGTTGTAAACATAACACAAAATGGAAATTTAAAATTAGATAAAGAACAAACATTTTTAAATAGACTAATCATGAATTTATATGTGACCATGCATTTTTAAACAGACGATACCTTCTTCTGTGATTCCTACACACTGTAATGACTACTGTAAGGATCGGTTTGTAACAACCACTAAATAGGACAACTTTGTTTTCGAAACAAGTGAAACATGTATGGTTACTATAAAACCCAACATATATTTAAAAATGACCATACTCAAACTGATTCTAGACTCGGAAGTTTCTCAGAAGATTAGGCGACTATCTCTCTCTCTCTCTCTCTCTCTCTCTCTCTCTCTCTCTCTCTCTCTCTCACACACACACACACACACACACACACACACACACACACACTCACTGACTTGAACGTAACCAGTATGGACGCCTACTGAAGACTCTTAAAGTAGCTCCTAAAGACTCAAGATGAGTTAGTTAATCCTAAAGTCTCAAGAGGAGTCACTCCTAAAGGAGCATATTGTAATCAAGCACATTACTGCCAATCTTTTGTATGCAATATGGAAGCATTTAAAAAAATGATTCATTTTTTAAAATTCATTTTATTGCTGTACTATATTTTAAAAAGCGGGAGGCCTAATGCTGATTCATGTGTTTAAATTTCTAAACGGTGAATAATGACGTAAATACATATAAGGCCTAATAGAGGTTAAGATGAAAGGAATAGATATGTAAATATGTACGTACTAATTTTTACACTGAATGGGAAGCATCCCGTCGCAGGCCAGCGTTATAAAAGGGGCGAGCAGACTACTGTATATAAGATACGATGACAAAATGTTTGGACGCCCGAAAACCTGATGTGTATCATAAGATTGTAAACAAATGTCAGCTAATCTCGGCTATAAATAGTCTAGGACGTGACATATGCATTATCCATGTCTGTCGTATACACTATCGGTCTTTATGGCTTTGTGACACAAGTAGACACTGTGCGACAAAATGGTTCTCAAGAAACTTAGATCCCACATTAAAACTAAATCAATGCTCACAAAAAAACAGACGAAAGTGACAGATTTTTTTGTTAAAAAGTGAAAGTATTATGTGTAAAGGAAATTACATATGTACATACATACTTACTTTTGACATATACATATGTATGTATTGTAAATAGTTAGACATATAAATGTACATGTTATAATCCGTCAAATACATCGACATTTTAAATTATTTTCTGTATTTCTTTTGTCCTCTGAAGATTATTTGAGAATTTCATTAACCGGGGTCATTATTTGTGTAACGTATGGTATAATAATCGATTATTGATCGTTTTGCGTATTCTATGTTCATAGCGGATTATCCGGGAAATTCGTTATCCGGCGTTGCCGGGCAACCCTATTCCACTGATAATCGGGACTTTACTGTACTTTCAAAGTACAAATGGATTTAAAAATAAATACTGTCATCCTTTACTATCTAATATACACTAATAATTTTAAACTCTAGTTTTTTAATGTACAGTCTACCAAATGTAGTTGGGTAAATTAAAATAAAATGTAATATGCAGGCCTAGAGTTAGTTCGAGCACCTTGTTTGTTATATAACTGATATCTGTTTCTAATGATTATCTGGTAACCAAAATTTACTTAACGTTAAAATGATAATATTTGTAGTTGAAGTGTTATTTTTTATGTTAAGTGTTTTCTTTTTCTATTAAATATTCGTCATAGAAAACACCATGATAGCTACCAAAACATCTTTATTAGTTTTTTGAACGTTCACCTTCTCTAAGGCAACAATTAATTTCTTTAAGCTTGCCTTACATTCAAGAAATTTTAATCGATAAAAATATGCATAGACAGACAGTTTTAGTTTATCTTGAAATAAAAAGTGTGTTAAAAATATCTTGCTTAAAATGTTAAGCCGAGCCATGGATATCACACCTCTACATTTATCCGTGCGCCTGGAAATATATTTACCTTAATTTCTAAACTTGCAAAGCGTATATGGGAAATAAATATTTCGTTGCCCGATTAAATCCAATGCAATAAATTGTGTGTATATATAGAATCCGTGAAGCTGCTTCTTGTCCAATCTTCAGATCAACGTTCATGGTGTGTTTAAGGCAATATCAGATGTAAGCCTCGTGTACTGTTGGCAAATTAATTCATTACACAACCATATAATGGAAGTGTAGGCAATTTACAGTTGCGTCAATAAAATTTTGCACCATGTAGTGTTTTATTAGACTTCGAAAGTTTTACCATACTATTTGTATTTTTGGTTTTTGGTTTGCTTATATGTATATTACGTATTTACAGTTGAAATCAGACAATCTTATTGAATGTATTTTTGGTGGTTTTACAGTTTTTATTTTAGGATATTAATTTATAATATATATTTACACTTATATTTAAAATTTCTCACCCGAGACAACACAGATACGAAACGACCATGTAAACACAACTTAGTTTATACGTACTAACCCACAATCGGTTACAGGTCGTTCCAATCGAAGCAAAGTTTATATTTTTGTAGACTTTTCAAGAGTATAGTATTAGTGTCTATTAGTGTTTTCATACTACATGTCAATGAAACACACAAATATACGATTCTCCTCTCATTCTAAATCATTGAAGCTCATGTAACAATACTTGTCATTTTTATACAAACCATTAATATAAACAAAAATTTGTTACAGTCAATCCCTACTTAAAATTTTAAAAAATATATAATTTTGTTATTTTTATTAAATAATTACAAGTAATATATATATATATAGTACCAGCATCTTCAGGAAAATAATTATCTAACAAAAAAATGTTAATTTCTAATATATATATATATATATATATATATATATATAGAAACATAACATATATTTTAAAACAGCAGATCTACAACAAACATAACCTATAATATAAAATAAACTGTTTTATGAAAAGATATTTTATCACTTATTTCAAGCAAATATGACGAAATAACTGAACTGCATACTTTTCATCATTTCTAAAAGTTTTCTCTCATATAATACCAAAATTAATACTTTTTAAATTTACTTAATGAAATATTATTTGAAAAACCTTTATTAAGAACAACTGTCATCTACTACAAATTCAAAAATTGTATTTGCACTTGATAGAATGAATAATAAGTGTTTTATTACCGATTGAAAATTTGAACAAGACATATTTAAGGAGAATGTGAACTAATAGAGGAATTCAAAAACATGACGTGTGTCTGACCCTTCAGCCTAAACATTATGTGAAGGGAGCGAAGGAGAGTGATCTATTTGATATTTTCTCATAGTTCCTTTGTACCACATTTTAACATTTAACATTTATAACTTTCACAAAGTTTAGAACCTTTAATCTATTTATGAGAAGAGACAACAGTTTCTGTGAAAATGAAAATAGAGAATTTAGGATGAAGATAAGCGACAAATATTATTTTATTAAATCATTTTCTTGTTTATAATTGGAGATATTTATTTATTGAGACATACGTATTCTATGACTATGGTATATTTGGCTTTTAATAATAATTTTTTTGGGAAACCGTCAATTAAGCAGATTTGTGTATGTTACGGTTTTAACATATAAATATTTTTTGTTATATTGTATGTATTATGTTACATTTCTTGTCCGAAAGAATCTATGAAAATGTCATAAACCTAACATTTCTAATTATATCTTACGATTTAGGAGCTAAAAAACTAAAGTGAGGGGAAATTATTTCCTATTTTTGTTTCAAAGAAACCAAGAACAGGCTGATGTAAGAAACTTCCAAATTGTTCTCGTTATATTATTTTACAGTTTAAGAAAAATAAGAAAAGATACAATATGATGTATGCTTATTGAAATTGTTTTATGATAAGAAAAAAAATTCCTATACACAATATTAGAGACGACGGTAGCAGTTGGCCTTGTTTTGGGCACCAGTTCTACCGTTACATTATAAAATGACTATTCTTATTTATTTAGTACTTAATAAACCACTAGGCCTAATGTGGAACATAAGTTAAACTTTGTTTCATTTTGAATCTGTATATGCCAGCTAAAGAGTAAGTCCGCTTAGGTACAATCTTATTAACTATCTTCTATCCATCCTACGTGACGGCTTACCTAAGCAGTCCCCTTCTGCTCTTTCTTAGGTCTAATATAACTCTACTCCGGAAACAGCTCTTTTTTTTCTTGTTCAAATTTAAATAAAATTGTTTTCACCTTATCTTTTTTTCATTGCCTTCGTGAATCATCTAACAACTCACATTTGCATCTAAATAAATAACACCTCTAGAGCCACAAAAAATATTTATTTAAGTCCTGATGTACATTTTGATTGCAAGGCAACCTTTTTCAGAGGAAGTCACTACAAGACTAATTACATTGGTCTGTTACATTTAATATACTCGTACATACATTATTATTAAATCAAGCATTGTTGAACACATGCTCAAAACTAAACATACAATTAGTTAACATTGTTAAATAAAAAATACGATAACAGTGTAATTATTAACAAATATGATAAAAATGACTTACTAAGCTCTGGCAAAAGGCCGATCCCGTACTGTCTATTCTATAAGAGTCAAGAGTTAATACTTAGGAACCCTAATCTCTATAGTTAAGTGCTAGTATTAGGCTTATTAGTTTTAGTTTAGTATTTTAACAATAATTACAAAACTGGACATTTAAATAGTGTAAACGTAAAGCACGTTAACTTGAAGGACCGCGCTTTACTGGCGCGGAATAGGTCATCTGATAGGAGAGAGGTGAACTTGGTCTGAGAGTAATAGTTGCAGAGAGGGCGTTACCTTTATATAAATGAATATATATTAAATGCAATTAGTCTTGAAGTAGTTTAATTTGAATATGATTGCTTTGCAATCGAAATGTACATTAAGACATCATTAAAAATGTTTTTGTGGCTTAAAAGGTTTTATTTATTTATAATTAAAAATTACCAAGTTATTATCATATTTGGTTCCTTTGTTTAGTGGTAACTCTTGGGAGTGCGAAATGCTCAACTACTCAGCAATCCCAGCGGCCTATTGCGGGGGAAGTGGCTGTCGGAATGATCAATGGTCATTTACTGTTATTTAATTGTGTTAATGCCATTAGAATAAAGAAGCAAGCTCGTACTCTATTCACGACGTGCTACCAGTTTGTACCAGGACCAACAAGTCCCCTTTCTAAAAGACGTATTATTATGACGGCGTAATTATCTATTCGATTATTTTCTCCTTCTTAAAACAATATTTCCCATGATATCAATAGATAGATTTTCCATCATTTCAAAACAACTGTAATATCATTATTTATATTCGCTTTCAGTAAGCACAATTGTCATTAGAAGGTTTAAACTCAACTAAGACCTTCTACAAACGGCAGGTGACTATGAAATGGGCAGTTTAGTTTGAACCTGTCGTGGAGATGAGTATTGATTAGACCTATGTCTATGCGTCAGTCTGTTTCTGGTACCTGTTTCAGAGTATTGTAGGTGTAGATTCTACCTTATTATTGGAAGCGAATATATTTGCAGAACGAGAACCACAGGTAATATTGATTGAGTGTCAGAACCGCAAATTGAATTGACGACGTCGTCTACTGAGTCGATCAGAGGCGTAGACGCACAAGCACTGAGAGTTTTCCTTTTCTATGACATTCAAAGGATCTGAACTGCATTAAAAATGTCTGCCACGATCACAAGCCTTAAGGGTGCCTATGTTAAAACACAGAAGATGAGTTTTGATGTTTGTAATATTTTTTTTTACTTATTGTGTGTCCAGTGTAGTTATATTTAATAAGATAGATGTTAAATAGAACAATGAAAGCAATAGAATGTCCTTAATAGACTGGAGACCTTCATAATTAAAAATGTTTTTTACAAGGAACAGAGTCAGACTCAACTAATTTTTAAGAAACATAAGAACTTACTAAAATATTGTTTGGCTATGAATAAAGTATTAAAACACTCCAACCTAACATAATTTTAAAAATCAACTATAACGAAAAAACATATCAAACAAAATCAAATTGCGTTTTTTCATGTAACTATTTCTTGAATCAATTTAATAATAAACAGTGAACATAAAATTTTAAACTAAATAAAACATTAAAGTAAATTTTTACAATTAAGGGTTTTTTCTATAAACATAAAAAAGGTTTTCTAATGTTGTTTTATGTCACATAATGTATAATATTTTTCTTATTTGGAAAGTTGTTTTAAAATATTTTTTGAAGTACCACTAATGGAAATTGCTATTCATTACTTGTGTAGCAGTTCACGTTCATAAGTTTGAGGGCTTTATTTCACTTCATAGTTGAACAGTTTATTCTCTATACAGAAAACACACTCTTATCTACTATTTAGGAGCTCGACAGTTAGTTCATCATATATATTCCTCATTATACCTTTTTATTTTCCAGTTTTGTGAAGATTTCGAATGATTGCCAACCCCTATAAGGAAATTTAAGCATACATTCAAGCTAGTTTCTATAAAAAACAAGAGATAGATAACCCAGAGAAGTTATTAAATAAGTAATATGAAAACAAAATTAAAGTCAATCCCTACTTAGGTAATATATATAAATATATATACATACATATATATATATATATATATATATATATATATATATATATATATATATATATATACTCTTGATGGCTTACGTTATCCATTGTTTTTCCGTTGCACTGACTTTATGAAGTTAATATATTACTATTGTAAGTAATTTTATCCACCATTAAGTGCAATAATTTTACCTTGAGTGATGAGGCACCTTTCGGTCACTTGACCATTGTCGAATCACTCTACCGATATATATATATATATATATATATATAACAGAATTACATTATTAAACGTCAAAATAAAATGCGAAATTAATTATAAAAATAACTTAGCCTAAAAGGTGTATTTTTTCCCAAAGGGTTATTACGATATTTGAGAGGTGCCCATGACAAAAAACGTATGACAACATTGAGAGGCCAAAAAGGAGGACGGTAGGTACAATGGAGATTTTGACGACAACCAGATGGAGGTGGGAAATGTCATGTACCTCTCAACGACAACTATATCCAGCTGTCGACAAGTTGGCTCAGTACTAAAGTGCTGGTCTTTAACAAGTAGTCATACAATTTGAACTCTACCTAAAAACAGTTTTTAAAATTAGAAATAATGAATTAATATTTGAAAAAACTGTCTTATCATCAAGTGGCATCCACTACAAGTTTCAAACGATTTATTTGAACTTGCATAGATGAATAAATAGTATTTTATTAAAGATTGAAATTTTGAACAAGATATGCATTTATTTTTAAATGTGTGAACTAATAGTGAAAATTGAAAAATACGTTTATACGTTTACAGTGGTCACATAAGCCACTACAGTGTATGTAGATTCTCTTGAGGACGGCTGAATATTTGAGATATAATAGTTACAGGTAGTATTGAAACGTAATAGCTCAAGGCATACATTTCTAATACTTTATTATTTATTTCAAGGATTTTCATTATTACTTAAGAAAATGAAACTATATAAATATACTGTAATGTAGAGTCAAATGAGTATACTATTAATTTGGAAAATATTTCAGTTGAAAAAAAATTTAATTTACCCATCTTGTAATTTTTTTCTAATGTTCAGACTTTAAGGGTTAAAGACATTGATATTTGTAAAACGATTTCCTTTGTAATATAGATTAGTTATCAGTTTAAAATAGTCATCATCCCTCAGATACCAAACCCATCCAAAACAAGCTTCTTCCTGCGCTACTATTCTTAAATAATAAATGCAAAAGAGTCTGTTACTGAAGAAAGTACTCTTTTGATATTTTTACCACCACCCTCCTATGAACAAAATATCTTTATTTTTATTGTAATATGCGTCGCTATGGCAACATAAGTCGTGCTTTTGCAATCTCGACTAGTAGATCTCAGTTATAGTTTTGATGTATTTAAACGCAATATTTAAAAAGTGAGTCTCTGGTAACTTTCGAAAAATTAGCTTAAACGCAATTTTGACATTTTAGATACAAGTACTTGCGTATATCATTACTACTAATTTATGATGGATTGTAATCGTTCGACATTTTAAAACATCCAATGCTGTATGAAGTAATTAGTCTAAAATTAATTTACTTGTAGTATAAATTAACGTTAAATGGAAGTTACTTGAAATGCACTCAGGCGATTAACAAATGTTGACTGGAGGAACTACATTTTTTCGCAGCGCTAGAGTTCATTCTTAGTCTATGATTCCGTTGAACTGATTCGGTTTTACTTCTCTTAAGCAACTGTTGTGGTTAAGGACGGGACTGGGTCGAGTACTCATTGCGTGTTGTAGCCGTATCAATACTATCTGAGGAGCATCATAATTAGACAGAGAGTAACATATTCATGGTAAAGTATACTTACTCCTGTAGCTCGTGGCCGTAACATTTTGGTAAGCTAACCTCCAATACAAAAACTGACACACACACACACACACACACACACACACACACACACACACACACATTAACATGACACTCACACTAACATGACACTCACGCACACGCGGACACAATCTCGCTCACGCGACATATCACTGTCGTACCCAAACAGTAAAACGAATGTTATCAGATGTTTTTTTAATGTAATTTTTATCTACAATAATGGGCGGCTGTAGTTTCATATACATGCTGTGCAGTACAGGCAGTGTTTACGAGATACGAGACTGGTTTGGAGTAGGTGAACTGAGTTAATGAAGTTTTTCAAATTGCCGCCTCACAAGGAAATAACGTAACGAGTTTTGTATATATCCTTGGCATCATTAGCGCCACACTGGAACCACGTCACGTCAAACTGTGACGAAAGAAAAGAAAAACAACATCCTAATAAATCTATAGACACTTCCCTTCTGCTCTGACAGAGAATAAACTAAGATAAATTGTATAAACTCTACTATACATAATTCAGTGCTTCCTAGTACGTTTATGTAATTATATTAACTTGAAGGTAATGTTGTATTTTTTCAATTAAATTAAGTAAATTTTTGTTTTGTATAAACTATATCGTTTCTGACGCTGTTTTAGTAAGCAGATTATATTGATTTTGAAAGCCGAAGTACAAAGCAAATTCTATAGTTTATCCTACAAGTTTTTGAATGATGATTGTTTTAAAAATTATTTAAAACTTAGATATTCAATAATAATCAGTAAGATTAAACTCTATATATTTTGTGGACAATTTGATAATCTAATTTAAACATTAAGGAACGATCTTCAATAAAATTGAAGGTTTTTAAGGAAATTTATTTCTTAAAGGTTTTTAAAGTAACGTGATAGAAACGTTTTAAAATTTCATATATAATTTTGTTGTTACTAAAATTTACCATATCAAAAACAATTGCAAAGGTCTATAAAATTTTTGAACTGTGTATTAATATTTGCATTGCCTTCTTATTCGTAATGACAATACTTTCTATTACATAATATAAATCTCTCAAACCACTGTATGAATAAACATTAAATGAAGAACTTTACATTTTTTCCAAGGAAGTTGTTTCTTTATATATTTTATTTACTAAAAACAAAAACAAATCTCTTCTATAGCACAATATATAGTCGTTACACTTTGAAAACTTCATATCCGGGTATATAATAATAAAAGTAATATTATGTAAGTTATAAAACTCCAATGGGTAATAAATAAATGCTAACATTACAGTAGGAAGCAAAACGCAGAGAATGAAATCCTCTAATCATTACTGAATGATTCGTATAGTAAAAATGACAAACTAATTTTTGGTTTGATTTTTGTAGCATATTTTGTAATATGTTTTTTAAAGTTTTTTTTATACATATCTCTGTTATCAAGATGAAAGTCCGGCCTTTTAATATAAATGTATGACATCTTATTTTTTAAAATTTGAAAAACAACATATGAACTGCCCTTTTAAATGCATAAAACTGAAAATTAATTTGGCCAATTGTGTAATAACTAGAGAAGTGTCACATTGATCAATTTTCTTAACTGTTTCGGCGCTCTTATACGTAAAACTGTCATCTTTTAGGCTACTGAGAGAAATGCTGATATTTATAAAACCA
Source organism: Prosapia bicincta (assembly GCA_036971475.1). Classification (NCBI taxonomy): domain Eukaryota; kingdom Metazoa; phylum Arthropoda; class Insecta; order Hemiptera; family Cercopidae; genus Prosapia; species Prosapia bicincta. Next base: position 13,860,563 of record JBAIZL010000003.1, on the reverse strand, counting down.
AATAATATCCTGAATATCATAGGATATTTACTGACATAAGTAATGAAACTGAATGAATAATCACGTTTTGGCCTAAATGCCATCAAAGCGTTGCAAAGCAAACCTTTACTATCCATTGCACACATCTGATTGCAAACACACTCTACACGTCACGTGTACAAGAATATCCAATTATTAAATGCGTTTCCGCTCTCATTCCTCGACTAATAACAGCTCTGCTAGGGTAGTCATTCAAACTAGAGAGCGCCGGGTATACAGACGATTCTCATTTAATTAAGCCATAGCAAAACTAATGGGGGGAATATGTAAGGACTTTTCGAACGTTTAACTATAATGCAGCCGCTCTAAAATTTCATTGTATTTATTTGGATTGTTTGAGCATTTGTCAAATATGAGTCTATTACGAATACTAAGTGTAATTTATTAGAAAAAAATGAGTACCCTGCAATTACATGGTGGATATTATACTATAAGTTACTTGAGGTGAACCTGTTACATCTTAAAATCTGAAAATGTATACACTTAAATGTAAAATCATTTTGCAATTATAACTGTGTAAACAAGTTTTTTCTATAAGCAATTATGTAGAAAACATTTGTTTAGAAATTAATTTGACAGAAATTGATATGCAAAAATTAATTTTGTTGTAGCTAATATGTACTGATAATTTTGACAAATTTATTATGTAGCAATTGATACATTTTCTACTTACGAGTAACGCCCACTGTGATTATTAAGATGATAACTGGCTTGTAGTTGTGAGTATAGGGGGCGGGGTCTAAAACGTACCCAGGTAATCGTTCCGGAATTTCCTGCCTTCGGACCAGTAAGACATCCCTACTTGGAGGATTACCACAGATCGGATGAATTCGAATACATCTATAAATGCAGCTGGCACACAAACACACAACGGACCTACAGCAGACAAAACCAGATAAGGGTTGCCCTGAAGCAGTATCACGTTTCCTCTAATGAAGATAGAATGGCAAACATGCCAATGTTAAATAAAACCCTCAGATGACAAAAAAATAATTAATAAATAGCATAGTATTACTATGATAATAAATTAGCATAGTGTTTCTTTTTTTTTAGTGAAAACCAAATAGTAATATATTCACCTATGAGAACTATTACTAACGAATAAAAAGAGGGGTGTTACAGTGTAGAAAATGACCAAAAGGAAATACAATTGTCAGAAGAAAAAGGGAACAGACATGATTAAGTCTATTAAAGTAAACAAATACCATGACAGTGGTAGTTACAAAAAACTATTTTTAATCGGAAAGGAAAAGTATTGAATTTTATACAATAATCTTAGGCTACGTGAAAGGATATAAAACTAATAATGGGGGAGGAATCATCCCCTAAATTTTAATCCCGAACTGCCTCACCGATTATATTTACTATGGACATTTTTTAATATATTAAAATAACACATCACATGAGTTTTTGCAAAAGTATCTCCACAAAAGTGGCAATGTTTTTCCGATATTGTAATTGAAGACGGTGGGAAGATAAAATATGGGAGATTTAAAATATTCATGAAATTTTCATTTATATTAAAGAAATTCTTTTTAAATAACTTATTACAAATTCCATTGTTCGAATGAAGCTACTGTCTAGATACTTTCCAGGGGGTAATATATTATTCATTATACAATAAATTAAGTTTCAGATGCCAAATTTAGCCCCAGTACGAATAATTTACTAGAGTAATCTGTAAGTCGGGTGGCTAAAATGAGTTGAATTTTAACTAACCAAGAAAGCATATTTTCTGTACGTAATTTACATTACCCATAATAAAATCTAAGAAATCTTGATTACAAAATGTTGTTGGCGAATATTTATTCCTGATCAATGTGTACAATTAACCTAAGAGTCTAGAATCTGAAGGAGGTTGTGTATGCACTGAAGTGTAACAAACATTAATTTGATTTTACCTTTGGCATCAGATCTAATGCACCCCATTGATAAAGTTGCGGGATCAGGGGTTTCACTTCTAATTTTATTTGAATAACACAATTTATGTAATAATAACCGCTTGTGGAATGTTTCTATCATACAACATTTGAACGCTTTTATACCACCCACCACTTTTAGCCCCCTTCAAAGTTGTGCACCTGCTGGGAGGTTAACGACATTGCTTTTTGGCTATCTGCAACGTGCCCCCAACAGCAATCAAGTACTCACACTGCAACAATACTCACACCAACAATCACACTTTCAGTGCATACTCTACCCCCCTATAGATCCCGGAATTTAACGTAAAATTGTGATTAGACATGGCATTAGAGGTTCTGTATTGACCTTTGACCTGCTCTCAACGTGTCCAGGATGAGCTTATTCTCACCTATGACCACGATCCGTGTATGAAGGCCTTCCCTAAGGTAATGCCAACTGAGATTGGGAAAAAGTTAGATTGCACTACCTGGATCAAACCAATCAGATTGAGTAATGAGGTACTTGGCTGTTCGGAAGGCTCCCAGGTAGTTCTTGTAAAGCTGTTGAAATCTAAGGTTTAGTTAGAGTTCGTTTCGTCACAGAAGCGGACTGTTCACTAGTTCAGGCATAACGGCAAGGTCTCAAGGTTCTTTCATACTGGTATCACAGGTCGTGGACAACACCTCTCTCCCTACCTGCGACCTAGTTTGGTGCCTGACGGTAGATTGGTTAAATTCGTAGGGGTAGAGGTTTCATATCTTATATGGGAGATGCCCCAAATCAGGATCCATTTTTTTGTACTTGAACAGGTTCTAAGGATTCGAAAAACATGTATTTCTTATTAGCTGCTCACACTTTTCAGTTTAATTTACTGCTAGTCAGTGAATAAAGAGGGTTCTCTGGCCCTTAATGAAGTGGGGGGATAAGATGAGGCCATCCCTGCGTTAGACCCCATTCCGAGAACCTGCCCCTTATAAAGCTAATAAATGTCTGATTGCATCGCCTGAACCGAATTAAGAACACTCGGTAATCCAGTAGTACGGAAAACAGGTATTACGGGCCTTTCAGCGGATTCTACTGGGAACGTGTAGTTCTGTAATCTTTTGAATCCGTAGTGCCTAGTTATAGTATAATTTGTTCCCAGACTAAAGACAAGTTATAGAGCTGTTACTTAAAGGTACCACGGGTAGTATTAAAAAACCTATCTCGTCTCATGACCTACCCTAGTTACGGGATTTAAGTACCACGGTTTTGAGGTTAGATTAGTTGTGCGTGAATGCACATGCTGGATTTTAAATAGCTGCTAACATTTTCAATTTCTTTCTCTTTTTTAAAATAAAGAAATATTAGGTAATCGCTCAGGCGTTCATCGTCTACATTCTGCACTTCCACCACACTACTTCTCTTCTTTTTTGCTTTACAAACACACTGACATTTGCAGGAAATTAAAATATAGAAAGTTTTCAACTATGGAAAGTTCTATTACGCTATCGTTAAAGGTAAATACAGTTGGCTGTAGGCCTACTTTCTTTTACCAGTTTACATATACTCGTATTCAATAATAAGTACTTTACCAGGTACGATAAATACCACTTTAAATAAATATTGTATATATAATGGACTTGTAATACTATAACAATGTAAGTTATACCCTAATACTAAATACAATTGCTAGGAGTGCATTGTAAAGGTTTTATCTTTTATTTTAAGGTATCGGAATACGTAATAAATATCTAGAAAATACTTCCAAATTTAAAAGCTAACCTGAAGTCAAGTACTATTTTTGTCGAGTTGCTAATGACTTAATGACTTTTTAGCATATTAGGCTACATCTTAAAAAGGTTTTTAGCACATTTAAACCGGTTTAAATTATCTAGCTGTTACATAAAGGTACCACGGGTAGTATTAAAAAAACCTATCTCGTCTCATGACCTACCCTAGTTACGTGATTCAAGTATCACGATTTTGAAATTACATTAGTTGTGCGTGAATGCACATGCTTAAATAGCCGCTAACATTTTCAAATTCTTTCTCTTTTTTAAAATAAAGTAATAATAGGTAATCGCTCAGGTGTTCATCGCCTACATTCTGCACTTCCACCACACTCCTTCTCTTCTTTTTTGCTTTACAAACAAACTGACATTTGCAGGAAGTTAAAATGTAGGATCTCAACTAAGGAAAGTTTTATTACGTTATCGTTAAAGGTAAATACAGTTGGCTGTGGGCCTACTTTCTTTTACCAGTTTACTCGTATTCAATAGTAAGTACTTTACCATAAATACCATTTTAAATAAATATTGTATATATAATGGACTTGTAATACTATAAATAACAATGTAAGTTATTGCCTAATACTATATACAATTGCTAGGAGTGCATTGTAAAGGTTTTATTTTTTATTTTAAGGTATCGGAATACGTAATAAATATCTAGAAAATACTTCCAAATTTAAAAGCTAACATGAAGTCAAGTACTATTTTTGTCGAGTTGCTACTGACTTAATGACTTTTTAGCATATTTAGGCTACATTTTAAATAGATTTTTAGCACGTTTAAACCGGTTTTCTATTTAGTAAAACAGTAACTGAATCAATCAATTCAATCACTAGTTTCTATTCGACAGGTATAACCTACACTATTTTCCAATAACCAAACTAGGGGCATTTTTGCACTTATTATCAATTGTTTTTATATTAATTATTAGGCCCAATGTGTGTAAGTAGGTTCTGTAATTCAGTATTACTACCTCTAGGATTTAATTTTATTTATTTCACTTCACTACTAATTCGAACAAAGAATCAGTTAAGAACAATATTGCAGTACGTTCAGATGGAGATTGGCGGGAATTTAATCAAAAAAACAATGAGAAATGTTCCCTGTTTGCTTGTCTTTTTGTGTCGTTGAAGAGATTCTGTTAAATTGCAAATCTAAGTTTTCAGAATTGAAAGTAATATTGCGTTTGTAATATTCTTCGCTATCACAGTATTCTTTCTACGAGACAGCAAAGCCAAACAAAATGATATAAAATTCCAAATGAAACAATTTATGAAATTTGATTTTAGTATCTGCTTCCAAAATTGAGCTGTCACGGGGTAAAATATACATTATTTTCAATTGTTAGTCACTGAGTTGGGCATTTATTTAGTAAGGTGTGTATTGTAAGTATCGATAAGGAATGTTCATTCAGATTCAAATAATTGAACCCATAACGCCCTGAGCATTAAGAGTATTTATGTTTAGGCATAAATAAAATTCAATAATCATCTTTTACAATACTGTATGTGCCATGAAGAAAACTTAAATAATATGAGCGTGTTGTTGTTACAACGCCTGTACCAATTGGTTTATGTAAATTATCAGCTTTTAAAAATCGATAAATAGCCATTAGATAGAAAAACTGCAAACTTTACACCCACGGCTTATAATTCGGCAAATATCCATTGGACAGATCAGCTTTATCCTGTAGATTACATATGCATTCAGCTTTCTAAAATCCGGCAAATATCAATGAAATAGAATAGATACAGCGACCACTGGCTATAACTTTAGCTAAGCTCTATTTAATAGACATTATTAAATAGACCATTCTGCACTAAATGCTAGCACAAGAATATGCCAATTACTACACGCAAGTACATTCTTCGGTTAAGCTGGTTTTGTTATTATTTTAAAAGAAAACTTTCTTCAATTTCCACGAAATGAGAATACCAATAATTAAAAATGTTTTAGAAACTTTCCGAAAACTTTTAATAAACAGAAGAAGTGTTTTAATATTAAAGCGTTTCTCATTAGATTGGATTTAATTTTAACTTCACCGTACTTTGTTTAACTTCAGTTATTACTTTTACAATTTTAAATTAATTCAGAAATTTTTATGAAAAAGAACAATAAAGACTACTAATCTCAAAATGTAATTATTTTAACTAAAGTCAGAGGTTTTATATCAACAGTTGAACAAGAGTGCACAAGTATTTAAATGCAGAAAAAACAAATACTCAGTGTTTCCTCAGTAATAATACGCCATTTTATACTTCAGTGGAAACAAAAAACAAAAAAATTATAAGGAGTATGATCTATAAAATAGTTAATATGCAAAATAAAAATCACAACGTCTATTTTATGCAGTGATCTACCATATACAATAATAATATAGCATATAATTGTTATCAAAAGAATATATTTTGTTTGTTGCTTAAGAAAGCGCTTAAAACGAGCATCATCGGATTCAAGTGGGATTAAACCTTATTCTAAACAATAAACACATGATTTGAAACGAGAAAAAACAAATACTACATCGCACAGAATATTACAGCACATAAAACATAACATAAAATTACAGAGGATTTAATTTTTACCAAAATAGGTCCACGCTCAGTAAGAGGAGGGACCGAAAAACCTTCTGGTGACCAAGAGAAGGTTTCAAAAAACATTATACCTTGTTCATTGTCTGATTTTTAATGAAAGAAAAACTGAACAAAAATTTACATTTTACTGTAAATACAGTTTTTTGATTCAATAACAACATTATTTTATTGCTAAATATAGGCATGATAGATGTTTTATTGTTTTTTATGTCTAGTAAGAAACACATACGCCTTAAACTTTCAAGAAACCCTTGAGTACGTCCATATCAATATACCTACACACGTAGGAGTATAAAGGAAATGCTGCATTTTACACTTCATACTTTAGCTTTTTATAATCAAATCTATCATAACCAGATACTTTGTACGTATACAACACAGGTTTGTATTGCTATATTGTAACATAATGTGCTTATACGTAGAAAGATCCCTTACAGGATTATGTTTTTATAGTGAAGAAACGTAGGACGTAGTTGTCCAGTGGGAGATAGGCTCTGACTGTTATAGAAGTGCTGTAGTACAGAGTGCGTATGTGTAAAGCTAGTCAAGACTGGGTACTCACATTATAGGAAGTTGTTGGTATAACGGGTTTTAAATACAAGAACTACATAGTGTTAAATTTTAAGTAGAGGATTCTTTGGGAAAACTTTGAAAATGAAGATAGGTTTGGTGAGTGTGAAAAGTCAACTGCTAAAGTATGGTTTGTCATTAAAGAAGGAAGAGAGGAGAACAGGTATATTAGTGAATAGTAGTGGGGCAAGTGGTGATAGGAATGATCGACTAAAATGAATTCCGACGATCCCATGGTTCAAAAAGCAGAGTACAGTCGAGATAAAGACTGAAAGAAAGAAAGAATCCCCAACGCATAATGTATCTATGTCATGACACCACAAGTCACCATCCTTGGAGACATGATAGAATTAGAGACGCGAGGATCCCTAATCAACGCAAATGTTCAGAATGCACATAGATACGGATTTTTCCCATTAATTTTAACCAATATTATCATTATATTTTTCTTTAAGCTGTGCCTAAAGCTACTTCTTTTGTGTTGGTAAATTTCTCATATTAATTTAAAGAGCATTTGCAATAACTCAAGTCAAGTGATGTGACCGTCACTGCTCTGAGATGACAGTTTATGAAGTTGCATAAAATAAAAATAAACCTAAACGAAAATAAGAGCTTGTGCTTAGACTAGTGTTTTTTTTTAAATAAATCAAAGATGTAACCTATATAACACTTGCCCTACATTCGCTTTAATATCTGGTTCGCTAGTTGTAGTTATAAAATGCCATAAAACTACGAAGTGTTGCCACAGTAATGTAACTAGGCGGAGAGAAGCGATGACGTCTCATCGCCAGAAACATCGGATGGTCGTTAAAATTATATTACACTTTATACAGATCTCACTAGTATAACTACTTAGAAAACTCGTAAAACAAGAGCAGAGATGTTACAGCTTTTAGAGATACCTAGAAGAAGACCAATTTTGTAAAATATACTAACTATGCGTGCACTTTCATAAATATAAATTCCGTAATTAAAAAATATATTAAAAACATAGCTTCTATTGTGTTTTGTAAAACTATAAATAATTATCATAAATATAATAAATTTAAAACAGCATTATTTTAACCAGGCTTTTTTCAATTTAGCGCATTTCGACCATTTACATGGTCTTCATCACGGACTTAGTTAGGTTAAGATATCGAAATATATCCCATCCCTGAATTTAACGAAGTAGGAATTATGTACAAGAAATCTAAATAGTAAAAACACTAGGTAGGGGAGTGGGTACTCCCCATAAAGTCTGGGGTTTTTTTTTAATAAAATAGCGATTGCATATGAGCTCCACTATCAATTTTAGGGCTCAATGACTAAATAAAAGGCTTTGTTTTGCATACTGAACAGTTTAATTTTAATCTTAATGCTTTTACATTTATTATTTGGGAGTTTTGAGAAGGTTGTATATTAGAATTACTCATCTTAGGATATGATATTTCTTGAAAGTAATAAATAAAAATCACCGATATTTCTCTTGCCTTCTTTAGTTCTTGCTATCCTGACTGATAAGGGAAATCAACATATTTAAACTGCTCAACTTGATGAAAATATTTAAATTCTAATTTCCAAGACTTATGTTGATGTTGCGAGGATGGCGACCGTTTTGTAGTTTCTCTTCTAATCATTAAGCTTTTAACCGATACAGCGTTCAACGCTTTGACATTTCGTTTTTTATTACTTCCTTTGTTAAAAGAAATTCCAACAAGAAGACTTTACTTGTTCGGAACAAAAGTGTATTAGGTTTTTCACGTATTTCTGTGTATTATTTCGTTCCCGTTAGTGTAATTTTATTTAAATAAAATAATAATTAAAAAAAAATTCAATTCCCTTTAAAATCTTGTTTTAAAATTGTTTTTATTGTTCTGCCAATGCTTAGTTTTTTTAATAATTAGTTTAATTTACTGTATAGATCTGCATATGAAATTCAATAAATCTTGATTGCTTGTTCATAGCCTCTGGCCTTTATTCAATTTGTATTTACATTTAATATCGTCCCCTAATTAAAAAAAAACAATCCCTCAAACTGGCCAAAAATTGCATAAAGATAAACCTTTTACGCTGAAAAATGTCGCCTCAAGGGCCGAGTCTGCGAAGCTCGCAAGAAACTCGGGCATTAGATCTGCTATTGCGAGGCTTTCGAGTGTAAACTAAAAATACCTCTCTAAAAGCTGTATAGGCTTTGTACCAAAACACCTACTCCTCACGCGAAGGAACCATCGGTTGCTGGCGTTCCGTTCGGAGTCAGAAAAGAACCTTCAGTCGGGAAATTAAAAATATACCCTCGGGATTCGATGATAGACTGCCGTTCGTCCAAGTATCTCTCGCGGGTTTCGAAGCACCCGCCCTCTTGGAAACAAGTTTCGTAAGGAAGATCATGTCCGAAAACTTATTAAAGGAGTTAATATCACGGAAGGGTGTTCACATTCCTGATAGTATCCTGCCAAATTTTTGTACGGTCTATAAAGCACCCTTGGAAATTACAAGCGAAGTATGTCGCGTTAAGATGTACATATTTACCGGGCATTTTAAAATTTTAGTGAAAGAGATCTTTTATTTCCCATCATTAGCCAAAAGTGTCTAGCGAAAAAAGAAATACCCGGTAAGAAGTATAGGTTGGGTCTCCATTCCGCAGGGCTACCAATAGGACCCATGGAAATAATCCACATTGACTTCGTCGGGAAACTCTTTCGCACCGGCAAGGGAAATACCATGATATTGGTTCCGTTCGTTCAACTCACCAAGTCCACTTAGTTATGACATCTCCCTGACGCTAGTACCCCCAATACCATTCAATCACTCTCATCTCTTATCTATTAGCATTTTGGATTTATAAAAATCATAGTTTCCGTTAATGTTTTCAGTTTCTCTTCTCACGCATTTCGGAAGTTTTTTGTTGATCTTTGAATTTATTGATTTCACGACTGTATGTGATTATAGGTTTACTGTCTCGTTACATTAGATTATTGTCGTTTTCAATTTTGTCTATTTAATAAAGCAATTCAAATCTTTCCTGTTTATATATGTTTTACATTTTAAAATCAAATGTTTTAATGTTTTTCTGTTGTTTCTTTTAAAGAATTAAACAATTAAAAGTGTTCTGTTAAATAAATAGTTAAATAATTCAGTTTTCTCCTCCTAAGCTCTGTCCTTACATAGTTCTCGCGTATCAAACCCGTACTAAGTTTGAGAATATTACATGTTTCTAAATCTATGCGTATGGTTCACAATTATCTAGTCCGTATTTTAAAAGGTTTGATGCTACTAGTTTATGAATATCATAAATTCAAAATTACTTTTGCATGAATCATCAATATTACTTATTCTTAGTTTTAACAAAAAACCTCATTCCTGACTTTAGAAATTAAATATGTACACTATCCCATGAAGAAATGTTATATACTTGCCCAAAAAATACTATGCGCAGGAAAAGAAATGATTTATGAAACTATCATTCCAATAACGAAAACATGTGTTAAGAAACTGGATTCCATGTTTTTTACCTAATGTATAAATTGAAACAATTTCAATATTTATATCTGTTTTATATACAATTTAAATCGATTCAACAATTATATCATTATTTGAAATAGATGGAACAGGTACTGGCGGTTTAAACACGCTAAAACTTACTTATTTACGAATAAATTATTTCGAAATTTATGTATTCAAATGAAAATAAAAAAAAATTTAATTAAAAATTATTTGATACTGGAATAGTGAGAAATTATATTCAACTAAAATAAACATATAGTAAAACAAATATAAAGACAACTAAATGTACCTTCTGTTAGGGTAAATTTGTAAATTTATATTTTTATTCATAAAAATTCCTCTAATAGAAAAAAATAAATTCCTAAAATGTAGTAACTCCATAAGATATGCAGGTTATAATAAAACAGGCTATATAAAATTAACAACGAATGGGTAGTATAGTTGTATAGTTAACAATCAAATTGGTGGCGAAAAGGTGGAGTATTTTCAATTAAAAGTATCCTACTTGAAATATAAATTGTTTAATTTGTAAGATAAGGCTAAAACAATGAAGCTCTTACAAAGAACAACTAAGCTTGACAGAATTGATTAGTGAAAGACTAAATAGAAAATAAATCCCTATTTGAAAACAATGAATAAAAATAATAGAACCACAACAATAAATAAATATAATTTAAATGAACTTTGAGACAGATTTTAAGTATCCAAGGTAGTATCTTACAATAAAAATATTACAATAAAAATATTTAAAAGAACCCCAATACCACAAAAATAATCAAAAATAACAAATAAAACAAGTTACTTAAGATTAAACCCTTATGTAAATTACGATGTCCATGTCATCATCATCAGAGGGTCTTGTTACAAAACACAATCTAGCACACAAGAAGTTACAAACTAGAATGATACCAATCGTTCTCCGCGGTCGCTATATATAGGCGTGAGGTAAGCTCCGCCCCCTCTCCGCCCTCGACCGACAAATAACGATCGGCCATCAGGAACCCAATAGGTTATGTCAAAAATTACATTATAATAATACATATGTAATATAAACTACAGCAATAACAATTAATAAACTAAAAGTAATTAGATTAAAACATCGTAATTTGAAGTAAGCTATTTAAGTAATGTATATAATGGTGAGTAAGGAATAGGTCCTTTATCTGCATTCATTAATTTACAATTTAATTTGACTATAAAAACACTTTCATAACTATTAAGTAACTTTTTTTAGTTTATACATTTAACTAAAATAACATTTTTATTAACTTTCGTTCCTAAATTTTATTCAACTTGTTTGAAGAATAATAATCATAATAAACTGCAATTTTTGTTTCATTTAACCTCCACACGTTCCTAAATTTTATTCAACTTGTTTGAAGAATAATAATCATAATAAACTGCAATTTTTGTTTTATTTAACCTCCACACGTACTCCAACATATATCCTGTAATCCGCAATGTTTGACTTCCTTCTACTCCCGAACGTGACGTATTAGTGTCAGCGAAGCATACATGAAAAGGTTTTTAAATTTCATATGATTTTGTTCCATATAGAATGATAAGTTTTTATCGTTAAATGATTACTTTAAACACATTTTTACAATGTTGGAATAATTTATCATTCAAGTACACTATTTGTGAGTTAGCTGTCGCAAATATATATACTGTTAATGTGGTAGGATAGTTTCTTTCTTGAACGACAAATTATTTTGATTTTGTAAACCTCGCCACTTTAAATGAATATAAATAATGTGTAATTAAGTACCATATAGAGTAAATCAAAATTACGACCCGATTTTATTAATAAAAAAAAAACAATGTAATGCAAATTATAGTGGTCGGACAATCTTTTAAAAAAGTATCAAAGTTAAATTATGAAAAAAGTCTAAGCAGGCTTCTGAGTAAAACGTTTTATTTCATACATACTTACATTTGTGAGATGATACGTGTTACAATACACCCTAAAAACAAATTGCTTTGACAAAAAAAACTCAGGCAGAAATTATTGTTTGACGTAATTAAAATTAAATGAAAACCATGTTGGTTTACAATGTTACTAACGTAAACAAATAATTAAGTGTACCCCACGGCGTTCATGGTCTACCACCGCAGTACAAAAGTTTGTTGAAAACAACTCTCGTATTTAAAACGAACGGACGTTTATTTCGGAACGCACGTAAATAACTCAAGAATTCATCGAATGGACGTTCTTTTCGATCTTTAGTTTCTGTTTAAAACGACTCATTCTATTCAATAGAACTAGAAACAACCGTTATTGAACGAACGTTCACAGTCGCAGCCTGAAACTCCTTACTTACAGACCGACGGAGCGTGAATCCTTATCTCCTTATCTGTAGACATTTAGAGTGGGTCTTTGCCCCAGTTTAGGAACCTAATATACAAAGTGCAGCCTTTGAGAAGTCTTACATTAGATTATTTCTGTCGAAATTGTGAACGATACTACCTTGCACAATATCAAGAGCACAGTGGTACAATATATTACAATAAAAATATTTAAAAGAACCCCAATACCACAAAAATAATCAAAAACAACAAATAAAACAAGTTACTTAAGATTAAACCCTTATGTACATTTCGATGACCATGTCATCATCATCAGAGGGTCTTGTTACAAAACACAATCTAGCACACAAGAAGTTACAAACTAGAATGATACCAATCGTTCTCCGCGGTCGCTATATATAGGCGTGAGGTAAGCTCCGCCCCCTCTCCGCCCTCGACCGACAAATAACGATCGGCCATCAGGAACCCAATAGGTTATGTCAAAAATTACATTATAATAATACATATGTAATATAAACTACAGCAATAACAATTAATAAACTAAAAGTAATTAGATTAAAACATCGTAATTTGAAGAAAGCTATTTAAGTAAAGTATATAATGGTGAGTAAGGAATAGATCCTTTATCTGCATTCATTAATTTACAATTTGATTTGACTATAAAAACACTTTCATAACTATGAAGTAACTTTTTTGAGTTTATACATTTAGCTAAAATAACATTTTTATCTAAATCATGCTGATTACTAAGGACATATTCTGCTACACTTGATTTTTCAGGTCTTTCATATTTAATATGGGCAAGATGTTCTTTATATCTGGTTACAATTTTTCTTTTTGTTTGACCTTTATATATCTCATTACAAGTACTACAAATTATCTTATAAATACCTGATTTTTCCAACATTGGAATTTTATCTTTCGGGTTACATAATAAATGCTTGAGTTTATTTTGAGTTTTATAGGCTATCTTAACATTTACCTTTTTAAAAATAGAGTCTAACCCTTTTGTTAAAATATTATCGAAAGGTAAACTAATAAAATTACATTTTTTAACTTCTTTTTGAAGAGTGGTAGTTGTGTTCAAAACATATTTTAATCTTTGTTTTCTAACAATATTATCTATAATTTTGGTATCAAAATCGTTATATCTAGCCACTCCTTTGATATAATTAATTTCCTTATAAAATCGTCTAGGACTAAGTGGTGCATTGATAGCTCTGTTAACCAAACTGTTAAATGCTGTTATTTTATGTGTATAACAATGGTTGGAACTATTTAAAATATATCTGTTATTGTTAGTAGGTTTCCTGTAAATATCAAATTCAATTTTTTCATGATTTTTAATACACAGAACTAGGACATTTTTTAAAACAATTTGTGGTTTTTGTTTGGGGTACTATGTATTTCCTTATTGATATGTACACTGCCCACTAAATTCTTGTTTAGCGATCAGTTTTGGAAATAAACCCTTGAACCGGTGGTAGTTCATCAGAAAAATATCACGGCGTGGTTAATGATTATGCAAATTTAGGTGAACAATACAGAGGCTTAAAATTTTGGTTAGGTAGTATGTTACAATTAATTACGTTGGTATTTTTGATTTAATAAAACATACACCTGTCACGTAAAACATTGTCCATAATTGTTCTTTGAAATACCAAGTTATAGCTAGTAAGGTTTAAAGAAATAACTATAATTAATCACTCGTTCAGAGTAGTTGCGAGCTATTTCTATCTTATTGACTCGTAAGTAAATAGTTTAAATTGTTCTGTCACATAATGCCAAGTATCAGTTGAACATTATGATATTAAAATTATTTCGGCCTACTCGTTAGACTTGTGAATATCCTAAACTTCCAAATGAATTAATATTGATCTAAAGAAAGGCCCTAATGCAAAAATAGAAAATCGTAAGGAATCCACAAAAGATAACCAACCCAACACAATAGTAAGTGTTTTTAGTAAAGGAGATGGTTTGAAAAGAATTAAGAAAAGTTTATTATTGGTGTATGCACAAATAAGCAGTGACGCACACAATTTTATTGAAATTCATTGTATGTATCTCAGCCGTGATCACTATGTTAAACATTAAGAAGGCTGTGTTTTTTCTAGAATTGAAGAATATTTGTATAATTAGGAAGCTTTTGATAGCGGTATTGAAGGTTCTTCAACCTTAGCGGTATATATTGTATTTTTATTATGATCAGTCAAATTAACTTTTAATAATGACGTGTCTATACATTCACTTTCTTGTATGCAAAATAATAGAGAAGTGTAGATGGAATTAGACACAACTGTGTAATGAACAGATTGATTTTCTAATTCTGGGCAGATGTTGAAATTATACCACGTCGCTACCTGAAATACTTCTACTTTGGTAAAGATTGAGGTTCTCCTGGTAACCGGTGGAGTAATGGTGGTATTCTTGTAGAATAAAGGAGGACTAAAGTAGCCTGAATCAATTGTGTTAAAAATCGGCAAATTTTCTTTACTTGCGCCTAGGAGGTGTAGCTTAGCTGATGAAAATCTCGCCTTCTACAATTCGATATCCACTTTTCGGAAATGCCTTGCAGGTAGGAAGACCACTAATTATAATGTGGATATTTAAAGAGAATAAATCTCTTATTATTAGTAAATAGCTCTTTATACTTGAGCAACAACATATTTCATTATCTGTTCACAAGAGTTTTGTAAAACAGAAAAGGAGTAATTAATGTTATCCTACAACAAACGTTAACAATTTTCATATGTAAAATTATTGGGAGTTATTTCTATTTCTCTTCTAAACAGAATTTCAATATTTTGTAATAATTTATATAAGTAGAGACGTGGCCCTTCTTTAAAAATTACCCTGTGCGAATTATTTTTTGCAAAGATACGTAAAGGTAAATTCAATCACATGACTTGATTGCGTTTTACCTTTCCTTAGGACTATAATCCAAAGATTTAGTAAGGTTTTTTAATAGTCTCGTTTATAAAGATTAGTCACATTGCAATTAGATTCAGTAGTACCAAAATGAACTTCAATAACGAACCAAAAATCCGCATTGTAGCCTGGAGGGGTCGAAACCAATATTTTATATGGATTCTAGGTAAACGAAGCCCTTTTGTTAACTTTTTTCATTTCCAATTGCGTACCCCTATTTCTACGTACGCCAAGGGGTTAAACGTCCATAGTTCGAGAAACACTGCTGAAAAAATAAAAAATGTACAGACCCGTACTAGCAAAGGGCATTATTATTCGGAATTGTATTTTGCAATATATACAGGAAAATACAGAGGATTGCCCACTTGCAGTAGAATGTTATTATTAGGTAACTGGTTTTTAGATCCAGATTTGTTAGTGTATTATATTCTTTTTTAAAATATCAGTTGTAAATCATAGTAAATAGCCTTATATATATATATATATATATATATATATATATATATATATATATATATATATATCAACACCTCTAAAGAATTATCATTATTAATTTTAAACCTGGTTTCTCCTGTTCTTTTTCTGGCTTCTTTCATCATTCTACCTTAGTTAGGACTTTTTATAGTCACGTATTAAAGGTTACTCCAATTTCAATTACTTTCAGTAGTATCAAAATGAACTTTGCTCACGAACCCAAAATCCACAAAGTAGTCTGGATGGGCAAAAAGCATTATTTTATCCTGTTTCTAGATACACGAAGCCCTTTTGTTCACTTTTTTCATTTCCAATTGCGTACCCCTATTTCTACGTATCGCCAAGGGGTTAAGCGTCCATAGTTTGAGAAACACTGTTGTACAAAATAAAAAATGTACACACCCAGCTGAGCTTCGTTCTAGCAGTGGCAATGTTCATAAACATAAGTAGCATACACATAAACACACACACACACACACACACACACATATATATATATATATATATATATATATATCGTTCAGGATACGTCTTTGACATAGGGAGCTGATCTAAGTTATGTAAGCCACTCTGTTCCCGTGAACGTATTTTTCCACCCTCAGCTACTCTAACGGGATCATTATGTATTTCCATTAGTCACACCCTTAGCTCTTAGTCGGTTTTAAGTATTCCCTAAAAAGGGCTATATTTCTATTAGTTTGACCCGTTTTATATTGCCTACAAAGACTAAATTTATTTAAATTGGTTTACTGCCTCTTGCTCTCTTGCTTACAAAGTAAAATTTAGCAGGAATTTGACTCGCAGATTCTTCTTCTTGGTTTTAGTAAAAACCAAATTAGTTATGCATTGGATTCAAACTTTCTCCAAATCATGCCTCCTGCATACCTCTGGTCAGTTCTCGTGTGTGATTGTGTTGATACATGTTTGTTTGATTTCTACTCCGGTTAAAATAAGGAAACTTTCACACACATATACGCCTAATATTATATTGTATTATGTCATATTTTTTGATGACCGATTAATTTAGATAATTAAAATTAACTTCTATTCAAATAAATGAATAACATCGAAGGGAGTTTTTTAAATAAATATTACAAATTGTGTTAGTTTCTACTAAACAATGTTTTCCAAAATGTAAGAGAATATATTCGACAAACTATATTAGACTACATAATTTTGTTCAAGAGAATTTCCAAACCACGACAATCAAAACGCCTTTAAAACACCTTTATATTGACCACTAAGCCCTCGACTATCATGTTGCCAGAATATGTACGTATTTTAAACTTTATCTCTGGGTGTGTTCGCGCGTATAATCAGATAACCGTTTTTGCTGCACTTGATTTACACGGTAAACGTGATAAATAATTTCCTATAGTTATTAAGGGCGTTTTTGTGATAAATTTAAACAAAGTTAAGTATAATGGGTTAATTAGACTTTAGAAAGTAAGAACAATTCATACCGGTAGATATTAGAAGACTTCACTCAAAACCTCACTATACACTAGATCATGATTGCATACACACTAGTTTCGACAACTATGTCCCCTTTAGCCAAACACTGAGGAAAACGACATATTTGTCGATATTTGTATGTATGAAATTATAAAACCAGCGTGTAAAGAGATTTTGAGTGAACTATTTTAATATTTACCGTTGTAAAGTCTTATGCTTTACATAGACTAACTTAACTCCTAATGCACTATCAACGCCAGGATAGAAAGGTTTATTTCCAAATTTATCTCTTCAAGGATATTTAGAGTTCTCCCCTTTTGAAAAAACAAAATGTTTTATAGTAACCCTCTCCGTGGACGTTAAATAGCTATGATAACACAATTACTATAAATAATTTACAAATAACTAATATATAAGCAATATTTATCAAGCTCTCTGTTAGGATAAATACGAAATATCAAATGAAAATTTTTTTAGATAGTGTAGTGTCCTGTCCCTATATCATGTATATATTTAGATTATGTAATATTATACAGTGTTTTACAAAGCTGGTAAAAAAGATTACAATTGCTTGTATTTAATTACCGCTTAACTACAGGAAAATCCGTTGCTATGAATTGCTATGAATCCAATTGCTTATATATTAAATGCATTTAGTTACAGTTAAGTCTCGATATTTTGAGATGGATGAAATCGAGATCCGCTCGGATTACCGAAAACTCGGATTACACGGAAATACGTTCATCGTATAAATTAGAAAAAAAGGTTCTAATGAATCCTAATACACAATGAATCTAATAAGAATGCACAAAATACGATCATTGAACTTTGTTAATTACAGTACGTACATATGTTAGTGTCGCTTTTGAATACATTCTTCATCACGGTTTTTTAAATTTGGTTGCAAACTGTTATGTGTCTTCTACGCTACGGTATTGCGTAGACGCTTTAGCAGAACATCTGGTGGCGTGGGCTCTGTCTGTTGTCCATTACAGTGAAATTAGTGCAGTTTTCAAGGCGGTCGTTCCTTCATTGAGACTAGTTTTCCATCCTTGTTGTACCTCCGTCGAACCTTCATCTTTATTCTCGTCATCAATGCCTTCAGTAGTTTTGATTACCATTTCAGTAATCGTAACATCTGTCAAAAATTGTAAAAAAACAAACTATCTCCTAAACCAGATGAATAAATTTAAATATATTTACTCTCACTTGAGAGCCTTTCTGGTGTAACATTAAGCTTTTATTTTGTTGCATTTATTACTTTATGAATTTAGGTAATATTTATGTATGAAATAACCAGTATTTCACTAGTTGGAAAAAATCTAAAGTTTTCTTTGTTTAACAACACAGGATATTAAAGAAATAAATCAAAAAGATTTTTCACAGTACTTTTATGAATTTGAAGCATTCACAATTTACTAGAAAATAAAAATCGTAACACTGTAACATTATTTTAATCAATAAAATAATATTCTTAATATAACAGGATTCAATTTTGAGATTTTTATTTCACTGTCAGTCTGCTATATTCGCTAAATCCGACTTATCCTGTCGTAAGGAACATTTTCTTTACTCGGGTGTTGTGTCATTATTGGTTGATAGTCTTGTATCTGCAAAATCCACCTAGTGATACGTGAAATTATATAATTACATTAATAGAGAAATTATAGTGCTTTGTTGTCTGTAATCACAGTTAGCGGGATTCCTAATATAAGTGGCCTAACGTTCTTTAAACAGTTGCCAAGAGTTTTTTTCACATACTTTATATCCTAAATCCTCTCTTTTAAGAGTTCTAGACACAAAACCTATCACTTGTAATCAGCGCTATAGATATTTTTGCTATAACTGGCTGGCTATAGCATTGTCACTTGCGTAAGTTTGTAAAAGCGTTCCCAGCCCCTCATTTGGATGTGTCAGTGTGACTGTTTCCACAAACAGGTTTTTTAATTAATTAAATCTATCTTGCATCTGTACATCCTAAACCGAGGGTTGCACCTTCCTTAGATGCTTCAACAGGAGGTCAGAGTTCTTCATCATATTGGTTCGTAAAGGTAGACAAATAATTTTCGGACCCTAAGAACTATTTAAATAATCGATTTTTCTTTGGAATTGTTATTCGTGAATCACCTGTAGATTATCTGGGTCTGATTTTCCCATGTGTTGGTAAATTATATAGCCTAAAGACTTCATCGTCTTTTGGCAATAGAATATTTTTTGGGATTATTTATTGTTTCCCTCCCTAAATTTGAAAAATATTACTTGTAAGGTGGAAATAGAACAAGCGTTATCAATACATTCAATAAACTATAATAGCTAATGTTTATACTCTTGGAATAAATGTTTGCTCCTAACTGTAGAGTCTACGATTAGAATCTCTCGAAAAGTGCCTGAAAATTGGGGCTCAGGCCAAGTAACTGTCCCTGAGGACTCAAAGGCTACCCTTTTTAAAAAACTATAATAATGAGTTTACATGTAAACTGAAATTGAATTTTTATTAAAAATATACTAACTTCCTTTTGAAAAAACTAATGTATTTTTAATAATATATTTTTATTGAATTATATATAATTTAATTTATAATATATCTTTTTACATTTAGCCGAGTGAATTTCAAACTACATTAGTTTTTCTTCTTTTTAAAGCTACGTTTTTCAACACTTATAAAATATTACTACATTTGATTTTTCCTTATATGAATGACACTTTTATGACATAATTCCGTTTGTTTAACCAGTTTGTTTAAACCAAATGGGAACCCGTATATTGGCTAGATTAGATTGATTTAATTTAATTAAAAAATAAATTAAAATACACCCCAATATAATAAAATTAATTACCACGTTTAAATATTATTAACAGAGAAATTATTACATTTTCTGCTTACTAGTAGCGCCCACTGTGATTATTAAGATGATAACTGGCTAGTAGCTGTGAGTATAGGGGGCGGTGTCTGAAACGTATTCAGGTAACCGTTCCGGATTTTCCTGCTTTCGGACCAGTAAGATATCCCTACTTGGAGGATTACCACAGATCGGATGAAATCAACTACATCTATAAATTCAGCTGGCACACAAACATACAACGGACCTACAGCAGACAAAACCAGATAAGAGTTGCCCAACACTCTTTTTGTATTACGTTTTTCAACACTTTAAAAATATTACTACATTTGATTTTTCTTAATAAGAATGAAACATTTTATGATATAATTCCGTGATTTACCTATAGGCACCGCTGAAGGAGTTTGATTAAACCAAATGGGAACCCGTATATTGGCGAATTAATATTGTTACAAGATTGATTTAATTTAATGAAAAAATATATTAAAATACACCCCAATATAATAAAATTAATTACCACGTTTAAATTCTATTATTGATGTTTTGATAGTGCAGCTTTATCGTCATAGTGGAATTAAATTAAATAAAAGCTAAAATTACTACTGTAGCATGATTTTAGGAAACCTTATTGTATGAGGTGGCACAATGAAAATACTGATTGAAAATTGTATAACAAATACAAAACCTCTTATAATTTTCTTATCTTTATGTTTAACATTAGCGTCAGTGTTGACGGATGTAAGTTTTAAATATTTCATGTCATAAAACATCAAAACCCATCTATTGTCATATATAATATAGAGGATAATCTCTTTAAACTCCATAGCATTGGTTTATTGAGTATATTAGATAGCAATTCTTTTACGTTTAAAGTAAAATAATAATTATATTAAACGATGAAACTCTCTATTTATTATATTTAACAGTAAAATTTAAGATAACAGTAGTAGTTATAAACGAACAATATATTTAATTAATGCCTAAGAAAGATAATCCACAAAATTTATAATTTCAGTAACAACCAAAGGTCCAATACATGAAACATATTTGTTATTAATCACGATTATTTTATACAAATATGGTTAATATCATTTTGAAAATCCTTCTGTTCATTAATTTCAATTTTTCGCCTACTTTATTAATGTTTATAAGTAGTTTGAGTCATATCAAATTGATTCTCAATACAAGCTAAAAATTTAGCAAACCAATGGTAATTTATTGACCCTCCGGAAACATCATATTTAGTTACTAACGTATGTAGGAATATGGTTGTGTAACGAATGATGTATTGCATACTTGCAACCTGAACTGAAACAATGTCATACTCATTCTCTCGCAAGTCCGTGAATGATTCGTATCCATTATTTCAGTAATAAAGCTTCTATCATATATTAAATCTGAATTATTAATAAAACACAAATTTTATCGTTTTAGGGTCAATATTTAATTTTATTATTGTCATTGGTATCGCTAAAACAAAATTAATTATTAAATATTTCTCATAGAATAGTTTTGACGCATCATGTTTGCAATTATATTCACCCTTTGGTAATAATATCAAATGATTTTAATTCAGTGTATGGGTAATTTTAACCATACGAAATATTATAATAAGAAACCGATATGTATTAGTTGAACATTTGACATTTAATATTTAATAAATGAATGAATGAAAACATTTAAATGCATTTGAATTTCTAATCTCTGTAGTTCTATAAAACCTCTCAAAATAAATTCTTTTATATAATACGATGTTGCAGTTATTGTATACAGTACAATGCGAAAGATTCTTTGAATTTATGAACCCCTTTTTCTTTCTACATCTAGACGACTTCCGACAGTCTCATTCATGACAATTTAGTTCTTGTTGAAGATTGTTAAGAAGTTTGTGGAAACAGATCTGTTTGATCATTTTCGTTATCTTTCCTTCTAACCTCGCCCTTAGGCCCTTTACACAAATCCCGCCTTTAGGCGCTTTATGTAGTCACAAAACACTATTTTGGTTCAGCTTACTTTATAATTCACGGAAATTCTAAAGTTCAATCGGTCACAAAAACAAAAATGAATGAGGTCTATTTTCGCTTTTAGCACTGCATTTGACATTGAAATCCATTCCTTTAAAAATATATCTGGAGGCGTAGAATCTAATTTCATAATTTCATTGCACACTAATAATCATTCACTCTTGCCGGGTTAAATGAAATCCTAGTGTGTTAAAGTTATTATAAACAAATTTATATTTATTTTACAAACACTCTGCACCAACAAACTATAAAACTGGCGTTTCTCCCTTTAGGTATTGGTGAAACAGTTTATTGGTGTGAAAAGTGATTACTTCAATAATATTTTTTTGTAGAAATAAAAAGACTGGTTTCCGAGTCAAGGTTTGTTTTTTAATAATCCCTAGGTGACGTTTAGATAACACCATCTTCAGGCAAGTGCGTATGAATAGTAGTTAATGTTAATACAAATTAATTATTATTTACCATAAAAAATCATGTGATAGAATTGACATTCAACAAATGACAAGGAAATACACATAATATAATATAATCCTAAATTCGAGTAATAGTTATTTCTGCAAACTTAAATGCGACATATAATACAAATAAAAATGATTCGTAGTATTTACTGTAACGTTGTCATTTTAGAAACACTTAACTCATTACGAGAGACATATAAACAAACAAAAACGACATATTAAAATTTTAAACATTGTACTAATTATAATTATATTTTTTGAAATATAGTGAACTAGACTTACTGATATAACCCTAACCTACATAATCATCTAAAAATGTAGGCTCAAAAGTTTTAAAAACATAACGTTGGTTCTATTACATTCTGAAATATGGTTCAGTATTTAGCACTAAAATAAACATTACCTTTAACTTATAGATACAAAAATTATTATAACATTTACACAAACTAAAGTTTGTAAATATTTTAGATTGAACAAATGTACTAGTACAGAATTCAACAAACTTGTCCTTCCATAGCATACATTTTTTACTTATAGAAATAAAACCTAAATTGTATTAAATTCCGACCAACATATTTAGTAGAATTACAATTACCATGTCCAGGAATAATTGCCCTGTCATGCGATTCTTACCTTTTGATGGGACACCATAGCTCTAACCTACCCTTGCAGTTAATATGTGTAGTGAATTAACAATGTATACGAAGGGTTACAGTCACCCTAGTTGTATATTTTCATTCAGTTAAGCAATTTATACTGATTTTATTTTTTAAAATATTACATAGCAAATAAAATAAGTTTAGAAAATGTTTTTAAATAACCCGGGCATAATGAAAATGAATTAAAATTAAAAAACGCAGGAATAAAAGCGTTTAACAAACTCTAAACATTATTTTGGCTAAAGAGACAGATATAAAACATCATTAGTAAAAAACCTCATTGGTCCCGCTGCAAGTCTTCCATAATGAATGCGTTAAGGCTATACAGGCTAATATAATAAAATTTTTTATTATAACATACATTGTGCACATTTTAACCTAATTCTTTAGTAATTTTCATACCAATTTCCCTGGATAATCGGAAGTCGCCTGTAATTACAAAAGTGCAAAGTTAGGCCACAATTTGTACTACCATTACTGTTGTATATATATAATAGAAAATAGGAGGGCAGTTTACTATTTACTATTGGACGAACTATACGCTGAGTGACTAATATTTTTTAAAAAGGATTAAACATAGAGTAAACAAAATATATAAATAATATAAAAATTGTTAAGATATTAAGAATTTATTGGCTATTTAACAACTGTTTATTACTACAAGAATTTGTTATGCTGAAAAAAGGTTTAGTACACTTTTAAATCTTAATAATTCAGATAACATTAAAACATTTATAACCCAAACATTGTGTCTATGATACACAAAATAATGACGCCTCACGAATTCACAAAACGATGTAGCCTATTGTCATACTCGTTTCAATGACTTATATCATATTTACCAGTGGCACTAATTTACACCTGCAACTAATAACTATTTTACACCTAATAATTATACTGTCCTCAAGACCTGCATAATTACGTAGAATATTTTATTTCATATACTTAAAATATAGTGATTTATTATGTTCTTACATTTTTACATTTATAACTCTCTTACTGATCATGTAGCCTAATTTTAAATTTTTTCATGTTTAATTTAAACATTGTATTTCATTTTTATTTACAGCTTTATATATAAAATGACAAAATCACAACTTTACTTTTTTTTCTCTCAAATTAAACACTGTTTCATGGATAATCCATGAATAATTAGCATTTTCTCTATGAATGTTCATGTTTTATATTTATCTCCCTCTATATTTGTTTCTTTAAATTGATTTAATTTGTTTATTTTTATACAATTCCGGCTTACTTTTTTCAAATTATTTTTAAGTCTCTGGCCTTTTTTTACCCATAAATCTCAGATATATCCTAAACACGTTTTTCGTCTTCCCTTCTTTTCAAGTGAAAAGACTATAAAGAGTTTGTTAGAGCAATCATTATTCATAAGGCACAATCACAACCCTATGTTCAGCAATTTGTAAGCTTCAAGTCTAATTGTGTCATTCAACAATATCCTTCTCACTATTAACTAATATAACTCTAATGCCTGTTTCACAAAGCTTCGAAACATACAAACAAAATTCAGATATGTGAATAACTTCAGAAAGAGTTTGATTCAGTATAAAGCATATTTCTCTCAAACTTCGATGTGTTTGCACTTAGAGAAAACTCCCGAACGCTTCACAAAACACAGAACCGAAACTGAGACCCGAGTGTTTTCAAACGATATTAAATAACGCCCCACTTTCTGCGCCAAATGGGTCTCAATAAAGAAGTACAAATACAACATCTGTTTCTTTTACTTTTTTTGTATCGTATGTCGATTCTAGAGTTTTTACTTTTATAGACGGAAAAATAAAAGTCATCCTTGTTTCAAAGCACTTTCCCAACGAAATATTTATCTAATTTCACAAAAAAATACACATACACACACAAACACATACAAACAGGAGTTGTGGTTTTAGACCATTATATATGAATAACTTTTCCCATTGTGTGTGTGTGTGTGTGTGTACCTGTTTATGTGTATGTTCAAAAGGGCAGAAATACCATTTGAAACTCATAAGATTCGGATCAAAATATACATAAAGAGTTTATAAATTCAAAATGAACAAGACAGGCCAAGGCTCAAATCTTTAATCCTGCTAGGTAACCTATAAGTTAGTCGATTTTGAAAGATATTCTCGAGGCAAATAGTTTATAAAAAGAAACAGAACTATTTTTATCAGTTCACTCGCTCACGTTTGGTGTATTGCGGACGCGCGCGTGTGTGTGTGTGTGAGTGTGTGCGCGTGCGAGTTTGTGTGTGTGTGTTGCGACGGGCAAAAAGGGTTGTCCACGGTCGTTGAACAGGTAAACGGGTTAACATAAAAGAGTTAAATAAGAAAGGGGGTAAATCAAATAAGTAAAGGGGTGAGATGAGAGCGAAAGGGATATCAAGGGATTTAGAAAATGTTGTATAACATTATTTAAAATTGTAAAACAAGCAAAGCCATCTAACAGGGGAAAAGGGCCTTAGCGATGGTACAGGTAACAAATATTTGTAAGGGAAAACGATCAAAGTCACCATAGAGTTACGATCGACATTTGAAAAGATGCAGGAGAGCGAAAGAAACCAAAAATCAAGAATAACAAAAATGCAGAAAAAGGCAACGTTAAAGGGGAAATGGCCAGAAAAGTAAAACGGTTAAAATACCGATTTTGTTATCGAAAAATGTTCCCAGGTTAGGGAGTACAAAGATGAGGCACACGAATCTAGGATGAAGGCATTAGGTCATTGCATGACATCTGATTGGTTGACGTGGTGTGAGAAAGTATGTCTTGAGGGAGTTGTGCAGGACAAAGGGCAAGGAAGGCATCCCGGGAGAGCATCTGCTGGATATGTGAAGTGCATAACGGATCTTAAGTCGCGCTCCCGTTTCGACAAAAATTTACATTGAGTTAATAGTGTCGAACCGTTAAAACCGTTTTCCGTGGAAAATTTCCGCGAAAGTACACTCCAAATAACATCAAAAACGTGCTGCGTCAGCAAGGTGTTTCAGTTGTTTCCGAGATAATAGAAAACTCAAAAATTACTCAGTGTGTGCAACCAAGTAATACAGTGCTTCATAGTGTTAAAATTTATAAATGAAAAGTTGTTAAATAACTAAATTAATTTCTAAATTTACAGTAGAGAATTTAAAGCAGAAATGTGTAAAACTTTATTAATTTGGAACAGTGTTATCTAAATTTCAAAATTTATTAGTATTACTATTTTAAAATAACAATTAAAAAGGATAATTAAAAATAACATTAAAATCTAGAAGAGAGAGAGGAGGGTTTATAGCGTAGACGGCGAACATATCAAGACCAGTGATCCAGAATAACAACGAGCAAAAGGTTTCAAGATGGCAACCTAAGGGAAGAAAGGCTTTGTGTTGAACGAGAGACGCAACCCACGCCAAGCAGACAAGGTGGCTATACAGCTGCTGAGAGAGGAAGAAACCAGCCAGCACAATCCATCACAAAGTCGGAGAAAGTAACTCAGGTCAGATTTCATCGTTAACTCTTTGCAAATAAACCAAAATTTGTTTTTAAAAATATAAATGGGACATTGAAAAGTAAATAAATTTAAATGGAAACTTAAATGCCAAGTTTTGAAATGATACATGATATGGTAGGTGGCTTTGTTTAAAAGCGGGGGGTTATAGTCATAAGAGGGGGAAGTAACGCCTCAAGATGGCTACAACCTTATAAGTAACTCTAGTAATTTGAATTAAATGAAATAACAAGTGAAACGAAAATTTGAAGTTAGGAGTTTAGAAATTGTTTAAAAGTAAATGTAAATGACTCAAATTAAGATATTAAAATTGTTTATTAAGTAAAAAATAATAGGGTATTGATATAAAATGTTTAACTAAATTATCCAAAATTAAATTAGTACTGGCAAATGTAAACAAACAAAATGGCTGTCCCATATGTGAATATTCCTGTCCATATGACTTGAAGGTCAAATGTTTTTGAACGTAAATCATAACAATCAAACTGTTCTTTGTGAAAGGGAATAGAATAAATAATTAATTAAAATGAATCTTTGTTTTGATAAAAGGGTTATAATATTAATTAAGGAAAAGTAATTAAAATAAATTGTTGTTTTGATAAAAGGGTTACAATGTTAATTAAGGAAAAGTATCTAAATAAATTGTTGTTTTGATGGAAGCTTTACATATTTGATTAAAATTAATTAAGTAAAATAATTGTGGTCTTGGGGAAAGTGTGGTCAGCCGATGATCATTAAATTAAAATATAGTACATATAAAACAAAAGAGTTTAGGTTTCAAAAAAGGGTTTTAAATAAGGCGTTATGTTCTAAATTATATAACGATATATATAGGTAAACAAACATAAATATTTGGGGTTTAAAACTTTCAGTGGGTCTAGCTAAAACCTAAATTAAGTTTATTTATTTTCATGTTTAGCTGTAAGAACTTATTTTATTTAAATTAAGAAATTGTGCCTAGGATATGAAAAGCTCATTAGGTTGTTGGTAGTAACGAGGACTTAATATTAAATTTTGAAGGTAGTTATATATCAAATGTTTGAGTACAAGTTTTGAAAAGTTATTTAGTAAATTGTTTTGTTATTAAAATTAACTTGTTTGTTAAATGGAACAGATGTTAAGTAAATTCTGTAAATTCATGAAGTAAATAATTTTAAAATTAATAAATTTGAAATTTTATTTAGTAAATGTTTTGATATTGTTTTGTTATTAAAATTAACTTATTTGTTTAAATGAAAATATAGGAGGTAAATTCAGTAAATCAGAGTAAGTAAGACAGCGTAATTAAAGATGGTATAAATTCTATAAATTTAAAGGCAAAATGAACTTTACATTGATAAGGGTAAATTTTAGAAAATAAAGGTCATTATGTTGTTGTTGTCATAATTATGTTGTTGTTGTCATAATTTAACATGTCTAATTTAGGATAAATATAGGGAATAGATTCTGAAGTTATTGGAGAGTAAAAAAATGCCACAAGCAAAGGGATTTAAAAAGTAAACAAAGAACAAAATTTAAATATTCATGTAGAATTTTATATTTCTTTTATTTTATGTTGAGAGGGTAATAAGCATCAGAATTTTTATCCGAAAATTGATATTTAAGTTTAAATCAGTAGATGTTGTGTTTTAAAAAAAGTAAATTCAATATTTAAAACTGTAATAACATTTGAAAGAAATGAATACTGTGTTGTACAGAAATAAATACTTCATTCTAAAATTAAAAAATAAATCATTTTTTAACTAACTTGCAAATAAAAGACAGTTCATTCATTTAAACAAATTTCTTACACCCTCCTAAAAAAAAACAATGGTCATTTCGCTTGCCAAGATGGCTTTAAAAAGAAATCTTTCCCCGGGAAGACACAACCGTAACGGGTTAAATCCCCAGCAAGTTAGGTTTTTCGAAGAATTTAAGTCCAGTGACTTGTTAACTGGCAGATTTTGGCGAACATTGCACAGCGTTCCTAGCTACGGCTAGGAGCGGCTCGTTTCAAAATTCTTACTCTGCAGCGGACGCCAGTGGATTGTCTGCGCTTAGGAGCCAGTCAAGGAAAGGGTTGACGGCAGGGTAAGTGAGCGAACTATATAGCACGCGGGCCTGCCGCGACCGTTGCCGTGTGTGTGTGTATATGTGTGTGTGTGTGTGTATGTGTGTGTGTGTGTGTGTGTGTGTGTGTGTGTGTGTGTGTGTGTGTGTGTGTGTGTGTGTGTGTGTGTGTGTGTGTGTGTGTGTGTGTGTGTGTGTGTTTGTGTGTGTATGTGTGTGTGTGTGTTTGTGTGATTTTTCATTGCACTTGAAAACATATATTTTAAACGTAAGAGCTTTTTAAGGTTCACTTACAAAATCAACCACAACGTCACTGGGGATGGGATGTAGAAACTAAAAAATTACTGTAATCTTGAAGAAGAAGAAGTTTCAGAAAAAACCTCTTTAATGATATTCAGCTAAGCCTCTACTTATTACGCATCGCTGCATTCCAGTCTTTATACTGAATACAGAATGAAATATTTATCATGGTGTCCCTCAAATAAAGTTGTTAATAATAAATAGTGTGTTGTGTTTACGAGTGAAGAAAGATTATTTAATAGAACTACGTTTCTACAAACATTTACTGTTGTCCTTTTCAAGTCATTAGTAAACTTATAGCTTAAAGAAAAAACAACACAAATGTCACTCTAATGCCATCAGAAGACAATGTAAACGCCTTGTAAATTAATTTCCTCCAAACACTCATTTTGATACTAAATGTAGCATATAAAAGAGAATATTGAAATTTGTGAGTTTGGTTTTATCAGGGCCATTGCTACGTTCTTTTATTAGGGTATAGGTTTAATAATAACTTTAAAATTATTTGTACACACGTCGAGAAATAATCGTTTTATGCTGGATGAAACAACCGCCTTTTTAATCTAAAAAGACTAATTAAGTTTAGAGTTGTGGTTAGTGGTTTGAATGAGACATTAATAGGGAAGATGATATTTGTCAGATATCACAGTTTGAGGCTGGGTGTTACAAACACTGCAGAACACATTACGACCTCCGATGTGACATTCATAACATTACTTAGGTTATCTGAAAATACATTTAAAACACATTTGAAATAGATTTTGGCAAATTGTTTAAGACAATCCAATATTGAAGACTTTTGAATTGGAAATGAATATTTTAATAACGAAAATCGCCCTAAACTCGAGCGGGATTATTGCTTGATATTATAGTCATTGATATACGGCTGTTGGTTAATAGGAAATAACCATCAAATGAGATATTGCTCCGCCACTATAAAACCCAGGAATGCACTAACCGTTTTCATCCACACGATAAATAAAGTCCTATGTAACGTGTCTCTTAAAGCAAGTTCTTCATGTTTGCTTCAGTTTTAATGAATACACTGTGATAATTGGTACTTTACAAATTTTCCTGAATATATTAAAGCTTAGAAGATAATACTATTTGAATTTGATTTTTAATTTTTCACTATATCCATTTTTTTCTGAAAAACACGACTTACAAATCAAATACCTACCGGGGTTTACTAGTTTTCTACGTTAAAGTATTTCATTACTACTAGATGTCCTACATTGTGTCTCTCTCATTCAAGTCGCCTATATTGCGTTCACAATTACGAGGTAATTCCTATATACGAGTAATTTCTATATATAGGTAACCTATATAGGTTGGCAATACGAGGCAAGCCATGGTAAATAATGCATTTTCAAATGAGCTCCCTCACTACTAGCTGTTCTACTAACATTTTTTTTCTTATCATTCGACTACGCTTTAAAAAGCAATCCTTCCTTCGATTACTAATTCTATTACATTCATACGTAAAAGTATCCATGTTCAGAGAGTCTGTAAAAGTTGTGTATTGCTTCCACAGACAGAAAACCTTGAGTTTTCAAAATCCTTACTGCAGGTCAATGTTTAAAAAAAATATTGATTATCAACATGTGTTATTTTCCTTACTGAACAAATCGTCTGTAGAGTATATTTTCCTATTACATTTAGTTCTTCTGTTATAAAGTATTTTCGAATACCAATTCCGATAGTAAACTTAGAACGATAATAAATTCGTATATACGTGATAATACGTTTAATTTTATCTCAACATTTATATAGCTCTTAGAATAACAAGGGATATTAGTTAAATTGCATTTTTCGATAAATATGTGTTGGTAGTTCCTCATTTTGAAACGTTTGTTCAGACATTGTGTTCCTTATTACATCGTAGAATAAGAAGCAATTCGTTTCTGTGTTGGTAAATGTCTTAAAAGTCTGTAAGGTTTTTGTTTTTTTCCAAATAAGTTTTTTTAATAACAAGTTTTTGTGTGTTAACGATTAAAACTAGTATTTGACAATTTTACGTATTTCATTTATGATATATTAGGTTTTACTTACAACCAATTTTAGACAAAATAAACTTTTTATGGAGAATATTTGTGAGCGATGCAAGAGAATATGGTAACTTGTACGGAACATTAGGTTCTAGAGGCCAAATAACACAGAAGTCTTATTGTATGACTTTTTATACCATTTAATATTATTTCCAATTTATTTTTGAAATATATATATGCATTGTCATAAACTGCTTTAAAATAAAATTATCATTTTTATATTTGACCTAATTTTTTTGTTTGTTTGTTTTATAGGATGATTGTAAATTATAATAGGTAACAGCAGAGAAGGGGTTCAGTAGAAACATGAGTCTGTAACTGTCTAATTAGTCATAATAAATATTATACTACTATTTCAGTGGCACTATAGGCTGTAGTAGATATATACTCTACGAACCGATAATAATGAATTACCTTGGGGAATTTCATCTTGAAATAATGTTGGAGATATAATATTGGGAGTTAAATTTACAATATATATTTTCACCTACCTTCTGCTTGAAATAAAAAGTTGTATTCACGTGTCAATGCACCAAATTAAATTTATTTTTCCGTAGAAAAATATATATATTACATAATAAAATTGCTTTCTAATATAGTAATGTTTAGGAAGAATATAAAGTATTTTATCCTTCTCCTATTTTAAGAGAAAGTAAATAAAAACGTAATCGCTCAGGTGTCTATCGTCTACTTTCTGCACTTCCACCATATTCCTTCTCTGTTTTTCGTTTTTTAAATATACAGTATCTACTTCCAACATTGAACGGACACGAGGTAAAATATGCATTATTTTCAATCGTTAGACAATGAGTTTGACATTTATTTAGTACGGTCTGTATTGTAAGTATCGATAATGGAATGTTCATTCTGATTCAACTAATTAAACCCATAACGCCCAGAGCATTAAGAAAAGGGTTTAGGCATAAATAAAATTCAATAATCATCTTTTACAATACTGTATGTGCCATGAAGCAAAATTAAATAATATGAGCGTATTGTTGCTCGATTCTATACGAGTATAGTAAGTCCTGACTGATTAGCAAAGTAGAGACGAAACTATGTTATTTAGAAACTTGAAATGGTAAAGCGTTCCCTTAATTGTAATTCCTGTTTCATATCCTAGAATTTCATGAAAAAACTTTGCACAACCTAACACTTAATAAGTTGTGTTTCATGTTCATCATACAACGCCTGTACCTATTGGTTCATGTAAATTATCAGCTTTTAAAACTCGATAAATAGCCATTAGATAGAAAAACTGGACTTTCAACCCACGGCTTAAAATTCGGCAAATATCCATTGTACAGATCAGCTGCAGCCTATAGATTACATACGCAATCACCTGTCTAAAATCCGGCAAATAGCAATGGAATAGAATAGATGCCGCGAACACTGGTTAAAATTTTAGCTAAGCTCTATCTAATAGACATTATTAAATAGACCATTCTGCACTAAATGCTAGCACAAAAATATGCCAATTACAACGCGCAAGTACACTCTTCGGTTATGTTGGTTTTGTTATTATTTTAAAAGAAAACTTTCTTCAATTTCCATTAAATGAGAAAACCAATAATTAAAAATGGTTTAGGAACTTTCCGTAAACTTTTAATAAACAGAAGAAGTGATTTTAATATTAAAGCTTTTCTCATTAGATTGGATATAATTTTAATTTCACTTATTACTTTGTTTAACTGCACTTATTACTTTTACAATTCTAAATTAATTCAGAAATTTTTATGAAAAAGAACAATAAAGACAAATAAAACTCAAATCATTAAATATTTTAACTAAAGGTTTTATATCAACAGTTAACAAGACAGCACAAGTATTTAAATGCAGAAAAAAACAAATACTCAATGTTTCCTCAGTAATATTACGCCCTTTTAAACTTGAGTGGAAAACAAATACAAAATATTTATAAGGAGTATGAAATATAAAATAATTATTATGCAAAATGAAAATCACAGCGTTTATTTTATGCAGTGATCTACCATATACAATAATAATATAGCATATAATTGTTATCAAAGGAATATATTTGGTTTGTTGCTTGAGAAAGGGCTTAGAACGAGTATCATCGGATTCAAGTGGTATTCAACTTAATGCTAAGAAAGGAACACATGATTGAAACGAGAGAAAACAAATACAAACACCGCACAGAATATTACGGCACGTAAAACATAACATGAAATTACAGAGGATTT
Organism: Prosapia bicincta; assembly: GCA_036971475.1. Classification (NCBI taxonomy): domain Eukaryota; kingdom Metazoa; phylum Arthropoda; class Insecta; order Hemiptera; family Cercopidae; genus Prosapia; species Prosapia bicincta. Next base: position 13,826,973 of record JBAIZL010000003.1, on the reverse strand, counting down.
AATTTTCACTAAAATAGGTCCACGCTCAGTAAGATGAGGGACCGAAAAACCTTCTGGTACCCAAGAGGAGGTTTGAAAAAACATTATACCTTGTTCATTGAGTGAGAACAACGATCACTGTCTGATTTTTAATGGAAGAAAAACTAAACATAAATATACATTTTACTGTAAATACAGTTTTTTTTATACTGATTTAATAACAACAATATGTGATTGCTAAATATAGGCATGATAGATGTTTTATTGTTTTATATGTCCAATAAGAAACACATACGCCTAAAACTTTCAAGAAACCCCTGAGTACGTTCATATCAATATAACTACACACGCAGAAGTATACGTGTGAATAACTACACACGTACTAACTACAATGTATCTTTTTAAGGAGAGATTTGGTCTTCTAACAATATTAAAAGTTGGCTCACTGACATAATTCAATTCCTGAATTACATCTCATAAAGCACGAAGTGACACCAATAATGACTCTTTCGGAACTCCATCATATTTATCTAATCTGAACACACAGACTGTACATATTTTCTAGAATAGTCTACTGTTTTGCCTATATGCCATATGGTAAAACGAATTTGCATTCGTGTACGTACCACAATAGACACATGTTTAGAAATGCTGCATTTTACAGTTCATGCTTTAGCTTTTTATATCCAAATCTATCAAAAACAGATACTTTGTACGTATACAACACAGGTTTGTATTATTATAGTGTAACGTAGTAGGCTTTTTGTAAGATGTATGTAAAGTGAGGTTTAATGGGACATGGAAACGGAGGCATAGTTTTCTAATGAGAGATAAGCTCTGACTGTAATCGAAGTGCTACATTACAGAGTACGTATGTATAAAGCTAGTCAAGACTGGGGACTCACATTAATAGGTGCAGGTTGATTTAACGGGGTTTAAATACAAGAACTACATTGCGTTACTTTAAAATTGCTGCAATTTACAGTTCATGCTTTAGCTTTTTATAACCAAATCCAGCGTAACTAGATAATTTGTACGTATACAACTTTGGTTCATGTTACTAAAGTTTAACGTAGTGCTCTTATACGTAGAAAGATCCCTTACAGGATTGTGTTTATAAAGTGTGGTGGATGATAAATCTGCTAGTGACAGTTTAAACGTTTCAAGACAAACGAAATTTATCAGATGGTAGAGGAAGTTGCTGAAGTACCCTGAACTGGCCAAACAAAGCTGATTCAAAAAATTTCATTTATGGGAGATGGAAACGGAGGACATAGTTGTCCAGTGAGAGATAAGCTCTGACTGTAATCGAAGTGCTGTAGTACAGAGTGCGTATGTGTAAAGCTAGACAAGACTGGGTACTCACATTTTAGGAACATGTTGATTTACCGGGTTTTAAATACAAGAACTACATAGTGTTAAATTTTAGGTAGAGGATTCTTTGGAAAAACTTTAAAAATGAAGATAGATTTGGTGAGTGTGAAAAAAACTGCTAAAGTGTGGTTTTGTCATTAAAGAAGCAAGAGAGGAGAACAGGTATTTTAGTGAAATGTAGTGTGGCAAGTGGTGATAGGAATGATCGAGTAAAATGAATTCCGACGATCCCATGGTTCAAAAAGCAGAGTACAGTCGAGATAAAGACCAAAGAAAGAAGGAATCCTCAACGCATAATGTACCTATGTACATGACACCACAAGTCACCATCCCTGGAGACATGATAGAACTAGAGACGCGAGGATCCGTAATCAACGTAAATGTTCAGAATGCAGATAGATACGGATTTTTCCTATTAATTTTAAACAATATTATCATTACGTTTTTCATAAATTCAGTGCCTAAAGCTACTTCTTTTGTGTTAGTAAATTCCTCATGTTAACTTAAAGAGCATTTGCAATAACTCAAGTCAAGTGAAGTAACTGTCACAGGTCTAAGTTGACAGTTTATGAAGTTGCATAAAATAATATAAAAAAAAATAAACGAAAATAAGAGCTTGTGCTTAGACTAGTGGTTTTTAAATAAATCAAAGATATGCCGTATAAAACACTTGCCCTACATTCGCTTTAATCTCTGGTTCGCTAGTTGTAGTTATAAAATGCCATAAAACTAGGAAGTGTTGCCTAGAGTAATGTAACTAGGCGGAGAGAAGCGATGACGTCGCATCGCCAGAAACACCGGATGGTCGATAAAATTATATTACATTTCAAATAGAGAACTCAGTAGTATAACTACTTAGAATCTCGTAAAACAAGTGCAGAAATGTTACAGCTTTTAGAGATACCTAGAAGAAGAACAATTTTGTAAAATAGACTAACTATGCGTCCATTTTTATAAATATAAATTCCGTAAATAAAAAAAATTTATTAAAAAACTTAGTTTCTATTGTCTTTTGTAAAACTATAAAAAATTATCATAAATATAATAAATTTAAAAACAACAGTATTATAACCAGGGTTTTTTTCAATTTTGTCGCATTTCGACCATTTACATGGTCTTCATCACGGACTTAGTTAGGTTAAGATATCGAAATATATCCCATCCCTGAATTTAACGAAGTAGGAATTATGTACAAGAAATCTAAATAGTAAAAACACTAGGTAGGGGAGTGGGTACTCCCCATAAAGTCTGGGGTTTTTTTAAAAATAAAATGGCGATTGTATATGAGATCCACTATCAATTTTAGGGCTTAATGACTAAATAAAAGGCTTTGATTTCCATACTGAACAGTTTTATATTAATCTTAATGCTTTTACATTTATTATTTGGGAGTTTTGAGAAGGTTGTTTATTAGAATTACTCATCTTAGGATATGATATTCTTGAAAGTAATAAATAAATATCGCCGATATTTCTGTTGCCTTCTTTTGTTGTTGCTATCCTGACTGATAAGGAAAATCAACATATTTAAACAGCTCAACTTGATGAAAATATTTAAATTCTAATTTCCAAGACTTATGTTGATGTTGCGAGGACTGCGACCGTTTTGTAGTTTCTCTTCTAATCATTAAGCTTTTAACCGATACAGCGTTCAACGCTTTGTCATTTCGTTTTTTACTATTTCCTTTGTTAAAAGAAATTCCAATAAGATTGAAAACTCTACTTGTTCGGAACAAAAGTGTATTAGGTTTTTCACGTATTTCTGTGTATTATTTCGTTCCCGTTAGTGTAATTTTATTTAAATAATATAATTTTAAAAAATTCAATTCCCATTAAAATCTTGTTTTAAGGTTGTTTTTATTGTTCTCCCAATGCTTAGTTTTTTTTAAATAACTAGTTTAATTTACTGTATAGATCTGCATATGAAATTCAATAAATCTTGATTGCTTGTTCATGGCCTCTGGCATTTATTCAAGGGCTTTCGAGTGTAAACTAAAAATACCTCTCTAAAAGCTGTATAGGCTTTGTACCAAAACACCTACTCCTCACGCGAAGGAACCATCGGTTGCAAGCGTTCCGTTCGGAGTCAGAAAAGAACCTTCAGTCGGGAAATTAAAAATATACCCTCGGGATTCGATGATAGACTGCCGTTCGTCCAAGAATCTCTCGCGGGTTTCGAGCACCCGCCCTCTTGTAAACGAGTTTCGTATTGAGGATCATGTCTGCCAACTTATTAAAGGAGTAAATGTCATGGAAGGGAGTTCACATTGCTGATAGTATCCTGCCAAATTTTTGTACGGTCTATAAAGAACCCTTGGAAATTACAAGCGAAGTATGTCGCGTTAAGATTTACATATTTACCTGGCATTTTAAAATTGTAGTGTCCCCTCAGTTGTCATGGATTTTTTTTTTTTTTTTGAAGCTGACTGAATTGATAAGAAACGGTTAAATAATTTAAGTCTCAGCAAAGATTTATTGTGACTGATAAAAAGACCTAGAGATTTCCACACGAGTGTATTTACCTTAATCTTTAATAGACATGGTTTTTGCGTACTACCATGATGCCAACTTCGGTGTACACTTAGATTTGTTGAAAAAAAATTCAAAAAAAAGAGATCTTCTATTTCACAACAATAGTGTCTATCGAAAAAGGAAAAACCCGGCCAGAAGTATACGTTGGGTCTCCATTCCGCAGGGCCACCAATAGGACCCATGGAAATAATCCACATTGACTTCGTCGGTAAACTCTTTCGCACCGGCAAGGGAAATACCATGATATTGGTTCCGTTCGTTCAACACACCAAGTCCACTTAGTTATGACATCTCCCTGACGCTAGTACCCCCAATACCATTCAATCACTCTCATCTCTCATCTTTTAGCAGTTTGGATTTATAAAAATCATAGTTTCCGTTAATGTTTTCAGTTTCTCTTCTCACGCATTTCGGAAGTCTTTTGTTGATCTTTGAATTTATTGATTTCACGACTGTATGTGATTATAGGTTTACTGTCTCGTTACATTAGATTATTGTCGTTTTCAATTTTGTCTATTTAATAAATCAATTCAAATCTTTCCTGTTTATATATGTTTTACATTTTAAAATCAAATGTTTTAATGTTTTTCTGTTGTTTCTTTTAAAGAATTAAACAATTAAAGGTCTTCTGTTAAATAAATAGTTAAATAATTCATTTTTCTCCTCCTAAGCTCTGTCCTTACATAGTTCTCGCGTATCAAACCCGTACTAAGTTTGAGAATATTACATGTTTCTAAATCTATGCGTATGGTTCACACATTAACTAGTCCGTTTTTTAAGAGGTTTGATGCTACTAGTTTATGAATATCATAAATTCAAAATTACTTTTGCATGAATCATCAATATTACTTATCCTTAGTTTTAACAAAAAACCTCATTCCTGACTTTAGAAATTAAATATGTGCACTATCCCATGAAGAAATGTTATTTACTTGCCCAAAAAATACTATGCGCAGGAAAAGAAATGATTTATGAAACTATCATTCTCATAACGAAAACATGTGTTTAGAAACTGGATTCCATGTTTTTTACCTAATGTATAAATTGAAACAATTTCAATATTTATATCTGTTTTTTATATACAATTTAAATTTTTTTCAACAATTATATCATTATTCGAAATAGATGGAACAGACTGGCGGTTTAAACACGCTAAACTTACTTATTTACGTATAAACTATTTCAAAATTTATGTATACAAATGAAAATATAAAAAAAATTAATTAAAAATTATTTGATACTTGAATAGTGAGAAATTATATTCAATTAAAATAAACATAGAGTAAAACAGAAATAAAGACAACTAAATGTACCTTCTGTTAGGGTAAATTTGTAAATTTTTTATTTTGATTCAAAAAAATTCCTCTAATAAAAAAAATAACTTCCTAAAATGTAGTAACTCTATAAGATATGCAGGTTATACAGGCTATATACAGGAAATGTTAGAGTATGGTTTAGATATAAAATTAACAACGAATGGGTAGAATAGTTGTATGGTTAACAATCAAATTGGTGGCGAAAAGGTGGAGTATTTTCAATTAAAAGTAGCCTACTTAAAATATAAATTGTTTAACTTGTAAGATAACGCTAAAACAATGAAGCTCTTACAAAGAATAAATAATCTTGACAGAATTGATTAGTGAAAGACTAAATAGAAAATAAATCGCTATTTCAAAACAATGAATAAAATTATAGAACCACAACAATAATTAAATATAATATAAATGAACTTTGAGACAGATTTTAAGTATCCAAGGTATCGTTCACAATTTCGACAGAACTAATCTAATGTAAGACTTCTCAAAGGCTGCACTTTGTATATTAGGTTCCTAAGCTGAGGGCAAAGACGCACTCTAAATGTCTACAGATAAGGAGATAAGGAGATAAGGATTCACGCTCCGTCGGTCTGTAAGTAAGGAGTTTCAGGCTGCGACTGTGAACGTTCGTTCAATAACGGTTGTTTCTAGGTCTATTGAATAGTATGAGTCGTTTTAAACAGAAACTAAAGATCGAAAAGAACGTCCATTCGATGAATAATTGAGTTATTTACGTGCGTTCCGAAATAAACGTCCGTTCGTTTTAAATACGTGAGTTGTTTTCAACAAACTTTTGTACTGCGGTGGTGGACCATGAACGCCGTGGGGTCCATTTAATTATTTGTTTACGTTAGTAACATTATAAAACTACATGGTTTTCATTTAATTTTAATTACGTCAAACATTAATTTCTGCCTGGGTTTTTTTTGTCAAAGCAATTTGTTTTTAGGGTGTATTGTAACACGTATCATCTCACAAATGTAAGTATGTATGAAATAAAACGTTTTACTCAGAAGCCTGCTTAGACTTTTTTCATAATTTAACTTTGATACTTTTTTAAAAGATTGTCCGACCACTTTAATTTGCATTACATTGTTTTTTTTTTTATTAATAAAATCGGGTCGTAATTTTGATTTACTCTATATGGTACTTAATTACACATTATTTGTATTCATTTAAAGTGGCGAGGTTTACAAAATCAAAATAATTTGTCGTTCAAGAAAGAAACTATCCTACCTTATTAACAGTATATATATTTGCGACAGCTAACTCACAAATAGTGTACTTGAATGATAAATTATTCCAACATTGTAAAAATGTGTTTAAAGTAATCATTTAACGATACAAACTTATCATTATATATGAAACAAAATCATATGAAATTTAAAAACCTTTTCATATAAGCTTCGCTGACACTAATACGTCACGTTCGGGAGTAGAAGGAAGTCGAACATTGCGGATTACAGGATTTATGTTGGAGTACGTGAGGAGGGTAAATGAAACAAAAATTGCAGTTTATTATGATTATTATTCTTCAAACAAGTTGAATAAAATTTAGGAACGTGTGGAGGTTAAATGAAACAAAAATTGCAGTTTATTATGATTATTATTCTTCAAACAAGTTGAATAAAATTTAGGAACGAAAGTTAATACACGCAGATACAAACATATAATTAATAAACAAATAAGCACATTTTAAGCCTACAAACAATGATATAACTATTTACACGAAATACACTTCTGTAAGGGATTTTTCAGTACCTTGTATTACTTCACTCTCCATATATAAATATATAAATAAATAAATATATATATATCTTTTTCAAATTTTAAAAAATACTTTTTTTATAGCTCTCAAGTTTAAATACATTTTTTAAACTTTTATTGGATGGAAATTGGTGCTACCACAGATCTGTCAAATGTTAATACAGAAATTATTTTTATTAATGAATTAAATTCAGTGTTATATGGGAGAAAACTGTACACAAAAAAAGGCAAGATATGGAATTATATTTATTTTGTCCCATGCGGATAAAAAAAGCCAAATTTCATAGAATAGCTGATTTTATGTTTTAGGTGATGTGGTAGTTCAGCTGTTATAACTTATAGGTTACTGAAAAAGTAATAGAACCAATATTGTAGCAATGGTTTAGTAGTTTAATTTAGTATATCACAAATTATGATTTGCTACGATCAATACGATTTGAAATAATTGACAAAACCGGAAAAATATAGGCATTAAGGCTGCAAACGTTTCTAACGCTCACCTCCGACCGTTGGTGACTTTTAGTATATTTATTAGGGCAGCCTTCTACACAATACTTGCAGAACTAGGACATTTTTTTAAACAATTTGTGGCTTTTGTTTGAGCTACTATGTATTCCCTTATTGCTACGTACACTGCCTACTAAATTCTCATTTCGCGGTCAGTTTTGGAAATAAACCCTTGAACCTGTGGTGGTTCATCAGAAAAATATCACGGCGTGGTTAATGATTATGCAAATTTAGGTGAACAATACGGAGGCTTATAAATTTTGGCTAGGTAGTATGTTACAATTAATTACGTTTCTATATTTGATTTAATAAAACATACACCTGTCACGTAAAACATTGTCCATAATTGTTCTTTGAAATACCATGTTATAGCTAGTAAGGTTTAAGGAAATAACTATAATTAATCACTCGTTCAGAGTAGTTGCGAGCTATTTCTATCTTATTGACTCGTAAGTAAATAGTTTAAATTGTTCTGTCACATAATGCCAAGTATCAGTTGAACATTATGATATTAAAATTATTTCGGTCTACTCGTTAGACTTGTGAATATCCTTCTAATATGAAACTTCCAAATGAATTAATATTGATCTAAAGAAAGGCCCTAAAGGAAAAATAGAAAATCGTAAGGAATCCACAAAAGATAACCAACCCAACACAATAGTAAGTGTTTTTAGTAAAGGAGATTGTTTGAAAAGAGTTAAGAAAAGCTTATTATTGGTGTATGCACAAATAAGCAGTGACGCACACAATTTTATTAAAATTCATTGTATGTATCTCAGCCGTGATCACTATGTTAAACATTAAGAAGGCTGTGTTTTTTCTAGAATTGAAGAATATTTGTATAATTAGGAAGCTTTTGATAGCGGTATTGAAGGTTCTTCAACCTTAGCGGTATATATTGTATTTTTATTATGATCAGTCAAATTAACTTTTAATAATGACGTGTCTATACATTCACTTTCTCGTGTGCAAAGTAATAGAGAAGTGTAGATGGAATTAGACACAACTGTGTAATGAACAGATTGATTTTCTAATTCTGGGCAGATGTTGAAATTATACCACGTCGCTACCTGAAATACTTCTACTTTGGTAAAGATTGAGGTTCTCCTGGTAACCGGTGGAGTAACGGTGGTATGAATGTAGAATAAAGGAGGACTATAGTAGCCTGAATCAATTGTGTTAAAAATCGGCAAATTTTCTTTACTTGCGCCTGGGAGGGGTAGCTTAGCTGATGAAAATCTCGCCTTCTAAAATTCGATATCCACTTTTCGGAAATGCCTTGCAGGTAGGAAGACCACTAATTATAATGTGGATATTTAAAGAGAATAAATCTCTTATTATTAGTGAATAGCTCTTTATACTTGAGCTACAACATATTTCATTATCTGTTCACAAGAGTTTTGTAAAACAGAAAAGGAGTAATTAATGTTATCCTACAACAAAATTAACAATTTTCATATGTAAAATTATTGGGAGTTATTTCTATTTCTCTTCTAAACAGAATTTCAATAATATTTTGTATTAATTTATATAAGTAGAGACGTGGCCCTTCTTTAAAAATTACCTTGTTTTTAAATTGTTCGAATTATTTTTAAGTTAATATAACTCCTTTTTCAAAGATACGTAAAGGTAAATTCAATCACATGACTTGATTGCGTTTTACCTTTCCTTAGGACTATAATCCAAAGATTTAGTAAGGTGTTTTAATAGTCTCGTTTATAAAGATTAGTCACATTGCAATTAGATTCAGTAGTACAAAAATGAACTTCAATAACGAACCAAAAATCCGCATTGTAGCCTGGAGGGGTCGAACCCAATATTTTATATGGATTCTCGGTAAACGAAGCCCTTTTGTTAACTTTTTTCATTTCCAATTGCGTACCCCTATTTCTGCGTACGCAAAAGGGGTTAAACGTCCATAGTTCGAGAAACACTGCTGAAAAAATAAAAAATGTACAGACCCGTACTAGCAAAGAGCATTAGTATTCGGAATTGTATTTTGCAATATTTACAGGAAAATACAGAGGATTGTCCACTTGCAGTAGAATAATGTTATTATTAGGTAACTGGTTATTAGATCCAGATTTGTTAGTGTATTATATTTTTTTTTTAAATATCAGTTGTAAATCATAGTAAATAGCCATATATATATATATATATATATATATCAACACCTCTAAAGAATAATCATTATTAATTTTAAACCTGGTTTCTCCTGTTCTTTTTCTGGCTTCTTTCATCATTCTACCTTTCTCCTATCTCTGACTTTTATGCCACAATAATTAGTATAGTTAGACAATATTGCTAGAAACTTGTGTCTCTCCCCCTAACTCTTTCCTCTTCAATGTTCTACGTAATATCCCTTCCTTTCTCTCCCTTTCCCTCTCACTTTCGTCTGTAGTTTTAGCTGCAACTAACGAGAGAGGATTTCATCTCCATCCTCTTCCTCTCACTATTCCTATCAATGCTCCGACTACACTCTAACTTCTAGTTTCGCTACTTTTGTATTTTTGATTTTCTAGTATCGAAATTAGGTTATATTGAAGATATTATCTCTCTTCCTTTCTCTTTACCTTTCCCTTCCTGTTTTATACTGTCCATAAAGTCGAAACTATCAATTCCTCACCATCATTCACACCATTCAACACGTTATCGTTTTCCACTCAGGATTTTATTTCTTGATAGATTTAAAGTCAGGATACCTCTCCTTGACTTACAGAACAGAATAACTTCAAGTAGGCCAGTCTGTTCCAGCGAACATTAATTTCCACCCGCCGCCAGAACAAAGCGATCAATATGTATCTCCACTAGTCCAACTCTTATCTTTTAGCCAGTGAGAAGTTTTGATTTTGTTTAAACCTTTATTTAGACGACTCTACGGCTTTGTGCCCTTAGTCTTATAAAGATTTTTTCAGCAGGAAATTACCTCCCAGGGTGTTGTTCTCGCAACGGGGGTTTAAGCAAAAACCTCGATTTACTCTCCCATAAGTATACAGTGTATTGAAATTCTCTGCAAACCATGACACTTGCTACAACGCTGGACAGTCCTCGTGTTTGTTCTTGTATTGGCCCGGGTTTGTTTGATTTATACTAATGGTAAAACAATACACTTTCACAAAGATAAACGCATAACGTTGTATTATGTCATATATTACGTTGGCAGATTAACTCCAATAATTACAATTAACTTTTATCAAAATAAACTTATAAAACTCCAAGATTATTTTAAATTAGTAGCTACAAAGTGCTATTTAAGTGCTACCATATACTGGTGCTATTATGTACTATATAATGTTTTTCCAAAATGTAATACAATATTGTTAAAACTTAAATAGAAGACTACATAATTTTGTTGAGGAGAAATTTCAGACCATGCCACTTTCAAAGCAATTACACCACCCTTTAAGGGTAATTGTACACCCTTAAGGCATCATATCCTTAGGGATATTGTGCCCTAAGCCACCGACTATTATGTAGCGGGAATACTTATGTATTTTATATTATATTCTAAGGGTTGTGCTCTCGCGTACAATCAGATTAATCTTTTTACCGCACTTGATTTATATGGTAAAAATGGTAATGTATGTCCAACAGTTATTAAGTACACTTTTGTGTTAGGTAAAAAAAAGTTTTGTATAGTAGGTTAATTTGAGATTAGCTATTAGTAACAACCCACAATCCATCCCGTTATTTGACACCATTTGACCATTCGGTGCGCAAATGCGAAACTGCTATCTAATCCCTAGTAGTGAAAAAGGCTTGACGCACCTCCTACCTCTTTCTCTGGTTATTGATCTTCTTTTCTGATCTATTCTCTGACCACACTCTACACTCTGCTTTCTCTGTCCATCTGTAGTGGGTATTCCTTAAAAATTACCTTGTTTTTAATTTGTTTGAAGTATTCTAGAATAACAAAACCGCTTTTACAAAGATACGTAAAGTTAAATTCATTCACGAATTGTATAGAATGACCTGATTGCATATTATATTTCCTTAGGACACTAATCCAAATATTTAGTAAGGACTTTTTATAGTCACGTATTAAAGGTTACTCCAATTTCAATTACTTTCAGTAGTATCAAAATGAACTTTGCTCACGAACCCAAAATCCACAAAGTAGTCTGGATGGGCAAAAGCATTATTTTATCCTGTTTCTAGATAAACGAAGCAATTTTGTTCACTTTTTTCATTTCCAATTGCGTACCCGTATTTCTACGTATCACCAAGGGGTTAAGCGTCCATAGTTTGAGAAACACTGCTGTACAAAATAAAAAATGTACACACCCAGCTGAGCAGTGGCAATGGTCATAAACATAAGCAGCATACACATAAACACACACACACACACACACACACACACACACACACACACATATATATATATATATATATATATATATATATATATATATATCGTTCAGGATACGTCTTTGACATAGAGAGCTGATCTAAGTTATGTAAGCCACTCTGTTCCCGTGAACGTATTTTTCCACCCTCAGCTACTCCAACGGGATCATTATGTATTTCCATTAGTCATACCCTTAGCTCTTACTTGGTTTTAAGTATTCCCTAAAAAGGGCTATATTTCTATTAGTTTGAACCGTTTTATATTGCCTACAAAGACTAAATTTATTTAAATTGGTTTACTGCCTCTTGCTTACAAAGTAAAATTTAGCAGGAATTTGACTCGCAGATTCTTCTTCTTGGTTTTATTAAAAACCAAATTAGTTATGCATTGGATTCAAACTTTCTCCAAATCATGCCTCCTGACCAGACCATGCCACTTAAAAAGCAATTACACCACCCTTTAAGGGTAATTGTACACCCTTAAGGCATCATATCCTTAGGGATATTGTTCAATCAGCCACCGACTATTATGTAGCGGGAATACTTATGTATTTTATATTACATTCTAAGGGTTGTGCTCTCGCGTACAATCAGATTAATCTTTTTACCGCACTTGATTTACATGGTAAAAATGGTAATGTGTGTCCAACAGTTATTAAGTACATTTTTGTGATAGGTAAAAAAAAGTTTTGTATAGTAGGTTAAGTTGAGATTAGCTATTAGTAACAACCCACAATCCATCCCGTTATTTGACACCATTTGACCATTCGGTGCGCAAATGCGAAACTGCTATCTAATCCCTAGTAGTGAGAAAGGCTTGACGCACCTCCTACCTCTTTCTCTGGTTATTGATCTTCTTTTCTGATCTATTCTCTGACCACACTCTACACTCTGCTTTCACTGTCTATCTGTAGTGGGTATTCCTTAAAAATTACCTTGTTTTTAATTTGTTTGAAGTATTCTAGAATAACAAAACCGCTTTTACAAAGATACGTAAAGTTAAATTCATTCACGAATTTTATAGAATGACCTGACTGCATATTATATTCCCTTAGGACACTAATCCAAATATTTACTATGGACTTTTTATAGTCACGTATTAAAGGTTACTCCAATTTCAATTACTTTCAGTAGTATCAAAATGAACTTTGCTCACGAACCCAAAATTCACAAAGTAGTTTGGATGGGCAAAAAGCATTATTTTATCCTGTTTCTAGATAAACGAAGCCCTTTTGTTCACTTTTTTCATTTCCAATTGCGTACCCGTATTTCTACGTATCACCAAGGGGTTAAGCGTCCATAGTTTGAGAAACACTGCTGTACAAAATAAAAAATGTACACACCAAGCTGAGCAGTGGCAATGGTCATAAACATAAGCAGCATACTCATAAACACACACACACACACACACACACACACATATATATATATATATATATATATATATATATATATATATATATATATCGTTCAGGATACGTCTTTGACATAGGGAGCTGATCTAAGTTATGTAAGCCACTCTGTTCCCGTGAACGTATTTTTCCACCCTCAGCTACTCTAACGGGATCATTATGTATTTCCATTAGTCACACCCTTAGCTCTTAGTCGGTTTTAAGTATTCCCTAAAAAGGGCTATATTTCTATTAGTTTGACCCGTTTTATATTGCCTACAAAGACTAAATTTATTTAAATTGGTTTACTGCCTCTTGCTCTCTTGCTTACAAAGTAAAATTTAGCAGGAATTTGACTCGCAGATTCTTCTTCTTGGTTTTAGTAAAAACCAAATTAGTTATGCATTGGATTCAAACTTTCTCCAAATCATGCCTCCTGCATACCTCTGGTCAGTTCTCGTGTGTGATTGTGTTGATACATGTTTGTTTGATTTCTACTCCGGTTAAAATAAGGAAACTTTCACACACATATACGCCTAATATTATATTGTATTATGTCATATTTTTTGATGACCGATTAATTTAGATAATTAAAATTAACTTCTATTCAAATAAATGAATAACATCGAAGGGAGTTTTTTAAATAAATATTACAAATTGTGTTAGTTTCTACTAAACAATGTTTTCCAAAATGTAAGAGAATATATTCGACAAACTATATTAGACTACATAATTTTGTTCAAGAGAATTTCCAAACCACGACAATCAAAACGCCTTTAAAACACCTTTATATTGACCACTAAGCCCTCGACTATCATGTTGCCAGAATATGTACGTATTTTAAACTTTATCTCTGGGTGTGTTCGCGCGTATAATCAGATAACCGTGTTTGCTGTACTTGATTTACACGGTAAACGTGATAAATAATTTCCTATAGTTATTAAGGGCGTTTTTGTGATAAATTTAAACAAAGTTAAGTATAATGGGTTAATTAGAACTTAGAAAGTAAGAACAATTCATACCGGTAGATATTAGAAGACTTCACTCAAAACCTCACTATACACTAGATCATGATTGCATACACACTAGTTTCGACAACTATGTCCCCTTTAGCCAAACACTGAGGTAAACGACATATTTGTCGATATTTGTATGTATGAAATTATAAAACCAGCGTGTAATGAGATTTTGAGTGAACCCTTTTAATATTTACCGTTGTAAAGTTTTATGCTTTACATAGACTAACTTATTCTCCCACTCTAACTCTTAATGCCCATCACCGCCAGGATAGAAGGATTTATTTCCAAATTTATCTCTTCAAGGATATTTACAGTCCTCCCCTTTTGAAAAAACAAAATGTTTTATAGTAACCCTCTCCGTGGACGTTAAATAGCTATGAGAACACAATCACTATAAATAATTTACAAATAACTAATATATAAGCAATATTTATCAAGCTCTCCGTTAGGATAAATACGAAATATCAAATGAAACCTTTTTTAGATAGTGTAGTGTCCTGTCCCTATATCATGAATATATTGAGATTATGTTATACTATAATACAGTGTTTTACAAAACTTTTATAAAAGATTGATAATTTCTTGTATTTAATTACCGCTTAACTACAGGAAAATCCGTTGCTATGAATTGCTATGAATCCAATTGCTAATATATTAAATGAATTTAGTTACAGTTAAGTCTCGAGATTTTGAGATGGATGAAATCGAGATCCGCTCGGATTACCGAAAACTCAGATTACACGGAAATACGTTCATCGTATAAATTAGAAAAAAGGTTCTAATGTATCCTAATACTATAATAAGAATTAACAAAATACGATCATAGAACTTTATTAATTACAGTAAGTACATATGTTAGTGTTGCTTTTGAACACAATGTCCATCACGGTTTTTTAAATTTGGTTGCAAACTGTTATGTTTATTCTACGCTACGGTATTGCGTAGACGCTTTAGCAGAACATCTGGTGGCGTGGGTTCTGTCTGTTGTCCATTACAGTGCAATTAGTACAGTTTCCAAGGCGGTCGTTCATTCATTGAGACTACTTTTCCCTCTTTGTGGTGCCTCCATCGAACGTTCATCTTTATTCTCGTCATCAATGCCTTCAGTAGTTTTAGTTACCATTTCAGTAATCGTAACATCTGTCAAACATTGTAAAAAAACAAACTATCTCCTAAACCAGATGATTAATTTTAAATATATTTACTCTCACTCGAGACCCCTTCTGGTGTAACATTGAGCTTTTATTTTGTTGCATTTATTACTTTATGAGTTTAGGTAATATGTTTTAATGAAATAACCGTTATTTCACTAGTTGGAAATAACCTAATGTTCTCTTTGTTTAACAACACAGGATATTTTAAAAATAAATCAAATAGATTTTGCACAGTACTTTAATTAATTTGAATAATTCACAATTTACTAGAAAATAAAAAACGTAACACTGTAACATTATTTTAATCAGTAAAATAATATTCATATTGTAACAGGATTCAGAAAACAAATCGGTACAGTTGTTTAAGATTTAAAAAAATGTGAATTATATTATTAATAAAATATATGTAAAGGAATAATTGGTAGAGGTATAAGATTTCCGCAGGCCATTATATCGAATAGTGTAACATAAAATACACCAGCTGACCGAGATGCGCGAGGGGGATTGCGCAGAAAGGTTTAGAGTTACTGGGCAAACCTAAGCATAGCTCTTCTTCTTCGTAGGCGTTCGCTACGAGATAGTTCCATTATTGTCTATGAAAATGAATTCATAAACCTTGTTTCTATTATGTTGTGTATTTAAATTATTCAGTCAGTAACGTTTCACCGTGCTACACATACCCCGATCCAAAACGGAACATTGGCAAGCAACAATTAGTAACTTTTCACCGTGCTACACATACCTCGATCCAAAACGGAACATTGGCAAGCAACAATTAGTAACGTTTCACCATGCTACACATACCTCGATCCAAAATTGAACTTTGGCAAGCAACAATTAATAACGTTTCATCATGCTACACATACCTCGATCCAAAACGGAACATTGGCAAGCAACAATTAGTAACGTTTCACCGCGCTACACACACTTCGATCCAAAACGGATCATTGGCAAGCAACAATTATTAACGTTTCAGCGTGCTACACATACCCCGATCCAAAACCGAACATTGGAAAGCAACAATTAGTAACGTTTCATCATGCTACACATACCTCGATCCAAAACGGAACATTGGCAAGCAACAATTAGTAACGTTTCACTGCGCTACACACACTTCGATCCAAAACGGATCATTGGCAAGCAACAATTATTAACGTTTCAGCGTGCTACACATACCCCGATCCAAAACCGAACATTGGCAAGCAACAATTAGTAACGTTTCACCGTGCTACACATACCCCGATCCAAAACGGAAGATTGGCAAGCAACAATTAGTAACGTTTCACCGTGCTACACACACCCCGATCCAAAACGGAACATTGGCAAGCAACAATTAGTAACGTTTCACCGTGTTACACATACCTCGATCCAAAACGGAACATTGGCAAGCAACAATTAGTAACGTTTCACCGTGTTACACATACCTCGATCCAAAACGGAACATTGGCAAGCAACAATTAGTAACGTTTCACCATGCTACACATAGCCAGTTCCAAAACGGAACATTGGCAAGCAACAATTAGGAGCGACACAATATATGATGTTAATACATCAAAATTTTAAAAAACATCAACTTTGCAAACTGGCAAATTCGGCATTTAAGAAATACGTCTAATGTTTCTTTGTATATATTTTTAATATAAATACGTGTATTTATCATTTTAAATATTTTATTTTATCCTATTTGTGTATACTTCTCTTGTCTATGTACGGGGTAATACATTCATTGGCAATGGTACTTTTGTTTTGATATTTATCACTTTACATAATGTATTATTTATTAATTTATGCGTGTCAAAATGATTTATATTATTTATTTCTTGTAATTAATCAAGTTGTTCCTGATTTTGTTTATTATTTTTAAACATGCTTTAAAAAGATATTGAACATTTTACTTTCAATTGACCGAGATTTAGGTCAATTTTGAAATTTCTACTTCACTGTCAGTCTGGTATATCCGCTAAATCCCACTTATCGTGTCGTAAGGAACATGTTCTTTACCCGGGTGTTGTGTCATTATTGGTGGATAGTCTTGTATCTGCAAAATCCACCTAGTGATACGTGAAATTATTTAATTATATTAATGGAGAATTTAAAGTGCTTTGTTGTCTGTAATCACAGTTAGCGGGATTAATAATATAAGTGGCCTAACGTTCTTTAAACAGTGGCCAAGAGTTTTTTTCACATACTTTATATCCTAAATCCGTTCTTCTAATAGTTCTGGACACAAAACCCATCACTTGTAATAAGCCCTATAGATATTTTCGCTATAACTGGCTGGCTATAGCATTGTCACTTGCGTAAGTTTGTAAAAGCGTTCCCAGCCACTCATTTGGATGTGTCAGTGTGACTGTTTCCACAAACAGGTTTTTTAATTAATTAATTTTTTCTACATCCTAAACCAAGGGTTGCACCTTTCTTAGATGCTTTAACAGGAGTGAGAATTCTCCAGCATCCATGTTTTGGTAAATTATATAGCCTAAAAACTTCACCTTCTTTTGGCAAAAGAATAATTTTTGGGTTTATTTATTGTTTCCCTCCCTAAATTTGAAAAGTATCATTTGTAAGGTGGAAATATAACAAGCAATATCAATACATTCAATAAACTATAATAGCTAATGTTTATACTCTTGGAATAAATGTTTGCTCCTAACTGTAGAGTCTACGATTAGAATCTCTCGAAAAGTGCCTGAAAATTGGGGCTCAGGCCAAGTAAATGTACCTCAGGACTCAAAGGCTATACCTTTAAAGAACTATAATAATTAGTTTACATGTAAACTGAAATTGAATTTTTATTAAAAATATACTAACTTCCTTTTGAAAATAGTAATGTATTTTTAATAATATATTTTTCTTGAATTATATATAATTTAATTTATAATATATCTTTTTACATTTAGCCGAGTGAATTTCAAACTACATTAGTTTTTCTTTTTTTTAATGTTACGTTTTTCAACACTTTAAAAATATTACTACATTTGATTTTTCCTTATTTGAATGAAACATTTTAGGATATAATTCCGTGATCTACCTGTACCGCTGTGGAAGTTTGTTTAAACCAAATGTGTACCCGTATATTGGCGAATAAATGTTGTTACAAGATTGATTTAATTTAATTACTTTACTTTACTTTATCCAATGCCCGCCCTTGGCTGTTGAACCATTCGGCGTTGAGCCTCCCAGTAACGACCGGTTCTGGACAGCTGGTCGTCCAGTTCAGGACAGGTTGAAATGTGGTCCCCATTCATGACACCATTGAGACAGAGCGGACACGTATCGGACTCCGCTAGGCCAAAACGGTAGAGGTGGGCCTGGAGATAGTCGTGTCCTGTCAGAAGTCGAAAGTCAGCCACGGCAGTTGCTCTATCGCTTGTGGGCACCAAAGGACCGCGACTGCTAAGTGATGCCCACTGTTTCCCCCTGCTGGCTTCCTCATGATCTTTTTTAATTGAGCGTTTAAGGATTGCATCAATAAGGTATTTGGCAGAGGTGGTTTCTGCATATGGTTGTTGCATCTGCGTTCCATTTTTTGCAAGGTCGTCTGCTCTTTCGTTACCTGTGATGCCAACGTGACTTGGGATCCACTGAAGGCTAATTGACCATTCATTTTGCAAAAGATGTGAGATTGCTTCTCGGCAGTGGAATATGTTCGAACAGTCTGTTGAAGAGTTGTCGGCTATTGCAATTATGGCGGCTTGGGAGTCTATAAAGAAAACAGCTCGTTGGTGGTTCGTTGCTGGGTGAGAGCAAGAGCCTCTGCGGCTAGTCGCACTGCCGTTACTTCCCCATCAAAATTACTTGTGTTTGCCCCAACGCCCTGGCTGATTTCAAATAGCTTGGAGAAAGCTCCAGCCACAGCTCCAGTAGGATTGAGTTTAGATCCATCAGTGTAGATGTGCAGCCAGTCTGGTTCAGGATAAAAAGTGTGGATTGTCTCAAGGGCAGAAATCTTTAGTTCTTCTGGGAGTGGAAGATGCTTGGGGGTTTTAAAGTTTAGTAATGACAAACTTTTGAGAGGCATGGCAATAGTCGCCTTGTTGAAAGTTTTGAGCGGGGTTGGGTTTGATTCACCGATGCTATAAATTCTTCTAAGTTCTTCAGCGTGTTGTAGTGGGCTTAGCTGGGTTTTTAGTCTCTGTGAAGCCTTTCTATAGTTAGTCCAGTATCGGTGATTTACTCTTCTTGAGCGTTCCCAAAATTTAAGCGTAAGTTTTTCGCGCATTTTTTGCAATGGTTCTATGCAGGTTTGCATTTCCATCGCACAAATGGGCGTTGAGAAAGCTGCGCCGGTGATGATTCTGAGGGCACTGTTCTGTATTTTATCTAACTTTCGCAGATTCGGTTGACTGGCCAGTGACGTAACTTCTGAAGCGTATTCCATGGAGGGTCTGACATAGCTCTTATAAGCAGTGGCAAGAACGTCCTGCGTGCAACCCCACTTTGTACCAGTTAGTCTTTTTAACAAATTGGTTCGCTTGCTAGCGCGCTCAGCAACCTCTTGTATGTAATTTTTCCATGAGAGTCTAGTGTCCAGATTAACACCTAATTATTTGGACAATTTAGACTCTGGTAGGCAACTCTTTTTATATTTGAGCTAAATGGTTGGGGGCTTGGTGGAGAGAGTGAAAAACTGAAAAATTGTTTTCTCAGGATTAACTGTCATTTTATTGCAGTCGGCCCATAGCCCAATGTTTTTCAATACTAGGTTCATAGTTCCTTCAAGGTGGTCAGTCTTGTCAGTAGTATTCCACACAATGACGTCATCAGCATACAGCAGGTATGATGTGCCAGGTGTCTTTTCGATGGCGGCGGTGAGGTCATTAATCATTGTGTTGAAGAGAAGACAACTGAGCACGGCTCCCTGAGGTAAACCTTGTTTTTGGACTTTAAAATTGGAGACAGCACTAAAGCACCTCGTCCTTATCTGGCGCTGGGTTAGGAAATTTTTTATCCACTTCATCATATTGTTTACCACCCCCAGTTTCACTAGTTTTGATAGTAGCAATTGCTTCCACACTTTATCATATGCAGCTTTAAAATCAATTAGTACGGCCAGGGTGGACTGCCTTCTGTGGAAACCATCCTTCACAGCTTGAGTGAACTTCACCAGTTGGTCAACAGTAGAGCGGTTTTGGCGAAAACCTGCTTGGGCTTCGCTTATTGCTCCTTTCATTTCTAAGAAGTTTCTCAGTCTTAGCTCAATCATCTTTTCAGCCACCTTTGAGCAGACACTGGTCAGCGATATCGGCCGGAAGCTCTCGAGGTTGTTACAGAGTTTGCCTTTCTTACGGATGGAGATAATTTTAGCTCTTTTCCATTGGTGGGGGACCCATTTCATCCATGTCAAGTTTATGAGCTTGAGGAGGCACTGCTTTGCTGTTACACCAAGGTGTTTTATAAATTCGGGAAATATTCGGTCCGGTCCCGCTGCTTTTCCATTTTTTAGTGTGCGAATGGCTGCTTCTAGTTCATGTGTTAGGAAAGGGTTGACCATTTCAGGTGTCGGCTCGGCTTTGAGAGGGCCCACTGATTGCTGTTTGATGTATTTACGGTCATTGGCTCTTATGTCAAGGGTGCTGACAGCAGCATAGTGCTTGCAGAGTGCTTGTGCAACGTCTTTTGGGCTGGTTAGCGTCCTTCCATTGAAAATGATTGGTTCCCATGTGAAGTTACGTTTGTCGTTATTGAGGCTTGAAATAAAATTGTGAGCTTTCGAGCCGTCCTTTCTAAAATCTAGTTTGGCAACAAAATTACGGTATGTGCTTCTTTTCGATTGGATGATCTCCCTCCTGAGTTGGGCTTGTTTTTTTCTGAGTTGGATACAGTCTTCGAGGTTGTTGGTAGTCTCTGCCCTTTTCCTGGCTTTATTACGTTCCCTTTGTAGTTTTGTCAGATTTTCATTCCAAAAAGGCTTATATTTATTGACGTACCCTCTGGGAATGCATTTTTTGGCGATCTCTAAAATGTTCTTCTCAAAAGCCGCTACGGACTGGTCAGGGTTGTCATTTATGATGCTAGGAGTGAGAAGCTGATTTGATATTTGTTCAAAAGCTGTCCAGTCTGCCCTTTTGAAATTCCAGCGTGGAAGACGTAGTTTTTGGGCATTATTATTTTTTGGTCGCACCTGTAAGAACAAGGCTCTATGACCACATCCCTCAACAGCATCTCTCAGTTTCAGGTCAAATCTGCTTATCAGGTTTGCATGTACCAGGCACATGTCAGGTGTACTGGTGCTCCACCAAATGATAGAAAGGTGGGTTCTGATTGTAGATAGATCAGTTGTGTTTTGTCAATAAAATTCTCCATAGCGTGGCCAGGTGCATTGCGGTCAGAGTAGTTCCATCGGGGGGAGTGCGCATTGAAGTCCCCTAGTATAATGGAGTTGCGGTGTAGGGATGACATTTCTATGAGACTTGTATTTAGGTTGTTAGTTGGTGGGTTATAAACACCAATGATTTTGTAGTAGTGTCCGTTTATCCAGACTTCTATAAGTACGGCTTCATGTTTGTCGGTTTCGCACATCTTGTGAAGCACCTCAAATTTGCATGCTGCGTTGTTATTTACACCGACTACAATCCCTGAGGCCACTTGTCTAGACCTAGGTAAAATAAAATTGGTAAAATTCATAGTGTGAAAAAAATCTGGAGAGTCTGTTGAGGCTCCAGCTTCAACTACAATGAAAACATCTGCGTCCAGTTTATGAATGAGAGTCTTGAACTCTGTGAACTTTGTGTTATTAAGGCCACCGGCGTTCCAGAATAGTACGCGGAGCCCGTCGTTCAAGCCCTGAGAAGGGCTGGCTTTGCGATGGCTGCTTGATACTATCGATTTGGTCATCTCTAGAAGGATTTGGCAGAGATTCGTTGTAGCAGATTTAGCGTTACCCAGGGTGCACCACATGGAGGCCTGCTACATTTACACCCCATTTAATTTAATTAAAAAATAAATTAAAATACAAACCAATATAATAAAATTAATTACCACGTTTAAATATTATTAACAGAGAAATTATTACATTTTCTGCTTACTAGTAGTGCCCACTGTGATTATTAAGATGATAACTGGCTTGTAGCTGTGAGTACAGTGGGCGGTGTCTGAAACGTACTCACGGACCAGTAAGACATCCCTACTTGGAGGATTACCACAGATAGGATGAATGTGACTACTATAAATGCAGCTGCCACACAAACACACAAGGGACCTACAGCAGACAAGTTCAGATACCAAATTTAGTCCCAATAAAAATAGTTTACTTGAGTAATCTGTAAGTCTGGTAGCTAAAATAAGTTGAATTTTAACTAACCGAGAAAGCATATTTTCTGCACGTCATTTACATTATGCGTAATAAAATCTAAGAAATCGTTCTTACAAAATGTTGTTGGCGAATATTTATTCCTGACCAATGAGTACAATTAACCTAAGAGTGTAGAATCTGACGGGGGTTGTATATACACTGAAGGGTAACAAACTTAACTTTAGATTTTACCTTTGGCATCAGATCTAACGCACCCTATTGATAAAGTTACAGGATCAGGGGTTTCGCTTGTAATTTTATTTGAATAACACAATTTATATAATAATAACCGCTTGCAGAATGTTTCTATCACAGTCAGTCAGTCAGTCACAGAAGGAGGGGGTTTGGTGGCCCCCGAGATTATGCAGCGTCCGTCACGCGACACTGGCTGTGGGTAGGAATATGGGAACAGGGCTTTTTGGTTTGGGCTGGATTTGATGAGGGTTTCTGCAAGGCAGGACGTTTTAGTGGGTGGGACGGTTAGTGTTTTAATGCTGGGGGGCAACGTTTATTTAATTCATGTGAGACTGGCTGACTGACATTTTTTTTTTTTAATTTTATTTTTTTTACATGACATAATACATTTTTCACATGTGATAACATGTGTGTAGTTTAGGTGTAGTGACATATTAGTGTAGTAATGTGTATATAACTTGATGTAATGGAGTTAGATGAAGTGTGGATAGGGCGTTAAAGGTTGGTGTTATGGGGGGTCCAGTAGGATTTTGGGACGGTGGCGGTAGATGGGAGGAGGACAAGTCGTATCGCTTAGGGCTCGGATGTGTGGGTATTTTGATCTTTCGGCGGTGCCGAACAGCTTAGCGGACAGGGCACGTGTGAATTCGGACAGGGTGGGAGCGTGAAAGGATTGGCGTATGTTGAGGTTTGAGAGGAAGAGAGGAGAGTTTGAGATGAATCTTAGCGTTCGGGACTGGACTGCTTCGAGACTGTTTTTTGAGGTTTTGGTGCAAAGCGGCCACCAGACAGGTGCGGCGTAGGTGAGGACGGGACGAATGAGCATTAGGTAAAGGAGGTATTTGACTTTTAGGGGGATAGGACTGTGACGGGAGAGGAGGGGGATGAGCTTGAAGCGGATGGCTATTTTTTTTGAACGGATAATGTTGACGTGTTTGGTGAAGGGAAGACGCTTGTCGAGGATGACGGACTGAGGTATTGGACTGAAGATCTCCACGCAATAGACCTCCCGTCAAGAGTGATAGCTTTGGTCACGTCTACGAGTGAAGCATATAGCTTCGGACATGTCGGTGTTGACCGCAGTTTTCCATTTACGAAGCCAGGGCGACAGGCGGTCTAGTTGCGTTTGGATGGTCTTGCATGGTTTAGGAATGCTCCAGGAACTGGTAAAGAACATGGCGTCATCCGCGTACAATGATAGGAATACACCTGGGAGAAGAGGAATGTCGTTAGTGTACAGGAGGTAAAGGAGAGGACGCAAAGACAGATCTCTGTGGCACTCCAGCAGAGATCGGCCTAAAGGAGGATAGACGGCCTTCGACAGAAACCGTAAAGTTCCTGCCGGAGAGGTAGGATCTGAGGAGGAAAACAATGGTAGGAGGAAGGGGACTGATATAGGAGTCCGGGGTGCCAGACACGGTCCAACGCCTTACTGACATCAAGGAAGACTGCAGTGGTGGACTTTCTCTTATTGAAGGCATCTACTAAAGCATTCGTGACTCGGATCAGCTGCTGTGTAATGGAGTGCTCTCTCCGGAAACCGAATTGCTCCTGTCTAATAACTCCACCCAGTATGGGGAAGATGTGAGAATGAAGTAGTCTTTCAAATAACTTGGGTATGATTGGGAGAAGGGATATAGGTCGGTAACTGTCGGGTTTATGAGGTTTAAGAACGAGGATAACCTTTGCTGATTTCCAGCAGGAGGGGAAGTGATGGAGTCGGATAGAAGAGTTGAAAATGAGTTGGAGATAAGAGATGAGGATTGGAGGTGATTTTTTCAGTGCAGTGGAGTCGATGGAATCGATGCCAGGAGCTTTCTTGGGTTTGAGTTTCTGGATGGCGGAATAGACGTCCTGCATGGTGAACTGGAGATTTTCCGACTTCGGCTCACGACCGAAGTATTCTTGGAGAAATTTGGTCACCATGATGGAGTGAGAGCGGTCGTCGATTCCGGGATGAGGAGAGAACTACAGCTCCAGGAAATCAGCAAAGACCTCGGAATTGTTGAACGGAGAGTATATCAAGCCACTCCCGTTAAGGAGCGGGTGGCTGGACCTATTTTCCCGGAGTAGCTGACGGGTTGCCTTCCAAACTGATCCGTCCGTGATGTCTAAAGTATCCAAGTAGGCCTGCCAGGTGTCGGTGGAATGACATTCCAGCAGCGCCTTGACCAGGCGGATCTGCGAATTTAGTTGCCTCTTGATCGTCGGACATCGCGTGTACTGCCATGAGTGTCGAAGGCGGCGTTTTTTAGAGATTTCGACCAGGATGTGCTCTGGAAGGGAAGAAGGAGAGGGGTTAAGGGAGGAGTTTTTAGAGATGGCGGAGGATAATATGACTTCGACCAGGCAAGAGAGGTTATCGAGATCGTCGGTAGAGGAGATGGTTGGGAGATCCTGAGGGAGTAACCGAGAGACATCCTCCAATCCGAGAAATCTCTCCAATTTACTCGCCTCAGCGGAGAGGGTGGGGAGAGGGTAATGGGGTTTAAAATGGAAATGAGGATGGGGTTGTGATAAAAAGATAGGGCATTGATAAATGAGACCGTTACTGGGGAGTAAAAATTATTTATGATGGCGATGTCGAGGAAGTCTGGGAGGTGGTTTGGGTTTGAAGGAATGTGAGTGGGATCAGTTGGTCCTAGGATGGCAATGGAGGGAGGTGAGGAGGCGAACTGGTAGAGTTTTTTCCCGGAGGTATTGGAGGAGTGGCTATTCCAGGAGGGATGTTTGCAGTTTAGGTCCCCAGCTATGAGGACCTCGTTTGGGATAAGAAGGAGAATGGCGAGGTCAGCAGAGAGAAGATTGGAGTTAGGAGGTTTGTAGGTGGAAACGATGGTGGTGGTGACGTTGTTAATCGAAACCTCAACCGCCGTGTTCTCAATGATTGAGGTGAGGACAGCTACACGTTGATGCGAGATCCGACGATGCACGAAAACCGCAGTTCCGCCATATGAATGCGCTCCAGTGGTAAGCGGCCTATCGGTCCTGTGGACAGCGTAGGACGGCAAAGAAAAGCGAAGAGAGGGGTTTAGGTGGGTTTCGGAAACGAGGGCGATGTCTATGTTGTATTCTGTCAGGAAGGGTTGGAGTTCTGCTCTCTTACGGCCAAGACCACAGGCGTTCCGTGCCAAGACACGAAATTCACTGGTCATGACCGAGAAGAACAGTAGTGACGGAAGTCAGGATGATGGTGAAAAGGAATTGGACGTCTCGGGCTTGAAGGAGTTGTGGAATGAGGTCCTGTATGAACTTAGTGAGGACGGCGTTTGAGAGTACGGGGGAAGTATTGGGCAAGGGTTGCTGTGAGGGACTGAATTGGGGGGGGGGTAAGAGTCGGGATTTGATTTGGTGGGTTGAGCGGGGAGTGGTGGTTGAGGAAGAACTGCTGCGGGGGCAGCGGAGGATGAGGATGATGGGTTGTCTGGTTGAGAGGCTATCCCCTCGATTTATTGTCAAGAGTTGGAGGAGTGAGATGAGTTGGTGGATACTGCGGTGAAAAAGAACGGACTAGTGGTTTTGGGGGCGGTGCTGGTCTGAAGCTATACGAAGCCGCTTTCGCTGGTCTTGCTGCTGGAGTTGTAGAAGGTCTGGAGCTGTTTTCGGTGGGCCTGATGTCCTGGCACTGGGCTGGAGCCTGTCTGCGTTGTCGTTGTCGCTGAAGGAGTACCCTGTAGTGGGAGCAGCCCCTGTAACTTGCAGTGTGGTCCCCACCAAAGTTGCAGTATTTGGGGGCGTCCAACGGCTGCTTCTGGCATTGGCCTATCTCCTGGTTTAAACCACACTTTACACAACGGGGAGACAAGTAGCAGTTTAACGAGCTGTGCTAATACCGCTGACAGGCAAAGCACTGAGAGATACCCGGACGCGAGTTAAAATTTCTATCACACACCATTTGAACGCTTTTATACCACCCACCCACTACTACTAGATCTCTCCAAAGTTGTGCACCTGCTGGGAGGTTGACGACATTGCTTTTTGGCTATCTGCAACGTGCCCCCAACAGCAATCAAGTACTCACACTGCAACAATACTCACACCAACAATCACACTTTCAATGCATACTCTACCCCCTAGAGATCCCGGAATTTAACGTAAAACTGTGATTAGTCATGGCATTAGAGTTTCTGTATTGACCTTTGACCTGCTCTCAAGGTGTCCAGGATGAGCTTATTCTCACCTATGACCACAATCCGTGTATGAAGGCCTTCCGTGGTGTAAAGCCAACTGAGATTGGGTAAATGTTCGATTGCACTACCCGGATCAAACCAATCAGATTGAGTACTGAGGCACTTGGCTGTTCGGAAGGCTCCCAAGTAGTTCTTGTAAAGCTGTTGAAATCTAATGTTTAGTTGGAGTTCGTTTCGTCACAGAAGCGGACTGTTCACTAGTTCAGGCATAACGGCAAGGTCGCAAGGTTCTTTCATACTGGTACCGCAGGTCGTGGACAACACCTCTCTCACTACCTGCGACCTAGTTTTGTGACTGACGGTAGTTTGGTTAAATTCCTGGGGGTAAAGGTTTCATATCCTATATGGGAGATGCTCCAAATTAGGATCCATCTTCGTGTACTTGAACAGGTTCTAAAGATTCGAAAAACATGTATTTCTTATTATCTTCTAACACTTCTCCCTTTAATACACTGCTAGAGACAGTGAATAAAGAGAGTTCTCTGGCCCTTAATGAAGTGGGTATAAGGTGAGCGTAAGACCCCATTCCGAGAACCTGCCCCTTATAAAGCTAATAAATGTCTGATTGCATCGCCTAAATCGAATTAAGCACACTCAGTAATCCAGTATTACGGATAACCAAGTTTTTTTCCAGGCGAAAAACCTATTAAGGTTATCAACGCCTAACTAAAGTTAAATTTTAAAATAAATATTACATAAATAAAACTAATCAAAATAAAACAAAATAAAATAAAATAAATGTTTAAAACTAATTGGAACTATCTAAAACTAAAGAACCTAAAATTATACAAAATTTAAATATTATTAAATAGATTAAGGTAGCGTGAGAAAGCGAGGACACGGTCGATAACCGTGACATTGTCCCTTAAAACCACCTTTAAACTACCTCGAAGATTGTAACGAATATACAAAGTGGTCAACTCATCACAATCAAGCAGATTGTGCTTGATTGTTATGGTACTTTTACAAAACGGTCATGTCTCATCAACCATCCATGAGTTAACAAAGAGTGGCCGATGCGAAGTCGAGTTACCACCACTTCCTCCCTACGATTCGAACGAACAGATGTACTCCATTGTCTGACGGTATTTTTGATGTCCCTCAGCTTGTTTCTATTTACATTTTGCTATTCTTCATTCCAAACAGAGAATAGTGTAGTTTTAACTTACGGTTAAAGAGAATAGTGTAGATATACAAGTATTACGGGCCTTTCAGCGGATTCTATTGGGACCGTGTAGCTCTGTAATCTGTTGAAAGCGTAGTGCCTAGTTGGAGTATAATTTGTTCCCCGACTAAAGTCAAATTATCTAGCTGTTACATAAAGGTACCACGGGTAGTATTAAAAAAACCTATCTCGTCTCATGACCTACCCTAGTTACGTGATTCAAGTATCACGATTTTGAAATTAGATTAGTTGTGCGTGAATGCACATGCTTAAATAGCCGCTAACATTTTCAAATTCTTTCTCTTTTTTAAAATAAAGTAATAATAGGTAATCGCTCAGGTGTTCATCGCCTACATTCTGCACTTCCACCACACTCCTTCTCTTCTTTTTTGCTTTACAAACAAACTGACATTTGCAGGAAGTTAAAATGTAGGATCTCAACTAAGGAAAGTTTTATTACGTTATCGTTAAAGGTAAATACAGTTGGCTGTGGGCCTACTTTCTTTTACCAGTTTACTCGTATTCAATAGTAAGTACTTTACCATAAATACCATTTTAAATAAATATTGTATATATAATGGACTTGTAATACTATAAATAACAATGTAAGTTATTGCCTAATACTAAATACAATTGCTAGGAGTGCATTGTAAAGGTTTTATTTTTTATTTTAAGGTATCGGAATACGTAATAAATATCTAGAAAATACTTCCAAATTTAAAAGCTAACATGAAGTCAAGTACTATTTTTGTCGAGTTGCTACTGACTTAATGACTTTTTAGCATATTTAGGCTACATTTTAAATAGATTTTTAGCACGTTTAAACCGGTTTTCTATTTAGGAAAAGAGTAACTGAATCAATCAATTCAATCACTAGTTTCTATTCGACAGATATAACCGACACTATTTTCCACTAACCAGACTAGGGGCACTAATTGCACTCATAATCAATTGTTTTTATATTAATTATTAGGCTCAATGTGTGTAAGTAGGTTCCATAATTAAATATTAACACTTCTAGAATTTAATTTTATTTATTTCACTTCACTCCTAATTCGAACAAAGAACCAGGTAAGAACAATATTGCAGTACGTTCAGATGGAGATGGCTGGGAATTTAATCAAAAAACAATTGGAAATGTTCCCTGTTTGCTTGTCTTTTTGTGTCGTTGAAGAGATTCTGTTAAATTGCAAATCTAAGTTTTCAGAATTGAAAGTAATATTGCGTTTGTAATATTCGTCGCTATCACAGTATTCTTTCTACGAGACAGCAAAGCTAAACAAAATGATACAAAATTTCAAATGAAACAATTTATGAAATTTGATTTTAGTATCTGCTTCCAACATTGAACGGTCACGGGGTAAAATATACATTATTTTCAATTGTTAGTCAATGAGTTTGGCATTTATTTAGTAAGGGCTGTATTGTAAGTATCGTTAAGAGAATGTTCATTCAGATTCAACTAATTGAACCCATAACGCCCAGAGCATTAAGAAAAGGGTTTAGGAATAAATAAAATTCAATAATAATCTTTTACAATACTGTATGTGCCATTAAGGAAACTTAAATTATATGAGCGTATTGTTGCTCGATTCTATACGAGTATAGTAAGTCCAGACTGACTGGCAAAGTAGAGACGAAACTATGTTATTTAGAAACTTGAAATGGTAAAGCGTTCCCGTAACGTAATTTCCGTTTCATAACCTAGAATATCATGAAAATATTTTGCACAAGCTAACACTTATTATGTTGTCTTTCATGTTCATCATACAACGCCTGTACCTATTGCTTTATGTAAATTATCAGCTTTTAAAACTCGATAAATAGCTATTAGATAGAAAAACTGCAGACTGTACACCCACGGCTTAAAATTCGGCAAATATCCATTGGACAGATCAGCTGTAGCCTATAGATTCCATTGCAATGGAATAGAATAGATTCAGAGAACACAGGTTAAAACTTTAACTAAGCTCTATCTAATAGATATTATTAAATAGACCATTGTGCACTAAATGCTAGCACAAGAATATGCCAATTAAAACGCGCAAGTACACTCTTCGGTTATGCTGGTTTTTTAAATTCTTTTTAAAGAAAACTTTCTTCAATTTCCACGAAATGAGAATACCAATAATTAAAAATGTTTTAGAAACTTTCCGAAAACTTTTAATAAACAGAAGAAGTGATTTTAATATTAAAGCGTTTCTCATTAGATTGGATATAATTTTAACTTCACTGTACTTTGTTTAACTTCTCTTATTACTTTTACTGTTATAAATTAATTCAGAAATTTTTATGAAATGAACAATAAAGACTACTAATCTCAAATAACTAATTATTTTAACTAAAGTCAGAGGTTTTATATCAACAGCTTAACAAGAGTGCACAAGTATTTAAATGCAGAAAAAAACAGATACTCAATGTTTCCTCAGTAATATTACGCCATTTTAAACTTGAGTGGAAAACAAAAACAAAAAATTTATAAGGAGTATGAAATATAAAATAATTAATATGCAAAATGAAAATCACAGCGTTTATTTTATGCAGTGATCTACCATATACAATAATAATATAGCATATAATTGTTATATGTACGAATATATTTTGTTTGTTGCTTGAGAAAGCGCTTAGAACGAGCATCATCGGATTCAAGTGGTAATCAACATCATTCTAAAAAAGGAACACATGATTGAAACGAAAAAAAAAACCAATACATACACCGCACAGAATATTACAGCACGTAAAACATAACATGAAATTTCAGAGGATTTAATTTTCACCAAAATAGGTCCACGCTCAGTAAGAGGAGGGACAGAGAAACCTTCTGGTGCCCAAGAGAGGGTTTCAAAAAACATTACACCTTTTTCTTTGTCTGATTTTTAATGAAAGAAAAACTGAACAAAAATATACATTTAACTGTAAATACAATTTGTTTATACTGATTTAATAACAACAATATTTTATTGCTAAATATAGACAAGACAGAAGTTTTATTGTGTTTTATGTATAATAAGAAACACATACGCCTTAAACTTTCAAGAAACCCTTGAGTACGTCCATATCAATATAACTACACACGCAGGAGTATAAAATAATGTTATTTTTAAATAATCCCAATCATGAACACGTACTAACTACAAACTATCTTTTTAAGGAAATATTTGGTCTTCTAGCAATATTAAAAGTAAGCTCACTGACATAATTCAATTCCTGAATTACATCTCATAAAGCACGCAGTGACACCAATAATGACTCTTTCGGAACTCCTTTATATTTATCTAATCTGAACACACAGACTGTACACATTTACTAGAATAGTCTGCTGTTTTAATTATATGCCATATGGTAAAACGAATCTGCGTTCGTGTACGTACGACAATAGAATCATGTCTAACTTTAGAAATGCTGCATGTTACACTTCATACTTTAGCTTTTTATAATCAAATCTATCATAACCAAATACTTTGTATTGCATAACCAAATACAAACACAGGTTTGTATTGCTATAGTGTAACATAGTGTGCTTATACGTAGAAAGATCCCTTACAGGATTATGTTTGTAAATTGAGGAAACGGAGGATATAGTTGTCCAGTGAGAGATAAGTTCTGACTGTAATCGAAGTGCTGTAGTACAGAGGATTTTTTGGGAAAACTTTAAAAATAAATATAGATTTGGTGAGTGTGAGAAGTCAACTGCTAAAAGTGTGGTTTTATCATTAAAGAAGCAAGAGAGGAGTACAGGTATTTTAGTGAAATGTAGTGTGGCAAGTGGTGATATAAATGATCGGCTAAAATGAATTCCGACGATCCCATGGTTCAAAAAGCAGAGTACAGTCGAGATAAAGACCAAAGAAAGAAAGAATCCCCACGCATAATGTACCTATGTACATGGTACCATAAGTCATCATCCCTGGAGACATGATAGAACTAGAGACGCGAGGATCCGTATTCAATGCAAATGTTCAGAATGCACATAGATAGCTTACGGATTTTTCCTATTAATTTTAACTAATATTACCATTATATTTTTCATAAAGGTGTGCCTAAAGCTACTTCTTTTGTGTTGTGTAAATTTCTCATGTTGATTTAAAGAGCTTTTGCAATAACCCAAGTCAAGTGAAGTACTTCTGGGCTGAGATGACAGAATATAAAGTTGCATAAAATAATATAAAAGGACTAAACGAAAATAAGAGCTTGTGCTTAGACTAGTGGTTTTTAAATAAATCAAAGATATGCCTTATAAAACACTTGCCCTACATTCGCTTTAATCTCTGGTTCGCTAGTTGTAGTTATAAAATGCCATAAAACTACGAAGTGTTGCCTAGAGTAATTTAACTAGGCGGAGAGAAGCGATGACGTCGCATCGCCAAAAACACCGGATGGTTGTTAGAATTATATTACACTTTATATAGAACTCAGTATTATATTTACTTAGAATTTCGTAAAACAAGTGCAGAAATGTTACAACTTTTAGAGATACCTAGAAGAAGAACAATTTTGTAAAATAGACTAACTGTGCGTGCACTTTCATAAATATAAATTCCGTAAAAAAAAAATATTAAAAAATTTAGTTTCTATTGTCTTCTGTAAAACTATAAAAAATTATCATAAATATAATAAAATTAAAAACAACAATATTTTACCCAGGGTTTTTTTCAATTTTGTAGCTTTTCCCCCATTTACATGGTCCTCATCACGGGCGTAGTTAGGGGAAGATATCGAATATATATCCCATTCCTGAATTTTAGGATGTAGGAAATATGTACAAGAAATGTTAATAGTAAAAACACTAGGTAGGGGAGTGGGTACTCCCCATTATGTCTGGGTTTTTTTAAAAATAAAATAGTGATTGTATATGAGCTCCACTATCAATTTTTGGGCTTAATGACTAAATAATAGGCTTTGTTTTGCATACTGAACAGTTTTATTTTAATCTGAATGCTTTTACATTTATTATTTGGGAGTTTTGAGAAGGTCGTTTATTTGAGTTACTCACTGAGGATATGATAGGATATTTCTTGAAAGTAATAAACAAATATCGCCGATATTTCTCTTACCTTCTTTAGTTCTTGCTATCCTGACTGATAAGGAAAATCAACATATTTAAACAGGTCAACTTGATGAAAATATTTAAATTCTAATTTCCAAGAGTTAAGTTGATGTTGCGAGGACGGCGAGCGTTTTGTAGTTTACACAGGTTTCGCTTCTAATCATCAAGCGTTTAACTGACACAACTTTCAACGCTTTGACATTTCGTTTTTATTATTTACTTTTTTAAAAGAAATTCCAACACGATTGAAAACTTTATTTATTCGGAACAAAAGTGTATTAGGTTTTTCACGTATTTCTGTGTATTATTTCGTTCCCGTTAGTATAAATTTATTTAAATAAAATAATTAGCTTCAAAATCTTGTTTTAAAGTTGTTTTTATTGTTCTCCCAATGCTTAGTTTTTTTTAAATAACGAGTTTATTTATTGTATAGGTCTGCATATGAAATTCAATTAATCTTGATTGCTTGTTCATAGCCTTTGGCCTTAATTAAATTATATTTACGAATAAAATAGTCCCCTAATTTAAAAAAAAACATTTCCTCAAACTGGCAAAAAATTGCGTAAAGATAAACCATTTACGCTGACAAATGTCACCTCAAAGGCCGAGTCTGCGAAGCTTGCAAGGAACTCGGGAATTAGGTCTCCTATTGCGAGGATTTCGAGTGTAAACGAAAAATACCTCTCTAAAAGCTGTATAGGTCTTGTACCAAAATCCCTCTTCCCACGCGAAGAACCATCTGTAGCAGGCGTTCCGTTCGGATTCAGAAAAAAACCTTCAGTCTGGAAATTAAAAATATACCCTCGGGATTCGATGATTGACTGCCGTTCGCCCAAGTATCTCTCGCGGGTTTCGAAGCACCCGCCCTCTTGGAAACGAATTTCGTATTGAGGATCATGTCCGAAAACTTATTAAAGGAGTTAATGTCACGGAAGGGAGTTCACATTGCTGATAATATCCTGCCAAATTTGTGTACGGCGAAGTGTAATGTCGCATTGAGATTTACATATTTACCTGGCATTTTTAAATTTTAGAGACACCTCAGTTGTCATGGAATTTTATTTTGGAAGCTGACTGAATTGATAAGAAACGGTTAAATAAATTATGTCTCAGCAAAGATTTATTGTGACTCATAAAATCACCAAGGGATTTCCTCACGAGTGTATCTACCTTAATCTTTAATAGACATGACTTTTGCGTAGTACCATGATCCCAGCTTCGGTGGACACTTATAATTCCTGAAACAAAATTCAAAAATAAAGAGATCTTCTTTTTCCCATCATTAGCCAAAAGTGTCTAGCGGAAAAGAAAATACCCGGTAAGAAGTATAAATTGGGTCTCCATTCCGCAGGGCCACCAATAGGACCCATGGAAAAAATCCACATTGACTTCGTCGGGAAACTCCTTTGCACCGGCAAGCGAAATACCATGATATTGGTCCTCTTCGTTCAACTCGCAAAGTCCACCTAGTTATTTCATCTCCCTGACGCTACTACCCCCAATATCATTCAAGGACTCTAATTTCTCATCTTTTAGCATTTTGGATTTATGAAAATCATAGGTTCCGTTAATGCTTAATGTTTCTCTTCTCAAGCATGTTTTTCTGTTGTTTCGATATAAGTATGGATTAGATATAAAATTAACAACGAATGGGTAGTATAGCTGTATGTTTAACAATCAAAATGGTAGCGAAAAAGGTGGAGAATTTTTAATTAAAAGTAGCCTACTTGAAATATAAATTGATTAATTTGTAGGAAAACGCTAAAACAATGAAGCTCTTACAAAGAACAACTAATCTTGTCCGAATTGATTAGGGAAAGACTAAATCACAACAATAAATAAATATAATTTAAATGAACTTTGAGACAGATTTTAAGTATCCAAGGTACTATCGTTCACAATTTCGACAGAAATAATCTAATGAAAGACTTCTCAAAGGCTGCACTTTGTATATTAGGTTCCTAAGCTGAGGGCAAAGATCCACTCTCGCCGTCTAAAAGTTCACAGATAAGGAGATAAGGACTCACGCTCCGTCGGTCTGTAAGTAAGGAGGTTCAGGCTGCGACTGTGAACGTTCGTTCAATAACGGTCGTTTCTAGTTCTATTGAATAGAATGAGTCGTTTTAAACAGAAACTAAAGCTTGAAAAGAACGTCCATTCGATGTATACTTGAGTTATTTACGTGTTTTCCGAAATAAACGTACGTTCGTTTTAAATATGTGAGTTGTTTTAAACAAACGTTTGTACTGCGTTGGTGAACCATGAACACTGAGGGGTCCATTTAATTATTTGTTTACGTTAGTAACATTGTAAACATACATGGTTTTCATTTAATTTTAATTACGTCAAACATTAATTTCTGCCTGAGTGTATTTTGTCAAAGCAATTTGTTTTTAGGGTGTATTGTAACACGTATCATCTCACAAATGTAAGTGTGTATGAAATAAAACGTTTTACTCAGAAGCCTGCTTAGACTTTTTTCATAATTTAACTTTGATACTTTTTTAAAGGATTGTCCGACCACTTTAATTTGCATTAATTTTTTTTTTTATTAATAAAATCGAGTCGTAATTTTTATTTACTCTATATGGTACTTAATTACACATTATTTGTATTCATTTAAAGTGGCGAGGTTTACAAAATCAAAACAATTTCACGTTCAAGAAAGAAACTATCCTACCTCATTAACAGTATATATATTTGCGACAGCTAACTCACAAACAGTGTACTTGAATGATACATTATTCCAACATTGTAAAAATGTGTTTACAGTAATCATATAACAATACAAACTTATGATTCTATATGGAACAAAATCATATGAAATTTAAAAACCTTTTTATGTATGCTTCGCTGACACTAATACGTCACGTTCGGAAGTAGAAGGAAGTCGAACATTGCGGATTACAGGATTTATGTTGGAGTACGTGTGGAGGTTAAATAAAACAAAAATTGCAGTTTATTATAATTATTATTCTTCAAACAAGTTGAATAAAATTTAGGAACGAAAGTTAATACACGCAGATACAAACATATAAATAATAAACAAAAAAGCACATTTTAAGCCTACAAACAATGATATAACTATTTACACGAAATACATTTCTGTAAGGGATTTTTCAATATCTTCTATTACTTCACTCTCCATATATATATCTTGTTCGAATTCTCAAAAATACTTTTTGTTATAGCTCTCAAATTTAAATACATTTTTTAAACTTTTATTGGATGGCAATTGGTGGTAATACAGGTCTGTCAAATGTTAATCCAGAAATTATTTTTAATAATGAATTAAATATAGTGTTATATGGGAGAAAACTTTTCACAAAAAAGGCAAGCTGTACAATTATAGTTATTTTGTCCCATTCGGGTCAAAAAAAGCCAAATTTCATAGAACAGCTGATTTTATGTTTTAGGTGATGTGGTATTTCAGCAGTTATAATTTATAGGTTACTGAAAAGGTAATAGAACCAATATTGTAGCGATGGTTTAGTAGTTTAATTTCGTATATCACAAATTATGTTTTGCTACGACCAATATGTTTTGAAATAATTGACAAAACCGGAAAAATATACGCTCACCTCCGACCGTTGGTGACTTTTGTTATATTTATTAGGGCAGCCTTCTACACAACTTGCAGAACTAGGAATTTTTTTAAACAATTTGTGGTTTTTGTTTGGGCTAATATGTATTCTCTTATTGCTACGTACACTGCCGACTAAATGCTCATTTCGCGATCAGTTTTGGAAATAAACCCTTGAACCGGTGGTGGCTCATCAGAAAAATATCACGGCGTGGTTAAATATTATGCACATTTAGGTGGACAATACAGAGGCTTATAAATTTTGGTTAGGACGTATGTTACAATTAATTACTTTGGTATTTTTGATTTAATAAAACATACACCTTTTTACCGACTTACTTTTTATAACCTTTGCCGTTGTTTATTTCTCTTCCTCAATTGCTAAGTCAGTAAGAAAGTAATGGTTTATCCATTGACTACGAACCTAATTTCATAGACCTGTGCCTCAAGGAATAAACCTCTCAGAGGAACCAACCCCTGAATTTTTGATAAAACCAATTAGCCTCCGATAAGCCCTATTCAAGCTCCTTTTCGGGTAGTGGAATCTTTGAGAGACACTTGTGATTTAAAGACTATACCTGGATACCTAGTGAACTTATCTTATCTAGAATGAAAACACAGCTAATTGGAAAATATACATTTTTATTTATTTGTTCCAAGGTTCAAATTAATTATTATTGTTTTTATTTAATTTCACAGGATTTTCTTGACTAATTATTTTTTCAAAATTTCATACAACTTGCCATTTAACTAAACATTATTATCTCCTTCTGTTTTTAAATTTTCTTATTATCATTAATTTTACATATAATTTAAATTATCAAAGTTACCATAATTAATTTTGTATATAATTTTGATTAGTAGAGTTAAATTTAACATATTTTAAAATCTGATTCTTTTTCAAACACTTAATATTACTATGTAATGCCTTTAGGCTAGGCCTTGAACAATTAACTTCTTTGGAAGTTATTCATTAGAAATTCACTTAGAAAAAGCCATATAAGATATACATCTTTATACTTAATCCATACATTCCCACAGCGATGGGAATGGAAAGTCAATTTTGAATCTTTATTACTTAAATTTGGGTAACCTAAGAGAGTTGACTAATCAGTCCCTTAGGTTATTCCCATCTTATTTAATTTTGAAATTAAGTTAATATAATTTGAAGTAAAATGTTATTTAAAAAAGAATAATTAAATTGATTATATAACCTTGTACTGTAGAAATCTTTTTATCTTCATTAATGTTGTCATCTGTCGGTCCTGTTACAGCTTCAAGGGTCTTGGTAGGTAGGCGTCTCTCCATAATTTCCGTCAATCTTCTTATTTTCTTTAATTTTGCATTTTGGTGGTCGAAATTTTGTTCTGGGTATATATGAGCCCTTGCTCATATATATCTTCCTTCCCCTGATCACATCGTAGCACTTTTTACTCTGTTTTTAGCACATTTTTTCTTGTCTTGATCGCATGGTACAACACGTCTGCTCGCTTTGAGAGCCTAATGCATTCTGATTCTGGATAGCGTGCCTTTTGTGAGGCCCGTCTTCTCCAATTTCAAACTTCCCACGTCCCAGTATCCATTTTTCAACTTTTGACCAATCAGAAAGCCGTTGCCATGGCAATTGACTTTGTTTGTTCGGAAATTCTGAACTAAGATTAGTTTCCCTTTTTATAAAAGGCGTTTCTGTATTCTGATGTGTCCTTTGCATTTTTACCTTTTATTTAATAACATATTTGACTTTATTTCTTCTCATTTAATTTAATTAACTTTTTAACATTCTTAATCCAAAGTTCGACTGTAGCGCTTTCGTTTCGTAGTGACAAGATTTATAATCAATGCCCTAAGCGGATTTTTCCGAAATCAAATATGACTTCTTCTATTATAACCTAATTTCTTAGGCTATTACACTTTAACATTTAATCTTTACTTTTACATAAATACTATTTTCCCTAGCTAGGCCTAATTTACTTTCCTCACATCTTAATTTACATTCTTTATTCCTGATTATTTTTAAGTACAATTATTTTAATAGCCGGCATCTAGGCCTAGTTTGTTATACTACACAATTACCGTCTTTTTTTTGTTTACATAATTTAGGCTATCCACTTTGAAGTGATAATTTTTCTTATTGCTTATAATTTATGTTTTTTAAGTCTAAAGTTATTTCTAATTTTCTTCATTTTACTATTATTTACCCTAGTTTTAATATTATTATTATTATAATGTTTTAAAATTTTTATATATAAATTTAGTCAATTATTTAACCCGGTTAGGTTTGATTCTGGTATTCTGTACAATTACCCAGATTCTTTGCATCGGACATTCTGGCCGCTGCAAAATTCCCCCCTTTTTAAATATATGAAAATTTTGGTTCTTCTCTCCCTTGAAACAGATAAACATAATTAATAACATATTTGTGAAAAGTAACATTAACACTTATACTAGTTTATATTAAAATTTTCATATTCCTTTCATTAATCTACTATTCCTATTCATCTTCATAACTTAATTAATTTTACTCAAGTTCACAATTTACTCTCCTGTCCCTTTCACTCATATAT
This sequence comes from Prosapia bicincta, assembly GCA_036971475.1. NCBI lineage: Eukaryota > Metazoa > Arthropoda > Insecta > Hemiptera > Cercopidae > Prosapia > Prosapia bicincta. Next base: position 13,787,550 of record JBAIZL010000003.1, on the reverse strand, counting down.
ATCATTGTCACCTTAGTCACTTCACATGCTATTTACTCATTTATTACTCCTGTCCTTAGTCACATTCTTTTTTATTTAATCTTATTTCAAGTTTATATTAACTATACAATATTGTATATTGTAATCCTTATTTTACACATTCATTGTTGTTTAACACAACTTTTACTTTAATAAATTCAATGAATCCCGTTCATTTAACATATGGCTTTTTCTTTCACATTTAATACTGATTTTATATTATTTGTCCTATGTATTTGGATTATGTTACTGCTTTAATCTACTACTTAGATTTATTTTACATTTTTATTTTTATTACTTAACCGTTACTCCCTATGTCACTGATGGATCATTTTTTATTTACCTTGCCTTATTATCCTTTATTCTTTAAATATTTTCTTATTATCCGTCCAGCTTTATCTTTCTTTTTCTTCTTTCTCCTTTTCCAATTTCTTAACTTTCCCTTATTCTCCTTAAATCTACCTTTTATTTTTCTGTTTTTGACTTGTAATGAAATGAAGGTTCTTCTCGTATTTGGATTGGCTCTCATTTTAATTGACTTTCGAACTCTTGAACTAGTAAATGGGTTTTTCTTTTTTCTTTCTTTAATTTCAATTTCTTTCCTTTGGGTTATCTCTCCAGAATCTAAAGTCTTAGTCATGGGCTTCCGAGCTACTTGTTGGTTATTCATTTTAACCTCGTTGTTCCCCCCTTTTAATTGTTTCGACGCGACGTTTATACTTTTACTTATATTTATTTTCTTATTTATTATTTTTCCACTCACATTATTTCCCCTTTTTGGCACTATTTCGGCCTTACCTTGTTTATATTTTGGTTTGCTCTTAATCTCAGCTGCAGCTCTTCTTTCCATGTCCTTTGTTTCTTTATCTCCTGTTTTGACTCCCTCAGGTCTTAAATTTATTTCCTTATTTATTATATTTTCATTTTTGTTTTTTAATTTTTTGTTTTTGTTTAATTTTTCCTCTGTTTCATTTTTTATTTTTCTTTGATATTCGTTCGTTATATTTAAGATTTCCCCTTTACTTGTTTCTTGTCCATTTCCTCCTTCATTCATTCGGCAGTGCCCCTGCTTCTCGCACTGTCGCATTAACCCCTCCTTTTTGCTTTGATGCCCTATTGTTGATGCATCTTCTTTTTCCTGGGTTATCTTGCATACTTTTCGGACTTCTTCATTTTCCTCTATCTTTTGTATTTTACTTTTAAAGTCCTGGTACACCATTTCCCCTTCTATTTCGAATGTCACAAAGCGTCTATCCATGTTTATCCGTGCCTTTAGGTCATACAGTGTGTTGCACCCCATAATCATCTCCGACCGAAGTTTGGAGACCACTATGAAGATGCAGTCCACTTTTATGCCTTTAATTGTTAAGGGAATTAAGCATTGCCGGGTAACCTTTATTTGTGCAGTCTTAATGGCTGTTACAACTCCCACATTGTTGATGGGTAGTTCCAGGAACTTAAGCCCATGCAACTTGAGGTTGTTGTAAGCCTTTTCTTGAATGACTGACACGTCTGCACCCGTGTCAATCTCTACCTCTATAGAGTGCCCTTCTACCTCACAGTCAATTACAGGGCATGTTTCTTTCTTCTGGTTACCTTCGCCAATCTCCTTGTCCTCTTCTAACAATTCAGCACGAATATCAAGAGATAGTCCACCAACTCTACGCTCTTGATTTTGGTGTACTTCATTGTTATTTTCCCGTTGTATTGTTTTTTTATTTTTGTTCTTTAGGTCTTCCGCCTTTCCTTTATTTACTGTTCCCTGTTTCTCCAGGTAATATTTCCTATATTTTGTTTGTTGTTGGATCTCTAATGGTTGTCTCCTCTTTTCCTTCCTACCATTAGGGATCCTCTCATTTAGTTTTTTGATTGACCACTTGGCCCTGGATTTTGTGGTCTCTTTTCTTTTGTCTGTGGGCCTTCTTCCGTTTGGTTTTGTGGCCTGTACTCTGGCCTTTGTTGTTGCCACTGATTTTGCGGCCTATTTCTTGGTCCCTCTCTTTGGTAGGGCCCCTGTCTCCAGTTTCCTCTCCCTTCTACCGGGTAAGGCTCTTGCCTCCAATTTCCCTTGTATCCGGGGTTTCTCGTTTGGTGTGTAAACCCTCTCCTTTCAGGTTCCCGTTCCTCAGTCCTAGGCTGAGTCCGGTTCCTGGTAGCCTCCTGCTCCATGTTCCTTCGGATGTATTTTACCGCCTCCTCTATGTCGGTAGCCGCCATCCCGGAACATCCTATATACATTCTGTTCCCATAATGCTTCATAATCTTCATAATTAACTCCGCCTGATTGTATGGCGGGGTTAGGTGTCTCGCCGTGTTCACCATTTTTAAGAAATAATTTACCATGTTGTTTGTGCCTCGATGGTATTCATGTTTTCCATTTTCGATTCTTCCTCGAATTCTCTCTTGTGCATGAGATCCCCAAAAGTGGCTAAAGAATCTCTCCTTAACTTCATCATAATTTTCCTCCTCCATATTCATGGCCAACCACCATTCTTGTGCTGGTCCTTTAAGATGTCTCTCCATTATTTTCCTTTTTTGTCCTTCCTCCATGTCAGGATCAATTTCGGACATTATACCTTCTAGGTGTTTAATGAAATCAATAGGGTCTTCATCTTCCCTACCGTAGAATTCCTTCTTGCTTTTGTCTCCATTATCACCCATCTCAAACATCCTTGATTTAAACAAGGTAGCTATATTTATCCCTTCTCCCATATTCTTTATCTTATTCTCAACTACTTGTACCCTTCTTTCTACTTTTTTGACTTCTCCCTTAACTGTTTCTACAGTCTGTTTATTTTCACTGACTGTTACCTCTAAGTTATACATCTTTTCTATAGTTTCTTGGATTTTATTTCCCATTTCCTCATTCTTTCTTGTAATTCCTTCATTTATTTCCTCTATCCTCTTATTCATGATTTCCCAAAGATTCTTAATTTCTTGTTTATCCTCCTCTCTTTCTTTCTTTCTTTCTACTTTTTCCTCCTCTCTTTCTTTCTTTCTTTGTTCCTCTATCATTTTTACTAATTCTTCTTGTTCCTTTATTCTCCCTTGTTTCTGTTCTTCCATCTCTTTTAATCTTTCCTGTTTTTGTTCCTCCATCTCTTTTAATCTCTCCTGTTTTTGTTCCTCCATCATTTTTTTAAAAAACTCCATCATTTCAGATGGTTCTGTGTCTTTTCTCTGTCTTGTCGCCATCTTAAAGTCTCGTATTTAACTATCCTTTTATTCCCTTACTAACTTCTCCTACTTCTATATTTTTACTATATACTGAGTATTTAATTAAATATTCATTTAGAATTGTGCTCGATGTGATCCGGTTCAGTGTTCCCTTGACCTTGTCTATCTAACGCCTATGTATTCTATTTACTTTCATTAATAACTAACATTATTATTTATATTATGCCCTACCGACGCCTACTGAATTTTATTTTACTTAATTATTTCCTTTTAATTATTATTATTTATTCTAAGTTCTTTTTAATTTCATTTTTATTATAATTAACTCTTATTTAATTTAAAGAACTTCTTTGGTTTTCATTTTATGATTCCTATTATTTTTTACAATTTTAATTGAATTCTATTTAATTAATTTTGTTTCACTAGGCTCCTTAGTCGATTTAAATCTGTCTCTATTTGATGTTGACCCGATGTTACAATGTAAGCATCGAGCCTCAAACGTTGGGGGCCATACTTTTCTTACCGACTTACTTTTTATAACCTTTGCCGTTGTTTATTTCTCTTCCTCAATTGCTAAGTCAGTAAGAAAGTAATGGTTTATCCATTGACTACGAACCTAATTTCATAGACCTGTGCCTCAAGGAATAAACCTCTCAGAGGAACCAACCCCTGAATTTTTGATAAAACCAATTAGCCTCCGATAAGCCCTGTTCAAGCTCCTTTTCGGGTAGTGGAATCTTTGAGAGACACTTGTGATTTAAAGACTATACCTGGATACCTAGTGAACTTATCTTATCTAGAATGAAAACACAGCTAATTGGAAAATATACATTTTTATTTATTTGTTCCAAGGTTCAAATTAATTATTATTGTTTTTATTTAATTTCACAGGATTTTCTTGACTAATTATTTTTTCAAAATTTCATACAACTTGCCATTTAACTAAACATTATTATCTCCTTCTGTTTTTAAATTTTCTTATTATCATTAATTTTACATATAATTTAAATTATCAAAGTTACCATAATTAATTTTGTATATAATTTTGATTAGTAGAGTTAAATTTAACATATTTTAAAATCTGATTCTTTTTCAAACACTTAATATTACTATGTAATGCCTTTAGGCTAGGCCTTGAACAATTAACTTCTTTGGAAGTTATTCATTAGAAATTCACTTAGAAAAAGCCATATAAGATATACATCTTTATACTTAATCCATACATTCCCACAGCGATGGGAATGGAAAGTCAATTTTGAATCTTTATTACTTAAATTTGGGTAACCTAAGAGAGTTGACTAATCAGTCCCTTAGGTTATTCCCATCTTATTTAATTTTGAAATTAAGTTAATATAATTTGAAGTAAAATGTTATTTAAAAAAGAATAATTAAATTGATTATATAACCTTGTACTGTAGAAATCTTTTTATCTTCATTAATGTTGTCATCTGTCGGTCCTGTTACAGCTTCAAGGGTCTTGGTAGGTAGGCGTCTCTCCATAATTTCGGTCAATCTTCTTATTTTCTTTAATTTTGCATTTTGGTGGTCGAAATTTTGTTCTGGGTATATATGAGCCCTTGCTCATATATATCTTCCTTCCCCTGATCACATCGTAGCACTTTTTACTCTGTTTTTAGCACATTTTTTCTTGTCTTGATCGCATGGTACAACACGTCTGCTCGCTTTGAGAGCCTAATGCATTCTGATTCTGGATAGCGTGCCTTTTGTGAGGCCCGTCTTCTCCAATTTCAAACTTCCCACGTCCCAGTATCCATTTTTCAACTTTTGACCAATCAGAAAGCCGTTGCCATGGCAATTGACTTTGTTTGTTCGGAAATTCTGAACTAAGATTAGTTTCCCTTTTTATAAAAGGCGTTTCTGTATTCTGATGTGTCCTTTGCATTTTTACCTTTTATTTAATAACATATTTGACTTTATTTCTTCTCATTTAATTTAATTAACTTTTTAACATTCTTAATCCAAAGTTCGACTGTAGCGCTTTCGTTTCGTAGTGACAAGATTTATAATCAATGCCCTAAGCGGATTTTTCCGAAATCAAATATGACTTCTTCTATTATAACCTAATTTCTTAGGCTATTACACTTTAACATTTAATCTTTACTTTTACATAAATACTATTTTCCCTAGCTAGGCCTAATTTACTTTCCTCACATCTTAATTTACATTCTTTATTCCTGATTATTTTTAAGTACAATTATTTTAATAGCCGGCATCTAGGCCTAGTTTGTTATACTACACAATTACCGTCTTTTTTTTGTTTACATAATTTAGGCTATCCACTTTGAAGTGATAATTTTTCTTATTGCTTATAATTTATGTTTTTTAAGTCTAAAGTTATTTCTAATTTTCTTCATTTTACTATTATTTACCCTAGTTTTAATATTATTATTATTATAATGTTTTAAAATTTTTATATATAAATTTAGTCAATCATTTAACCCGGTTAGGTTTGATTCTGGTATTCTGTACAATTACCCAGATTCTTTGCATCGGACATTCTGGCCGCTGCAACCTGTTACGTAAAACATTGTCAATAATTGTTCTTTGAAATACCAAGTTATAGCCAGTAAGGTTTAAGGAAATAACTATAATTAATCACTCGTGCACAATATCAAGAGCACAGTGGTACAATATATTACAATAAAAATATTTAAAAGAACCCCAATACCACAAAAATAATCAAAAATAACAAATAAAACAAGTTACTTAAGATTAAACCCTTATGTACATTTCGATGACCATGTCATCATCATCAGAGGGTCTTGTTACAAAACACAATCTAGCACACAAGAAGTTACAAACTAGAATGATACCAATCGTTCTCCGCGGTCGCTATATATAGGCGTGAGGTAAGCTCCGCCCCCTCTCCGCCCTCGACCGACAAATAACGATCGGCCATCAGGAACCCAATAGGTTATGTCAAAAATTACATTATAATAATACATATGTAATATAAACTACAGCAATAACAATTAATAAACTAAAAGTAATTAGATTAAAACATCGTAATTTGAAGAAAGCTATTTAAGTAAAGTATATAATGGTGAGTAAGGAATAGATCCTTTATCTGCATTTATTAATTTACAATTTGATTTGACTATAAAAACACTTTCATAACTATTAAGTAACTTTTTTGAGTTTATACATTTAGCTAAAATAACATTTTTATCTAAATCATGCTGATTACTAAGGACATGTTCTGCTACACTTGATTTTTCAGGTCTTTCATATTTAATATGGGCAAGATGTTCTTTATATCTGGTTACAATTTTTCTTCTTGTTTGACCTATATACATCTCGTTACAAGTACTACAAATTATCTTATAAATACATGATTTTTCCAACATTGGAATTTTATCTTTCGGGTTACATAATAAATGCTTGAGTTTATTTTGAGTTTTATAGGCTATCTTAACATTTACCTTTTTAAAAATAGAGTCTAACCCTTTTGTTAAAATATTATCGAAAGGTAAACTAATAAAATTACATTTTTTAACTTCTTTTTGAAGAGTGGTAGTTGTGTTCAAAACATATTTTAATCTTTGTTTTCTAACAATATTATCTATAGTTTTGGTATCAAAATCGTTATATCTAGCCACTCCTTTGATATAATTAATTTCCTTATAAAATCGTCTAGGACTAAGTGGTACATTGATAGCTCTGTTAACCAAACTGTTAAATGCTGCTATTTTATGTGTATAACAATGGTTGGAACTATTTAAAATATATCTGTTATTGTTAGTAGGTTTCCTGTAAATATCAAATTCAATATAAATAAACCCTTGAACCGGTGGTGGTTCATCAGAAAAATATCACGGCGTGGTTAATGATTATGCAAATTTAGGTGAACAATACAGAGGCTTAAAATTTTGGCTAGGTAGTATGTTACAATTAATTACGTTTCTATATTTGATTTAATAAAACATACACCTGTCACGTAAAACATTGTCCATAATTGTTCTTTGAAATACCAAGTTATAGCTAGTAAGGTTTAAAGAAATAACTATAAAATTAATCACTCGTTCAGAGTAGTTGCAAGCTATTTCTATCTTATTGACTCGTAAGTAAATAGTTAAAATTGTTCTGTCACTAAATGTCAAGTATCAGTTGAACATTATGATATTAAAATTATTTCGGCCTACTCGTTAGACTGGTGAATATCCTTCTAATATGAAACTTCCAAATGAATTAATACTGAACTAAAAAAAAGGTCCTAACGGAAAAATATAAAATCGTAAGGAATCCACAAAAGATTACCAACCTAACACAATAGTAAGTGCTTTTAGTAAAGGAGATTGGTTGAAAAGAGTTAAGTAGAGCTTACCATTGGTGTATGCACAAATAAGCAGTGACGCACAGAATTTTATTGAAATTCATTGTATGTATCTCAGCCGTGATCACTATGTTAAACATTAAGAAGGCTGTGTTTTTTCTAGAATAGAAAAATATTTGTATAATTAGGAAGCTTTTAACAGCGGTATTAAAGGTTCTGCAACCTTAGTGGTATATATTGTATTTTTATTATGATCAGTCAAATTAACTTCTAATTATGACGTGTATATTCATTCACTTTCTTGTATGCAAAATAATAGAGAAGCGTAGATGGATTTTGGCACAACTGTGTAATGAACAGATTGATTTTCTAATTCTGGGCAGATGCTGAAATTATACCACGTTGCTACCTGAAATACTTCTACTTTAGTAAAGTTGAAGGTCCTCCTGGTAGCCTATGGAGTAATGGTGGTATAAATGTAGAATAAAGGAGGACTAAAGTAGCCTGATTCTATGGTGTTATAAAATAGGCAAAATTGTCTTTACTTTCGCTTGGGAGGGGTCGCTTAGCTGATGAAAATCTCGTCTTCTACTATTCAATATCCACTTTTCGTAAATGCCTTGCAGGTAGGAACATCACTAATTATAATGTGTATATTTAAAGAGAATAAATCTCTTATTATTAGTGAAGTAACCACAGTTTCAACTTATTTTTAAAATAGTTGCGTATTTGGAGTTTGTAGATTTAAATGACTTATTCATAGATGCTTTTAAAACTTATTGTCCTTTTCCATATTATGCCTTTTACTTTATATTTTATATGAAAATTATATATTCCACCATTGTTACACATTGAAATACTGTCCAGCGAATGAAGCCATACTTTCTGACAAATGGAGTTAGTGCCGGTAGGAGATGATAATATGTTCAATCGAAAAGAATAATACCGCTTGACAATCTAAGATTAATTATCACCTTTTTTACAGTGAATGTTATCTAAATTTGACAAGAAAATGACCTATAATAGTGCTTTGCCATCAATAGATTATAGGAAATCTGTATTATGTAATAGACAGTGCCTATAACAGTGTAATGAGGTCAATAGTTGAAGCAGCGTTACTCCAGTAAACCGCTGTTGTTATCTTGTATGTTTTCCTTCAGTACCTTACTAAGCGATTTTCCATTGTTAATGGTTCAAGTCAAATCCGATTATTCAATTTGGACATAAGACTTTTATCTTAAACGTACATTTTTCCTAGTTTAGCTTTGCTTAAATTGTTCTCACTTATATTAACAACTCATATCTTTTTTAAGTTTGGTAATCTACCGAGCCTCTACCTGGATTTTGTTATATTTATAAACGTAGGACAAAATGTTTACTTCTGACAATGGGCTTGATGGAGGGTCTAATATATCAAAATAAGCAGATAAAAAAACATAACCTGATATCTTTTATAATTGAGCTACAACATATTCCATTATCTGTTCACAAGAGTTCTGTAAAGCAGAAAAGGAGTAATTAATGTTTTCCTACAACAAAAATTAACACTTTTCATATGTAAAATTATTGAGAGCGATGACTTTATTTCCACTTCTTTTCTAAACAGACATTTTTAATAATATTTTGTATTAGTTTGTATAAGTAGAGACGTGGCCCTTCTTTAAAAATTACCTTGTTTTAAAATTTTTGGATATTTTTAAAATTAAAATAACTCCTTTTGCATAGATACGTAAAGGTAAATTCAATCACATGACTTGATTGCGTTGTACCTTTCTTTAGGACACTAATCGAAAGATTTAGTAAGGTTTTTTTATAGCCTCGTTTGTAAAGGTTAATCACATTGCAATTAGATTCAGTAGTACCAAAATGAATTTCAATAACCAACCCAAAATAAGCAATGTAGCCTTAATTGGTCAAATCAATATTTTATGTGGATTCTCGGTAAACAAAGCCCTTTTGTTCACTTTTTTATGCGTACACCTATTTCTACGTACGCCCAAGAGGTTAAACGTCCATAGTTCGAGAAACACTGCTGTAAAAAATAAAAAATGTACACACCGAGATAGGCTACGTTCTAGCAAAGGGCATTAGTATTCGGAATTGTTTTCTGCAATATTTACAAGATAATACAGAGGATTGCCCACTTGCAGTAGAATAAGTTATTATGTAACTGATTTTTACATCCAGCTTCTTCTTAAAAATATCTGTTGTAAATCATAGTAAATAGCCATATATATATATACATATATCCCAAAACCTAAAAAGAATTATTATTATTATTAATTTTTAACCTTGTTCCTCCTTAAAAATGTTTTTTTTCTGACTTCTCCTTTCATCATTCTACCTTTCTCTTATCTCTGACTATTATGACACAACATTTAGTATAGTTAGACAATATTGTTAGAAATTTGTGTATCTCGCCACTAACTCTATCCTCTTCTATGTTCTACGTATTATCCCCTCCTTTCTCTCCCTTTTCATCTCACTTTCGTCTGTCGTTTTAGCCGCAACTAACGAGAGGGGATTTAAGTATCTCCATCCTCTTCCTCTCTCTATTCCTATCAATGCTCCGACTACACTCTAACTTCTAATTTTGTTTGTTTTTTTTTATTTTCTAGTCCATAAAGTCGAAACTATCAATTCCTCACCATCATTCACACCATTCAACACGTTAACGTTTTCCACTCAGGATTTTATTTCTTCATAGATTAACAGTCAGGATACCTCTTGACTTACAGAGCAGATTACCTTCAAGTAAGCCAGTCTGTTCTAGCAAACATTAACTTCCACCCGCCGCCAGAACAAAGCGATCAATATATATCTCCACTAGTCCAAACCTTAGCTTTTAGCCAGTGAGAAGGTATGATTTTGTTTTATATTGGTCACAAAGGGTAAATTTATTTAGACCACTTTACGGTTTTGTGCCCTTAGTCTTACAAAGGTTTTTTCAGCAGGAAATTACCTCCCAGGTTGTTATTCTCGCAAAAGGGGGTTTAAGCAAAAACCTCGATTTGGGCTCCCATAAGTATACAGCGTAATGAAATCCTCTGCAAACCATGACACTTGCTACAACGCTGGACTGTCCTCGCGTTTGTTCTTGTATTTGCCCGGGTTTGTTTGATTTATACTAATGTTAAAACAATACACTGTCACAATGATAAAGCACAACGTTGTATTATGTCATATATTATGTTGGTAGATTAACTCCAATAATTACAAATAACTTTTATCAAAATAAACTTATAAAGCTCCAAGAATATTTTAAATTAGTAGCTACAAAGTGCTACTATATACTAGTGCTATTATGTATTAAATAATGTTTTTCCATAAGGCAATAAAATATTTTTTTAAATTTAAAGACTACATAATTTTTGTTGAGGAGAAATTTCAGACCATGTCACTTAAAAAGCAATTACACTACCCTTTAAGGGTAATTGTACAACGTTAAGGCATCATACCCTTAGGGATATTGTTCCCTAAGCCACCGACTATTATGTAGCGGGAATATTTATGTGTTTTATATTTTATTCTAAGGGTTGTGCTCTCGCGTAAAATCAGATTAATCTTTTTACCGCACTTGATTTACACGGTAAAAGTGATAATTTGTTACCAACAGTTATTAAGTACGTTTTTGTGATAGGTAAAAAAACGTTTTGTATAGTAGATTAATTTGAGTTTACCTATTAAGAACAACACACAATCCATTCCGTTATTTGACAACATTTGGCCATTCGGTGCACACATCCGAAACTACTATCTAATCCCTAGTAGTGAGAAAGGCTTGACGTACCTCCTACCTCTTTCTCTGGTTATTGATCTTCTTTTCTTATCTATTCTCTGACCACACTCTACACTCTGCTTTCACTGTCCATCTGTAGTGGATATTCTTTAAAAATTACATTGTTTTTAATTTGTTTGAAGTGTTCTAGAATAATAAAACCTCTTTTACAAAGATAGGTAAAATTAAATTCATCCATGAATTGTATAGAATGACCTGATTGCATTTTATATTTTCTTAGGACACTAATCCAAATATTTAGTAAGGACTTTTTATAGTCACGTTTGTAAAGGTTACTCCAATTTCAATTACTTTCAGTAGTATCAAAATGAACTTTGCTCACGAACCCAAAATCTGCAATGTAGCCTGGATTTGCAAAAATATTATTTTATGCTGTTTTTCGGTAAGCGAAGCCCTTTTGTTACCTTTTTTCATTTCCAATTGTGCCCCTATTTCTAATTATCGACAAGGGGTTAAGCGTCCATAGTTTGAGAAACACTGCTGTACAAAATAAAAAATGTACACACCCAGCTGAGCTTCCTTCTAGCAGTGGCAATGGGCATAAACATAAGCAGCATACACATAAACACACACACACACACTCACTCATGTATATACATATATATATATATATATATATATATATATATATATATATATATATATATATATATATATATCGTTCAGGATATGTCTTTGACATAGGGAGCTGATCTAAGTTATGTAAGCCACTCTGTTCCCATGAACGTATTTTTCCACCCTCAGCTACTCCAACGGGATCATTATGTATTTCCATTAGTCATACCCTTAGCTCTTAGTCGGTTTTAAGTATTCCCTAAAAAGGGCTATACTTCGATTAGTTTGACCCGTTTTATATTGCCTACAAAGACTAAATTTATTTAAATCGGTTTACTGCCTTTTGCCATCTTGCTTACAAAGTAAAATTTAGCAGGAAATTGAGTCGCAGATTCTTCTTCTCGCAACAGGGTTTTTTTAGTAAAAACCAAATTAGTTATGCATTAAATTCAAACTTTCCCCAAATCATGTCTCCTGCATACCTCTGGTCAGTTCTCGTGTATGATTGTGTTGATACATGTTTGTTTGATTTCTACTCCGGTTAAAATAAGGAACCTTTCACACACATATACGCCTAATACCTATTGTATTATGTTGTATTTTGCAATGACCGATTAATTTAGATAATTAAAATTAACTTCTATTCAAGTAAATTAATAACATCCAAGGGAGTTTGTATATAAACATTACAAATTGTGTTAGTTTCTACTAAACAATTTTTCCAAGATGTAAGAAAAATATTTGAAAAAGATATATTAGACTACATAATTTTGTTCAAGAGAATTTCCAGACCATGACAATCAAAACGCCTTTAAAACACCCTTATATTGACCCCTAAGCCCTCGACTATCATGTTGCCAGAATATGTACGTATTTTAAACTTTATCTCTGGGTTGTGTTCACGCGTATAATCAGATTAACGTTTTTGCCGCACTTGATTTACACGGTAAACGTGATAAATAATTTCCTATAGTTATTAAGGGCGTTTTTGTGATAAATTTAAACAAAGTTAAGTATAATGGGTTAATTAGAGCTTAGCTAGTGAGAACAATTCATACCGGTAGATATTAGAAGACTTCACTCAAAACCTCACTATACACTAGATCATGATTGCATACACACTAGTTTCGACAACTATGTCCCCTTTAGCCAAACACTGAGGTAAACGACATATTTGTCGATATTTGTATGTATGAAATTATAAAACCAGCGTGTAATGAGATTTTGAGTGAACCCTTTTAATATTTACCGTTGTAAAGTTTTATGCTTTACATAGACTAACTTATTCTCCCACTCTAACTCTTAATGCCCATCACCGCCAGGATAGAAGGATTTATTTCCAAATTTATCTCTTCAAGGATATTTACAGTCCTCCCCTTTTGAAAAAACAAAATGTTTTATAGTAACCCTCTCCGTGGACGTTAAATAGCTATGAGAACACAATCACTATAAATAATTTACAAATAACTAATATATAAGCAATATTTATCAAGCTCTCCGTTAGGATAAATACGAAATATCAAATGAAACCTTTTTTAGATAGTGTAGTGTCCTGTCCCTATATCATGAATATATTGAGATTATGTTATATAATACAGTGTTTTACAAAGCTGGTAAAAAACATTACAATTTTTTGTATTTAATTACCGCTTAACTACAGGAAAATCCGTTGCTATGAATTGCTATGAATCCAATTGCTTATATATTAAATAAATTTATATTAATTTTTGCTTATCAACTGTCAAATTCGGCGTTTAAGAAATACGTTTAATGTTTCTTTGTATATATTTTTAATATAAATAGGCTACTTGTATTTATCATTTTAAATATTTTACTTTAACCTATTTGTGTATACTGCTCTTGTCTATGTACGGGGTAATACATTCATTGGCAATGGTACTTTTGTTTTGATATTTATCACTTTACGTAATGTATTATTTATTAATTTATGCGTGTCAAAATGATTTATATTATTTAATTGTAATTAATCAAGTTGTTTTTGTTTACTATTTTTAAACATATTTTAACAAGATATTGAACATTTTACTTTTAATTGACCAAGATTTAGGTCAATTTTGAAATTTCTACTTCACTGTCAGTCTGGTATATCCGCTAAATCCCACTTATCGTGTCGTAAGGAACATGTTCTTTACCCGGGTGTTGTGTCATTATTGGTGGATAGTCTTGTATCTGCAAAATCCACCTAGTGATACGTGAAATTATATAATTACATTAATAGAGAAATTATAGTGCTTTGTTGTCTGTAATCACAGTTAGCGGGATTCCTAATATAGGTGGCCTAACGTTCTTTAAACAGTGGCCAAGAGTTTTTTTCACACACTTTATATCCTAAATCCGCTTTTTTAAGAGTTCTTGACACAAAACCTATCACTTGTAATCAGCGCTATAGATATTTTGGCTATAACTGGCTGGCTATAGCATTGTCACTTGCGTAAGTTTGTAAAAGCGTTCACATCCCCTCATTTGGATGTGTCAGTGTGACTGTTTCCACAAACAGGTTTTTTAATTAATTAAATACATCTTGCATCTCTACATCCTAAACCGAGGGTTGCACCTTCCTTAGATGCTTCAACAGGGTTGAGAATTCTCCAGCACATTGTTCGTAAAGGGGAAAAAATAATTCACGAACCCTAAGAAATATTTAAATTCTCGATTTTTCTTTGGAATTATAAATTCGTGAATCACCTGTAGATTATCTGGGTCTGATTTTTCATAACTTGGTAAATTATATAGCCTAAAAACTTCATCTTCTTTTGGCAAAAGAATATTTTTTGGGATTATTTATTGTTTCCCTCCACATTTAATAAAACTATAACATTTAATGTTTATACTCTTGGAATAAATGTTTGCTCCTGTCTGTATAGTCTACGATTAGAATCTCTCGAAAAGTTCCTGAAAATTGGGGCTCAGGCCAAGTAACTGTCCCACAGGACTCAAAGGCTATCCCTTTTAAAAAACTATAATAATGAGTTTACATGTAAACTGAAATTGCATTTTTCTTCAAAATATACTAACTTCCTTTTGAAAAAAGTAATGTAGTTTTAATAATATTTTTTAAATTTATATATATAATTTAATTTATAATATATCTTTTTACATTTAGCCGAGTGAAGTTGAAACTACATTAGTGTTTCTTTTTTTTAAAGCAACGTTTTTCAACACTTTAAAATATTATTACATTTGATTTTTCTTAATATGAATAAAACTTTTTTAGGATATAATTCCGCGATTTACTTATAGGTACGGCTGTGGGAGTTTGTTTAAACCAAATGGGAACCCGTATATTGGCGAATAAATATTGTTACAAGATTTATTTAATTTAATGAAAAAATATATTAAAATACACCCCAATATAATAAAATTAATTACCACGTTTAAATTCTATTATTGATGTTTTGATAGTGCAGCTTTATCGTCATAGTGGAATTAAATTAAATAAAAGCTAAAATTACTACTGTAGCATGATTTTAGGAAATCTTATTGCATGAGGTGGCACAAGGAAAATACTGATTGAAAATTGTATAGCAAATACAAAACCTCTTATAATTTTCTTATCTTTATGTTTAACATTAGCGTTAGTGTTGACGGATGTAAGTTTTAAATATTTCATGTCATAAAACATCAAAACCCATCTATTGTCATATATAATATAGAGGATAATCACTTTAAACTCCATAGCATTGGTTTATTGAGTATATTAGATAGCAATTCTTTTACGTTTAAAGTAAAATAATAATTATATTAAACGATGAAACTCTCTATTTATTATATTTAACAGTAAAATTTAAGATAACAGTAGTAGTTATAAACTAACAATATATTTAATTAATGCCTAAGAAAGATAATCCACAAAATTTATAATTTCAGTAACAACCAAAGGTACAATACATGAAACATATTTGTTATTAATCACGATTATTTTATACAAATATGGTTAATATCATTTTGAAAATCCTTCTGTTCATTAATTTCAATTTTTCGCCTACTTTATTAATGTTTATAAGTAGTTTGAGTCATATCAAATTGATTCTCAATACAAGCTAAAAATTTAGCAAACCAATGGTAATTTATTGACCCTCCGGAAACATCATATTTAGTTACTAACGTATGTAGGAATATGGTTGTGTAAAGAATGATGTATTGCATACTTGCAACCTGAACTGAAACAATGTCATACTCATTCTCTCACAAGTCCGTGAATGATTCGTATCCATTATTTCAGTAATAAAGCTTCTATCATATATTAAATCTGAATTATTAATAAAACACAAATTTTATCGTTTTAGGGTCAATATTTAATTTTAATATTGTCATTGGTATCGCTAAAACAAAATTAATTATTAAATATTTCTCATAGAATAGTTTTGACGCATCATGTTTGCAATTATATTCACCCTTTGGTAATAATATCAAATGATTTTAATTCAGTGTATGGGTAATTTTAACCATACGAAATATTATAATAAGAAACCGATATGTATTAGTTGAACATTTGACATTTAATATTTAATAAATGAATGAATGAAAACATTTAAATGCATTTGAATTTCTAATCTCTGTAGTTCTATAAAACCTCTCAAAATAAATTCTTTTATATAATACGATGTTGCAGTTATTGTATACAGTACAATGCGAAAGATTCTTTGAATTTATGAACCCCTTTTTCTTTCTACATCTAGACGACTTCCGACAGTCTCATTCATGACAATTTAGTTCTTGTTGAAGATTGTTAAGAAGTTTGTGGAAACAGATCTGTTTGATCATTTTCGTTATCTTTCCTTCTAACCTCGCCCTTAAGCCCTTTACACAAATCCCGCCTTTAGGCGCTTTATGTAGTCACAAAACACTATTTTGGTTCAGCTTACTTTATAATTCACGGAAATTCTAAAGTTCAATCGGTCACAAAAACAAAAATGAATGAGGTCTATTTTCGCTTTTAGCACTGCATTTGACATTGAAATCCGTTCCTTTAAAAATATATCTGGAGGCGTAGAATCTAATTTCATAATTTCATTGCACACTAATAATCATTCACTCTTGCCGGGTTAAATGAAATCCTAGTGTGTGAAAGTTATTATAAACAAATTTATATTTATTTTACAAACACACTGCACCAACCAACTATAAAACTGGCGTTTCTCCCTTTAGGTATTGGTGAAACAGTTTATTGGTGTGAAAAGTGATTACTTCAATAATATTTTTTTGTAGAAATAAAAAGACTGGTTTCCGAGTCAAGGTTTGTTTTTTAATAATCCCTAGGTGACGTTTAGATAACACCATCTTCAGGCAAGTGCGTATGAATAGTAGTTAATGTTAATACAAATTAATTATTATTTACAATAAAAAATCATGTGATAGAATTGACATTCAACAAATGACAAGGAAATACACATAATATAATATAATCCTAAATTCGAGTAATAGTTATTTCTGCAAACTTAAATGCGACATATAATACAAATAAAAATGATTCGTAGTATTTACTGTAACGTTGTCATTTTCGAAACACTTAACTCATTACGAGAGACATATAAACAAACAAAAACGACATATTAAAATTTTAAACATTGTACTAATTATAATTATATTTTTTTAAATATAGTGAACTAGACTTACTGATATAACCCTAACCTACATAATCATCTAAAAATTTAGGCTCAAAAGTTTTAAAAACATAACGTTGGTTCTATTATATTCTGAAATATGGTTCAGTATTTAGCACTAAAATAAACATTACCTTTAAATTATAGATACAAAAATTATTATAACATTTACACAAACTAAAGTTTGTAAATATTTTAGATTGAACAAATGTACTAGTACAGAATTCAACAAACTTGTCCTTCCATAGCATACATTTTTTACTTATAGAAATAAAACCTAAATTGTATTAAATTCCGACCAACATATTTAGTAGAATTACCATGTCCAGGAATAATTGCCCTGTCATGCGATTCTTACCTTTTGATGGGCCACCATAGCTCTAACCTATCCTTGCAGTTAATATGTGTAGTGAATTAACAATGTATACGAAGGGTTACAGTCACCCTAGTTGTATATTTTCATTCAGTAAAGCAATTTATACTGATTTTATTTTTTAAAATATTTCATAGCGAATAAAATAAGTTTAGAAAATGTTTTTAAATAACCCGGGCATAACCAAATGAATTAAAATTAAAAAAACTCAGGAATAAAAGCGTTTAACAAACTCTAAACATTATTTTGGCTAAAGAGACAGATATAAAACATCATTAGTAAAAAACCTCATTGGTCCCGCTGCAAGTCTTCCATAATGAATGCGTTAAGGCTATACAGGCTAATATAATCAAATTTTTTATTATAACATACATTGTGCACATTTTAACCTAATTCTTTAGTAATTTTCATACCAATTTCCCTGGATAATCGGAAGTCGCCTGTAATTTATAAAAGTGCAAAGTTAGGCCACAATTTGTACTACCATTACTGTTGTATATATATAATAGAAAATAGGAGGGCAGTTTACTATTTACTATTGGACGAACTATACGCTGAGTGACTAATATTTTTTTAAAAAGGATTAAACATAGAGTAAACAAAATATATAAATAATATAAAAATTGTTAAGATATTAAGAATTTATTGGCTATTTAACAACTGTTTATTACTACAAGAATTTGTTATGCTGAAAAAAGGTTTAGTACACTTTTAAATCTTAATAAGTCAGATAACATTAAAACATTTATAACCCAAACATTGTGTCTATGATACACAAAATAATGACGCCTCACGAATTCACAAAACGATGTAGTCTATTGTCATACTCGTTTCAATGACTTACATCATATTTGCCAGTGGCACTAATTTACACCTCCAACTAATAACTATTTTACACCTAATAATTATACTGTCCTCAAGACCTGCATAATTACGTAGAATATTTTATTTCATATACTTAAAATATAGTGATTTATTATGTTCTTACATTTTTACATTTATAACTCTCTTACTGATCATGTAATTTTAAATTTTTTCATGTTTAATTTAAACATTGTATTTCATTTTTATTTACAGCTTTATATATAAAATGACAAAATCACAACTTTACTTTTTTTTCTCTCAAATTAAACACTGTTTCATGGATAATCCATGAATAATTAGCATTTTCTCTATGAATGTTCATGTTTTATATTTATCTCCCTCTATATTTGTTTCTTTAAATTGATTTAATTTGTTTATTTTTATACAATTCCGGTTTATTTTTTCAAATTATTTTTAAGTCTCTGGCCTTCTTTTACCCATAAATCTCAGATATATCCTAAACACGTTTTTCGTCTTCCCTTCTTTTCAAGTGAAAAGACTATAAAGAGTTTGTTAGAGCAATCATTATTCATAAGGCACAAACACAACCCTATGTTCAGCAATTTGTAAGCTTCAAATCTAATTGTGTCATTCAACAATATCCTTCTCACTATTAACTAATATATACTCTAATGCCTGTTTCACAAAGCTTCGAAACATACAAACAAAATTCAGATATGTGAATAACTTCAGAAAGAGTTTGATTCAGTATAAAGCATATTTCTCTCAAAATTCGATGTGTTTGCACTTAGAGAAAACTCTCGAACGCTTCACAAAACACAGAACCGAAACTGAGACCCGAGGGTTTTCAAACGATATTAAATAACGCCCCACTTTCTGCGCCAAATGGGTATCAATAAAGAAGTACAAATACAACATTTGTTTCGTTTACTTTTTTTGTATCGTATGTCGATTCTAGAGTTTTTACTTTTATAGACGGAAAAATAAAAGTCATCCTTGTTTGAAAGCACTTTCCCAACGAAATATTTATCTAATTTCACAAAAAATACACATACACACACAAACACAAACAGGAGTTGTGGTTTTAGACCATTATATATGAATAACTTTTCCCATTGTGTGTGTGTGTGTGTGTACCTGTTTATGTGTATGTTCAAAAGGGCAGAAATACCATTTGAAACTCATAAGATTCGGATCAAAATATACATAAAGAGTTTATAAATTCAAAATTAACATAGCAGGCCAAGGCTCAAATCTTTAATCCTGCTAGGTAACCTATAAGTTAGAAGATTTTTAAAGGTATTCTCGAGGCAAATAGTTTATAAAAAGAAACAGAACTATTTTTATCAGTTCACTCGCTCACGTTTGGTGTATTGCGGACGCGCGCGTGTTTGTGTGTGTGTGTGTGAGTGTGTGCGCGTGCGAGTTTGTGTGTGTGTGTTGCGACGGGCAAAAAGGGTTGTCCACGGTCGTTGCACAGGTAAACGGGTTAACATAAAAGAGTTAAATAAGAAAGGGGGTAAATCAAATAAGTAAAGGGGTGAGATGAGAGCGAAAGGGATATCAAGGGATTTAGAAAATGTTGTATAACATTATTTAAAATTGTAAAACAAGCAAAGCCATCTAACAGGGGAAAAGGGCCTTAGCGATGGTACAGGTAACAAATATTTGTAAGGGAAAACGATCAAAGTCACCATAGAGTTACGATCGACATTTGAAAAGATGCAGGAGAGCGAAAGAAACCAAAAATCAAGAATAACAAAAATGCAGAAAAAGGCAACGTTAAAGGGGAAATGGCCAGAAAAGTAAAACGGTTAAAATACCGATTTTGTTATCGAAAAATGTTCCCAGGTTAGGGAGTACAAAGATGAGGCACACGAATCTAGGATGAAGGCATTAGGTCATTGCATGACATCTGATTGGTTGACGTGGTGTGAGAAAGTATGTCTTGAGGGAGTTGTGCAGGACAAAGGGCAAGGAAGGCATCCCGGGAGAGCATCTGCTGGATATGTGAAGTGCATAACGGATCTTAAGTCGCGCTCCCGTTTCGACAAAAATTTACATTGAGTTAATAGTGTCGAACCGTTAAAACCGTTTTCCGTGGAAAATTTCCGTGAAAGTGGTCTACAAATAACATCAAAAACGTGCTGCGTCAGCAAGGTGTTTCAGTTGTTTCCGAGATAATAGAAAACTCAAAAATTACTCAGTGTGTGCAACCAAGTAATACAGTGCTTCATAGTGTTAAAATTTATAAATGAAAAGTTGTTAAATAACTAAATTAATTTCTAAATTTACAGTAGAGAATTTAAAGCAGAAATGTGTAAAACTTTATTAATTTGGAACAGTGTTATCTAAATTTCAAAATTTATTAGTATTACTATTTTAAAATAACAATTAAAAAGGATAATTAAAAATAACATTAAAATCTAGAAGATAGAGAGGAGGGTTTATAGCGGGTGACGGCGAACATATCAAGACCAGTGATCCAGAATAACAACGAGCAAAAGGTTTCAAGATGGCAACCTAACGGCTTTGTGTTGAACGAGAGACGCAACCCACGCCAAGCAGACAAGGTGGCTATACAGCTGCTGAGAGAGGAAGAAACCAGCCAGCACAATCCATCACAAAGTCGGAGAAAGTAACTCAGGTCAGATTTCATCGTTAACTCTTTGCAAATAAACCAAAATTTGTTTTTAAAAATATAAATGGGACATTGAAAAGTAAATAAATTTAAATTGAAAACTTAAATGCCAAGTTTTGAAATGATACATGATATGGCACGTGGCTTTGTTTAAAAGCGGGGGGTTATAGTCATAAGAGGGGGAAGTAACGCCACAAGATGGCTACAACCTTATGAGTAACTCTAGTAATTTGAATTAAATGAAATAATAAGTGAAACGAAAGTTTGAAGTTAGGAGTTTAGAAATTGTTTAAAAGTAAATGTAAATGACTAAAATTAAGATATTAAAATTGTTTATGAAGTAAAAAATAATAGGGTATTGAGATAAAATGTTTAACTAAATTATCCAAAATTAAATTAGTACTGGCAAATGTAAACAAACAAAATGGCTGTCCCATATGTGAATATTCCTGTCCATATGACTTGAAGGTCAAATGTTTTTGAACGTAAATCATAACAATCAAACTGTTCTTTGTGAAAGGGAATAGAATAAATAATTAATTAAAATGAATTTTTGTTTTGATAAAAGGGTTACAATATTAATTAAGGAAAAGTAATTAAAATAAATTGTTGTTTTGATAAAAGGGTTACAATGTTAATTAAGGAAAAGTATCTAAATAAATTGTTGTTTTGATGGAAGCTTTACATATTTGATTAAAATTAATTAAGTAAAATAATTGTGGTCTTGGGGAAAGTGTGGTCAGCCGATGATCATTAAATTAAAATATAGTACGTATAAAACAAAAGAGTTTAGGTTTCAAAAAAGGGTTTTAAATAAGGCGTTATGTTGTAAATTATATAACGATATATATAGGTAAACAAACATAAATATTTGGGGTTTAAAACTATCAGTGGGTCTAGCTAAAACCTAAATTAAGTTTATTTATTTTCATGTTTAGCTGTAAGAAATTATTTTATTTAAATTAAGAAATTGTGCCTAGGATATGAAAAGCTCATTAGGTTGTTGGTAGTAACGAGGATTTAATATTAAATTTTGAAGGTAGTTATATATCAAATGTTTGAGTACAAGTTTTGAAAAGTTATTTAGTAAATTGTTTTGTTATTAAAATTAACTTGTTTGTTAAATGGAACAGATGTTAAGCAAATTCTGTAAATTCATGAAGTAAATAATTTTAAAATTAATAAATTTTAAATTTTATTTAGTAAATGTTTTGATATTGTTTTGTTATTAAAATTAACTTATTTGTTTAAATGAAAATATAGGAGGTAAATTCAGTAAATCAGAGTAAGTAAGACAGCGTAATTAAAGATGGTATAAATTCTATAAATTTAAAGGCAAAATGAACTTTACATTGATAAGGATAAATTTTAGAAAATAAAGGTCATTATGTTGTTGTTGTCATAATTTAACATGTCTAATTTAGGATAAATATAGGGAATAGATTCTGAAGTTATTGGAGAGTAAAAAAATGCCATAAGCAAAGGGATTTAAAAAGTAAACAAAGAACAAAATTTAAATATTCATGTAGAATTTTATATTTCTTTTATTTTATGTTGAGAGGGTAATAAGCATCAGAATTTTTATCCGAAAATTGATATTTAAGTTTAAATCAGTAGATGTTGTGTTTTAAAAAAAGTAAATTCAATATTTAAAACTGTAATAACATTTGAAAGAAATGAATACTGTGTTGTACAGAAATAAATACTTCATTCTAAAATTAAAAAATAAATCATTTTTTAACTAACTTGCAAATAAAAGACAGTTCATTTATTTAAACAAATTTCTTACACCCTCCTAAAAAAAAAAACAATGGTCATTTCGCTTGCCAAGATGGCTTTAAAAAGAAATCTTTCCCCGGGAAGACACAACCGTAAAGGGTTAAATCCCCAGCAAGTTAGGGTTTTCGAAGAATTTAAGTCCAGTGACTTGTTAACTGGCAGATTTTGGCGAACATTGCACAGCGTTCCTAGCTACGGCTACGGTGTGTGTGTGTGTGTGTGTGTGTGTGTGTGTGTGTGTGTGTGTGTGTTTGTGTGTGTATGTGTGTGTGTGTGTTTGTGTGATTTTTCATTGCACTTGAAAACATATATTTTAAACGTAAGGGCTTTTTAAGGTTCACTTACAAAATCAACCACAACGTCACTGGGGATGGGATGTAGAAACTAAAAAATTACTGTAATCTTGAAGAAGAAGAAGTTTCAGAAAAAACCTCTTTAATGATATTCAGCTAAGCCTCTTCTTATTACGCATCGCTGCATTCCAGTCTTTATACTGAATACAGAATGAAATATTTATCATGGTGTCCCTCAAATAAAGTTGTTAAGAATAAATAGTGTGTTGTGTTTACGAGTGAAGAAAGATTATTTAATAGAACTACGTTTCTACAAACATTTACTGTTGTCCTTTTCAAGTCATTAGTAAACTTATAGCTTAAAGAAAAAACAACACAAATGTCACTCTAATGCCATCAGAAGACATTGTAAACGCCTTGTAAATTAATTTCCTCCAAATACTCATTTTGATACTAAATGTAGCATATAAAAGAGAATATTGAAATTTGTGAGTTTGGTTTTATCAGGGCCATTGCTACGTTCTTTTATTAGGGTATAGGTTTAATAATAACTTTAAAATTATTTGTACACACGTCGAGAAATAATCGTTTTATGCTGGATGAAACAACCGCCTTTTTAATCTAAAAAGACTAATTAAGTTTAGAGTTGTGGTTAGTGGTTTGAATGAGACATTAATAGGGAAGATGATATTTGTCAGATATCACAGTTTGAGGCTGGGTGTTACAAACACTGCAGAACACATTACGACCTCCGATGTGACATTCATAACATTACTTAGGTTATCTGAAAATACATTTAAAACACATTTGAAATAGATTTTGGCAAATTGTTTAAGACAATCCAATATTGAAGACTTTTGAATTGGAAATGAATATTTTAATAACGAAAATCGCCCTAAACTCGAGCGGGATTATTGCTTGATATTATAGTCATTGATATACGGCTGTTGGTTAATAGGAAATAACCATAAAATGAGATATTGCTCCGCCACTATAAAACCCAGGAATGCACTAACCGTTTTCATCCACACGATAAATAAAGTCCTATGTAACGTGTCTCTTGAAGCAAGTTCGTGTTTGCTTCAGTTTTAATGAATACACTGTGATAATTGGTACTTTACAAATTTTCCTGAATATATTAAAGCTTCGAAGATAATACTATTTGAATTTGATTTTTAATTTTTCACTATATCCATTTTTTTCTGAAAAACACGACTTACAAATCAAATACCTACCGGGGTTACTTGTTTTCTAGGTTAAAATATTTCATTACTACTAGTTGTCCTACATTGTGTCTCTCTCATTCAATTCGCCTATATTGCGTTCACAATTACGAGGTAATTCCTATATACGAGTAATTTCTATACATAGGTAACCTATATAGGTTGGCAATACAAGGCAAGCCATGGTAAATAATGCATTTTCAAATGAGCTCCCTCACTACTAGCTGTTCTACTAACATTTTTTTCTTATCATTCGACTACGCTTTAAAAAGCAATCCTTCCTTCAATTACTAATTCTATTACTTTCATACGTAAAAGTATCCATGTTCAGAGAGTCTGTAAAAGTTGTGTATTGCTTCCACAGACAGAAAACCTTGAGTTTTCAAAATCCTTACTGCAGGTCAATGTTTAAAAAAAATATTGATTATCAACATGTGTTATTTTCCTTACTGAACAAATCGTCTGTAGAGTAGGCCTATATTTTCCTATTACATTTAGTTCTTCTGTTATAAAGTATTTTCGAATACCAATTCCGATAGTAAACTTAGAATGATAATAAATTCGTATATACGTGATAATACGTTTACTTTTATCTCAACATTTATATAGCTCTTAGAATAACAAGGGATATTAGTTAAATTGCATGTTTCGATAAATATGTGTTGGTAGTTCCACATTTTGAAACGTTTGTTCAGACATTGTGTTCCTTATTACATCGTAGAATAAGAAGCAATTCGTTTCTGTGTTGGTAAATGTCTTAAAAGTCTGTAAGGTTTTTGTTTTTTTCCAAATAAGTTTTTTTAATAACAAGTTTTTGTGTGTTAACGATTAAAACTAGTATTTTACAATTTTACGTATTTCATTTATGATATATTAGGTTTTACTTACAACCAATTTTAGACAAAATAAATTATTTATGGAGAATGTTTGTGAGCTGTTCTATGCAAGAGAATATGGTAACTTGTACGGAACATTAGGTCCGAGAGGCCAAATAACACAGAAGTCATATTGTATGACTTTTTATACCATTTAATATTATTTCCAATTTATTTTTGAAATATATATATGCATTATCATAAACTGCTTTAAAATAAAATTATCATTTTTATATTTGACCTAATTTTGTTTGGTTTATAGGATGATTGTAAATTATAATAGGTAACAGCAGAGAAGGGGTTCAGCAGAAACATGAGACTGTAACTGTCTAATTAGTCACAATAAATATTATACTACTATTTCAGTGGCACTATAGGCTGTAGTAGATATATACTTTACGAACCTATAATAATGAATTACCTTGGGGAATTTCATCTTGAAATAATGTTGGAGATATAATATTTGGAGTTAAATTTACAATATATATTTTCACCTACCTTCTGCTTGAAATAAAAAGTTGTATTCACGTGTCAATGCACCAAATTAAATTTATTTTTCCGTAGAAAAATATATATATTACATAATAAATTTGCTTTCTAATATGGTAATGTTTAGGAAGAATATAAAGCTTTTTATCCTTCTCCTATTTTAAGAGAAAGTAAATAAAAACGTAATCGCTCAGGTGTCTATCGTCTACTTTCTGCACTTCCACCATATTCCTTCTCTGTTTTTCGTTTTTTAAATATACAGTATCTACTTCCAACATTGAACTGACACGAGGTAAAATATACATTATTTTCAATCGTTAGACAATGAGTTTGACATTTATTTAGTAAGGGCTGTATTGTAAGTATCGATAATGAAATGTTCATTCTGATTCAACTAATTAAACCCATAACGCCCAGAGCATTAAGAAAAGGGTTTAGGCATAAATAAAATTCAATAATCATCTTTTACAATACTGTATGTGCCATGAAGCAAAATTAAATTATATGAGCGTATTGTTGCTCGATTCTATACGAGTATAGTAAGTCCTGACTGATTAGCAAAGTAGAGACGAAACTATGTTATTTAGAAACTTGAAATGGTAAAGCGTTCCCTTAATCGTAATTCCTGTTTCATATCCTAGAATTTCATGAAAAAACTTTGCACAACCTAACACTTAATAAGTTGTGTTTCATGTTCATCATACAACGCCTGTACCTATTGGTTCATGTAAATTATCAGCTTTTAAAACTCGATAAATAGCCATTAGATAGAAAAACTGGACTTTCAAACCACGGCTTAAAATTCGGCAAATATCCATTGGACAGATCAGCTGCAGCCTATAGATTACATACGCAATCACCTGTCTAAAATCCGGCAAATAGCAATGGAATAGAATAGATGCAGCGAACACTGGTTAAGGTTTAGCTAAGCTCTATCTAGAAGTGATTTTAATATTAAAGCTTTTCTCATTAGATTGGATATAATTTTAATTTCACTTATTACTTTGTTTAACTGCACTTATTACTTTTACAATTCTAAATTAATTCAGAAATTTTTATGAAAAAGAACAATAAAGACAAATAAAACTCAAATCATTAAATATTTTAACTAAAGGTTTTATATCAACAGTTAACAAGACAGCACAAGTATTTAAATGCAGAAAAAAACAAATACTCAATGTTTCCTCAGTAATATTACGCCCTTTTAAACTTGAGTGGAAAACAAATACAAAATATTTATAAGGAGTATGAAATATAAAATAATTATTATGCAAAATGAAAATCACAGCGTTTATTTTATGCAGTGATCTACCATATACAATAATAATATAGCATATAATTGTTATCAAAGGAATATATTTGGTTTGTTGCTTGAGAAAGGGCTTAGAACGATTATCATCGGATTCAAGTGGTATTCAACTTAATGCTAAGAAAGGAACACATGATTGAAATGAGAGAAAACAAATACAAACACCGCACAGAATATTACGGCACGTAAAACATAACATGAAATTACAGAGGATTTAATTTTCACTAAAATAGGTCCACGCTCAGTAAGATGAGGGACCGAAAAACCTTCTGGTACCCAAGAGGAGGTTTGAAAAAACATTATACCTTGTTCATTGAGTGAGAACAACGATCATTGTCTGATTTTTAATGGAAGAAAAACTAAACATAAATATACATTTTACTGTAAATACAGTTTTTTTTTTATACTGATTTAATAACAACAATATGTGATTGCTAAATATATGCATGATAGATGTTTTATTGTTTTATATGTCCAATAAGAAACACATACGCCTAAAACTTTCAAGAAACCCCTGAGTACGTCCATATCAATATAACTACACACGCAGAAGTATACGTGTGAATAACTACACACGTACTAACTACAATGTATCTTTTTAAGGAGAGATTTGGTCTTCTAACAATATTAAAAGTTGGCTCACTGACATAATTCAATTCCTGAATTACATCTCATAAAGCACGAAGTGACACCAATAATGACTCTTTCGGAACTCCTTCATATTTATCTAATCTGAACACACAGACTGTACATATTTTCTAGAATAGTCTACTGTTTTGCCTATATGCCATATGGTAAAACGAATTTGCATTCGTGTACGTACCACAATAGACACATGTTTAGAAATGCTGCATTTTACAGTTCATGCTTTAGCTTTTTATATCCAAATCTATCAAAAACAGATACTTTGTACGTATACAACACAGGTTTGTATTATTATAGTGTAACGTAGTAGGCTTGTTGTAAGATGTATGTAAAGTGAGGTTTAATGGGACATGGAAACGGAGGCATAGTTTTCTAATGAGAGATAAGCTCTGACTGTAATCGAAGTGCTACATTACAGAGTACGTATGTATAAAGCTAGTCAAGACTGGGGACTCACATTAATAGGTGCAGGTTGATTTAACGGGGTTTAAATACAAGAACTACATTGCGTTACTTTAAAATTGCTGCAATTTACAGTTCATGCTTTAGCTTTTTATAACCAAATCCAGCGTAACTAGATAATTTGTACGTATACAACTTTGGTTCATGTTACTAAAGTTTAACGTAGTGCTCTTATACGTAGAAAGATCCCTTACAGGATTGTGTTTATAAAGTGTGGTGGATGATAAATCTGCTAGTGACAGTTTAAACGTTTCAAGACAAACGAAATTTATCAGATGGTAGAGGAAGTTGCTGAAGTACCCTGAACTGGCCAAACAAAGCTGATTCAAAAAATTTCATTTATGGGAGATGGAAACGGAGGACATAGTTGTCCAGTGAGAGATAAGCTCTGACTGTAATCGAAGTGCTGTAGTACAGAGTGCGTATGTGTAAAGCTAGACAAGACTGGGTACTCACATTTTAGGAACATGTTGATTTACCGGGTTTTAAATAGAAGAACTACATAGTGTTAAATTTTAGGTGGAGGATTCTTTGGAAAAATTTTAAAAATTAAGATAGATTTGGTGAGTGTGAAAAAAACTGCTAAAGTGTGGTTTTGTCATTAAAGAAGCAAGAGAGGAGAACAGGTATTTTAGTGAAATGTAGTGTGGCAAGTGGTGATAGGAATGATCGAGTAAAATGAATTCCGACGATCCCATGGTTCAAAAAGCAGAGTACAGTCGAGATAAAGACCAAAGAAAGAAGGAATCCTCAACGCATAATGTACCTATGTACATGACACCACAAGTCACCATCCCTGGAGACAAGATAGAACTAGAGACGCGAGGATCCGTAATCAACGTAAATGTTCAGAATGCAGATAGATACGGATTTTTCCTATTAATTTTAAACAATATTATCATTACGTTTTTCATAAATTCAGTGCCTAAAGCTACTTCTTTTGTGTTAGTAAATTCCTCATGTTAACTTAAAGAGCATTTGCAATAACTCAAGTCAAGTGAAGTAACTGTCACAGGTCTAAGTTGACAGTTTATGAAGTTGCATAAAATAATATAAAAAAAAATAAACGAAAATAAGAGCTTGTGCTTAGACTAGTGGTTTTTAAATAAATCAAAGATATGCCGTATAAAACACTTGCCCTACATTCGATTTAATCTCTGGTTCGCTAGTTGTAGTTATAAAATGCCATAAAACTAGGAAGTGTTGCCTAGAGTAATGTAACTAGGCGGAGAGAAGCGATGATGTCGCATCGCCAGAAACACCGGATGGTCGATAAAATTATATTACATTTCAAATAGAGAACTCAGTAGTATAACTACTTAGAATCTCGTAAAACAAGTGCAGAAATGTTACAGCTTTTAGAGATACCTAGAAGAAGAACAATTTTGTAAAATAGACTAACTATGCGTCCATTTTCATTAATATAAATTCCGTAAATAAAAAAAAATTATTAAAAAACTTAGTTTCTATTGTCTTTTGTAAAACTATAAAAAATTATCATAAACATAATAAATTTAAAAACAACAATATTATAACCAGGGTTTTTTTCAATTTTGTCGCATTACGACCATTTACATGGTCCTCATCACGGGCGTAGTTAGAGGAAGATATCGAAATATATCCCATCCCTGAATTTTACGAAGTAGGAAATATGTACAAGAAATCTAAATAGTAAAAACACTAGATAGGGGAGTGGGTACTCCCCATAAAGTCTGGGGTTTTTTTAAAAATAAAATGGCGATTGTATATGAGATCCACTATCAATTTTAGGGTTTAATGACTAAATAAAAGGCTTTGATTTCCATACTGAACAGTTTTATATTAATCTTAATGCTTTTACATTTATTATTTGGGAGTTTTGAGAAGGTTGTTTATTAGAATTACTCATCTTAGGATATGATATTCTTGAAAGTAATAAATAAATATCGCCGATATTTCTGTTGCCTTCTTTTGTTGTTGCTATCCTGACTGATAAGGAAAATCAACATATTTAAACAGCTCAACTTGATGAAAATATTTAAATTCTAATTTCCAAGACTTATGTTGATGTTGCGAGGACTGCGACCGTTTTGTAGTTTCTCTTCTAATCATTAAGCTTTTAACCGATACAGCGTTCAACGCTTTGACATTTCGTTTTTTATTATTTCCTTTGTTAAAAGAAATTCCAATAAGATTGAAAACTCTACTTGTTCGGAACAAAAGTGAATTAGGTTTTTCACGTATTTCTGTGTATTATTTCGTTCCCGTTAGTGTAATTTTATTTAAATAATATAATTTTAAAAAATTCAATTGCTATTAAAATCTTGTTTTAAGGTTGTTTTTATTGTTCTCCCAATGCTTAGTTTTTTTTAAATAACTAGTTTAATTTACTGTATAGATCTGCATATGAAATTCAATAAATCTTGATTGCTTGTTCATGGCCTCTGGCATTTATTCAAGGGCTTTCGAGTGTAAACTAAAAATTCCTCTCTAAAAGCTGTATAGGCTTTGTACCAAAACACCTACTCCTCACGCGAAGGAACCATCGGTTGCAGGCGTTCCGTTCGGAGTCAGAAAAGAACCTTCAGTCGGGAAATTAAAAATATACCCTCGGGATTCGATGATAGACTGCCGTTCGTCCAAGAATCTCTCGCGGGTTTCGAGCACCCGCCCTCTTGTAAACGAGTTTCGTAAGGAAGATCATGTCCGAAAACTTATTAAAGGAGTTAATATCACGGAAGTGTGTTCACATTCCTGATAGTATCCTGCCAAATTTTTGTACGGTCTATAAAGAACCCTTGGAAATTACAAGCGAAGTATGTCGCGTTAAGATTTACATATTCACCTGGCATTTTAAAATTGTAGTGTCCCCTCAGTTGTCATGGATTTTTTTTTTTTTTTTTTTTAAGCTGACTGAATTGATAAGAAACGGTTAAATAATTTAAGTCTCAGCAAAGATTTATTGTGACTGATAAAAACACCTAGGGATTTCCACACGAGTGTATTTACCTTAATCTTTAATAGACATGGTTTTTGCGTACTACCATGATGCCAACTTCGGTGGACACTTAGATTTGTTGAAAAAAAATTCAAAAAAAAGAGATCTTCTATTTCACAACAATAGTGTCTATCGAAAAAGGAAAAACCCGGCCAGAAGTATAAGTTGGGTCTCCATTCCGCAGGGCCACCAATATGACCCATGGAAATAATCCACATTGACTTCGTCGGGAAACTCTTTCGCACCGGCAAGGGAAATACCATGATATTGGTTCCGTTCGTTCAACACACCAAGTCCACTTAGTTATGACATCTCCCTGACGCTAGTACCCCCAATACCATTCAATCACTCTCATCTCTCATCTTTTAGCATTTTGGATTTATAAAAATCATAGTTTCCGTTAATGTTTTCAGTTTCTCTTCTCACGCATTTCGGAAGTTTTTTGTTGATCTTTGAATTTATTGATTTCACGACTGTATGTGATTATAGGTTTACTGTCTCGTTACATTAGATTATTGTCGTTTTCAATTTTGTCTATTTAATAAAGCAATTCAAATCTTTCCTGTTTATATATGTTTTACATTTTAAAATCAAATGTTTAATGTTTTTCTGTTGTTTCTTTTAAAGAATTAAACAATTAAAGGTCTTCTGTTAAATAAATAGTTA
This sequence comes from Prosapia bicincta, assembly GCA_036971475.1. Classification (NCBI taxonomy): domain Eukaryota; kingdom Metazoa; phylum Arthropoda; class Insecta; order Hemiptera; family Cercopidae; genus Prosapia; species Prosapia bicincta. Next base: position 13,755,526 of record JBAIZL010000003.1, on the reverse strand, counting down.
AATAATTCATTTTTCTCCTCCTAAGCTCTGTCCTTACATAGTTCTCGCCTATCAAACCCGTACTAAGTTTGAGAATATTACATGTTTCTAAATCTATGCGTATGGTTCACACATTATCTAGTCCGTTTTTTAAGAGGTTTGATGCTACTAGTTTATGAATATCATAAATTCAAAATTACTTTTGCATGAATCATCAATATTACTTATCCTTAGTTTTAACAAAAAACCTCATTCCTGACTTTAGAAATTAAATATGTGCACTATCCCATGAAGAAATGTTATTTACTTGCCCAAAAAATACTATGCGCAGGAAAAGAAATGATTTATGAAATTTTCATTCCCATAACGAAAACATGTGTTTAGCAACTGGATTCCATGTTTTTTACCTAATGTATAAATTGAAACAATTTCAATATTTATATCTGTTTTATATACAATTTAAATCGATTCAACAATTATATCATTATTCGAAATAGATGGAACAGACTGGCGGTTTAAACACGCTAAACTTACTTATTTACGTATAAACTATTTCAAAATTTATGTATACAAATGAAAATAAAAAAAATTAATTAAAAATTATTTGATACTTGAATAGTGAGAAATTATATTCAATTAAAATAAACATAGAGTAAAACAGAAATAAAGACAACTAAATGTACCTTCTGTTAGGGTGAATTTGTAAATTTTTTATTTTGATTCAAAAAAATTCCTCTAATAAAAAAAATAACTTCCTAAAATGTAGTAACTCTATAAGATATGCAGGTTATAATAAAACAGGCTATATACAGGAAATGTCAGAGTATGGTTTAGATATAAAATTAACAACGAATGGGTAGTATAGTTGTATGGTTACCAAACAAATTGGTGGCGAAAAGGTGGAGTATTTTCAATTAAAAGTAGCCTACTTAAAATATAAATTTTTTAACTTGTAAGATAACGCTAAAACAATGAAGCTCTTACAAAGAATAAATAATCTTGACAGAATTGATTAGTGAAAGACTAAATAGAAAATAAATCGCTATTTGAAAACAATGAATAAAATTATAGAACCACAACAATAATTAAATATAATATAAATGAACTTTGAGACAGATTTTAAGTATCCAAGGTATCGTTCACAATTTCGACAGAACTAATCTAATGTAAGACTTCTCAAAGGCTGCACTTTGTATATTAGGTTCCTAAGCTGAGGGCAAAGACGCACTCTAAATGTCTACAGATAAGGAGATAAGGATTCACGCTCCGTCGGTCTGTAAGTAAGGAGTTTCAGGCTGCGACTGTGAACGTTCGTTCAATAACGGTTGTTTCTAGTTCTATTGAATAGTATGAGTCGTTTTAAACAGAAACTAAAGATCGAAAAGAACGTCCATTCGATGAATAATTGAGTTATTTACGTGCGTTCCGAAATAAACATCCGTTCGTTTTAAATACGTGAGTTGTTTTCAACAAACTTTTGTACTGCGGTGGTGGACCATGAACGCCGTGGGGTCCATTTAATTATTTGTTTACGTTAGTAACATTATAAAACTACATGGTTTTCATTCAATTTTAATTACGTCAAACATTAATTTCTGCCTGAGTTTTTATTGTCAAAGCAATTTGTTTTTAGGGTGTATTGTAACACGTATCATCTCACAAATGTAAGTATGTATGAAATACAACGTTTTACTCAGAAGCCTGCTTAGACTTTTTCCATAATTTAACTTTGATACTTTTTTAAAAGATTGTCCGACCACTTTAATTTGCATTACATTGTTTTTTTTTTATTAATAAAATCGGGTCGTAATTTTGATTTACTCTATATGGTACTTAATTGCATACTATTTGTATTCATTTAAAGTGGCGAGGTTTACAAAATCAAAATAATTTGTCGTTCAAGAAAGAAACTATCCTACCTCATTAACAGTATATATATTTGCGACAGCTAACTCACAAATAGTGTACTTGAATGATAAATTATTCCAACATTGTAAAAATGTGTTTAAAGTAATCATTTAACGATACAGACTTATCATTCTATATGGAACAAAATCATATGAAATTTAAAAACCTTTTCATATATGCTTCGCTGACACTAATACGTCACGTTCGGGAGTAGAAGGAAGTCGAACATTGCGGATTACAGGATTTATGTTGGAGTACGTGAGGAGGGTAAATGAAACAAAAATTGCAGTTTATTATGATTATTATTCTTCAAACAAGTTGAATAAAATTTAGGAACGTGTGGAGGTTAAATGAAACAAAAATTGCAGTTTATTATGATTATTATTCTTCAAACAAGTTGAATAAAATTTAGGAACGAAAGTTAATACACGCAGATACAAACATATAATTAATAAACAAAAAAGCACATTTTAAGCCTACAAACAATGATATAACTATTTACACGAAATACACTTCTGTAAGGGATTTTTCAGTACCTTGTATTACTTCACTCTCCATATATAAATATATAAATAAATAAATATATATATATATATCTTTTTCAAATTTTAAAAAATACTTTTTTTATAGCTCTCAAGTTTAAATACATTTTTTAAACTTTTATTGGATGGAAATTGGTGCTACCACAGATCTGTCAAATGTTAATACAGAAATTATTTTTATTAATGAATTAAATTTAGTGTTATATGGGAGAAAACTGTTCACAAAAAAGGCAAGATATGGAATTATAGTTATTTTGTCCCGTTCGGATCAAAAAAAGCCAAATTTCATATAATAGCTGATTTTATGTTTTAGGTGATGTGGTAGTTCAGCTGTTATAACTTATAGGTTACTGAAAAAGTAATATAACCAATATTGTAGCAATGGTTTAGTAGTTTAATTTAGTATATCACAAATTATGATTTGCTACGATCAATACGATTTGAAATAATTGACAAAACCGGAAAAATATAGGCATTAAGGCTGCAAACGTTTCTAACGCTCACCTCCGACCGTTGGTGACTTTTAGTATATTTATTAGGGCAGCCTTCTACACAATACTTGCAGAACTAGGACATTTTTTTAAACAATTTGTGGTTTTTGTTTGAGCTACTATGTATTCCCTTATTGCTACGTACACTGCCTACTAAATTCTCATTTCGCGATCAGTTTTGGAAATAAACCCTTGAACCTGTGGTGGTTCATCAGAAAAATATCACGGCGTGGATAATGATTATGCAAATTTAGGTGAACAATACGGAGGCTTATAAATGTTGGCTAGGTAGTATGTTACAATTAATTACGTTTCTATATTTGATTTAATAAAACATACACCTGTCACGTAAAACATTGTCCATAATTGTTCTTTGAAATACCATGTTATAGCTAGTAAGGTTTAAAGAAATAACTATAATTAATCACTCGTTCAGAGTAGTTGCGAGCTATTTCTATCTTATTGACTCTTAAGTAAATAGTTTAAATTGTTCTGTCACATAATGCCAAGTATCAGTTGAACATTATGATATTAAAATTATTTCTGCCTACTCGTTAGACTTGTGAATATCCTTCTAATTTGAAACTTCCAAATGAATTAATATTGATCTAAAGAAAGGCCCTAATGCAAAAATAGAAAATCGTAAGGAATCCACAAAAGATAACCAACCCAACACAATAGTAAGTGTTTTTAGTAAAGGAGATTGTTTGAAAAGAGTTAAGAAAAGCTTATTATTGGTGTATGCACAAATAAGCAGTGACGCACACAATTTTGTTAAAATTCATTGTATGTATCTCAGCCGTGATCACTATGTTAAACATTAAGAAGGCTGTGTTTTTTCTAGAATTGAAGAATATTTGTATAATTAGGAAGCTTTTGATAGCGGTATTGAAGGTTCTTCAACCTTAGCGGTATATATTGTATTTTTATTATGATCAGTCAAATTAACTTTTAATAATGACGTGTCTATACATTCACTTTCTTGTATGCAAAATAATAGAGAAGTGTAGATGGAATTAGACACAACTGTGTAATGAACAGATTGATTTTCTAATTCTGGGCAGATGTTGAAATTATACCACGTCGCTACCTGAAATACTTCTACTTTGGTAAAGATTGAGGTTCTCCTGGTAACCGGTGGAGTAATGGTGGTATTCTTGTAGAATAAAGGAGGACTAAAGTAGCCTGAATCAATTGTGTTAAAAATCGGCAAATTTTCTTTACTTGCGCCTGGGAGGTGTAGCTTAGCTGATGAAAATCTCGCCTTCTACAATTCGATATCTTTTTTCGGAAATGCCTTGCAGGTAGGAAGACCACTAATTATAATGTGGATATTTAAAGAGAATAAATCTCTTATTATTAGTAAATAGCTCTTTATACTTGAGCTACAACATATTTCATTATCTGTTCACAAGAGTTTTGTAAAACAGAAAAGGAGTAATTAATGTTATCCTACAACAAAAGTTAACAATTTTCATATGTAAAATTATTGGGAGTTATTTCTATTTCTCTTCTAAACAGAAATGTTCAATAATATTTTGTATTAGTTTGTATAAGTAGAGACGTGGCCCTTCTTTAAAAATTACAGTTTTAAAATTTTTGGAAATTTTTAAAATTAAAATAACTCCTTTTGTAAAGATACGTAAAGGTAAATTCAATCACATGACTTGATTGCGTTTTACCTTTCCTTAGGACTATAATCCAAAGATTTAGTAAGGTTTTTTAATAGTCTCGTTTATAAAGATTAGTCACATTGCAATTAGATTCAGTAGTACCAAAATGAACTTCAATAACGAACCAAAAATCCGCATTGTAGCCTGGAGGGGTCGAAACCAATATTTTATATGGATTCTAGGTAAACGAAGCCCTTTTGTTAACTTTTTTCATTTCCAATTGCGTACCCCTATTTCTACGTACGCCAAGGGGTTAAACGTCCATAGTTCGAGAAACACTGCTGAAAAAATAAAAAATGTACAGACCCGTACTAGCAAAGGGCATTATTATTCGGAATTGTATTTTGCAATATTTACAGGAAAATACAGAGGATTGCCCACTTGCAGTAGAATAATGTTATTATTAGGTAACTGGTTTTTAGATCCAGATTTGTTAGTGTATTATATTCTTTTTTAAAATATCAGTTGTAAATCATAGTAAATAGCCATATATATATATATATATATATATATATATATATATATATATATATATATATATATATATATATATATCCCAATACCTCTAAAGAATTATCATTATTAATTTTAAACCTGGTTTCTCCTGTCTTTTTTCTGGCTTCTTTCATCATTCTACCTTCCTCCTATCTCTGACTTTTATGCCACAATAATTAGTATAGTTAGACAATATTGCTAGAAACTTGTGTCTCTCCCCCTAACTCTTTCCTCTTCTATGTTCTACGTAATATCCCTTCCTTTCTCTCCCTTTCCCTCTCACTTTCGTTTGTAGTTTTAGCCGCAACTAACGAGAGAGGATTTCATCTCCATCCTCTTCCTCTCACTATTCCTATCAATGCTCCGACTACACTCTAACTTCTAGTATCGCTACTTTTGTATCTTTGATTTTCTAGTATTGAAATTAGGTTATATTCAAGATAATCGCTTTAGAAATAGATAAGGACACAATATTCCTTCTCTCTTCCTTTCTCTTTACCTCTCCCTACCTGTTTTATACTGTCCATAAAGTCGAAACTATCAATTCCTCACCATCATTCACACCATTCAACACGTTAACGTTTTCCACTCAGGATTTTATTTCTTGATAGATTTAAAGTCAGGATACCTCTCCTTGACCTACAGAACAGAATAACTTCAAGTAGGCCAGTCTGTTCCAGCGAACATTAATTTCCACCCGCCGCCAGAACAAAGCGATCAATATGTATCTCCACTAGTCCAACTCTTATCTTTTAGCCAGTGAGAAGTTTTGATTTTGTTTAAACCTTTATTTAGACGACTCTACGGCTTTGTGCCCTTAGTCTTATAAAGATTTTTTCAGCAGGAAATTACCTCCCAGGGTGTTGTTCTCGCAACGGGGGTTTAAGCAAAAACCTCGATTTAGGCTCCCATAAGTATACAGCGTATTGAAATTCTCTGCAAACCATGACACTTGCTACAACGCTGGACAGTCCTCGTGTTTGTTCTTGTATTGGCCCGGGTTTGTTTGATTTATACTAATGGTAAAACAATACACTTTCACAAAGATAAACGCATAACGTTGTATTATGTCATATATTAAGTTTGCAAATTAACTCCAATAATTACAATTAACTTTTATCAAAATAAACTTATAAAACTCCAAGATTATTTTAAATTAGTAGCTACAAGGTGCTATTTAAGTGCTACCATATACTGGTGCTATTATGTACTATATAATGTTTTTCCAAAAGGTAATACAATATTGTTAAAATTTAAATAGAAGACTACATAATTTTGTTGAGAAGAAATTTCAGACCATGCCAATTTAAAAGCAATTACACCACCCTTTAAGGGCAATTGTACACCCTTAAGGCATCATATCCTTAGGTATATTGTTCCCTCAGCCCCCCGACTATTATGTAGCGGGAATACTTATGTATTTTATATTATATTCTAAGGGTTGTGCTCTCGCGTACAATCAGATTAATCTTTTTACCGCACTTGATTTATATGGTAAAAATGGTAATGTGTGTCCAACAGTTATTAAGTACATTTTTGTGTTAGGTAAAAAAAAGTTTTGTATAGTAGGTTAATTTGAGATTAGCTATTAGTAACAACCCACAATCCATCCCGTTATTTGACATCATTTGACCTTTCGGTGCGCAAATGCGAAACTGCTATCTAATCCCTAGTAGTGAGAAAGGCTTGACGTACCTCCTACCTCTTTCTCTGGTTATTGATCTTCTTTTCTGATCTATTCTCTGACCACACTCTACACTCTGATTTCACTGTCCATCTGTAGTGGGTATTCCTTAAAAATTACCTTGTTTTTAATTTGTTTGAAGTATTCTAGAATATCAAAACCGCTTTTACAAAGATACGTAAAGTTAAATTCATTCACGAATTTTATAGAATGACCCGATTGCATAATATATTTCCTTAGGATACTAATCCAAATATTTAGTAAGGACTTTTTATAGTCACGTATTAAAGGTTACTCCAATTTCAATTACTTTCACTAGTATCAAAATGAACTTTGCTCACGAACCCAAAATCCACAAAGTAGTCTGGATGGGCAAAAAGCATTATTTTATCCTGTTTCTAGATAAACGAAGCCCTTTTGTTCACTTTTTTCATTTCCAATTGCGTACCCCTATTTCTACGTATCGCCAAGGGGTTAAGCGTCCATAGTTTGAGAAACACTGTTGTACAAAATAAAAAATGTACACACCCAGCTGAGCTTCCTTCTAGCAGTGGCAATGGGCATAAACATAAGTAGCATACACATAAACACACACACACACACACACATATATATATATATATATATATATATATATATATATATATATATATATATATATATGTATATACATATTTCGTTCAGGATACGTCTTTGACATAGGGAACTGATCTAAGTTATTTAAGATACTCTGTTCCCGTGAACGTATTTTTCCACCCTCAGCTACTCCAACGGGATCATTATGTATTTTCAGTAGTCATGCCCTTAGCTCTTAGTCGGTTTTAAGTATTCCCTAAAAAGGGCTATATTTCTATTAGTTTGACCCGTTTTATATTGCCTACAAAGACTAAATTTATTTAAATTGCTTTACTGCCTCTTGCTCTCTTGCTTACAAAGTAAAATTTAGCAGGAATTTGACTCGCAGATTCTTCTTCTTGGTTTTAGTAAAAACCAAATTAGTTATGCATTGGATTCAAACTTTCTCCAAATCATGCCTCCTGCATACCTCTGGTCAGTTCTCGTGTGTGATTGTGTTGATACATGTTTGTTTGATTTCTACTCCGGTTAAAATAAGGAACCTTTCACACACATATACGCCTAATACCTATTGTATTATGTCATATTTTTTGATGACCGATTAATTTAGATAATTAAAATTAACTTCTATTCAAATAAATTAATAACATCGAAGGGAGTTTGTAAATAAATATTACAAATTGTGTTAGTTTCTACTAAACAATGTTTTCCAAAATGTAAGAGAATATATTCGACAAACTATATTAGACTACATAATTTTGTTCAAGAGAATTTCCAGACCATGTGAATAAAAACGCATTTAAAACACCCTTATGTTGACCACTAAGCCCTCGACTATCATGTTGCCAGAATATGTACGTATTTTAACCTTTATCTCTGGGTTGAGTTCACGCTTATAATCAGATAACCGTTTTTGCCGCACTTGATTTACACGGTAAACGTGATAAATAATTTTATTTAGTTATTAAGGGCGTTTTTGTGATAAATTTAAACAAAGTTAAGTGTAATGGGTTAATTAGAACTTAGGAAGTAAGAACAATTCTTACCGGTAGATATTAGAAGACTTCACTCAAAACCACACTATACACTAGATCATGATTGCATACACACTAGTTTCGACAACTATGTCCCCTTTAGCCAAACACTGAGGAAAACGACATATTTGTCGATATTTGTATGTATGAAATTATAAAACCAGCGTGTAATGAGATTTTGAGTGAACCCTTTTAATATTTACCGTTGTAAACTTTTATGCTTTACATAGACTAACTTATTCTCCCACTTTAACTCCTAATGCACAATCACCGCGAGGGTAGAAGGGTTTATTTCTAACATTATCTCTTCAACGAGATTTAGAGTTCTCTCCTTATGAAAAAACAAAATGTTTTATAGTAACCCTCTCCATGGATGTTAAATAGCTATGAGAACACAATTACTATAAATAATTTACAAATAACTAATATATAAGCAATATTTATCAAGCTCTCTGTTAGGATAAATACGAAATTTCAAATGAAACTTGTTTTAGATAGTGTAGTGTCCTGTCCCTATATCATGTATATATTGAGATTATGTTATATAATACAGTGTTTTACAAAGCTAGTAAAAAAGATTATATTTCTTGTATTAAATTACCGCTTAACTACAGGAAAATCCGTTGCTATGAATTGCTATGAATCCAATTGCTAATATATTAAATGCATTTAGTTACAGTTAAGTCTCGATATTTTGAGATGGATGAAATCGAGATCCGCTCGGATTACCGAAAACTCGGATTACACGGAAATACGTTCATCGTATAAATTAGAAAAAAAGGGTCTAATGAATCCTAATACTATAATAAGAATGCACAAAATACGATCATTGAACTTTGTTAATTACAGTACGTACATAGTGTTGCTATTGAATACATTCTTCATCACGGTTTTTAAAATTTGGTTGCAAACTGTTATGTTTATTCTACGCTACGGTATTGCGTAGACGCTTTAGCAGAAGAACATCTGGTGGCGTGCGTTCTGTCTGTTGTCCATTACAGTGCAATTAGTACAGTTTCCAAGGCGGTCGTTCCTTTATTGAGACTAGTTTTCCCTCCTTTTGGTGCCTCCATCGAACGTTCATCTTTATTCTCGTCATCAATGCCTTCAGTAGTTTTAGTTACCATGTCTGTAATCGTAACATCTGTCACAAGCTGTAAAAAAACAAACTATTTCCAAAAGCAGATGAATAATTTTAAATATATTTACTCTCACTTGAGAGACCTTCTGGTGTAACATTAAGCTTTTATTTTGTTGCATTTATTACTTTATGAATTTAGGTAATATTTATGTATGAAATAACCATTATTTCACTAGTTGGAAAAAACCTAAAGTTCTCTTTGTTTAACAACACAGGATAATCAAATAGATTTTGCACAGTACTTTAATTAATTTGAATAATTCACAATTTACTAGAAAATAAAAAACGTAACACTGTAACATTATTTTAATCAGTAAAATAATATTCATATTATAACAGGATTCAGAAAACAAATCGGTACAGTTGTTTCAGATTTAAAAAAATTGTGAATTATATTATTAATAAAATATATGTAAAGGAATAATTGGTAGAGGTATAAGATTTCCACAGGCCATTATTTCGAATAGTGTAACATAAAATACACCAGCTGACCGAGATGCGCGATGGGGATTGCGCAGAAAGGTTTAGAGTTACTGGGCAAACCTAAGCATAGCTCTTCAACTCGTAGGCCTTCGCTACGAGATAGTTCCATTTTGTGTCTATGAAAATGAATTCATAAGCCTTGTTTCTATTATGTTGTGTATTTAAATTATTCAGTCAGTAACGTTTCACCGTGCTACACATACCCCTAACCAAAACGGAATATTGGCAAGCTACAATTAGTAACGTTTCACCGTCCTACACATACCCCGAGCCAAAACCGAACATTGGCAAGCAACAATTAGTAACGTTTCACCGTGCTACATACACCCCGATCCAAAGCGGAACATTTTCAAGCAACAATTAGTAACGTTTCACCGTGCTACACTTACCCAGATCCAAAACGGAACATTGGCAAGCAACAATTAGTAACGTTTCACCGTGCTACACATACCTCGATCCCAAACGGAACATTGGCAAGCAACAATTACTAACGTTTCACCGTGCTACACTTACCCCGATCCAAAACGGAACATTGGCAAGCAACAATTAGTAACGTTTCACCGTGCTACACATACTCCGATCCAAAAAGGAACATTGGTAAGCAACAATTAGTAACGTTTCACCGTGCTACACATACCCCGATCCAAAACGGAACTTTGGCAAGCTACAATTAGTAACGTTTCACCGTGCTACACATACCCCGAGCCAAAACCGAACGTTGGCAAGCAACAATTAGTAACGTTTCACCGTGCTACACTTACCCCGATCCAAAGCGGAACATTGGCAAGCAACAATTAGTAACGTTTCACCGTGCTACACTTACCCAGATCCTAAACGGAACATTGGTAAGCAACAATTAGTAACGTTTCACCGTGCTACACATAGCTCGATCCAAAACGGAACATTGGCAACCAAAAATTAGTAACGTTTCACCGTGCTACACTTACCCCGATCCAAAACGGAACATTGGCAAGCAACAATTAGTAACGTTTCACCGTCCTACACATACCTCCATCCAAAACGGAACATTGGCAAGCAACAATTAGTAACATTTCACAGTGCTACACATACCCCGATCCAAAACGGAACATTGGCAAGCAACAATTAGTAACGTTTCACCGTGCTACACATACCTCGATCCAAAATGGAACATTGGTAAGCAACAATTAGTAACGTTTCACCGTGCTACACATACCTCGATCCAAAACGGAATATTGGCAAGCAACAATTAGTAACGTTTCACCGTGCTACACTTACCCCAATCCAAAACGGAACATTGGCAAGCAACAATTAGTAACGTTTCACCGTGCTACACATACCTCGTACCAAAACGGAACATTTGCAAGCAACAATTAGTAACGCTTCACCATGCTACACATACCTCGATCCAAAATTGAACTTTGGCAAGCAACAATTAGTAACGTTTCATCATGCTACACATACCTCGATCCAAAACGGATCATTGGCAAGCAACAATTAGTAACGTTTCAAAATGCTACACATACCTCGATCCAAAATTGAACTTTGGCAAGCAACAATTAGTAACGTTTCATCATGCTACACATACCTCCATCCAAAATTGAACTTTGGCAAGCAACAATTAGTAACGTTTCAAAATGCTACACATACCTCGATCCAAAATTGAACTTTGGCAAGCAACAATTAGTAACGTTTCATCATGCTACACATACCTCCATCCAAAATTGAACTTTGGCAAGCAACAATTAGTAACGTTTCATCATGCTACACATACCTCGATCCAAAACGGAACATTGGCAAGCAACAATTAGTAACGTTTTACCGCGCTACACAAACTTCGATCCAAAACGGAACATTGGCAAGCAACAATTAGTAACGTTTCAGCGTGCTACACATACCACGATCCAAAACTGAACATTGGCAAGCAACAATTAGTAACGTGTCACCGTGCTACACATACCCCGATCCAAAACGGAACATTGGTAAGCAACAATTAGTAACGTTTCACCATGCTACACATAGCCCGATCCAAAACGGAACATTGGGAAGCAACAATTAGGAGCGACACAATATATGATGTTAATACATCAAAATTTAAAAAATCATCAACTTTGCAAACTGGCAAATTCGGCATTTAAGAAATACGTCTAATGTTTCTTTGTACATATTTTTAATTTAAATACGTGTATTTATCATTTTAAATATTTTATTTTATCCTATTTGTGTATACTTCTCTTGTCTATGTACGGGGTAATACATTCATTGGCAATGGTACTTTTGTTTTGATATTTATCACTTGACATAATATATTATTTATTAATTTATGCGTGTCAAAATGATTTATATTATTTATTTCTTGTAATTAATCAAGTTGTTCCTGTTTTTGTTTATTATTTTTAAACATGCTTTAAAAAGATATTGAACATTTTACTTTCAATTGACCGAGATTTAGGTCAATTTTAAAATTTCCACTTCACTGTCAGTCCGACTTATCGTGTCGTAAGGAACATTTTCTTTACCCGGGTGTTGTGTCATTATTGGTGGATAGTCTTGTATCTGCAAAATCCACCTAGTGATACGTGAAATTATTTAATTATATTAAAGGAGAATTTAAAGTGCTTTGTTGTCTGTAATCACAGTTAGCGGCATTAATAATATAAGTGGCCTAACGTTCTTTAAACAGTGGCCAAGAGTTTTTTTCACATACTTTATATCCTAAATCCGTTCTTCTAATAGTTCTGGACACAAAACCCATCACTTGTAATAAGCCCTATAGATATTTTTGCTATAACTGGCTGGCTATAACTAGCATTGTCACTTGCGTAAGTTTGTAAAAGCGTTCCCAGTCACTCATTTGGATGTGTCAGTGTGACTGTTTCCACAAACAGGTTTTTTAATTAATTAAATCAATCTTACATCTCTACATTCTAAACCAAGGGTTGCACCTTTCTTAGATGCTTCAACAGGAGTGAGAATTCTCCAGCATCCATGTTTTGGTAAATTATATAGCCTAAAAACTTCATCTTCTTTTGGCAAAATAATAATTTTTGGGTTTATTTATTGTTTCCCTCCCTAAATTTGAAAAGTATCATTTGTAAGGTGGAAATAGAACAAGCGTTATCAATACATTCAATAAACTCTAATAGCTAATGTTTATACTCTTGGAATAAATGTTTGCTCCTAACTGTAGAGTCTACGATTAGAATCTCTCGAAAAGTACCTGAAAATTGGGGCTCAGGCCAAGTAAATGTACCTCAGGACTCAAAGGCTATACCTTTAAAGAAATATAATAATGAGTTTACATGTAAACTGAAATTGAATTTTTATTAAAAATATACTAACTTCCTTTTGAAAATAGTAATGTATTTTTAATAATATATTTTTCTTGAATTATATATAATTTAATTTATAATCTATCTTTTTACATTTAGCCAAGTGAATTTCAAACTACAATAGTTTTTTTTTTTTTAAAGTTACGTTTTTCAACACTTTAAAAATATTACTACATTTGATTTTTCCTTATATGAATGAAACATTTTATGATATAATTCCGTGATCTACCTATAGGTACCGCTGTGGAAGTTTGTTTAAACCAAATGGGAACCCGTATATTGGCGAATAAATGTTGTTACAAGATTGATTTAATTTAATTACTTTACTTTACTTTATCCAATGCCCGCCCTTGGCTGTTGAACCATTCGGCGTTGAGCCTCCCAGTAACGACCGGTTATGGACAGCCCGTCGTCCAGTTCAGGACAGGTTGAAATGTGGTACCCATTCATGACACCATTGAGACAGAGTGGATACGTATCGGACTCCGCTTGGCCAAAACGGTAGAGGTGGGCCTGGAGATAGTCGTGTCCTGTCAGAAGTCGAAAGTCAGCCACGGCAGTTGCTCTATCGCTTGTGGGCACCAAAGGACCGCGACTGCTAAGTGATGCCCACTGTTTCCCCCTGCTGGCTTCCTCATGATCTTTTTTAATTGAGCGTTTAAGGATTGCATCAATAAGGTGTTTGGCAGAGGTGAGGCTGGTTTCTGCATATGGTTGTTGCATCTGCGTTCCATTTTTTGCAAGGTCGTCTGCTCTTTCGTTACCTGTGATGCCAACGTGACTTGGGATCCACTGAAGGCTAATTGACCATTCATTTTGCAAAAGATGTGAGATTGCTTCTCGGCAGTGGAATATGTTCGAACAGTCTGTTGAAGAGTTGTCGGCTATTGCAATTATGGCGGCTTGGAAGTCTATACAGAAAACAGCTCGTTGGTGGTTCGTTGCTGGGTGATGCGCAGCAAGAGCCTCTGCGGCCAGTCGCACTGCCGTTACTTCCCCATCAAAATTACTTGTGTTTGCCCCAACGCCCTGGCTGATTTCAAATAGCTTGGAAAAAGCTCCAGCCACAGCTCCACTAGGATTCAGTTTAGATCAATCAGTGTAGATGTGCAGCCAGTCTGGTTCAGGATATAAAGTGTGGATTGTCTCAAGGGCAGAAATCTTTAATTCTTCTGGGAGTGCAAGATGCTTGGGGGTTTTAAAGTTTAGTAATGACAAACTTTTGAGAGGCATGGCAATAGTCGGCTTGTTGAAAGTTTTGAGCGGGGTTGGGTTTGATTCACCGATGCTATACCTTCTTCTAAGTTCTTCAGCGTGTTGTAGTGGGCTTAGCTGGGTTTTTAGTCTCTGTGAAGCCTTTCTATAGATAGTCCAGTATCGGTGATTTACTCTTCTTGAGCGTTCCCAAAATTTAAGCGTTAGTTTTTCGCGCCTTTTTTTGCAATGGTTCTATGCAGGTTTGCATTTCCATCGCAAAAATGGGCGTTGAGAAAGCTGCGCCGGTGATGATTCTGAGGGCACTGTTCTGTATTTTATCTAACTTTCGCAGATTCGGTTGACTGGCCAGTGACGTAACTTCTGAAGCGTATTCCATGGAGGGTCTGACATAGGTCTTATAAGCAGTGGCAAGAACGTCCTGCGTGCAACCCCACTTTGTACCAGTTAGTCTTTTTAACAAATTGTTTCGCTTGCTAGCGCGCTCAGCAACCTCTTGTATGTAATTTTTCCATGAGAGTCTAGTGTCCATATTAACACCTAAGTATTTGGACAATTTAGACTCTGGTAGGCAACTCTTTTTATATTTGAGCTCGATGGTTGGGGGCTTGGTGGAGAGAGGGAAAAACTGAAAAATTGTTTTCTCAGGATTAACTGTCATTCTATTGCAGTCGGCCCATAGCCCAATGTTTTCCAATACTAGGTTCATAGTTCCTTCAAGGTGGTCAGTCTTGTTAGTAGTATTCCACACAATGACGTCATCAGCATACAGTAGGTATGATGTGCCAGGTGTCTTTTCGATGGCGGCGGAGAGGTCATTAATCATTGTGTTGAAGAGAAGACAACTGAGCATGGCTCCCTGAGGTAAACCTTGTTTTTGGACTTTAAAATTGGAGACAGCACTCATGAACCTCGTCCTTATCAGGCGCTGGGTTAGCAAATTTTTTATCCACTTCATCATATTGTTTACCACCCCCAGTTTCGCTAGTTTTGATAGTAGCAATTGCTTCCACACTTTATCATATGCAGCTTTAAAATCAATTAGTACGGCCAGGGTGGACTGCCTTCTGTGGAAACCATCCTTCACAGCTTGAGTGAACTTCACCAGTTGGTCAACAGTAGAGCGGTTTTGGCGAAAACCTGCTTGGGCTTCGCTTATTGCTCCTTTCATTTCTAAGAAGTTTCTTAGTCTTAGCTCAATCATCTTTTCAGCCACCTTTGAGCAGACACTGGTCAGCGATATCGGCCGGAAGCTCTCGAGGTTGTTACGGAGTTTGCCTTTCTCACGGATGGAGATAATTTCAGCTCTTTTCCATTGGCGGGGGACCCATTTCATCCATGTCAAGTTTATGAGCTTGAGGAGGCACTGCTTTTCCTCAAGGTGCTACACCAAGGTGTTTTATAAATTCGGGAAATATTCGGTCCGGTCCCGCTGCTTTTCTATTTTTTAGTGTGCGAATGGCTGCTTCTAGTTCATGTGTTAGGAAAGGGTTGACCATTTCAGGTGTCGGCTCGGCTTTGAGGGGGCCCACTGATTGCTGTTTGATGTATTTACGGTCATTGGCTCTTATGTCAAGGGTGCTGACAGCAGCATAGTGCTTGCAGAGTGCTTGTGCAACGTCTTTTGGGCTGGTTTGCGTCCTTCCATTGAAAATGATTGGTTCCCATGTGAAGTTACGTTTGTCGTTATTGAGGCTTGAAATAAAATTGTGAGCTTTCGAGCCGTCCTTTCTAAAATCTAGTTTGGCAACAAAATTACGGTATGTGCTTCTTTTCGATTGGATGATCTCCCTCCTGAGTTGGGCTTGTTTTTTTCTGAGTTGGATACAGTCTTCGAGGTTGTTGGTAGTCTCTGCCCTTTTCCTGGCTTTATTACGTTCCCTTTGTAGTTTTGTCAGATTTTCATTCCAAAAAGGCTTATATTTACTGACGTACCCTCTGGGTATGCATTTTTTAGCGATCTCTAAAATGTTCTTCTCAAAAGCCGCTACGGACTGGTCAGGGTTGTCATTTATGATGCTAGGAGTGAGAAGCTGATTTGATGTTTGTTCAAAAGCTCTCCAGTTTGCCCTTTTGAAATTCCAGCGTGGAAGACGTAGTTTTTGGGCATTATTATTTTTTGGTCGCACCTGTAAGAACAAGGCTCTATGACAACATCCCTCAACAGCATCTCTCAGTTTCAGGTTAGATCTGCTTATCAGGTTTGCATGTACCAGGCACATGTCAGGTGTACTGGTGCTTCCACCAAATGATAGAAAGGTGGGTTCTGATTGTAGATAGATCAGTTGTGTTTTGTCAATAAAATTCTCCATAGCGTGGCCAGGTGCATTGCGGTCAGAGTAGTTCCATCGGGGGTAGTGCGCATTGAAGTCCCCTAGTATAATGGAGTTGCGGTGTCGGGATGACATTTCTATGAGACTTGTATTTAAGTTGTTAGTTGGTGGGTTATAAACACCAATGATTTTGTAGTAGCGTCCGTTTATCTAGACTTCTATAAGTACGGCTTCATTATTGTCGGTTTCGCACATCTTGTGAAGCACCTCAAATTTGCATGCTGCGTTGTTTACACCGACAACAATCCCTGAGGCCACTTGTCTAGACCTAGGTAAAATAAAATTGGTAAAATTCATAGTGTGAAAAAAATCTGGAGAGTCTGTTGAGGCTCCAGCTTCAACTACAATGAAAACATCTGCATCCAGTTTATGAATGAGAGTCTTGAACTCTGTGAACTTTGTGTTATTAAGGCCACCGGCGTTCCGGAATAGTACGCGGAGCCCGTCGTTCAAGCCCTGAGAAGGGCTGGCTTTGCGATGGCTGCTTGATACTATCGATTTGGTCATCTCTAGAAGGATTTGGCAGAGATTCGTTGTAGCAGATTTAGCGTTACCCAGGGTGCACCACATGGAGGCCTGCTACATTTACACCCCATTTAATTTAATTAAAAAATAAATTAAAATACAAACCAGTATAATAAAATTAATTACCACGTTTAAATATTATTAACAGAGAAATTATTACATTTTCTGCTTACTAGTAGTGTCCACTGTGATTATTAAGATGATAACTGGTTTGCAGCTGTGAGTACAGTGGGCGGTGTCTGAAACGTACTCACGGACCAGTAAGACATCCCTACTTGGAGGAGTACCACAGATAGGATGAATTTGACTACTATAAATGCAGCTGCCACACAAACACACAAGGGACCTACAGCAGACAAGTTCAGACACCAAATTTAGTCCCAATAAAAATAGTTTACTTGAGTATTCTGTAAGTTTGGTAGCTAAAATAAGTTGAATTTTAACTAACCGAGAAAGCATATTTTCTGCACGTCATTTACATTATGCGTAATAAAATCTAAGAAATCGTTCTTACAAAATGTTGTTGGCGAATATTTATTCCTGACCAATGTGTACAATTAACCTAAGAGTGTAGAATCTGACGGGGGTTGTGTATGCACTGAAGGGTAACAAACTTAACTTTCGATTTTACTTTTGGCATCAGATCTAACGCACCCCATTGATAAAGTTACGGGATCAGGGGTTTCGCTTGTAATTTTATTTGAATAACACAATTAATGTAATAATAACCGCTGGCAGAATGTTTCTATCACAGTCAGTCAGTCAGTCACAGAAGGAGGGGGTTTGGTGGCCCCCGAGATTATGCAGCGTCCGTCACGCGACACTGGCTGCGGGTAGGAATATGGGAACAGGGCTTTTTGGTTTGGGCTGGATTTGTTGAGGGTTTCTGCAAGGCAGGACGTTTTAGTGGGTGGGACGGTTAGTGTTTTAATGCTGGGGGCAACGTTTATTTAATTCATGTGAGACTGGCTGACTGACATTTTTTTTTAAATTTTATTTTTTTTACATGACATAATACATTTTTCACATGTGATAACATGTGTGTAGTGTAGGTGTAGTGACATATTAGTGTAGTAATGTGTATATAACTTGATGTAATGGAGTTAGATGAAGTGAGGATAGGGCGTTAAAGGTTGGTGTTATGTGGGGTCCAGTAGGATTTTGGGACGGGGGCGGTAGATGGGAGGAGGACAAGTCGTATCGCTTAGGGCTCGGATGTGTGGGTATTTTGAGCTTTCGGCGGTGCGAACAGCTTAGCGGACAGGGCACGTGTGAATTTGGACAGGGTGGGAGCGTGAAAGGATTGGCGTATGTTGAGGTTTGAGAGGAAGAGAGGAGAGTTTGAGATGAATCTTAGCGTTCGGGACTTGACTGCTTCGAGACTGTTTTTTGAGGTTTTGGTGCAAAGCGGCCACCAGACAGGGACGAATGAGCATTAGGTAAAGGAGGTATTTGACTTTTAGGGGGATAGGACTGTGACGGGAGAGGAGGGGGAAGAGCTTGAAGCGGATGGCTAGTTTTTTTGAACGGATAATGTTGACATGTTTGGTGAAGGAAAGACGCTTGTCGAGGATGACGCCAAGGTATTTGACTGAAGATCTCCACGCAATAGACCTCCCGTCAAGAGTGATGGCTTTGGTCACGTCTACGAGTGAAGCATATAGCTTCGGACATGTCGGTGTTGACCGCAGTTTTCCATTTACGAAGCCAGGGCGACAGGTGGTCTAATTGCGTTTGGATGGTCTTGCATGGTTTAGGAATGCTCCAGGAACTGGTAAAGAACATGGCGTCATCCGCGTACAATGATAGGGATACACCTGGGAGAAGAGGAATGTCGTTAGTGTACAGGAGGTAAAGGAGAGGACGCAAAGACAGATCTCTGTGGCACTCCAGCAGAGATCGGCCTAAAGGAGGATAGACGGTATTCGACAGAAACCGTAAAGTTCCTGCCGGAGAGGTAGGATCTGAGGAGAAAAACGATGGGAGGAGGAAGGGGACTGGTGGCCATTTTATATAGGAGTCCGGGGTGTCAGACACGGTCCAACGCCTTACTGACATCAAGGAAGACTGCAGTGGTGGACTTTCTCTTATTGAAGGCATCTACTACAGCATTCGTGACTCGGATCAGCTGCTGTGTAATCGAGTGCTCTCTCCGGGAACCGAATTGCTCCTGTCTAATAACTCCACCCAGTATGGGGAAAATGTGAGAATGAAGTAGTCTTTCAAATAACTTGGGTATGATTGGGAGAAGGGATATAGGTCGGTAACTGTCGGGTTGGTTGCGTGGTTTATGAGGTTTAAGAATGAGGATAACCTTTGCTGATTTCCAGCAGGAGGGGAAGTGATGGAGTCGGATAGAAGAGTTGAAAATGAGTTGGAGATAAGAGATGAGGATTGGAGGTGATTTTTTCAGGGCAGTGGAGTCGATGTAATCGATGCCAGGAGCTTTCTTGGGTTTGAGTTTCTGGATGGCGGAATAGACGTCCTGCATGGTGAACTGGAGATTTTCCGACTTCGGCTCACGACCGAAGTATTCTTGGAGAAACTTGTTCACCATGATGGAGTGGGAGCGGTCGTCGATTCCCGGATGAGGAGAGAACTACAGCTCCAGGAAATCAGCAAAGACCTCGGCCTTGTTGAACGGAGAGTATATCAAGCCACTCGCGTTAAGGAGCGGGTGGCTGGACCTATTTTCCCGGAGTAGCTGACGGGTTGCCTTCCAAGCTGATCCGTCCGTGATGTCTAAAGTATCCAAGTAGGCCTGCCAGGTGTCGGTGGAATGACATTCCAGCAGCGCCTTGACCAGGCGGATCTGCGAATTTAGTTGCCTCTTGATCGTCGGACATCGCGTGTACTGCCATGAGTGTCGAAGGCGGCGTTTTTTAGAGATTTCGACCAGGATGTGCTCTGGAAGGGAAGAAGGAGAGGGGTTAAGGGAGGAGTTTTTAGAGATGGCGGAGGATAATATGACTTCGACCAGGCAAGAGAGGTTATCGAGATCGTCGGTAGAGGAGATGGTTGGGAGATCCTGAGGGAGTAACCGAGAGACATCCTCCAATCCGAGAAATCTCTCCAATTTACTCGCCTCAGCGGAGAGGGTGGGGAGAGGGTAATGGGGTTTAAAATGGAAATGAGGATGGGGTTGTGATAAAAAGATAGGGCATTGATAAATGAGACCGTTACTGGGGAGTAAAAATTATTTATGATGGCGATGTCGAGGAAGTCTGGGAGGTGGTTTGGGTTTGAAGGAATGTGAGTGGGATCAGTTGGTCCTAGGATGGCAATGGAGGGAGGTGAGGAGGCGAACTGGTAGAGTTTTTTCCCGGAGGTATTGGAGGAGTGGCTATTCCAGGAGGGATGTTTGCAGTTTAGGTCCCCAGCTATGAGGACCTCGTTTGGGATAAGAAGGAGAATGGCGAGGTCAGCAGAGAGAAGATTGGAGTTAGGAGGTTTGTAGGTGGAAACGATGGTGGTGGTGACGTTGTTAATCGAAACCTCAACCGCTGTGTTCTCAATGATTGAGGTGAGGACAGCTACACGTTGATGCGAGATCCGACGATGCACGAAAACCGCAGTTCCGCCAGATGAATGTACTCCTGTGGTAAGCGGCCTATCGGTCCTGGTGACAGCGTAGGACGGCAAAGAAAAGCGAAGAGAGGGGTTTAGGTGTTTTTCGGAAACAAGGGCGATGTCTATGTTGTATTCTGTTAGGAAGGGTTGGAGTTCTGCTCTCTTACGGCCAAGACCACAGGCGTTCCGTGCCAAGACACGAAATTCACTGGTCATGACCGAGAAGAACAGTAGTGACGGAAGTCAGGATGATGGTGAAAAGGAATTGGACGTCTCGGGCTTGAAGGAGTTGTGGAATGAGGTCCTGTATGAACTTAGTGAGGACGGCGTTTGAGAGTACGGGGGAAGTATTGGGCAAGGGTTGCTGTGAGGGACTGAATTGGGGGGGGGGGGGGTAAGAGTCGGGATTTGATTTGGTGGGTTGAGCGGGGAGTGGTGGTTGAGGAAGAACTTCTGCGGGGGCAGCGGAGGATGAGGATGATGGGTTGTCTGGGTGAGAGGCTATCCCCTCGATTTATTGTCAAGAGTTGGAGGAGTGAGATGAGTTGGTGGATACTGCGGTGATAAAGAACGGACTAGTGGTTTTGGGGGCGGTGCTGGTCTGAAGCTGGACGAAGCCGCTGTCGCTGGTCTTGCTGCTGGAGTTGTAGAAGGTCTGGAGCTGTTTTCGGTGGGCCTGATGTCCTGGCACTGGGCTGGAACCTGTCTGCGTTGTCGTTGTCGCTGAAGGAGTAACCTGTAGTGGGAGTAGCCCCTGTAATTTGCAGTGTGGTCCCCACCACAGTTGCAGCATTTGGGGGCGTCCAACGGCTGCTTCTGGCATTGTCCTATCTCCTGGTTCAAACCGCACTTTACACAACGGGGAGACAAGTTGCAGTTTAACGAGCTGTGCTAATACCGCTGACAGGCAAAGCACTGAGGGATACCCGGACGCGAGTTAAAATTTCTATCACACACCATTTGAACGCTTTTATACCACCCACCCACTACTACTAGACCTCTCCAAAGTTGTGCACCTGCTGGGAGGTTGACGATTTTTGTTCCCACAACAATCAAGTACTCACACTGCAACAATACTCACACCAACAATCACACTTTCAATGCATACTCTACCCCCAGAGATCCCGGAATTTACCGTAAAACTGTGATTAGTCATGGCATTAGAGGTTCTGTATTGACCTTTGACCTGCTTTCAAGGTGTCCAGGATGAGCTTATTCTCACCTATGACCACAATCCGTGTATGAAGGCGTTCCGTGGTGTAATGCCAACTGAGATTGGGTAAATGTTCGATTGCACTACCCGGATCAAACCAATCAGATTGAGTACTGAGGCACTTGGCTGTTCGGAAGGCTCCCAAGTAGTTCTTGTAAAGCTGTTGAAATCTAATGTTTAGTTGGAGTTCGTTTCTATAAATGCAGCTGGCACACAAACACACAACGGACCTACAGCAGACAAAATCAGATATGAGTTGCCCTGAAGCAGTATTACATTTTTTCTAATGAAGATAGAATGACAAATATGCCAATATTAAATATAACCCTTAGATGACAAAAAAACATAATAAATTAGCATAGTGTGTTTTTTTTAAGTGAAAACCAAATAGTAATATATTCACCTATGAGAACTATTACTAACGAATAAAAAGAGGGGGTAACAGTGTAGAAAATGACCAAAAGGAAATACAATTGTCAAAAGAAAAAGGGAACAGACATGATTAAGTATATTAAAGTAAACAAATACCAAGACAGTGGTAGTTACAAAAAACTATTTTTAATCGGAAAGGAAAAGAATTGAATTTTATACAATAAATTTAGGATACGTGAAAGGATATAAAATTATTAAGAGGGGAGGAATCATCCTCTAAATTTACCCCCGAACTACCTCACCGATTATATTTACAATGGACATTTTTTAATATATTAAAATAATACATCACATGAGTTTTTGCAAAGGTATCTCCACAAAATTTTCGTAATTGAAGACGGTGGGAAGATAAAATATGGGAGATTTAAAATATTCATGACATTTTCATTTATATAAAAAGAAATTCTTTTTAAATGACTTATTACAAATTCCATTGTTCGAATGAAGCTACTGTCTAGATAATTTCCAGGGGGTAATATATTATTCATTAAACAATAAATTAAGTTTCAGATACCAGGTTTAGCCCCAGTATGAATAATTTACTACAGTAATCTGTAAATCGGGTGGCTAAAATGATTTGAATTTTAACTAAAAAAGGAAGCATATTTTCTGCACGTAATTTACATTATCTGTAATAAAATCTAAGAAATGGCTCTTACAAAATGTTGTTGGCGAATATTTATTCCTGACCAATGTGTACAATTAACCTAAGAGTCTAGAATCTGAAGGGGGTTGTGTATTCGCTGAAGGGTAACAAATTTAACTTTTGATTTCACCTTTGACATCAGATCTAATGGACCCCATTGATTAAAGTTACGGTATCAGGGGTTTCGCTTGTAAGTTTATTTGAATAACACAATTAATGTAATAATAACCGCTTGCAGAATGTTTCTATCACACAACATTTGAACGCTTTTATACCATCCACCCACTACTTCTAGCCCCTTCCAAAGGTGTGCACCTCCTGGGAGGTTGACGATATTGCTTTTTGGCTATCTCTAACGTGCCCCCAACAACAATCAAGTACTCACGCTGCAGCAATACTCACACCAACAATCACACTTTCAGTGCATACTCTACCCCCTATAGATCCCGGAATTTAACGTAAAACTGTGATTAGTCATGGCATTAGAGGTTCTATATTGACCTTTGACCTGGTCTCAAGGTGTCCAGAACGAGCTTATTCTCACCTATGACCACGATCCGTGTATGAAGGCCTTTCCTAAGGTAATGCCAACTGAGATTGTGTAAAGGTTCGATGCACTACCCGGATCAAACCAATCAGATTGAGTACTGAGGCACTTGCTGTTCGAAAGGCTCCCAAGTAGTTCTTGTAAAGCTGTTGAAATCTAATGTTTAGTTGGAGTTCGTTTCGCCACAGAAGCGGACTGTTCACTAGTTCAGGCATAACGGCAAGGTCGCAAGGTTCTTTCATACTGGTACCGCAGGTCGTGGACAACACCTCTCTCACTACCTGCGACCTAGTTTTGTGACTGACGGTAGTTTGGCTAAATTCCTGGGGGTAAAGGTTTCATATCCTATATGGGAGATGCTCCAAATTAGGATCCATCTTCGTGTACTTGAACAGGTTCTAAAGATTCGAAAAACATGTATTTCTTATTATCTTCTTACACTTTTCAGTTTAATTTACTGCTAGTCAGTGAATAAAGAGAGTACTCTGGCCCTTAATGAAGTGGGGGGATAAGGTGAGGCCATCCCTGCGTAAGACCCCATTCCGAGAACGTGCACTTTATAAAGCTAATAAATGTCTGATTGCATCGCCTAAATCGAATTAAGCACACTCGGTAATCCAGTATTACGGATAACCAAGTTTTTTCCAGGCGAAAAACCTATTAAGGTTATCATCGCCTAACTAAAGTTAAATCTTAAAATAAATATTACATAAATAAAACTAATCAAAATAAAACAAAATAAAATAAAATAAATGTTTAAAACTAATTGGAACTATCTAAAACTAAAGAACCTAAAATTATACAAAATTTAAATATTATTAAATAGATTAAGGTGGCGTAAGAAAGCGAGGACACGGTCGATAACCGTGACATTGTCCCTTAAAACCACCTTTAAACTACCTCGAAGATTGTAACGAATATACAAAGTGGTCAACTCATCACAATCAAGCAGATTGTGCTTGATTGTTATGGTACTTTTACAAAACGGTCATGTCTCATCAACCATCCATGCGTTAACAAAGAGTGGCCGATGCGAAGTCGAGTTACCCCCACTTCCTCCCTACGATTCGAAAGAACAGATGTACTCCATGGACGGACGGTATTTTTGATGTCCCTCAGCTTGTTTCTATTTACATTTTGCCATTCTTCATTCCAAACAGAGAATAGTGTAGTTTTAACTTACGGTTAAAGAAAATAGTGTAGATAACCAGTATTACGGGCCTTTCAGTGGATTCTACTGGGACCGTGTAGCTCTGTAATCTGTTAAAAGCGTAGTGCCTAGTTTAAGTATAATTTGTTCCCAGACTAAAGTCAAGTTATCTAGCTGTTACATCAAGGTACCACGGGTAGTATTCAAAAACCTATCTCGTCTCATGACCTACCCTAGTTACGTGATTCAAGTATCACGATTTTGAAATTAGATTAGTTGTGCGTGAATGCACATGCTTAAATAGCCCCTAAAATTTTCGATATCTTTCTCTTTTTTAAAATAAAGTAATAATAGGTAATCGCTCAGGTGTTCATCGCCTACATTCTGCAATTCCACCACAATCCTTCTCTTCTTTTTTGCTTTACAAAAACACTGACATTTACAGGAAATTAAAATGTAGGACCTCAACTAAGGAAAGTTTTTTTACGTTATCGTTAAAGGTAAATACAGTTGGCTGTAGGTCTACTTTCTTTTACCAGTTTACTCGTATTCAATAATAAGTACTTTTTACCATAAATACCATTTTAAATAAATATTGTATATATAATGGACTTGTAATACTATAATTAACAATATAAGTTATACCCTAATACTAAATACAATTGCTAGGATTTCATTGTAAAGGCTTTATCTTTTATTTTAAGGTATCGGAATACTTAATAAATATCTAGAAAATACTTCCAAATTTAAAAGCTAACATGAAGTCAAGTACTATTTTTGTCGAGTTGCTACTGACTTAATGACTTTTTAGCATATTTAGGCTACATTTTAAAAAGATTTTTAGCACATTTAAACCGGTTTTCTATTTATTAAAACAGTAACTGAATCAATCAATTCAATCACTAGTTTCTATTCGACTTATATAACCGACACTATTTTCCACTAATCAGACTAGGGGCACTTATTGCACTCATAATCAATTGTTTTTATATTAATTATTAGTCTCAATGTGTGTAAGTAGGTTCCGTAATTAAATATTAACACTTCTAGAATTTAATTTTATTTATTTCACTTCACTCCTAATTCGAACAAAGAATCAGGTAAGAACAATATTGCAGTACGTTCAGATGGAGATGGCCGGGAATTTAATCAAAAAACAATGGGAAATGTTCCCTGTTTGCTTGTCTTTTTGTGTCTTTGAAGAGATTCTGTTAAATTGCAAATCTAAGTTTTCAGAATTGAAAGTAATATTGCGTTTGTAATATTCGTTGCTATCACAGTATTCTTTCTACGAGACAGCAAAGCTAAACAAAATGATACAAAATTCCAAATGAAACAATTTATGAAATTTGATTTTAGTATCTGCTTCCAAAATTGAACTTACACGGGGTAAAATATACATTATTTTCAATTGTTAGTCACTGAGTTTGGCATTTATTTAGTAAGGGGTGTATTGTAAGTATCGATAAGGAATGTTCATTCAGATCCAACTAATTGAACCCATAACGCCCAGAGCATTAAGAAAAGGGTGTAGGCATAAATAAAATTCAATAATAATCTTTTACAATACTGTTTGTGCCATGAAGGAAACTTAAATAATATGAGCGTATTGTTGCTCGATTCTATACGAGTATAGTAAGTCCTGACTGACTGGCAAAGTAGAGTAGAAACTATGTTATTTAGAAACTTGAAATGGTAAAGCGTTCCCGTAACGTAATTTCCGTTTCATAACCTAGAATATCATGAAAATATTTTGCACAAGCTAACACTTATTATGTTGTCTTTCATGTTCATCATACAACGCCTGTACCTATTGGTTTATGTAAATTATCAGCTTTTAAAACTCGATAAATAGCCATTAAATAGAAAAACTGCAGTCTTTCAAACCACGGCTTAAAATTCGGCAAATATCCATTGGACAAATCAGCTGTAGCCTATAGATTCCATTGCAATGAAATAGAATAGATTCAGAGAACACAGGTTAAAACTTTAGCTAAGCTCTATCTAATAGACATTATTAAATAGACCAATCTGCACTAAATGCTAGCACAAGAATATGCCAATTAAAACGCGCAAGTATACTCTTCGGTTATGTTGGTTTTTTTTATTTTTTTTAAAGAAAACTTTCTTTAATTTCCACGAAATGAGAATACCAATAATTAAAAATGTTTTAGAAACTTTCCGAAAACTTTTAATAAACAGAAGAAGTGATTTTAATATTAAAGCGTTTCTCATTAGATTGGATATAATTTTAACTTCACTGTACTTTGTTTAACTTCACTTATTACTTTTACAATTCTAAATTAATTAAGAAACTTTTATGAAAAAGAACAATAAAGACTACTAATCTCAAATAACTAATTATTTTAACTAAAGTCAGAGGTTTTATATCAACAGCTTAACAAAACAGCAGAAAAAAACAGATACTCAATGTTTTATCAGTAATATTACGCCATTTTAAACTTGAGTGGAAAACAAAAACAAAACATTTATAAGGAGTATGAAATATAAAATAATTAATATGCAAAATGAAAATCACAGCGTTTATTTTATGCAGTGATCTACCATATACAATAATAATATAGCATATAATTGTTATCAAACGAATATATTTTGTTTGTTGCTTGAGAAAGCGCTTAGAACGAGCATCATCGGATTCAAGTGGTAATCAACTTCATTATAAAAAAGGAACACATGATTGAAACGAAAAAAAACAAATACATACACCGCACAGAATATTACAGCACGTAAAAAATAACATGAAATTTCAGAGGATTTAATTTTCACCAAATTAGGTCCACGCTCAGTAAGAGGAGGGACCGAATAACCTTCTGGTGCCCAAGAGAAGGTTTCAAAAAACATTACACCTTTTTCTTTGTCTGATTTTTAATGAAAGAAAAACTGAACAAAAATATACATTCAGCTGTAAATACAATTTGTTTATACTGCTTTAATAACAACAATATTTTATTGCTAAATATAGGCATGATAGAAGTTTTATTGTTTTTTATGTCTAATAAGATTCACATACGCCTAAAACTTTCAAGAAACCCCTGAGTACGTCCATATCAATATACCTACACACGCAGGAGTATAAAGTAAATCTTTCTTTTAAATAATCCCAATCATGAACACGTACTAACTACAAACTATCTTTTTAAGGAAATATTTGGTCTTCTAGCAATATTAAAAGTAAGTTCACTGACATAATTCAATTCCTGAATTACATCTCATAAAGCACGCAGTGACACCAATAATGACTCTTTCGGAACTCCTTTATATTAATCTAATCTGAACACACAGACTACATATTTTCTAGAATAGTCTGCTGTTTTAATTATATGCCATATGGTAAAACGAATCTGCGTTCGTGTACGTACGACAATAGAATCATGTCTAACTTTAGAAATGCTGCATTTTACACTTCATACTTTAGCTTTTTATAATCAAATCTATCATAACCAAATACTTCGTATTGCATAACCAAATACAAACACAGGTTTGTATTGCTATAGTGTAACATAGTGTGCTTATACGTAGAAAGATCCCTTACAGGATTATGTTTGTAAAGTGAGGAAACGGAGGATATAGTTGTCCAGTGAGAGATAAATTCTGACTGTAATCAAAGTGCTGTAGTACAGAGGATTTTTGGGAAAACTTTAAAAATGAAGATAGATTTGGTGAGTGTGAGAAGTCAACTGCTAAAGTGTGGTTTTATCATTAAAGAAGCAAGAGAGGAGAACAGGTATTTTAGTGAAATGTAGTGTAGAAAGTGGTGATATAAATGATCGGCTAAAATGAATTCCGACAATCCCATGGTTCAAAAAGCAGAGTACAGTCGAGATAAAGACCAAAGAAAGAAAGAATCACCAACGCATAATGTACCTATGTACATGACACCACAAGTCACCATCCCTGGAGACATGATAGAAGTAGATACGCGAGGATCCGTATTCAATACAAATGTTCAGAATGCACATAGATAGCTTACGGATTTTTCCTATTAATTTTAACTAATATTACCATTATATTTTTCATAAAGCTGTGTCTAAAGCTACTTCTTTTGTGTTGTGTAAATTTCTCATGTTGATTTAAAGAGCTTTTGCAATAACCCAAGTCAAGTGAAGTACTTCTGGACTGAGATGACAGAATATAAAGTTGCATAAAATAATATAAAAGGACTAAACGAAAATAAGAGCTTGTGCTTAGACTAGTGGTTTTTTAAATAAATCAAAGACATGCCCTATAAAACACTTGCCCTATATTCGCTTTAATCTCTGGTTCGCTAGTTGTAGTTATAAAATGCCATAAAACTACGAAGTGTTCCCTAGAGTAATTTAACTAGGCGGAGAGAAGCGATGACGTCGCATCGCCAAAAACACCAGATGGTCGTTAAAATTGTATTACATTTTATATAGAACTCAGTAGTATAACTACTTAGAATCTCGTAAAACAAGAGCAGAAATGTTACAACTTTTAGAGACACCTAGAAGAAGACCAATTTTGTAAAATAGACTAACTGTGCGTGCACTTTCATAAATATAAATTCCGTAGAACAAAAAATAATAATAAAAAACTTAGTTTGTATTGTCTTTTGTAAAACTAAAAAAAATTATCATAAATATAATAAATTTAAAAACAACAATATTTTAACCAGGGCTTTTTCAATTTTGACGCATTTCGACCATTTACATGGTCCTCATCACGGGCGTAGTTAGGGAAGATATCGAAATATATCCCATTCCTGAATTTTAGGAAGTAGGAAATATGTACAAGAAATGTTAATAGTAAAAACACTAGGTAGGGGAGTGGATACTCCCCATTATGTCTGGTTTTTTTAAAAAATAAAATAGTGATTGTATATGAGCTCCAGTATCAATTTTTGGGCTTAATGACTAAATAATAGGCTTTGTTTTGCATACTGAACAGTTTAATTTTAATCTGAATGCTTTTACATTTATTATTTGGGAGTTTTGAGAAGGTCGTTTATTTGAGTTACTCACTGAGGATATGATAGGATATTTCTTGAAAGTAATAAACAAATATCGCCGATATTTCTCTTGCCTTCTTTAGTTCTTGCTATCCTGACTGATAAGGAAAATCAACATATTTAAACAGGTCAACTTGATGAAAACATTTAAATTCTAATTTCTAAGAGTTAAGTTGATGTTGCGAGGACGGCGAGCGTTTTGTAGTTTACACAGGTTTCGCTTCTAATCATCAAGCGTTTAACTGACTCAACTTTCAACGCTTTGACATTTCGTTTTTATTATTTACTTTTTTAAAAGAAATTCCAACAAGATTGAAAACTTTACTTATTCGGAACAAAAGTGTATTAGGTTTTTCACGTATTTCTGTGTATTATTTCGTTCCCGTTAGTTTAAATTTATTTAAATAAAATAATTAGCTTCAAAATCTTGTTTTAAAGTTGTTTTTATTGTTCTCCCAATGCTTAGTTTTTTTTTTAATAACGAGTTTATTTATTGTATAGTTGAAATTCAATTAATCTTGATTGCTTGTTCATAGCCTTTGGCCTTAATTAAATTATATTTACGAATAAAATAGTCCCCTAATTAAAAAAAAAAAAACATTTCCTCAAACTGGCAAAAAATTGCGTAAAGATAAACCATTTACGCTGACAAATGTCACCTCAAGGGCCGAGTCTGCGAAGCTTGCAAGGAACTCGGGAATTAGGTCCCCTATTGCGAGGATTTCGAGTGTAAACGAAAAATACCTCTCTAAAAGCTATATAGGTCTTGTACCAAAATACCTCCTCCCCACGCGAAGGAACCATCTGTAGCAGGCTTTCCGTTCGGATTCAGAAAAAAACCTTCAGTCGGGAAATTAAAAATATACCCTCGGGATTCGATGATTGACTGCCGTTCGTCCAAGTATCTCTCGCGGGTTTCGAAGTACCCGCCCTCTTGGAAATGAATTTCGTATTGAGGATCATGTCCGAAAACTTATTAAAGGAGTTAATGTCACGGAAGGGAGTTCACATTGCTGATAATATTCTGCCAAATTTGTGTACGGCGAAGTGTCATGTCGCATTAAGATTTACATATTTACCTGGCATTTTAAAATTTTAGAGACCCCTCAGTTGTCATGGAGTTTTATTTTGGAAGCTGACTGAATTGATAAGAAACGGTTAAATAAATTATGTCTCAGCAAAGATTTATTGTGACTCATAAAATCCCCAAGGGATTTCCTTATGCGTGAATCTACCTTAATCTTTAATAGACATGACTTTTGCGTAGTACCATGATCCCAGCTTCGGTGGACACTTATATTTGCTGAAAAAAATTTCAAAAAAAAGAGATCTTCTTTTACCCATCATTAGCCAAAAGTGTCTAGCGAAAAAGGAAATACCCGGCCAGAAGTATAAATTGGGTCTCCATTCCGCAGGGCCACCAATAGGACACATGGAAATAATCCACATTGACTTCGTCGGGAAACTCCTTTGCACCGGCAAGGAAAATACCATGATATTGGTCCCCTTCGTTCAGCTCGCAAAGTCCACCTAGTTATTTCATCTCCCTGACGCTACTACCCCCAATACCATTCAAGGACTCTCATTTCTCATCTTTTAGCATTTTGGATTTATGAAAATCATAGTTTCCGTTAATGCTTTATGTTTCTCTTCTCAAGCATGTTTTTCTGTTGTTTCGATATAAGTATGGTTTAGATATAAAATTAACAACGAATGGGTAGTATAGTTGTATGTTTAACAATTAAAATGGTGGCGAAAAAGGTGGAGTATTTTTAATTAAAAGTAGCCTACTTGAAATATAAATTGATTAATTTGTAGGAAAACGCTAAAACAATGAAGCTCTTACAAAGAACAACTAATCTTGTCCGAATTGGTTAGGGAAAGACTAAATAGAAAATAAAACCCTATTTGAAAACGATGAATAAACATTATAGAACCACAACAATAAATAAATATAATTTAAATGAACTTTGAGACAGATTTTAAGTATCCAAGGTAGTATCGTTCACAATTTCGACAGAACTAATCTCATGTAAGACTTTTCAGAGGCTGCACTTTGTACATTAGGTTCCTAAACTGAAGGCAAAGACCCACTCTAAATGTCTACAGATAAGGAGATAAGGACTCACGCTCCGTCGGTCTGCAAGTAAGGAGGTTCAGGCTGCGACTGTGAACGTTCGTTCAATAACGGTTGTTTCTACTTCTATTGAATAGAATGAGTAGTTTTAAACAGAAACTAAAGATCGAAAAGAACGTCCATTCGATGTATACTTGAGTTATTTACGTGTTTTCCGAAATAAACGTACGTTCGTTTTAAATACGTGAGTTGTTTTAAACAAACTTTTGTACTGCGTTGGTGGACCATGAACACCGAGGGGTCCATTTAATTATTTGTTTACGTTAGTAACATTGTATACCTACATGGTTTTCATTTAATTTTAATTACGTCAAACATTAATTTCTGCCTGAGTGTTTTTTGTCAAAGCAATTTGTTTTTAGGGTGTATTGTAACACGTATCATCTCACAAATGTAAGTGTGTGTGAAATAAAACGTTTTACTCAGAAGCCTGCTTAGACTTTTTTCATAATTTAATTTGATACTTTTTTAAAGGATTTTTAATTTGCATTAATTTTTTTTTTATTAATAAAATCGAGTCGTAATTTTTATTTACTCTATATGGTACTTAATTGCATATTATTTGTATTCATTTAAAGTGGCGAGGTTTACAAAATCAAAACAATTTCACGTTCAAGAAAGAAACTATCCTACCTCATTAACAGTATATATACTTGCGACAGCTAACTCACAAACAGTGTACTTGAATGATACATTATTCCAACATTGTAAAAATGTGTTTACAGTAATCATATAACAATACAAACTTATGATTCTATATGGAACAAAATCATATTAAATTTAAAAACCTTTTTATGTATGCTTCGCTGACAATACTACGTCACGTTCGGGAGTAGAAGGAAGTCGAACATTGCGGATTACAGGATTTATGTTGGAGTACGTGTGGAGGTTAAATAAAACAAAAATTGCAGTTTATTATGATTATTATTCTTCAAACAAGTTGAATAAAATTTAGGAACGAAAGTTAATACACGCAGATACAAACATATAATTAATAAATAAATAAGCACATTTTAAGCCTACAAACAATGATATAACTATTTACACGAAATACATTTCTGTAAGGGATTTTTCAATATCTTCTATTACTTCACTCTCTATATATATATCTTGTTCGAATTTTCAAAAATACTTTTTGTTATAGCTCTCAAGTTTAAATACATTTTTTAAACTTTTATTGGATGGAAATTGGTGCTAGTACAGATCTGTCAAATGTTAATAAAGAAATTATTTTTATTAATGAATTAAATTTAGTGTTATATGGGAGAAAACTTTTCACAAAAAAGGGAAGCTATGCAATTATAGTTATTTTGTCCCATTCGGGTCAAAAAAAGCCAAATTTCATAGAACAGCTGATTTTATGTTTTAGGTGATGTGGTATTTCAGCAGTTATAATTTATAGGTTACTGAAAAGGTAATAGAACCAATATTGTAGCAATGGTTTAGTAGTTTAATTTAGTATATCACAAATTATGTTTTGCTACGACCAATATGTTTTGAAATAATTGACAAAACCGGAAAAATATACGCTCACCTCCGACCGTTGGTGACTTTTGTTATATATATTAGGGCAGTCTTCTACACAACTTGCAGAGCTAGGAATTTTTTTAAACAATTTGTGGTTTTTGTTTTAGCTACTATGTATTTCCTTATTGCTATGTACACTGCCCACTAAATTCTCATTTCGCGATCAGTTTTGGAAATAAACCCTTGAACCGGTGGTGGTTCATCAGAAAAATATCACGGCGTGGTTAATGATTATGCAAATTTAGGTGAACAATACGGAGGCTTAAAACTTTTGGGTAGGACGTATGTTACAATTAATTACTTTGGTGTTTTTGATTTAATAAAACATACATCTGTTACGTAAAACATTGTCAATAATTGTTCTTTGAAATACCAAGTTATAGCCAGTAAGGTTTAAGGAAATAACTATAATTAATTACTCGTTCAGAGTAGTTGCGAGCTATTTCTATCTTATTGACTCGTAACTAAATAGTTAAAATTGTTCTGTCACATAATGTCAAGTATCAGTTGAACATTATGATATTAAAATTATTTCGGCCTACTCGTTAGACTTGTGAATATCCTTCTAATATGAAACTTCCAAATGAATTAATATTGATCTAAAGAAAGGCCCTAATGCAAAAATAGAAAATCGTAAGGAATCCACAAAAGATTACCAACCTAACACAATAGTAAGTGCTTTTAGTAAAGGAGATTGTTTGAAAAGAGTTAGGTAAAGCTCACCATTGATGTGAACACGAACAAGCAGTGACGCACACAATTTTATTGAAATTCATTGTATGTATCTCAGCCGTGATCACTATGTTAAACATTAAGAAGGCTGTGTTTTTTCTAGAATAGAAGAATATTTGTATAATTAGGAAGCTTTTGACTGTGATATTAAAGGTTTGTTAACCTTAGCGGTATATATTGTATTTTTAATATGATCAGTCAAATTAACTTCTAATAATGACGTGTCTATACATTTACTTTCTTGTATGCAAAATAATAGAGAAGCGTAGATGGAATTTGGCACAACTGAGTAATGAACAGGGCAGATGCTGAAATTATACCACGTCGCTACCTGTAATACTTCAACTTTAGTAAAGATTGAGGTACTCCTGGTAACCTGTGGAGTAATGGTGGTATGAATGTAGAATAAAGGAGGACTAAAGTTGCCTGATTCTATGGTGTTATAAAATAGGCAAAATTGTCTTTACTTGCGATTGGGAGGGGTCGCTTAGCTGATGAAAATCTCGTCTTCTACTATTCGATATCCACTTTTCGTAAATGCCTTGCAGGTAGGAACATCACTAATTATAATGTGTATATTTAAAGAGAATAAATCTCTTATTATTAGTGAAGTAACCACAGTTTCAACCTATTTTTAAAATAGTTGCGTATCAGGAATTTGTCGATTTAAATAACTTATTCATAGATGCTCTTAAAACTTATTGTCCTTTTCCATATTATGCCTTTTACTTTATATGAAAATTATATATTCCACCATTGTTACACATTGAAATACTGTCCAGCGAATGAAGCCATACTTTCTGATAAATGGAGTTACTGCCGGTAGGAGATGATAATATGTTCAATCGAAAAGAATAATACCGCTTGACAATCTAAGATTAATGATCACCTTTTTTACAGTGAATGTTATCTAAATTTGACAAGAAAATGACCTATAATAGTGCTTTGCCATCAATAGATTATAGGAAATCTGTATTATATAATAGAACGTGCCTATATCAGTGTAATGAGTTCAATAGTTGAAGCACCGTTTACTCCAGTAAACCGCTGTTGCTATCTTGTATGTTTTCCTTCAGTACCTTACTAAGCGATTTTCCATTGTTAATTGTTCAAATCAAATCCGATGATTCAATTTGGACATAAGACTTTTATCTTAACGTACATTTTTCCTAATTCAGCTTTGCATAAATTGTTCTCACTTATATTAACAACTCATATCTTTTTTAGGTTTGGTAATCTATCGAACCTCTACCTGTATTTTGTTATATTTATAAAAGTAGGATAAAATGTTTACTTCTGACAATGGGTTTGGTGGAGGGTCTAATATATCAAAATAAGCAGATAAAAACACACCCTGAAATCTTTTATACTTGAGCTACAACATATTCCATTATCTGTTCACAAGAGTTCTGTAAAACAAAAAAGGAGTAATTAATATTTTCCTACAACAAAAGTTACCAATTTTCATATGTAAAATTATTGGGAGCGATGACTTTATTTCTACTTCTTTTCTAAACAGAAATGTTCAATAATATTTTGTATTAGTTTGTATAAGTAGAGACGTGGCCCTTCTTTAAAAATTACAGTTTTAAAATTTTTGGAAATTTTTAAAATTAAAATAACTCCTTTTGCAAAGATACGTAAAGGTAAATTCAATCACATGACTTGATTGCGTCTTACCTTTCCTTAAGACACTAATCGAAAGATTTAGTAAGGTTTTTTTATAGTCACGCTTGTAAAGGTTAGTCACATTGCAATTAGATTCAGTAGTACCAAAATGAACTTCAATAACGAACCCACAATCCAGATTGTAGCCTGAATGGGTCAAAAGCAATATTTTATGTGGATTCTCGGTAAACAAATTCCTTTTGTTCACTTTTTTCATTTCCAATTGCGTACCCCTATTTCTACGTACGCCCAAGAGGTTAAACGTCCATAGTTTTAAAAACACTGCTGTAAAAAACAAAAAATGTACACACCCAGATAGGCTTCGTTCTAACAAGGGCATTAGTATTCGGATT
The DNA here is from genome assembly GCA_036971475.1 of Prosapia bicincta. Lineage (NCBI taxonomy): Eukaryota > Metazoa > Arthropoda > Insecta > Hemiptera > Cercopidae > Prosapia > Prosapia bicincta. The sequence goes on along the minus strand of JBAIZL010000003.1, from coordinate 13,719,171 downwards.
TGTTTTCTGCAATATTTACATGAAAATACAGAGGATTGCCCATTTGCAGTAGAATAATGCTGATATTATGTAACTGATTTTTACATCCAGATTCTTCTTAAAAATATCAATTGTAAATCATAGTAAATAGCCATATATATATATATATATATATATATCCCAAAACCTCCAAAGAATTATTATTATTAATTTTTAACCTTGTTTCTCCTTAAAAATGTCTTTTTTCTGGCTTCTCCTTTCATCATTCTACCTTTCTCTTATCTCTGACTATTATGACACAACAATTAGTATAGTTGGACAATATTGTTAGAAACTTGTGTCTCTCCCCCTAACTCTTTCCTTTTCTATGTTCTACATAATATCCCCTCCTTTCTCGCCTTTTTCCTCTCACTTCCGTCTGTCATTCTAGCCGCAACTAACGAGAGGGGATTTAAGTATCTCCATCCTCTTCCTCTCGCTATTCCTATCAATGCTCCGACTACACTCTAACTTCTACTTTTGTTTTTTTTTATTTTCTAGTCCATAAAGTCGAAACTATCAATTCCTCACCATCATTCACACCATTCAACCCGTTAACGTTTTCCACTCAGGATTTTATTTCTTCATAGATTAACAGTCAGGATACCTCTTGACTTACAGAGCAGATTAACTTCAAGTAAGCCAGTCTGTTCTAGCAAACATTAACTTCCACCCGCCGCCAGAACAAAGCGATCAATATGTATCTCCACTAGTCCAACCCTTAGCTTGTAGTCAGTGAGAAGTTTTGATTTTGTTTTACATTGGTTACAAAGGGTAAATTTATTTAGACCACTTTACGGTTTTGTGCCCTTAGTCTTAGAAAGATTTTTTCAGCAGGAAATTACCTCCCAGGGTGTTGTTCTCGCAACGGGGGTTTAATCAAAAAACCTCGATTTGGGCTCCCATACAGCGTATTGAAATTCTCTGCAAACCATGACACTTGCTACAACGCTGGACTGTCCTCGCGTTTGTTCTTGTATTGGCCCTGATTTGTTTGATTTATACTAATGTTAAAACAATACACTGTCTCAAAGATAAACGCATAACGTTGTATTATGTCATATATTATGTTTGCAGATTAACTCCAATAATTACAATTAACGTTTATCAAAATAAACTTATAAAGCTCCAAGAGTATTTTAAATTAGTAGCTACAAAGTGCTACTATATACTAGTGCTATTATGTATTATTTAATGTTTTTCCATAAGGTAATAAAATATTTTTAAAATTTAAAGGCTACATAATTTTTGTAGATGAGATATTTCAGACCATGCCACTTAAAAAACAATTACACTACCCATTAAGGGTAATTGTACATCCTTAAGGCATCATACCCTTAGGGATATTGTTCCCTAAGCCACCGACTATTATGTAGCGGGAATATTTATGTGTTTTATATTTTATTCTAAGGGTTGTGCTCTCGCGTAAAATCAGATTAATCTTTTTACCGCACTTGATTTACACGGTAAAAGTGATAATTTGTTACCAACAGTTATTAAGTACGTTTTTGTGATAGGTAAAAAAACGTTTGGTATAGTAGATTAATTTGAGTTTACCTATTAAGAACAACACACAATCCATTCCGTTATTTGACAACATTTGGCCATTCGGTGCACATATCCGAAACTACTATCTAATCCCTAGTAGTGAGAAAGGCTTGACGTACCTCCTACCTCTTTCTCTGGTTATTGATCTTCTTTTCTTATCTATTCTCTGACCACACTCTACACTCTGCTTTCACTGTCCATCTGTAGTGGATATTCTTTAAAAATTACATTGTTTTTAATTTGTTTGAAGTGTTCTAGAATAACAAAACCTCTTTTACAAAGATAGGTAAAATTAAATTTATCCATGAATAGTATAGAATGACCTGATTGCATTTTATATTTTCTTAGGACACTAATCCAAATATTTAGTAAGGAATTTTTATAGTCACGTTTGTAAATGTTACTCCAATTTCAATTACTTTCAGTAGTATCAAAATGAACTTTGCTCACGAACCCAAAATCTGCAATGTAGCCTGGATTTGCAAAAACATTATTTTATGCTGTTTTTCGGTAAACGAATCCCTTTTGTTCTCTTTTTTCATTTCCAATTGCGTACCCCTATTTCTAATTATCGACAAGGGGTTAAGCGTCCATAGTTTGAAAAACACTGATGTACAAAATAAAAAATGTACACACCCAGCTGAGCTTCGTTCTAGCAGTGGCAATGGGCATAAACATAAGCAGAATACACATAAACACACACACACACACACACACATATATATATCGTTCAGGATACGTCTTTGACATTGGGAGCTGATCTAAGTTATGTAAGCCACTCTGTTCCCTTGAACGTATTTTTCCACCCTCAGCTGCTCCAACGGGATCATTATGTATTTCCATTAGCTCTTAGTCGGTTTTAAGTATTCCCTAAAAGGCTATACTTCGATTAGTTTGACCCTTTTTATATTGCCTACAAAGACTAAATTTATTTAAATTGGTTTACTGCCTTTTGCCATCTTGCTTACAAAGTAAAATTTAGCAGGAAATTGAGTCGCAGATTCTTCTTCTCGCAACAGGGTTTTTTTAGTAAAAACCAAATTAGTTATGCATTAAATTCAAACTTTCCCCAAATCATGCCTCCTGCATACCTCTGGTCAGTTCTCGTGTATGATTGTGTTGATACATGTTTGTTTGATTTCTACTCCGGTTAAAATAAGGAACCTTTCACACACATATACGCCTAATACCTATTGTATTATGTCATATTTTGTGATGACCGATTAATTTAGATAATTAAAATTAACTTCTATTCAAGTAAATTAATAACATCCAAGGGAGTTTGTATATAAACATTACAAATTGTGTTAGTTTCTACTAAACAATTTTACCAAGATGTAAGAAAAATATTTGAAAAAGATATATTAGACTACATAATTTTGTTCAAGGGAATTTTCAGACCATGACAATAAAAACGCATTTAAAACACCCTTATGTTGACCACTAAGCCCTCGACTATCATGTTGCCAGAATATGTACGTTTTTTAAACTTTATCTCTGGGTTGTGTTCACGCGTATAATCAGATTAACGTTTTTGCCGCACTTGATTTACAAGGTAAACGTGATAAATAATTTCCTATAGTTATTAAGGGCGTTTTTGTGATAAATTTAAACAAAGTTAAGTATAATGGGTTAATTAGAGCTTAGCTAGTGAGAACAATTCATACCGGTAGATATTAGCAGACTTCACTCAAAACCTCACTATACACTAGATCATGATTGCATACACACTAGTTTCGACAACTATGTCCCCTTTAACCAAACACTGAGGAAAACGACATCTTTGTCGATATTTGTATGTATGAAATAATATAACTAGCGTAGTGAGATTTTGAGTGAACCCTTTTAATATTTACCGTTGTAAGGTTTTTTGCTTTACATAGACTAACTTATTCTCCCACTTTAACTCCTAATGCACAATCACCGCGAGGGTAGAAGGGTTTATTTCTAACATTATCTCTTCAACGAGATTTAGAGTTCTCTCCTTATGAAAAAACCAAATGTTTTATAGTAACCCTCTCCATGGATGTTAAATAGCTATGAGAACACAATTACTATAAATAATTTACAAATAACTAATATATAAGCAATATTTATCAAGCTCTCTGTTAGGATAAATACGAAATTTCAAATGAAACTTGTTTTAGATAGTGTAGTGTCCTGTCCCTATATCATGTATATATTGAGATTATGTTATATAATACAGTGTTTTACAAAGCTAGTAAAAAAGATTATATTTCTTGTATTAAATTACCGCTTAACTACAGGAAAATCCGTTGCTATGAATTGCTATGAATCCAATTGCTAATATATTAAATGCATTTAGTTACAGTTTAGTCTCGATATTTTGAGATGGATGAAATCGAGATCCGCTCGGATTACCGAAAACTCGGATTACTCGGAAATACGTTCATCGTATAAATTAGAAAAAAAAGTTCTAATAAATACTAATACTATAATAAGAATGCACAAAATACGATCATTGAACTTTGTTAATTACAGTACGTACATAGTGTTGCTTTTGAATACATTCTTCATCACGGTTTTTAAAATTTGGTTGCAAACAGTTATGTGTATTCTACGCTACGGTATTGCGTAGACGCTTTAGCAGAAGAACATCTGGTGGCGTGGGTTCTGTCTGTTGTCCATTACAGTGCAATTAGTACAGTTTCCAAGGCGGTCGTTCCTTTATTGAGACTAGTTTTTCCTCCTTTTGGTGCCTCCATCGAACGTTCATCTTTATTCTCGTCATCAATGCCTTCAGTAGATTTAGTTACCATTTCTGTAATCGTAACATCTGTCACAAGCTGTAAAAAAACAAACTATTTCCAAAAGCAGATGAATAATTTTAAATATATTTACTCTCACTTGAGAGCCCTTCTGGTGGTAACATTAAGCTTTTATTTTGTTGCATTTATTACTTTATGAATTTAGGTAATATTTATGTATGAAATAAACATTATTTCACTAGTTGGAAAAAACCTAAAGTTTTCTTTGTTTAACAACAAAGGGTATTTTAGAAATAATTTAAAAAGATTTTGCACAGTACTTTTATTAATTTGAATCATTCACAATTTACTAGAAAATGTAAACAATGTAACATTATTTTAATCAGTAAAATAATATTCATATTATAACAGAAAACAAATCAGTACAGTTGTTTAAGATTTAAAAAAAATTGTGAATTATATTATTAATAAAATATATTTAAAGGAATAATTGGTAGAGGTATAAGATTTCCACAGGCCATTATATCGAATAGTGTAACATAAAATACACCAGCTGACGGAGATGCGCGAGGGGGATTGCGCAGAAAGGTTTAGAGTTACTGGGCAACCATAAGCGTAGCTCATCTTCTTCGTAGGCGTTCGCTACGAGATAGTTCCATTATTGTCTATGAAAATGAATTCATAGGCTTTGTTTCTATTACGTTGTGTATTTAAATGATTCAATTAGTAACGTTTCACCGTGCTACACATACCCCGATCCAAAGCGGAACATTGGCAAGCAGCAATTAGTAACGTTTAACCATGCTCTACATACCCCGATCCAAAACGGAACATTGGCAAGCAACAATTAGTAACGTTTCACCGTGCTACACATACCCTGATCCAAAACGGAACATTGGCAAGCAACAATTAGTAACGTTTCACCGTGCTACACATACCCCGATCCAAAACGGAACATTGGCAAGCAACAATGAGTAACGTTTCACCATGCTACACATACCCCGATCCAAAACGGAACATTGGCAAACAACAATTAGTAACGTTTCACCGTGCTACACATACCTCCATCCAAAACGGAACATTGGCAAGCAACAATGAGTAACGTTTCACCATGCTACACATACCCCGATCCAAAACGGAACATTGGCAAACAACAATTAGTAACGTTTCACCGTGCTACACATACCTCCATCCAAAACGGAACATTGGCAAGCAACAATGAGTAACGTTTCACCATGCTACACATACCCCGATCCAAAACGGAACATTGGCAAACAACAATTAGTAACGTTTCACCGTGCTACACATACCTCCATCCAAAACGGAACATTGGCAAGCAACAATTAGTAACGTTTCACCGTGCTACACATACCTCCATCCAAAACGGAACATTGGCAAGCAACAATTATAAGCCACGTACTGCCATTTCAGCTAAGTGATTTACTATTAACACAACATATGATGTCAATACATCAAAATTTAAAAAACATCAACTTTGCAAACTGGCAAATTTGGCATTTAAGAAATACGTTTAATGTTTTTTTGTATATATTTTTATTATAAATACGTGTATTTATCATTTTAAATATTTTATTTTATCCTATTTCTGTATACTGCACTTGTCTATTTAAGGGCTAATACATTCATAGGCAATGGTACTTTTGTTTTGTTATTTATCACTTTACGTAATGTATTATTTATTAATTTATGCGTGTCAAAATGGTTTATATTATTTATTTCGTGTAGTTAATCAAGTTGTTGTTCTGATTTTGTTCACTATTTTTAAACATGCTTTAAAAAGATATTGAACATTCTACTTTCAATGAACCAAGATTTAGGTTAATTTCCAAATTTCTATCTCACATGTCAGTCAGGTAAGCCCGCTAAATCCGACTTATCCTGTCGTAAGGGACATTTTGTCTGCCCAGGTGTTTTCCTAATTTCTATTTAGGAAAAAGTATTGCCATTTTTAATAATATATTTCTATTAAATTATATATAATTTAATTTATAATATATCTTTTTACATTTCAAACTACATAAGTTTTTCTTTTTTTTAAAGCTACGCTTTTCAACACTTTAAAAATATTACTACATTTGATTTTCTTTCATATGAATGAAACATTTTATCATATAATTCCGTGATTTACCTATAGGCACCGCTGTGGGAGTTTGATTAAACCAAATCGGAACCCGTATATTGGCGAATAAATATTGTTACAAGATTGATTTAGTTTAATGAAAAAATATATTAAAATACACCCCAATCCTATAATAAAATTATTTACGACGTTTATATTGTGTTATTGATGTTTTGATAGTGCAGCTTTATCGTCATAGTAGAATTAAATTAAATAAAAACTAAAATTACTACTGTAGCATGATTTTAGGAAAACTTATTGCATAAGGTGGCAAAATGAAAATACCACCATTTTCCGCAATTATATTCAACCCTTTCGTAATAATATCAAATGATTTTAAATCAGTGTATGGGTAATTTTAACCATACGAAATATTATAATAAGAAACCGATATGTATTAGTTGAACATTTGACATTTAATAGTTAATAAATGAATGAATGAAAACTTTTAAATGCATTTGAATTTCTAATCTCTGTAGTTCTATAAAACCTCTCAAAAGAAATTCTTTTATAATATACGATGTTGTAGTTATTGTATACAGTAAAATGTGAAAGACTCTCTGAATTTATGAGCCCATTTTTTTTTCTACATCTTGACGACTTCCGACAGTCTCATTCATGACAATTTGTTCTTGTTGAAGATTGTTAAGAAGTTTGAGGAAACAGATCTGTTTGATCATTTTCATTATCTTTCCTTCTAACCTCGCCCTTAGGCCCTTTACACAAATCCCGCCTTTAGGCGCTTTATGTAGTCACAGAACACTATTTTGGTTCAGCTTACTTTATAATTCACGGAAATTCTAACGGTCAATCGGTCACAAAAACAAAAATGAATGAGGTGTATTTACGTTTTTAGCACTGCATTTTGCATTGAATCCCAGTCCTTTAAAAAGATATCTGGAGACGTAGAATCTAATTTCATAATTCCATTGCACACTAATAATCATTCACACTTGCCGGGTTAAATGAAATCATAGTGCGTGAAAGTTATTATAATCAAACTTATATTTATTTTACAAACACACTGTACCAACCAACTATAAAACTGTCATTTCTCCCTTTAGGTATTGGGGAAACAGATTATTGGTGTGAAAAGTGATTACTTCAATAATATTTTTTTGTAGAAATAAAAAGACTGGTTTCCGAGTCAAGGTTTGTTTTTTAATAATTTAGTGGTGACGTTTAGATAACACTATCTTCAGGCAAGTACGTATGAATAGTAGTTAATGTTAACACAAAATGATTAATAGCTATTATAAACAAATCATTTGATAGAATTGACATTCAACAAATGACAAGGAAATACACACAATATAATATAATCCTAAATTCAAGTATTTGTCATTTCCTTCAGCAAACTAAAATACGACATATAATACAAATAAAAATGATCCGTAGTATTTACTGTAAAGTTACCATTTTAGACTCATTACAAGAGACATATAAACAAACAAAAACGACATATTAAAATTTTAAACATTGTACTAATTATAACTATATTTTTTTAAATATAGTGAACTAGACTTACTGATATAACCCTAACCTACATAATCATCTAAAAATTTAGGCTCAAAAGTTTTAAAAACATAACGTTGGTTCTATTATATTCTGAAATATGGTTCAGTATTTAGCACTAAAATAAACATTACCCCTAAATAATACATACAGAAAATATTATAAATCATAAACAAACTAAAGTTTGTAAATATTTTAGATTGAACAAATGTACTAGTACAGAATTCAACAAACTTGTCCTTCCATAGCAAACACTTTTTACTCATTGTAATAGAACCTAAATTGTATTAAATTCCGACCAACATATATAGTAGACTTACAATGGCCATGTCCAGGAACAATTGCCCTGTCATGCGATTCTTACCTTTTGATGGGCCACCATAGCTCTAACCTACCTTTGCAGTTCATGTGTGTAGTGAATCAACAATGTATACGATGGGTCACAGTCGCCCTAGCTGTGCATTTTCATTCAGTAAATCAATTTATACTGCTTTTATTTTTAAAAATATCACATAGCAAATAAAATAAGTTTAGAAAATATTTTTAAATAGCCCGGGCATAGCCAAATGAATTAAAATTCAAAAACTCAGGATTTAAAGGGTTTAACAAACTCCAAACATTATTTTGGCTGAACATACAGATATAAAACCTCATTAGTAAAAACCTCATTGGACCCGCTACAAGTCTTCCTTAATGAGGACGTTAAAGCTATACAGGCTAATATAATATTTTTTTTTATTATAACATAAATTGTGTACATTTTAACCTAATTCTTTAGTATTTTTCCTCCCAATTAGTTAGGCCACAATTTATAACTACCATTCCTGTGTGTGTATATATAATTTAAAATAGGAGGGCAGTTTACTATTTACTATTGGACGAACTATACGCGAAGCGACTAATATTTTTTTAAAGTATTAAACATAGAGTAAACAAAATATATGAATAATATAAAAAATGTTAAGATATTAAGAATTTATTTTCTATTTAACAACTGTTTATTACTACAAGAATTTTTTATGCTGAAAAAAGGTGTAGTACACTTTTAAATCTTAATAATTCAGATAACATTAAAATATTTATAACCCAAACTTTGTGTCTATGATACACAAAATAATGACGGCTCACGAATTCACAAAACGATGTAGCCTATTGTCATACTCGTTTCAATGACTTACATCATATTTACCAGTGGCACTAATTTACAACTGCAACTAATAACTATTTTACACCTAATAATTTCACTGTCCTCAAGACCTGCACAATTAAATAGAATATTTTATTTCATATACTTAAAATATAGTAATTTATTACATTTTTACATTTATAAATCTCTTACTAATCATGTAATTTTTAATTTTTTCATGATTAATTTAAACATTGTATTGTATTTTTATTTACAGCTTTATATTAAAATGAAAAAGTGACCACTTTTATTTTTAAATCTCTTTTTCTCTCAAATTTAACACTGTTTCATGGATATTCCAAGGATAATTAGCATTTTCTCTATGAAAGTTTGTTTTATATTTATCTCTCTATATATTTGTTTCTTTAAATTGTTTAATTTTGTTTATTTTTATACAATTTCGGTTTACTTTTTTCAAATTATTTTTAAGTACTTATTATTTATTTTCTGACTTTTTTTTACCCATAAATCTCAGATATATCCTAAAGTCGTATTTCGTCTTCCCTTCTTTTCAAGTGAAAAGATTATAAAGAGTTTGTTAGAGCAATCATTTTTCACAAGGCACAAACACAACCCTAAGTTCAGCAATTTCTAAGCTTCAAGTGTAATTGTGTCATTCAACAATATCCTTCTCATTATTAACTAATATAACTCTATTGCCAGTTTCACTAAGCTTCGAAACATACAAACAAAATTCAGATATGTGAATAACTTCAGAAAGAGTTAGATTCAGTAAAAAGCCACTTTCTCCCAAAATTCGATGTGTTTGCACTTAGAGAAAACTCCCGAATTCTTCACAAAACACAGAACCGAAACTGAGACCCGAGTGTTTTCAAGCGATATTAAATAACGCCTCACTTTCTGCGCCAAATGCTTCACAATAAAGAAGTACAAATACAACATCTGCTTCGTTTACTTTTTTTTGTATCGTATGTCGATTCTAGAGTTTTTACTTTTATAGAAGGAAAAATAGAAGTCATTCTTGTTTCAAAGGACTTTCCCAACGAAATATTTAACTAATTTCACAATAAATACACATACACACACACAAACACAAATAAACAGGAGTTGTGGTTTTAGACCATTATATATGAATAACTTTTCCCATTGTGTGTGTGTGTGCCTGTTTATGTGTATGTTCAAAAGGGCAGAAATACCATTTGAAGCTCATAAGATTCGGATCAAAATATACGTAAAGAGTATATAAATTCAAAATGAACAAGACAGGCCAAGACTCAAATCTTTAATCCTGCTAGGTAACCTATAAGTTAGTCGATTTTTAAAGGTATTCTCGAGGCAAATAGTTTATAAAAAGAAACAGAACTATTTTTATCAGTTCACTCGCTCCCGTTTGGTGTATTGCGGACGTGTGTGTGTGTGTGTGTGTGTGTGTGTGTGTGTGTGTGTGTGTGTGTGTGTATGCGCGTGTGTGCGCGTGCGTATTTGTGTGTGTGTGCTGCGACGGGCAAAAAGGGTTGTCCACGGTCGTTGAACAGGTAAACGGGTTAACATAAAAGAGGTAAATAAGAAAGGGGGTAAATTAAATAAGTAAAGGGGTGAGATGAGAGCAAAAGGGATATCAAGGGAATTAGAAAATGTTGTATAACATTATTTAAAATTGTAAAACAAGCAAAGCCATCTAACAGGGGAAAAGGGCCTTAGCGATGGTACAGGTAATAAATATTTGTAAGGGAAAACGGTCAAAGTCACCCTAGAGTTACTATCGACATTTGAAAAGATGCAGGAGAGCGAAAGAAACCAAAAATCAAGAATAACAAAAATGCAGCAAAAGGCAACGTTAAAGGGGAAAACGGCCAGAAAAGTAAAACGGTTAAAATATCGATTTTGTTATCGAAAAATGTTCCCAGGTTAGGGAGTACAAAGACGAGGCACACAGATCTAGGATGAAAGCACTACGTCATTGCATGCCATCTGATTGGTTGACGTGGTGTGAGAAAGTATGTCTTGAGGGAGTTGTGCAGGACAAAGGGCATGGAAGGCATTCCGAGAGAGCGTCTGCTGGATCTTAACGGATCTTAAGTCGTGTAAACGACTCTGCTTAACGGATCCTAAGCAGAAATGTGTAAAACTTTGTCAAATTGGAACAGTGTTATCTAAATTTCAAAATTTATTAGTATTACTATTTTAAAATAACAATTAAAAAGGACAATTAAAAAATAACATTAAAATTAGAAGAGAGAGAGGAGGGTTTATAGCGGTAGACGGCGAACATATCAAGACCAGTGATCCAGAATAACAACGAGCAAAAGGTTTCAAGATGGCAACCTAAGGGAAGAAAGGCTTTGTGTTGAACGAGAGACGCAACCCACGCCAAGCGGACAAGGTGGCTATACAGCTGCTGAGAGAGGAAGAAACCAGCCAGCACAATCCATCACAAAGTCGGAGAAAGTAACTCAGGTCAGATTTCATCGTTAACTCTTTGCAAATAAACCAAAATTTGTTTTTAAAAATATAAAGAGGACATTAGAAAGTAAATAAATTTAAATTAAAAATTTAGATGCCAAGTTTTGAAATGATACATGATATGGCAGATGGCTTTGTTTAAAAGTGGGGGGTTATAGTCATAAGAGGGGGAAGTAACGCCACAAGATGGCTACAACCTTATAAGTAACTCTAGTAGTTTGAATTAAATGAAATAATAAGTGAAAAGAAAATTTGAAGTTAGGAGTTTAGAAATTGTTTAAATGTAAATGTAAATGACTAAAATTAAGATATTAAAATTGTTTATGAAGTAAAAAATAATAGGGTATTGAGATAAAATGTTTAACTAAATTATCCAAAATTAAATAAGTACCTCCAAATGTAAACAAACAAAATGGCTGTCCCATATGTGAATATTCCTGTCCATATGACTTGAAGGTCAAATGTTTTTGAACGTAAATCATAACAAATGAGCTGTTCTTTGTGAAAGAGATGGGAATAAATAATTAATTAAAATTAATTTTTGTTTTGATAAAAGGGTTACAATATTAATTAAGGAAAAGTAATTAAAATAAATTGTTGTTTTGATAAAAGGGTTACAATGTTAATTAAGGAAAAGTATATAAATAAATTGTTGTTTTGATAACATACACATTTACATTACATATTTGATTAAAATTAATTAAGTAAAATAATTGTGGTCTTGGGGAAAGTGTGGACAGCAAATGATCATTAAATTAAAATATAGTAAATATAAAACAAAAGAGTTTAGGTTTCAAAAAAGGGTTTTAAATAAGGCGTTATGTTGTAAATTATATAACGATATATATAGGTAAACAAACATAAATATTTGGGGTTAAAAACATTCAGTGGGTCTAGGTAAAACCTAAATTAAGTTTATTTATTCTCCTGTTTAGCTGTAAGAACTTATTTTATTTAAAATGAGAAATTGTGCCTAGGATAAGGAAATTTCATTACGTTGTTGGTAGTAACGAGGATTTAATAAATAAATTTTGAAAGTATATCAAATTTTTGAGTACAAGTTTTGAAAAGCTATTTAGTGAATTTTTTTATATTGTTTTGTTATTAAAATTAACTTGTTTGTTAAATGGAACAGATATGACGTAAATTCTGTAATTTCAAGAAGTAAATAATTTAAAATTAATAAATTAAAAATTTTATTTAGTAAATGTTTTGATATTGTTTTGTTATTAAAATTAACTTATTTGTTTAAATCAAAATATAGGAGGTAAATTCAGTAAGTCAGAGTAAGTAAGATAGCGTACTTAAAGATGGTATAAATTCTATAAATTTAAAGGCTAAATAAATTTTACATTGATAAGGGTAAATTTTAGAAAATAAAGGTCATTATGTTTTTGTCATAATTATGTTGTTGTTGTTGTCATAAATTTAACTTGTATAATTTAGGATAAATATAGGGAATAGATTCTGAAGTTATTTTAGAGTAAAAATTTGCCATAAGCAAAGGGATTTAAAAGGTAAACAAAGATCAAAATTTAAATATTCATGTAGAATTTTATATTTCTTTTATTTTATGTTTGAGAGGGTAATAAGCATCAGAACTTTTATCCAAAAATTGATATTTAAGTTTAAATCAGTAAATATTGTGTTTTTAAAAAAAGTAAATTCAATATTTAAAATTGTAATAAAATTTGAAAGAAATGCATACTGTGCTGTGCAGAAATAAATACTTAATTCTAAAATTAAAAAATAAATCATTTTATAACTAACTTGCAAACAAAAGACCGTTCATTTATTTAAACAAATTTCCTACACCCTCCTAAAGAAACAATGGTCATTTCGCTGCCAAGATGCCTTTCAAAAGAACTCTTTCCCCGGATAGACACAACCGTAAAGGGTTAAATCCCCAGCAAGTTAGGGTTTTCGAAAAATGTAAGTCCAGTGACTGGTCCAGATTTTGGCAAACATTCCTAGCTACGGCTAGGAGCGGCTCGTTTCAAAATTCTTACTCTGCAGCGGACGCCAGTGGAGGGTCTGCGCTTAGGAGCCAGTCCAGGAAATGGTTGACGGCTGGGTAACTAAGCGAACGATCTGGCGCGCGCGGGCGTGCCACGACCGTTGCGGTGTGTGTGTGTGTACTTGTGTGATTTTTAATTGCACTTGAAATCATATTTTTTAAAGTAAGAGCTTTTTAAGGTTCACTTACAAAACCAACCAAAACGTCACTGGGGATGGGATGTAGAAACTAAAGAATTGTAATCTGGAAAAAGAATAATGTTTCAGATAAAACCTCTTTAATGATATTCAGCTAAGCCTCTTCTTATTACGCATCGCTGCATTTCCGTCTTTATACGGAACATAGAAAGAAATATTTATCATGGTGTCCCTCAAATAAAATTGTTAAGAATAAATAATGTGTTGTGTTTACGAGTGAAGAAAGATTATTTAATTGAACCACGTTTCTACAAACATTTACTGTTGTCCTTTTCAAGTCATTAGTAAACTTACAGCTTAAAGAAAAAACAGCACAAATGTAACTCTAATGCCATCAGAAGACATTGTAAACGCCTTGTATATTAATTTCCTCCAAATACTCATTTTGATACTAAATGTAGCCTATAAAGAGAATATTGAAATTTGTGAGTTTGGTTTTATCAGGGCCAATGCTACGTTCTTTAATTAGGGTATAAGTTTAATAATAACTTGAAAATTATTTGTACACACGTCGAGAAATAATCGTTTTATACTGGATAAACAATCGCCTTTTTATTCTAAAAAGACTAATTAAGTTTAGAGTTGTGCTTAGTGGTTTAAATGAAACATGGGAATTTGAGGATGTGTGTTACAAACACTGCAGAACACATTACGACCTCCGATGTGACATTCATAACATTACTTCCGTTATCTGAAAATACATTTAAAACACGTTTGAAAAAGATTTTGGCAAATTGCTTAAGACAAACAAATATTGAAGATTTGTGAATTGGGAATGAATATTTGAATAACGAAAATCACCCTAAACTCAAGCGGGAATATTGCTTTGTATTATAGGCGTTGTTATACGGCTGAAGGTTATTTGGAAATAACCATAAAATGAGATATTGCTGCGCCACTATAAAACCCAGGAATGCACTAACCGTTTTCATCTACACGATAAATAAAGTCCTATGTAACGTGTCTCTTGAAGCAAGTTCGTGTTTGCTTCAGTTTTAATGAATACACTGTGATAATTGGTACTTTACAAATTTTCCTGAATGTATTAAAGCTTAGAAGATAATACTATATGAATTTGATTTTTAATTTTTCACTATATCCATTTTTTTCTGAAAAACACGACTTACAAATCAAATACCTACCGGGGTTTACTAGTTTTCTACGTTAAAGTATTTCATTACTACTAGATGTCCTACATTGTGTCTCTCTCATTCAAGTCGAATATATTGTGTTCACAATTACGAGGTAATTCGTATATATAGGTAACCTATATAGGTTGGGAATACGAGGCAAGCCATGGTAAATAATGCATTTTCAAATGAGCTCCCGCACTACTATCTGATCTACTAACATTTTTTTCTTATCATTCGACTATGCTTTTAAAAAACAATCCGTCGTTCATACCGTAAATTACTAACTGTATTACTTTCATACGTAAAAGTATATTGGTTTAATACAGAAGATCACAAAACTATTATGCTAGCGGGGCTTTACTGGGATGTATTTTTAAACATCTTAATCCCAATACGTGCTGTCGACTACCCGACACTGTCAACTACAGACTAAAAATGCAACACTGTAGCCTTTGTTAAACATAATGATACCTAGGCTAATTAAAGTTCATTTATACACTTACATTTCCTTGCTTAACCATTGATAGAACGTTTTATAAACCTGTCAAATATATGTATCCATGTTCAGAGAGTCTGTAAATGTTGTGTGTTGCTTCCACTTTGTGACAGAGAATCTTGAGTTTTCAAAATGCTTACTGAAGGTCTATGTTTAAAAAAAAGATTGATTATCAACTTGTGTTTTTTTCCTTACTGAACAAATCGTCTGTAGAGTATATTTTCCTATTACATATAGTTTTTCTGTTATAAAGTATTTTCGAATACCAATTACGATAGTAAACTTAGAATGATAATAAATTCGTATATACGTGGCAATACTTTTACTTTTATCTTAACATGTATATAGTTCTTAGAATAACAAGAGATATTAGTTAAATTGAATGTTTCGATAAATACGTGTTGGTAATTCCTCATATTGAAACGTTTGTTCTAACATTGTGTTCCTTATTACATCGTAGAATAAGAAGCAATTCGTTTCTGTGTTGGTAAATGTCTTAAATAGTATGTAAGGTTTTTGTTTTTTTCCAAATAAGTTTTGTAATAACACGTTTTTGTGTGTTAACGATTAAAACTAGTATTTTACAATTTTACGTATTTCATTTATGATATATTAGGTTTTACTTACAACCAATTTAGACAAAATAAATTATTTATGGAGGATGTTTGTAAGCTGTTCTATACAAGAGAATATGGTAATTTGTATGGAACATTAGGTCCGAGGGGCCAAATAACACAGTAAGTCTTATTGTATAAATTTTTATACCATTTAATATTATTTCCAGTTTATTTTTGAAATATATATATCCATTGTCATAAACTGCTTTAAAATAAAATTATCCTTTTTATATTTGACCTAATTTTGTTGTTTGTTTGGTTTATAAGATGATTGTAAATGGTAACAAGTAACAGCAGAGAAGGGGTTCAGCAAAAACATAAGACTATAACTCTCTAATTAGACCTAATAAATATTATACTACTAATTCAGTAGCACCATAGGCTGTAGTAGATATATAATCTACGAATGTATAATAATGAATTACCTTGGGGAATTTCATCTTGAAATGATGTTGGAGATATAATATTTAGAGTTAAATATACAATATATATTTTCACCTACCTTCTGATTAAAATGAAAAGTTGTATTCACGTGTCAATGCTCCAAATTAAATTTATTAGAAATATATATATATATATATATATATATATATATATATATATATATATATATATATATATTACATAATAAATTTGCTTTCTAATATAGTAATGTTTAGGAAGAATATGAAGCTTTTTATTCTTCTCCTATTTTAGGAGAAAGTAAAAAAAAACGTAATCGTTTAGGTGTCTATCGTCTACTTTCTGCACTTCCACCATATTCCTTCTCTGTTTTTAGTTTTTTTAAATACACAGTCTCTGCAGGAAGTTAACATGTAGGACCGCAACTAAGGGAAGTTTAATTACATTAATTTCGTTATGGTTAAAGGTAAATACAGTTGGGTATTGTATCTTTTACCAGTTTAAATATATTTAATTATAAAATAATTTACTATGCACAATAAATACCACTTTACGTAAATATTTTATATGGTATGGGATTTTATTATTATAATTAACAATGTAGAGTTATAATAGCAAATAATGTTTTGTTACGATTGCATTTTAAAGGCTTGATTAGACATTCGAAAACGAAATACATATCTTGAAAAAGTTCCAAATTTAAAAGCGTATATAAGCTCAAGTTCTAATGTTATATACTTCCTAATGACTTGTTTGATTTTTAGCATATGTAAGCTACTTGTTGAAAAGACTTACAGCAAGTTTAAACAGGTTTACTATTTAGGAAAATATATTTAGAAGTAAAGTAAATAGTGTCTGTTACACAGATATAACCCGTTCTATTTTCCACTAACAGCAAACTAGGGGCAACTATTTCACTTATAATCAATTGTTTGTATATTATTTACTAGCCTCTATGTGTGTAGGAAGGTTCCGTAATTCAGTATTATCACTTCTAGGATTTTGTTTTCTTCATTTCACGCCACTCCTAGTTTGAAAAAATAATCAGGTAAGAATAATATTGCAGTATGTGCAGATGGAGTTTGGCGGGATATAAATCAAAGAAACAACGGGAAATATTCCGTTTTTTCATCCCATTTTGTGTCGGTGAAGAGATTTTGTTAAATTACAAATCTAATTTTTGAGAATTGATTGTAATATTGTTTTTGTAATAATCACCGCTATCACAGTATTCTTCCTACGAGACAGCGTAACTAAACATAATGGAAACCCAATTCCAAATGAAACAATTCCAACATTGAACTGACACTAGGTAAAATATACATTATTTTCAATCGTTAGACAATGAGTTTGACATTTATTTAGTACGGGCTGTATTGTAAGTATCGATAAGGGAATGATCAATCACATTCAACTAATTGAACCCATAACACTCGGAGCATTAAGAAAAGGGTTTAGGCATAAATAAAATTCTATAATCATCTTTTACAATAATGTATGTGCCATGAAGGAAAATTAAATAATTTGAGCGTATTGTTGCTCGATTCTATACGAGTATAGTAAGTCCAGACTGACTGGCAAAGTAGAGACGAAACTATGTTATTTAGAAACTTGAAATGGTAAAGCGTTCCCGTAATCGTAATTCTCGTTTCATAACCTACAATTTCATGAAAAACCTTTGCACAAGCTAACACTTAATAAGTTGTCTTTCATGTTCATCATACAACGCCTGTACCTATTGGTTCATGTAAATTATCTGCTTTTAAAACTCGAAAAATAGCCATTAGAAAGAAAAACTACAGACTTTCAACCCACGGCTTAAAACTCGGCAAATATCCATTGGACAGATCAGCTGCAGCCTATAGATTACATACGCAATCACCTGTCTAAAATCCGGCAAATAGCAATGGAATAGAATAGATTCAGAGAACACTGGTTAAAACTTTAGCTAAGCTCTATCTAATAGACATTATTAAATAGACCAATCTGCACTAAATGCTAGCACAAGAATATGCCAATTAAAACGCGCAAGTACACTCTTCGGTTATGCTGGTTTTGTTATTTTTTTAAAAGAAAACTTTCTTCAATTTCCACGAAATGGGAATACCAATAATTAAAAATGTTTTAGAAACTTTCCGAAAACTTTTAATAAACAGAAGAAGTGATTTTAATATTATAGCGTTTCTCATTAGATTGGATTTAATTTTAACTTCACTGTACTTTGTTTAACTTCACTTATTACTTTTACAATTCTAAATTAATTCAGAACTTTTTATGAAAGAGAACAATAAAGACTACTAATCTCAAATTTTAATTATTTTAACTAAAGTCAGAGGTTTTATATCAACAGGTGAACAAGAGAGCACTAGTATTTAAATGCAGAAAAAAACAAATAGTCATTGTTTCCTGAGTAACAATACGTCATTATAAACTTGAGTGGAAAACAAAAACAACAAAAAGTATAAGGAGTATGAAGTACAAAATAATTATTCATATCAAAAATTATTATTATAAAATAATAGAAATCACAGCGTTTATTTTATGCAGTGATCTACCTTATAACATAATAATATAGTATAAAATTGTTATCAAACGAAAATATTTTGTTTGTTGCTTGAGAAAGCGCTTAGAACGAGCATCATCGGATTTAAGTAGTTTTTAACTTCATTCTAAAAAAGAAACACATGATTTGAAACAAAAAAACAAATACATACACCGCACAGAATATTACAGGACATAAAACATAACATGGAATTACAGAGGATTTAATTTAGGCCAAAATAGGTCCACGCCCAGTAAGAGGAGGGACCGAAAAACCTTCTGGTACCCAAGAGAAGGTTTCAAAACACATTATACCTTGTTCATTGTCTGAATTTTTTATGAAAGAAAAACTGAACCAAAATATACATTTTACTGTAAATACATTTCTTTAATACTGATTTAATTACAACAATATTTTATTGCTAAATAAAACATAGGCATGATAGTTGTTTTATTGTTTTATATGTCTAATAAGAAACACATACGCCTAAAACTTACAAGAAAACCCTGAGTACGTCCATATCAATATAACTACACAAACAGGACTATAAAGTAAATCTTTCTTCTAAAGAATCCCAATCATGAACACGTACTAACTACAAAGTATCTTTTTAAGGAGAGATTTGGTCTTCTAACAATATTAAAAGTTGGCTCACTGACATAATTCAATTCCTGAATTACATCTCATAAAGCACGAAGTGACACCACTAATGGCTCTTTCGGAACTCCTTTTTACAGTTCATACTTTAGCAATTTATAATCAAATCTATCATAACCAGGTACTTTGTACGTATACAACACAGGTTTGTATTGCTATAGTGTAACATCGTGTGCTTATACGTAGAAAGATCCCTTACAATATTATGTTTGTAAAGTGAGGATTAGTGGCAGATGGAAACGGAGGACATAGTTGTCCAGTGAGAGATAAGTTCTAACTGTAGTCGAAGTGCTATAGTATAGAGAATGTATGTGTAAAGCTAGTGAAGACTGGGGACACACATTAAAGGTACATGTTGGTTTAAAGGGTTTTAAATACAAGAACTACATTGCGTTACTTTAAAATTGCTGCATTTTACAGTTCAGGCTTTAGCTTTTTATAACCAAATTCAGCTTAACAAGATAATTTGAACGTATACAACTTTGGTTTATGCTACTAAAGTGTAACGTGGTGCTCTTATACGTAGAAAGATCCCTTACTGTGTTTGTAAAGTGTGGTGGGTGATAAATCTGCTAGTGACAGTTTAAACGTTTCAAGAAAAACGAAATTTATCAGATGGTAGAGGAAGTTGCTTAAGTACCCTGCACTGGCCAAACAAAGCGGATTCAAAGAATGTCAATTATGGCAGATGGAAACGGTGGACATGGTTGTCCAGTGAGAGATAAGCTCTGACTGTAATCGAAGTGCTGTAGTACAGAGTGCATATGTGTAAAGCTAGTAAAGACTTGGTACTCACATGTTGATTTAAGGGGGTTTTAAATAAAGGAACTACATAGTGTTAAATTTTAAGTAGAGGATTTTTTGGGAAACTTTAAAAATGAAGATAGATTTTGTGAGTCTGAAAAGTCAACTGCTAAAGTGTGGTTTTGTCATTAAAGAAGCAAGAGAGTAGAACATGTAGTTTAGTGAAATGTAGTGTGGCAAGTGGTGATAGGAATGATCGGCTAAAATGAATTCCGACGATCCCATGGTTCAAATGCAGAGTACAGTCGAGATAAAGACCAAAGAAAGAAAGAATCCCAACGCATAATGTACCTATGTACATGATACCACAAGTCACCATCCCTGGAGACACGATAGAACTAGAGACGCGAGGATCCGTAATCAACGAAAATGTTCAGAATGCACATAGATACGGATTTTTCCTATTAGTTTTAAACAATATTATCATTATATTTTTCATAAAGGTGTGCCTAAAGCTACTTCTTCTGTGTTAGTAAATTCCTCATGTTAACTTAAAGAGCATTTGCAATAACTCAAGTCAAGTGAAGTAACCGTCACTGCTCTCAGATCACAGTTTATGAAGTTGCATAGAATAATATAAAAGGACTTTATGAAGAGCTTGTGCTTAGACTAGTAGTTTTTTAAATAAATCAAAGATATTGCCCTATATAACACTTGCCCTATATTCGATTTAATCTCTGGTTCGCTAGTTCTAATTACAAAATGCAATAAAACTACGAAGTGTTGCCTAGAGTAATGTAACTAGGCGGAGAGAAGAGATGACGTCGCATCGCCAGAAATACCGGATGGTTGTTAGAATTATATTACACTTTATATAGAACTCAGTAGTATAACTACTTAGAATCTCGTAAAACAAGAGAAGAAATGTTACAACTTTTAGAGATACCTAGAAGAAGAACAATTTTGTAAAATAGACTAACTGTACGTGCACTTTCATAAATATACATCCCGTAAATAAAAAAAAAATATTAAAAAACTTAGTTTCTATTGTCTTTTGTAAAACTATAAAAAAATATGATAAATGTAATAAAGTCAAAACAACAATATTTTAATCAGGGTTTTTTCAATTTTGTCGCATTTCGACCATTTACATGGTCCTCTTCACGGGCGTAGTTAGGGGTAGATATTGATATATATCCCATCCTTGAATTTTACGAAGTAGAAAATATGTACAAGAAATCTAAATAGTAAAAACACTAGGTTGGGGAGTGAGTACCCCCCATTATGTCTGTTTTTTTTTTTTATTAAAATGGCGTTTGTATATGAGCTCCCCTATCAATTTTGGGCTTAATGACTAAATAATAGGCTTTGTTGCATACTGAACAGTTTTATTTAATTTTAAATGCTCTTACAACTATTAATTGGGAGTTTTGAGAAGGTTGTTTGTTAGAATTACTCGTCTTAGGATATGATAGGATATTTCTTGAAAGTAATAAATAAATAACGCCGATATATCTCTTGCCTTCTTTAGTTCATGCTATCCTTACTGATAAGGAAAATCAACATATTTAAACAGCTCACCTTGATGAAAATATTTAAATTCTAATTTCCAAGACTTATGTTGATGTTGCGAGGACGGCGACCGTTTTGTAGTTTCGCTTCTAATCATCAAGCTTTTAACTGACACAACGTTCAACGCTTTGACATTTCGTTTTTTAATATTTACTTTGGTAAAAGAAATTCCAACAAGATTGAAAACTTTCTTGTTCGGAAGAAAAGTGTATTAGGTTTTTCACGTATTTCTGTGTATTATTTCTTTCAAGTTAGTTTAATTTTATTTAAATAAAATAGTATAAAAAAATTCAATTCCTTCAAAATCTTGTTTTAAAGTTGTTTTTATTGTTCTACCAATGCTTAATTTGTTTAAATAACTAGTTTAATTTACTGTATAGATCTGCACATGAAACTCAATAAATCTTGATTGCTTGTCCATAGCCTCTGGCCTTAATTCAATTTGTATTAATATCGTCCCCTAATTAAAAAAAAAAACATTCCCTCAAACTGGCCAAAAATTGCATAAAGATAAACCATTTACGCTGACAAATGTCACTTCAAGGCCCGAGTCTGCAAAACTCGCAAGAAACTCGGGCATTAGGTCTGCTATTGCGAGGCTTTCGAGTGTAAACTAAAATTCCTCTCTAAAAGCTGTATAGGCTTTGTACCAAATACCTCCTCCTCACGCGAAGGAACCATTGGTTGCAGGCGTTCCGTTCGGAGTCAGAAAAAGACCTTCAGTAGGGAAATTAAAAATATACCCTCGGGATTCGATGATAGACTGCCGTTCGTCCCAGAATCTCTCGCGGGTTTCGAAACACCCGCCCTCTTGGAAACGAGTTTCGTATTGAGGATCATGTCTGCCAACTTATTAAAGGAGTTAATGTCACGGAAGGGAGTTCACATTGCTGATAGTATTCTGCCAAATGTTTGTACGGTCTAAAAAGAACCCTTGGAAATTACAAGCGAAGCGTTAAGATTTACATATTTACCTGGCATTTAAAAATTTTAGTGACCCCTCAGTTGTCTTTGCATTTTTTTGCAAGCTGACTGAATTGATAAGAAACGGTTAAATAAATTATGTCTCAGCAAAGATTTATTGTGACTGATAAAATCACCTAGGGATTTCCTTATGCGTGAATCTACCTTAATCTTTAATAGACATGGTTTTTGCGTACTACCATGATGCCAGCTTCGGTGGACACTTAGATTTGGTGAAACACAATTCAAAATTAAAGATATATTTTATTTCACATCATTAGCTAATAGTGTCTAGCGAAAAAGGAAATACCAGGCCAGAAGTATAAGCTGGGTCTCCATTCCGCAGAACCACCAATAGGACCCATGGAAATAATTCACATTGACTTCGTCGGGAAACTCCTTCGCACTGGCAAGGGAAATACCATGATATTGGTCCCCTTCGTTCAACTCACCAAGTCCACTTAGTTATGTCATCTTCCTGACGCTACTACCCCCAATACCATTCAAGCACTCTCATCTCTTATCTTTTAGCATTTTAGATTTATGAAAATCATAGTTTCCGTTAATGCTTTCTGTTTCTCTTCTCAAGCATTTCGCAAGTTTTTTGTTGATCTTTGAATTTATTGATTTCAGGACTGTATGTGATTATAGGTTTATTGTCTCGTTATATTAGATTATTGTAGTTTTCAATTTTGTACATTTAATAAGCAATACAAATATTTCCTGTTTATATCAGTTTTACATTTTAAAATCTATTGTTATCATGTTTTTCTGTTGTATCTTTTAAAGAATTAAACAATTATATAATTAAATAATTCAGTTTTCTGCTCCTAAGCTCTATCTTTACACAGTTTTCGCTTATCAAACCCGTACTAAGTTTGAGAATATTACATGTTTCTAAATCTATGCGTATGGTTCACACATTACCTAGTCCGTTTTTTAAAAGGCTTGATGCTACTAGTTTATAAATATCATAAATTCAAAATTACTTTTGCATGAATCATCAATATTACTTATCCTTGGTTTTAACAAAAACCTAATTCCTGACTTTAGAAATTAAATATGTTCACTATCCCATTAAGAAATGTTATTTACTTGCCCAAAATATACTATGCGCAGGAAAAGAAATTATTTATGAAACTATCTTCCAATAACGAAAACATGTGTTTAGAAACTGGATTCCATGTTTTTTTACCTAATGTATAAATTGAAATAATTTCAATATTTATACCTGTTTTATATACAATTTAAATCGATTCAACAATTATATCATTATTTAAATAGATGGAACAGACTGGCGGTTTAACTTCTTTACGTATAAATTATTTCAAAATTGATGTATTGAAATAAAACTAAAAAGAAATTTAATTAAAAATTATTTGATACTGGAATAGTGAGAAATTATATTCAATTAAAATCAACAAAGAATAAAACAGAAATAAAGACAAGTAAATGTACCTTAAGTTAGGTTAAATTTGTAAATTTATATTTTGATTCATAAACATTCCTCTTATAGAAAATAAAATTATTAATATGTAGTAATTCCAAAAGATATGCAGGTTATGTTAAAACAGGCTATAATTAGGAAATGTTAGAGTATGGTTTAGATATAAAATTCAACAACTAATGGGTGGTATAGTTGATTGTTTAACAATCAAATTGGTGGCGAAAAAGGTGGAGTATTTTGAATTAAAATTAGCCCACTTGAAATATAATTTGAATAATTTGTAGGAAAACGCTAAAACATTGAAGCTCTTACAAAGAACAACTAATCTTGTTCGAATTGATTAGGGAAACACTAAATAGAAAATAAATCCCTATTTGAAAACAATGAATAATAATTATAGAACCACAACAATAATTAAATATAATTTATATGAACTTTGAGACAGATTTTAAGTATCCGAGGTACTATAGTTTTGACAGAACAAATCTAATGTAAGACTTAGGTTCCTAAACTGAGGGCAAAGACCCACTCTCGCTCTGTCTAAAAGTCTACAGATAAGGAGATAAGGACTCACGCTCCGTCGGTCTGTAAGTAAAAAGGTTCAGGCTGCGACTGTGAACGTTCGTTCAATAACGGTCGTTTCTAGTGAATAGAATGAGTCGTTTTAAACAGAAACTAAAGATCGAAAAGAACGCCCATTCGATGTATACTTGAGTTATTTACGTGTTTTCCGAAATAAACGTACGTTCGTTTTAAATATGTGAGTTGTTTTAAACAAACTTTTGTACTGCGGTGGTGGACCATGAACGCCAAGGGGTCCATTTAATTATTTGTTTACGTTAGTAACATTGTAAACCTACATGGTTTTCATTTAATTTTTATTACGTCAAACATTAATTTCTGCCTGAGTGTTTTTTGTCAAAGCAATTTGTTTTTAGGGTGTATTGTAACATATATTATCTCACAAATGTATGTGTGTATGAAATAAAACGTTTTACTCAGAAGCCTGCTTAGACTTTTTTCATAATTTAACTTTGATACTTTTTTCAAGGATTGTCCTTTAATTTGAATTGAACTGTTTTATTAATAAAATCGGGTCGTAATTTTGATTTACTCTATATGGTACTTAATTGCATATTATTTGTATCCATTTAAAGTGGCGAGGTTTACAAAATCAAAATAATTTCTCGTTCAAGAAAAAATTATCACACCTCATTTACATATTTGCGACAGCTAACTCACAAATAGGGTACTTGAATGATAAATTATTCCAACATTGTAAAAATGCGTTTAATGTAATCATATAACAATACAAACTTATGTTTCTATATAGAACAAAATCATATGAAATTTAAAAACCTTTTTATAGATGCTTCGCTGACACTAATACGTCACGTTCGGGAGTAGAAAAAAGTCGAACATTGCGGATTACAGGATTTATGTTGGAGTACGTGTTGAGAATAAATGAAACAAAAATTGCAGTTTATTATGATTATTATTCTTCAAACAAGAATTTGCGTACCCCTATTTCTACGTACGCCCAAAGGGTTAAACGTCCATAGTCCGAGAAACACTGCTGTAAAAAATAAAAAAATGTACACCCAGATAGGCTTCGTTCCAGCAAAGGGCATTAGTATTCGAAATTGTATTTTGCAATATTTACAGGAAAATACAGAGTATTTTCCACTTGCTGTAGAATAATGCTATTATTATGTAACTGGTTTTTAGATCCAGATTTGTTAGTCTATTATATTATTTTTTAAAATATCAATTGTAAATCATAGTAAATAGCCATATATATATATATATATATATATATATATATATATATATATATATATATATATATATATATATATCCCAATACCTCCAAAGAATTATTATTAATAATTTTAAACCTTGATTCTCCTTAAAAATGTCTTTTTTCTGGCTTCTTTCATCATTCTACCTTTCTCTTATCTCTGACTATTATGCCACAACAATTAGTATAGTTGGACAATATTGTTAGAAACTTGTGTCTCTCCCCCTAACTCTTTCCTCTTCTATGTTCTACGTAATATCCCTTCCTTTCTCTCCCTTTCTCTCTCACTTTCGTTTGTCGTTCTAGCCGCAACTAACGAGAGGGGATTTAAGTATCTCCATCCTCTTCCTCTCGCTATTCCCATCATTACTCCGACTACACTCTAACTTCTACTTTCGCTACTTTTGTTTCTTTGATTTTCTAGTATCGAAATTAGGTTTTATTAAAGATAATTGCTTTAGAAATAGATAACGGCACAATATCCCTTCTCTCTCCGTTTCTCTTTACCTCTCCCTTCCGGTTTTTTACTGTCCATAAAGTTGAAACTATCAATTCCTCACCATCATTCACACCATTCAACACGTTAACGTTTTCCACTCAGGATATTATTTCTTCATAGATTAACAGTCAGGATACCTCTTCTTGACTTACAGAGCAGATTACCTTCAAGTAAGCCAGTCTGTTCCAGCGAACATTAATTCCCACCCGCCGCCAGAACAAAGCGATCAATATGTATCTCCACTAGTCCAACCCTTAGCTTTTAGCCAGTGAGAAGTTTTGATTTTGTTTTATATTGGTTACAAAGGGTACATTTATTTAGACCACTTTACGGCTTTGTGGCCCTAGTCTGACAAATATTTTTTCAGCAAGAAATTACCTCCCAGGTTGTTGTTCTCGCAACGGGGGTTTAAGCAAAAACCTCGATTTAGGCTCCCATAAGGATACAGCGTATTGAAATTCTCTGCAAACCATAACATTTGCTACAACGATGTACAGTCCTCGTGTTTGTTCTTGTACTGGCACGGGTTTGTTTGATTTATACTAATGTTAAAACAATACACTTTCACAAAGATAAACGTATAACTTTGTATTATGTCATATATTACGTTGGCAGATTACCTCCAATAATTACAATTAACCTTTATCAAAATAAACTATAAAACTCCAAGATTATTTTAAATTAGTAGCTACAAAGTGCTATTTAAGTGCTATTATATACTGGCGCTATTATGTACTATATAATGTTTTTCCATAAGGCAATAAAATATTTTTATAATGTAAATAGAAGTCTACATAATTTTGTAGAGGAGAAATTTCAGACCATGCCACTTAAAAAAGAAATTACACCACACTTTATGGGTAATTGTACACCCTTAAGGCATCATACCCTTAGGGATATTGTTCCCTAAGCCACCGACTATTATATAGCAGGAATATTTTTGTGTTTTATATTATATTCTAAGGGTTGTGCTCTCGCGTACAATCAGTTTAATCCTTTTCCCGCACTTGATTTACACGGTAAAAGTGTTGATTACCAACAGTTATTAAGTACGTTTTTGTGTTAGGTAAATAAACGTTTTTTATAGTAGGTTAATTTGAGCTTAGCTATTAAGAACAACCCTAAATCCATCCCATTATTTGACATCATTTGACCATTCGGTGCTCAAATCCGAAACTGCTATCTAATCCCTAGTAGTGAGAAAGGCTTGACGTACCTCCTACCTCTTTCTCTGGTTATTGATCTTCTTTTCTGATCTATTCTCTGACCACACTCTACACTCTGCTTTAACTGACCGTCTGTAGTGGGTATTCTTTAAAAATTACCTGGTTTTTAATTTGTTTGAGATATTATAGAATAACAAAACCTCTTTAAAAAGATACGTAAAGTTAAATTCATTTATGAATTTTATATAATGACCTGATTGCATTTTATATTTTCTTAAGACACTTAAGCAAATATTTAGTAAGGACTTTTTATAGTCACGTTTGTAAAGGTTACTCCAATTTCAATTACTTTTAGTAGTATCAAAATGAACTTTTCTCACGAACCCAAAATCCGCAATGTAGACTGGATGGGCAAAATGCATTATTTTTTGCTGTTTCTCGGTAAACGAAGTCCTTTTGTTCACTTGTATCATTTCCAATTGCGTAGCCCTACTTCTACGTATCGCCAAGAGTGTAGGCGTCCATAGTTAGAGAAATTCTGCTGTACAAAATAAAAAATGTACACACCCAGCTGAGCTTCGTTCTAGCAGTGGCAATGGGCATAAACATAAGCAGCATACACATAAACACACACACACACACACACACACACACACACACACTCATGTTTATACATACATATATATATATATATATATATATATATATATATATATCGTTCAGGATACATCTTTGACATAGGGAGCTGATCTAAGTTATGTAAGCCACTCTGTTCCCGTGAACGTATTTTTCCACCTTCAGCAACTCCAACGGGATAATTATGTATTTCCATTAGTCATACCCTTAGCTCTGAGTCGGTTTTAAGTATTCCCTAAAAAGAGCTATACTTCGATTAGTTTGGCCCGTTTTATATTGCCTGCAAAGAATAAATTTATTTAAATTGGTTTACTGCCTTTTGCCCTCTTGCTTACAAGGTCAAATTTAGCAGGAATTTGACTTGCAGATTCTTCTTCTCGCAATAGGGTTCTTTTAGTAAAAACCAAATTAGTTATGCATTGTATTCAACCTTTCTCCAAATTATGCCTCATGCATACTTCTGGTCAGTTCTCGTGTGTGATTGTGTTGATACATGTTTGTTTGATTTCTACTCCGGTTAAAATAAGGAACTTTTCACACACATATTGCGGCGGGCTGTATTCTCTTGGAATACATACCGCAAAGAGATAAAATTTAAAACATAAAGAGTTTAAATTTCTTTTAAGTAAAACAAACCGAGCCACCGTAAGAAGGGTTAGAAACTTAAATTTAAGGCCGTTTGCAAGGGGAAGATGGTCAAAATTGACCTAGAGTTACCATCGACATTTCCAGAGATAAAGCAAGACGAGAAAAATCAATAATAAAGAATAATAAAATTTCATCAGAAGCACCCTTAAAGAGTTATACGGCTTGATTGAAAAAGTGGATAGAATCGATCTGAATATAGATTCTGCGAGCCGTTAAGAAATAGTATAAAGGAAGATGCGCGCGCCGGTCAGGCGACATCGATAAAGATCCTTATTGGTTGTCAACTCGTGGGAACGGACTGCAAGGTGGGAGAATTTCCCTGTTTGAACAGAAGCCAAGCGTCCTTAAGCCCCAGCGAAACCAGGACTCTCGAAGGGTAAGGACGTTGTCGGGCGTAGCTCCGGTAAAACAATGAGTAATAGTTTTGTTACCGTTAATAGTTCAAAAATTATGAGTGGCTAGGGAAAGTTCGTTTCGTTGAGATGTCGTGACGCTGTGTTCCGAAAATGGGGCCCTTTCGCATATCAAGATCGCGGCGAAAGAGGTTTCCCCATAAATTTCCATCAATAATGTGCGAGCGTCGTAAAATGTGTGTGTTGCAGCCTTACTAGAAAGACAAGGCGATGTGAACAGTGGTAACCTAGCAAACAGTTTTAAAAAAGTGATTCTAAATTTCTAACAAATTTAAACATAATTTAACTAACTTGATAAACGTTTTAAAAGATTTTTCTATTTCTTTTCGGTGTTATAAAATGCCCAAGAACTGTGTTAAAAAAAGGGGTTAAAGCTAAAATTTTATTAGTAACTGTTAAAATTTAAAAGAGGTGCGAAAGTCATCGAAGAAAGAAGATGGGAGAGTTTCAAACAAAGGGTTGAGCAAGGGGATCTACCTGAGGCGTACCAGAAACACAAAGGGATGGAGGATTTCAAAGATGGCGGCAACGCGTGGGAAGTCATCAAAGTATACCTGCGTGGGAAGGATGCAACATCCAAGCCGGACCTTCCCCACCCCCGCTGGAGAACAAAGGGAGAGACGGAGAAGAGAGGGAGAAATAGGCAAGCCGTGCGTTGTGGTGGATTTCAGGTCAGATCTATTTTTGTCTTCCCTTTGCAAATTAAAAATTTTAATTTGAAGAATTTTTTCTTAATTGGGAAAATGTTATAAAATTTAAATAAATTTTCAAACCATTAACAGTAAACTTTGAATTTTATAAGTAAATGCTGGTGGCTTTGTTTTAAAGAGTGGGGGGTTTCAAGATGGCGATGCCAGAAAAGCAAGAATTATGTTGCATTTCATGAATGTAAGGGAAATAGAAATTTTAGGTTAGAACTTATGTAAAGGGTAAAGGGTTTTTAAATAAACAAATCAAAAAAAGGGATTTAAATTATTTAAAGAGTTAAAATCTTATGAAGGTGTAAAGAATTTAAATAAAAGATGTGTTGAAATAAAGTTAAATATAATTTGCTAAAAGTAAATATCCAAGATGGCGGAAAAAGGCCATTGTTTACAACAGCTGATTGGGAAGGTCATGCTTTAGTTTCATGTACTCCTATAAACAGGAGTGTTATTTCATATAATTAAATTAAACTGAATTGTTATTTTATTTAGAAGGAGTCATTACGACATTTTTCCATATGGAACAAATTGACATAAATTGTTCTCATTTAAAATAAACAAGGGTTATATCAAATTGAAGCTATTTAATTTAAACTTTGGATTTTATTTAGAAAAGGGTGAAATTATATATGTGTATTAAATAAATTGAATCAAACCAAGGTTTGAGTAAAAATAAAGGGTTATGATTTTTGATATGTGTAGATTTTAAATATTTTAAAAATGTGCAACAAAAGGGTTAAGTTAAACAAGAGATTTTAAAATTGTAAGTGGGTCTAGCTAACCATAATAATATGTTAAAATAAGTTTTTTCTTTTTTGAATTATAAGTATATATTGTTTATTTCATGATTTATATGTATGTAAAATAATATGTTGGTGATAGGGACACTTAGAAAGAAAAATGAAATTTTTGCAAATTGGTTTAAATATAAAGTATATAATAAAGGCAAATGGGTTAGTAGCCATTTAGTAAAGGTTAGTCAGGATTTATTAAATATCAATTTCCTTCAGAAATTGCATTGATAAATTTTAAATAAAATTTAATTAAATTTCAGTATGTATAATTTTCATGCCGAAAGGGTTAATTCAAATGAGAACCAAAGGGTTTTTTATTTTATATCAAAAGGGTTAAATAAATTTTAGTAAATTTGTAAATTTCTTTGTGAATGATCAAGGATCAGTTTAAAAGGGTTTAACTATGTTTCAATAAATATTAATAAATTTCATTATGTGGATTTTCATGCCGAAAGGGTTAATCAAAGAGTAACCAAAGGGTTAAATATTTTCTAGTAAAAGGGTTAAGTGAATTTAAATAAATTTGTAGGTTTTGTAAATGAGTGAAGATATGTTTAAAAAAGGTTTTATATAGGTTTCAGTAAACGTTTGAATTAAAATATGTATTTAAATATTATAATTTCAATTGGGAAGGTGTTTGAATTTATTCAGCAGATGTTTTAACAATTTTTATAAATTATGATTTGTTGTTCAGTAAATATTTTGATAATCTTGTAGGGGATATAGCTATGTTTTATATGTAATTTTTGTTTCTGTATGGACTTGATAATTGGTTTTTATATAATCTGATATAATTTATGAAATTGTTTTTAGGTTGTTTGGTAAAATTGAGTAAAACTTTACCTGTTAAAACAAATAGAAATTGAATTTTAAAAAGGTCATTTAAAATTGATAAAGATATAGAAAAAATTTTATCATTTACATTGCTATGTAAAATATGGCCATAAATAAAGTAGTGTGTTTAGAAAGTTTAACTAATTGAACAAAATGTGAAAAGTAGGGATCTTTCGGAGGGTGTTGAAGAGCAAGGCTTTGCTTGAATCAAAGTGAATATTTGTAATTTGTAACAATTAAATTTTCAGTAAAAAGTTAAGTAAACAAAACCAAATATTGACAATTAAAATTGCAAGGTTGAGAACCTGGGATACTGAAATAAAATTAGGACAAGCAGTAAAGGGTTGTTAAAACGTCACTTAAGGGGAAAGAGAAATTTTAATTTGAAGATAAGAACAAGAATTTCAGGTAGTAAAGGGTTATATTTTCGACAAGTAAGATTGACCGTTAAGTAGAGCAAAGTTTTACGCTTTGGTATACTCCGATTGAAAGAAAAATAAAATCGTAAATTCTTAATTTAAATTTTAATGTCAACTAAAATAAGCAGAGTATGGTTTCTTAACTGTGTTAGAACCAACACAAAGGATATTTTTAAGTCAAATAAATTGCAGACTGTGCATTGTAAAATTAAATTTTAAATTTTTTAAAATTAAAAAATAAATATTTTTTAACTAACTTGCAAACAAACTGAGTATTATTTTAAACAAGTTTCTTACACTCTCCTACAGCTGATATGGTCATTTCGCCGTTTAGATGTCTTTCAAAAGAACCCATCCCCCGGGATGACTTACCCGTTAAGGGTAGAATCCGCAGCAAGTTAGGTTTTTTCTTTTTTAAGTCCAGTGACTTGTTCTCTGGCAGATTTTGGCGAGCATTGCACAGCGTTCGTGGTTTTGGCTGCGAGCGGCTCGTTTCAAAATTCTTGCTCTGCAATGGGCGTTTGGTGGTCGGACTTGCGCGCGCGTGTTGGTCAACGGTAGGGTTGACGGCGCCGCGTAAGTGGTGGCCCGGTCCGTTGCAATATACGGCTAATATCTATTGTATTATGTCATATTTTGCTATGACCGATTAATTTAGATAATTAAAATTAACTTCTATTCAAATAGATTAATAAAATCCAAGGGATTTTGTAAATAAAAATTACAAATTGTGTTAGTTTCTACTAAACAATGTTTTCCAAAATGTAAAAAAAATTTTCGAAAAAATATATTATACTACATAATTTTGTTCAAGAGAATTTCCAAACCACGACAATCAAAACGCCTTTAAAACACCTTTATATTGTCCCCTAAGCCCTCGACTATCATGTTGCCAGAATATGTACGTATTTAAAACTTTATATCTGGGTTGAGTTCGCGCTTATAGTCAGATTAACGTTTTGCCGCACTTGATTTTCACGGTAAACGTGATAAATAATTTCCTATAGTTATTAAGGGCGTTTTTGTGATAAATTTAAACAAAGTTAAGTATAATGAGAGCACAAAGTTTAATTAGAGCTTAACTAGTGTGATCAATTCATACCGGTAGATATTAGAAGACTTCACTCAAAACCTCACTATACAATAGTTTATGATTGCATACACACTAGTTTCGACCACTATGCCCCCTTTAGCCAACTACTGAGGAAAACGACATATTTGTCGATATTTGTATGTATGAAAATATTTACCGTTGTAAAGTTTTATGCTTTACATAGATTAACTTATTCTCCCACTTTAACTCCTAATGCACTATCACCGCGAGGGTAGAAGGGTTTATTTCCAACATTATCTCTTCAACGAGATTTAGAGTTCTTCCCTTTTGAAAAAACAAAACTTTTTATAGTAACCCTCTCCGTGGACGTTAAATAGCTTTGAGAACACAATTACTATAAATAATTTACAAATAACTAATATATAAGCAATATTTATCAAGCTCTCTGTTAGGATAAATATAAAATATCAAATGAAACTTTTTTTAGATAGTGTAGTGTCCTGTCCCTATATCATGTATATATTGAGATTATGTTATATAATACAGTGTTTTACAAAGCTGGTAAAAAAGATGGCAATTTCTTGTAATAAAAATTACCGCTTAACTACAGGAAAATCCGTTGCTATGAATTGCTATGAATCCAATTGCTTATATATTAAATGAATTTAGTTACAGTTAAGTCTCGATATTTTGAGATGGATGAAATCGAGATCCGCTCGGATTACCGAAAACTCGGATTACACGGAAATACGTTCATCGTATAAATTAAAAAAAAGGTTCTAATGAATCCTAATACTATAATAAGAATTAACAAAATACGAACATAGAACTTTATTAATTACAGTAAGTATATATGTTAGTGTTGCTTTTGAACACAATGTCCATCACGGTTTTTAAAATTTGGTTGCAAACTGTTATGTTTATTCTACGCTACGGTATTGCGTAGACGCTTTAGCAGAACATCTGGTGGCGTGGGTTCTGTCTGTTGTCCATTACAGTGAAATTAGTGCTGTTTTCAAGGCGGTCGTTCCTTCATTGAGACTAGTTTTCCATCCTTGCGGTACCTCCGTCGAACCTTCATCTTTATTCTCGTCATCAATGTCTTCAGTAGTTTTAGTTACCATTTCAGTAATCGTAACATCTGTCAAAAATTGAAAATAAACAAACTATTTCCTACACCAGATTATTAATTTTAAATATATTTTTTCTCACTTGAGAGCCCTTCTGGTGTAACATTAAGCTTTTATTTTGTTGCATTTATTACTTTATGAATTAAGGTAATATTTTTGTATGAAATAACCATTATTTCACTAGTTGGAAAAAACCTAAAGTTTTCTTTGTTTAACAACACAAGATATTTTAGAAATAAATCAAAAAGATTTTGCACAGTACTTTAATTAATTTGAAGCATTCACAATTTACAAGAAAATAAAAAACGTAAAACTGAAACATGATTTTATTCGGTAAAATATTATTCATATTATAACAGGATTCAGAAGACAAATCGGTACAGTTGTTTAAAGATTTAAAAAAATTGTGAATTATATTATTAATAAAATATATGTAAAGGAATAATTGGTAGAGGTATAAGATTTCCACTGGCCATTATATCGAATAGTGTAACATAAAATACACCAGCTGACCGAGATGCGCGAGGGGGATTGCGCAAAAAGGTTTAGAGTTACTGGGCAACCATAAGGGTAGCTCTTCTTCTTCGTAGCCGTTCGCTAGGAGATAGTTCCATTATTGTCTATGAAAATGAATGCATAAGCCTTGTACTATTATGTTGTGTATTTAAATTATTCAATTAGTAACGTTCCACCGTGCTACACACACCCCGATCCAAAACGAAACATTGGCAAGCAACAATTACTAACGTTTCACCGTGCTACAAACACCCCGATCCAAAACGAAACATTGGCAAGCAACAATTAGTAACGTTTCACCGTGCTACACATGCCCCGATCCAAAACCGAACATTGGCAAGCAACAATTAGTAATGTTTCACCGTGCTACACACACCCCGATCCAAAGCCGAACATTGGCAAGCAACCATTAGTAACGTTTCACCGTGCTACACATGCCCCGATCCAAAACCGAACATTGGCAAGCAACAATTAACAACGTTTCACCGTGCTACACATGCCCCGATCCAAAACCGAACATTGGCAAGCAACAATCAGTAACGTTCACCATGCTACACATGCCCCGATCCAAAACCGAACAATGGCAAGCAACAATTAGTAACGTTTTACCGTGCTACACATGCCCCGATCCAAAACCGAACATTGGCAAGCAACAATTAGTAACTTGTCACCATGCTACACACACCCCGATCCAAAACCGAACATTGGCAAGCAACAATTAGGAGCCACGTACTGCCACAAAAGATTTTCGGCTAAGTGATTAACTATAACACAATACGTGTTAATATACTTTATATCCTAAACCCGCTTTTTTAAGAGTTCTTGACACAAAACCTATCACTTGTAATCAGCGCTGTAGATATTTTTGCTATAACTGGCTGGCTATAGCATTGTCACGCGTCAGTTTGTAAAAGCGTTCACATCCCCTCATTTGGATGTGTCAGTGTGACTGTTTCCACAAACAGGTTTTTTAATTAAATAAATACATCTTGCATCTCTACATCCTAAACCGAGGGTTGCACCTTCCTTGGATGCTTCAACAGGGGTTAGAATTCTCCAGCACATTGGTTCGTAAAGGGAGAAAAATAATTCACGAACCCTAAGAACTATTTAAATTCTCGATTTTCCTTTGGAATTGGAAATTCGTGAATCACCTGTAGATTATCTGGGTCTGATTTTCCCATGTTTTGGTAAATTATATAGCCTAAAAACGTCATCTTGTTTTGGCAAAAGAATATTTTTTCGGATTATTTATTGTGTTCCTCCCTAAATTTGAAAAATATTATTTGTAAGGTGGAAACAAAACAAGCATTATCAATACATTTAATAAAACTATAACGTTTAGTGTTTATACTCTTGGAATAAATGTTTGCTCTTGTCTGTATAGTCTACGATTAGAATCTCTAGAAAAGTTCCTGAAAATTGGTGCTCAGGCCAAGTAACTGTCCCTCAGGACTCAAAGGCTAT
Organism: Prosapia bicincta; assembly: GCA_036971475.1. Lineage (NCBI taxonomy): Eukaryota > Metazoa > Arthropoda > Insecta > Hemiptera > Cercopidae > Prosapia > Prosapia bicincta. Next base: position 13,682,743 of record JBAIZL010000003.1, on the reverse strand, counting down.
CCCTTTTAAAAAAAATATAATAATGAGTTTACATGTAAACTGAAATTGTATTTTTCTTCAAAATATACTAACTTCCTTTTGTAAAAAAGTAATGTAGTTTTAATAATATTTTTTAAAATTATATATAATTTAATTTATAATATATTTTTTTTACATTTAGCCGAGTGAATTTGAAACTACATTAGTTTTTCTTTTTTTTAAAGCTATGTTTTTCAACACTTTAAAATATTATTACATTTGATTTTTCTTAATATGAATAAAACTTTTTTAGGATATAATTCCGTGATTTACTTATAGGTACGGCTGTGGGAGTTTGTTTAAACCAAATGAGAACCTGTATATTGGCGAATTATTATTGTTACAAGATTGATTTAATTTAATGAAAAAATATATTAAAATACACAACAATATAATAAAATTAATTATCACTTTTAAATTCTATTATTGATGTTTTGATAGTGCAGCTTTATCGTCATAGTAGAATTAAATTAAATAAAAGCTAAAATTACTACTGTAGCATGATTTTAGGAAAACTTATTGTATGAGGTGGCACAAAGAAAATACCGATTGAAAATTGTATAACAAATACAAAACCTCATAATTTTCCTATCTTTATTTTTGACATTTGCGTTATTGTTGACGGATGTAAGTTTTAAATTTTACAAGTAGTAAGGGAGTTGCTGGGCTTAGCGGGGCCAATCTCCAAAATTTAGCTCGAAGAGCATTTCAGGGGTACCTATCCGTCTTATCGGCGTTTCTATTGGTCGCCCTCCTTATTTCTCCCACCGTTTCATTTACTTATCCGCTTTTCCATTGGCCGCCCCTCTCGTTTTCTCATATGTTTTCCTTCCTTGGCGGGTTGTGCGGGGAGCCCCTCGGCCCACCCGTCCGAAAAGCATTTCAGGGGTACCCAGTTCTCTTTTCCAATTGGTCCCCCTTCTCGTTTTCCTTCCTTGGCGGGATGTGCGGGGAGCTCCAGCTCTCCTCCCTTTCAGTTCTCTGGTTCAGAAAAGTCTATCGCGTTGTGTAATACGTAAATTGCGTCATCACCTTGGGTAAACAACCGCCATCGATACGCGGAACTCATTCAAAATAATTGTTCTGGGTGTGATTGTAAATAAAATATTTATTGCTTTGTGTAATAGATAAATTGCATCAGGACCTTGGACTTTAGTATATGTTTGCGCAACGCCGCTAATATGTTATCTGCAGCAGAACGTATGTTTGCATTATTGTCACATCCAAACCTTTGTGCATGCGGAAAAACCATGGCTCATTATTACATAAGCAAGGCCAACGCCTATGTAGAGAATTATGGTTTGGAAGACTATGATATGGCTAGTAAGCACTATAAAAGCTGTGCATGGTCCTGTCGTTTACAGGAGACGGCCCAGACATTTGTGTTTGTGCGTTATTTGAGGAAGCTTTGAGAAAAGCTCTAGACGTTTTGGAAGGCAGCTTTGAAAGCATGTTACAAGAATCATTCTGAAAATCTTGAACATATATATGACAGATTGCCAGACAAAGATATTTTAGAATATTTGCCTTGTGATAAACATAAAATACGAGTTATAAATAATTTTTATTTTATAAAAAAAAAATATTGCACATTTTGTAATCCTATAATGTGTGAAAAATTCTAACACATTGTATGTATTTTATTAAGTTTAAAAAAGAAATTTTTAATAAATATAACAAAATTGTGTAAATATTTATAATAGATTGTATTGCGTGAAAAATTCTAACAGATTGTCTGGTAAACACATTGTGTGTATTTTATTAAGTTTAAGTAAAGAAATTTTTAATAAATATATCAAATTTGTGTAAATATTTATAATATTGTGTACAGAATTTATTACACTTAAAAATGACGTCTTCTTTTATTGATACTGATGAAAATACGTGTATTGATGGTTTTGTAAAAAAACATTACTGCGGTTTGGAGGGTTTTATTGAAAATAGTAATAAAAACGAAAAAATATGTTGTAAAGATGTAAATGACTGTATGAGAAAACAAATGTACAAAATTTTAAATCTATGTTGTATTGGCCAACATTATGTAGAGTGTAAGTTGTCCATTTTTGATATAGAGAAGAAAATGCGAGATACGTTCGCAAATTGGCCAAAACCATATCCAAATATTGACGACATGGTACAATCTGGTTTTTATTATAATTCAATTGGAGATCATGCTGTTTGTATTTGTTGTAATATACAAATTCATAGTTGGCAGGAAAAAGACGTTCCAGCTATTGAACATCGTATTTATTCACCAAAATGTAAATTAGTTAATAAGTAAACAGGAAAAGATGTAACAAAATGTAAATTAGTTTGTATAAAATAAATGTTTCAATTTATGTGTTAAATAATTTATTTATTCACCTTTACATTGTCTATAATAATTTCTGTTGCTGATTTTGGACGTAAAGACACATGTCACAGCAACTCCTATTGTCCTAACATTGAAAACAGGTAATTGTCCATCTGATTTTGGACGATGACCCCACCTTAATAATTTTCTGTATTGTTCGGCGCTGAGTATTGTGGATAGTTCATTAGCATGAAATCATCACTCAATAAACTCTCTTTGGAATACACTCTTAAAAATTCGTATACTTCATTATCGGGTATATTTATAGTCATAATATCTTTTAATAATGAATAATTGTATCCATCAGTATTGCGTTTGATTAACACCTCCTTATAAGATTCGTGCAGACACTTAATAATCGTAGTGGGTAATTCAAGGCTATCCAAATAATACACAATTGAAATAACGATTTATTCATTTTAGGCTAGTCAGAACAACAATGACAACGCCAACTGCAACAGTGAGGAGGGGCATTGCGAGAGAGATTCATAAACAGGCTCATAGGAATTTTCCCACTCGTCATGTTGAGGTGAAAGGATTGTATGATCTTTACCAAGCCGACCTTGTGGAAATGCTGTCATTCGCTAGAGCGAATAAAGGTTATAAATATATTTTGGTTTTAATAAATTGTTTTAGTAAATATGCGTTGAAATCTAAAAATGCTGTTGAAATGGAAAAGTCATTACAACCGATTTTAGATACATATTCTATGCGTCACTTACAAACCGATAAGGGAACCGAATTTTTTAATTCGAAAATTAAATCCTTACTAAGTAAATACAATATAAATCATTATTCTACGCATTCCGATAAGAAAGCGTCTATAGTTGAAAGAATAAATAGAACATTGAAAGCGAAAATGTGGAGAGCGTTTAGCGAGCAAGGAAATTATAAATGGCTAAACATTTTGGGCGATATAGTTGAAAATTATAATAATACCGTGCACAGAACAATTGGAATGCGACCCGCCGATGTCAATGAAAATAACGAGCATTTAGTACTCAGGCGTATAGTTGAAAATAGACAAAAGAAACAGCAATCTATACGCAACCGATTTAATGTGGGCGATGCAGTTAGAATCAGCAGGTTGAAAAAGACTTTCAATAAAGGTTATTGGCCGTCTTGGAGCCACGAAATATATAAAATTTGGAAAACTGAACCAACTATTCCAGTGACCTATAAACTAAAGGACGAATCTGGAAATGAGATAAAGGGCGGTTTCTATCAAGAGGAATTGAGTTAAACAAAATTTAGTGACGTATTTCTCATTGAAAAAGTGGTGCGTCGTAAAGGTAATAAATTACTCGTTCGCTGGCTAGGTTATGACAAGACAAAAGACACTTGGATAAACGAAAAGGATCTATTAATGTGATGAAGGTGGTGAAACAAAGTCAAACGTTACGTGTCATGAATTTCGACACATATTTCGAAAATGATTGCGCTAGTAAGTGTGATGGGCGTAATGGCCCGCTTTTACCGAATTCCATCAGATGTCTTATTGTGGGACCGTCAAATTGTGGTAATACTAATCTCATGTTCAATTTAATATTCCATCCAAGAGCATTATTTTTTGAGAATATCTATATTTTTTCCAAATCGATTAATCAAACAAAATATCAGTTTCTAAGTCGCATATTTTCGAAAATACCAAATGTCGGTTATTTTATTTTCACCGAAAACGACGATGTGCCCCATCCCAATGAAATCAGCCCAAACTCAATTATGATATATGATGACGTAATGTGCGAACGCCAAAATAATATTCGAAATTTCATCGCAATGGGTCGCCATAACGATGTAGATACATTCTACTTGTGCCAAACATATAGCAGAATACCAAAGCAACTGATACGAGATAACGCTAATTTAGTGATATTATTTCGACAAGACGAAAGAAATATACGTCATGCATACAATGATCACGCCAACGCAGACATGAAATTTGAGGCTTTCAAAGAAATGTGTTCATTGGCCTGGTCTAAAAACGAAAATTCATTTCTACTGTTAGACAAAGGGCGAAAATTAAATAACGGACGATATCGAATAATGTTTGACGAATTCATTCAGTTGTAAAGATGTCTCTGACGGAACCACTTGACGTGCGCAAAAAAATTATTTTAGAAATAAAAGAATTGAGAAAAAGAATTAAAGAAAAACATAGCGCCCTAAAACGAGGCATTACGGACATGGAAGGGCATATTGAGAAAAATATTATGGAGCCGCTGATTAAACCGATAAAAGAGTATGCCGAAAAATTTAGCTATAAGCCGACGCATGAGTTGAATGAGAAAACACTTTTGGCCACTATACAGCGAAAACAAAAAGATCTGAAAGCGAAAAGAAAAAAATACGATACCGAAGAAGAACATTACTACGGAAATGCGTCGAAAAGACGGCCGTCCAGACCGGAATCGCCGATGAGTGATGAGGCCGCCAATACCGAAATTGTGGCGGACAGTGAGATTCCTGTGAAGCGAAAACCTTTAGAACCCGAACAGCCAATGGAGGACGTAAAAAGCGAAATCTCTACAGACAGCGACATAGAAACTGAAATGGAGGATTATGAAGAAGAAATGCCAACGAGGATTGCTTTAAAACCTGAAACTGTATACCAATCGAGCCCGTCTATTAGTGGTTTATTGAATACGCCTAAAGGTGTGCGTGATGCTGTAGAATTTATACGAAGAACATTTACAGGTAAATTATCAATCGAATATTTTTTAAATTTCATAAAAAGGCCCAGACAAGCGGATAATGTTTTCGGTGTGCGTATAGAAAACGATAAATGGATGATTGGCGATAAGGAACTGGAAATTAACGGAGACGACCTAATAACCGACGATATAAGATATGCAGGCACACGAGGCATATACGAATTGTTATTTAAGCGAATTCCCGACGATCATATTTACACAGAGGAAGATCTTGCAAAATATCGACATATTTTACTTATCACAAATGCACACAGGGTCAACAATTCTGCTATAGGAAAATTAAAATCAAATAGAAGTCATAAGTATACGAAAATAATTTCAAAACTGTTTCCGGCGCGTAAACCTAAATCTAATATAGATTGGGAAGCCGGTGGAAGCGGTTTGATATTGAAAGAATATGAACAGCAAAAACCGTCATATATTTACTGGAACGATCCCAACGAATTATGCGAGCGATTAAGATTATTAATGGCATCACAGTTGGCAGGCAATCAAGGCCATAATAACGAGATAATATCTATAATTGAGGAGTTAAAAGAATCCGGAATTATTGCATAATTTTGCACAATCATTTCGCTATTAGCTGTTCACCAGTAAACATCATCTTATGAGTGTTGATAAATTTGGGCGTCATTTGCATAACGCGTCTTTTCGACGAAACAGAATTCCTGGGCCTCCTGGCGTCGGTTTTAAAATGACCAAAAGCGGTGATTTTGATATGCAAAATAAAAGACTTTCGAATTTACACGAACCGAAAGAAGACAAAGACCCTATCAATTTAAAAATAATTAATGAAAAATGTGCAGATTTGGAAAACAATATTAATACACGTACAAATCAGATTCGCAGTGAATTGAATAAATTACGAAAGCAATTAAAAGAAACAATTTTGAATAAAGAATCGGAACCGAGGGCGGCGAGTGAAACTGATAGTGTCGGATTTTCAGATGCCTATTTGATACCAGAACCGAAAGAAACAATATTCATATCGCCTCCGTCGCCATTAAGAGGCGGAAGACGAAGAAGAGGACATAATGTCCAAAAAACAGCTTAGTGCGTACAGCGGCAGCGGATTAATAAGTTCATTGACAAGTTTACCGGGAAAGGTTATAAATCAGGCTATAGATTTATTGCCAGTTGAATTACATATTCCGGGCTATCAGTATTGCGGACCAGGAACAAGATTACAAGAAAGATTAAGGAGGGGTGACGCCGGTATAAATAAATTAGATCGAGCGTGCAGAGACCACGACGTTGTCTATTCACAATATTCAGATTCGAGTCATCGAGCCGTCGCCGATCAGCAATTAGCCAATAGAGCTTGGGAACGCGTAACGTCAGGTGACGCAAGTTTGGACGAAAGGGCAGCCGCTTATGCAGTTACCAACATAATGAATGCGAAAAGTAAATTCGGAGGTGGCAGGACCAGAAGGAATGCTGCTAAAAAAAATCAACGTCATCGAAAAATAAAATTAAAACTAAAGTGCTAAAACGAATGAAAAAAAGATGCTGCGCAAACAGAAAAAAAGCCGGCAAAGGCTATTACCTGAAACCGTATAGAGGTGGTGGAAAATCTAAAAAAAAAAATAAATAATAATAAAATAAAATTACCAAAAAGAGCGTTAACAAATATCGATTTATTTAAATATGTAAACAAATTAAAAATTCCGAATTTCAGAGGCATCTTTATGAGCGATAATATGCCCAAAAAAATGTTGACGACTGAAAATGGTATTATAAATTAGGACAACACACTAGGACCGGGAACGCATTGGGTGGCCTATCGAAAATTTAAAAATAAAATCTACTATTTCGATAGTTTTGGCAATCTGCCTCCATCTCCGGAAATAATTCGATATGTCAAAACAGCGTCGGACAATGCAAACATTTTCTACAATTATACCAATAAACAAAAACTGACTAGTTACAACTGCGGTCATTTGTGTTTACAGTTTTTAAAGAACAACATATAACCGGCGAAAATGCTCTGTTTAAATGGTAAAGGGTCAAACATCTCTTGCGATATATTTCCGCCCATAGATTTGCGCAGCGAAAAATGGGAAATTGGATTAATTGATTTTATGACTTACAACACCATACCGAACATTGAGAAAGACGTAAATGATAAATTTCATTTTGATAATAATAAAGTTATAGAATTGCCCGAAGGATCATACGAAATTGATAATATAGTTTCGTTTTTAAAGGAAGCTATTCATGAAAATTTTGGAGAGAAAAACATTGTGTTTGATCTTAAAGGAAATAACAATACGTTAAAAACGAAAATCTTCTGTTCGAAAGCAATTAGATTCGACAAAGAACACAGCATTGGATCGTTATTGGGGTTCGAGGCGAAGGAGTTAAAACCAAATATTTGGCATACTTCCAAAAATACGGTAAATATTAACAGAGTAGACGTTATTCGAATTGTTTGCAACATTGCTAGAGGTTCATATAGAAACGGTGTTGAAGGTCATATTATTCACGAATTTTATCCGGCCGTCGAACCCGGTTATAAAATTATTGAAAAACCTACTACAGTAATCTATCTGCCGTTAAACATAACAGGACTACTTCATAATATTGCAGTGCGTCTCGAAGATTAGGACGGACAACTGATAAACTTGCGGGAAGAATATATAACGCTCAGACTTCATTTGCGGCGAAGTGTTAGTTAATATTGGTTCTAATTTTGAATAGTAGTAATACAACAGATTTTACAGCGGCAGTCAGTAGACGTCAGCCAATAGATCACCATAAGCAGCTAACAAAAAGGAACAAAGAATTTTTGGAATCTTTAGGTTATACTGTTAATAAAGAACATGTTACGAGTAGATGAAAAGGTCATTTTTGACGAAACTATTGTAGATTTGGAATATCATACGCATCTTCCGTACGCACAAACTACATTTGGTGAAAATGATGAAATTCGGATTCCAGCGCACCAACAAAATGTTTACACGTTGCCATCTAAGAGTTACATATATATAGAAGGAGAATATAAAGAAGTGAACCCGGCCAACAATCACGAGGAACAAAGCGTTAAAATAATTAGCAATGGGATGGCATTTCCTTTTGACGAAATCAGATATGAAATTTGTGGCACAGAAATAGACAGGGTGAAAAACGTTGGTATTACGACAACAATTAAAAATCTATTAACCAGCACTGAAGATGAAAAAAATATTTTATTGAACGGAGGATGGAATATAAATATGATTCCTTTCGAACACGATAATAAATTTTCGTTTTGTATTCCTCTGAAAATGTTACTCGGATTCGCAGACGACTACGCCCACATTTTATTAAACGTGAAACAGGAATTATTATTACTCAGAAGTTCGACCAATATAAATGCAATTATAACGGAAAATAATAACAATAATGTCGAATTGAAAATTACAAAAATATTTTGGAAAATTCCGTACGTGCGAGTGGCCGATGATTATAATTTATCGCTATTAAGAATAACCAATAAGGACCAACTAATTTCATTAGGATATCGACGTTGGACACTCATCGATAATCCTGCTTTGCCGACTTCAAAAAATTCAACTTGGACAGTAAAAACAGCGTCCAATAGCGAAAAACCTCGTTACGTCATCATCGCTTTTCAAACGGACAGAAGGAATGTGAAAAACAAGAATGCCGGTCATTTTGATTTTTGCAACATTGTCAACATTAAACTATATTTAAATTCGCAATATTATCCGTACGATAATTTTAACGGTAATAAGGCAATCATCTACGATTTTTTCACAAGATTTCAGTCGTCATACTACCATGGCAGCAATAATAGACCGGCCATAGATTTTAAAACATTCATTGCAAAAACACCAATATTTGTTATAGACTGTTCAAGACAAAATGAATCATTAAAAACTGGCACCATAGATGTGCGAATTGAAATCGAAGCAAATACAAACCTGCCTGAAAAGACTGCTGCATATTGTCTCGTCATCCAAGACGCTCTCGTCGAATATATGCCACTCTCTGGTCTTGTGCGTAAAATATTTTAATTGTATTTCTTTTTTTAACTGAGAAAATAAAAAGTTGTAAACAAAAATAGTGTATTTTATTTATAAGACCCACTTTCTGTTACCAAAATTTATAGGATATAGACAATGGATAATTCATAAAATGCTATTTTGTTTTATCTTTATTAATCTACAAACATTAACATAACATAATTTTGTGTTTAGTTTTCAGTCACAAAATTACGAAGTAGAGTTTGTTCGAAAGTAAAAGTGTCCATAGAAAGACCAAAGATACATTTAATGATTCAATTTTTTTTTTTTAACGAAATATTATTTAAAAAATATGTGTTAATTATAAACAAATTGATTAATTTTTTTAAATGATCAAGTTTAAGATGCATTTATTTTTATATATTATAAATTTCATGAATAAAGGAAATCAAAAGATCTAAATTTTGCCGCCTCAGACTAATATGTGCATGCAAATAATTGAGTTACGCAAAAACAGCTGCTCTCAAAACTTCCTGTCGAGGGCAAAGTTCAAGCCCGAATATTCATTTCATTTTAATAGCAGTGCTATATATTCATTGTACAGAGTAGGTCACGTCATGTGTTGAACATTTCAAACACTTTAGCACTTTATAAAAGTTATCAATTCAATTAAATTAAATTAGAAAATCTCTGACTCTATATTCAGTTTAACAGTGTTTAAAAATAATTGTATTAGTAACTATAAAACATCATTTTAATTGCTTATACCTGCTAAAACATTAAAACCCTTTTATCTTTCTCTTTTGCTAAGAGACTGTGAGAATAAAATTATCTGTAGTGGTGGAGTTGAGCTTATAGTCAATTTATAAGAGACTGTGAGAATAAAATTATCTGTAGTGGTGGAGTTGAGCTTATAGTCAATTTATTTACAAACAAACAAAGGCGGTTATTTGAAATAATGTACACAAGGAAAATTACACAAACATATTTATTCTCAGAGTACAATTACAAAACTTCTTTACTCCTTCAGCTTACAACAATTGCAAAACCAATTTTTTTAATTTATTTAAAACAGAGACATTATTTGCGACGGTGTTTAAACATGTTATTCCAAAGGCGTCTAAATTATTTTCAATCGTTTGTTGTATATTTTTCGTAAATTCGTTAAATTGCACAATAATATTGTTTTTAAAAAAATATAACAATCCGTTTGTATATCTAAATACAGACTCCATATGGGTCGGTAAAAATGGAAAGTTGTTTGAAATGTAACCGTACTTCTTGACATGAAATACTTTTTCATCTAGTTCCAAAAAGTAAATGTCATTGAAAAAGATATAAGTTATGCCCCTATACGAATTAACAACCCCGTGTATTTTCATCTGGCTTCCACCACCCAAAAAGGAAATATGTTTCGGGTAATCTTTAACTAATTTTAGAGATGGATATTCTATCATAAATATCTGCTCTTCTGCGAAGAATACAATTTCACCAGATGGTCTCTGATAAATAAAATCTATTTTTGTAAAATTCGGTGATAAAAACGGCAACCATTCTACAATTTTTTGAACTTTGTCAACATATTTATTACCCAACATTACTGACCAAATCCATTTTTCGTGAAATATATACAATTCTTTATTAACAACTAAAAACGTTTTTAGATTTTTCAAATTGCACAAATTCGGCGTAACAACGTCTTCCACTTTCTTTGTAGGCAAGGTTTTCGGTTTCAATGTAGTTGATGTTATCTTTTTCTTTCCATATAACGTCTGTATGGCGAAAATGTCGTCTTCACCAAGATCAGCCAAATCGCTTTCATAATATGGATACATGATTGAATCTACATGAATAGAATGTGATATTCCCAATGCATGTCCTATTTCGTGTATTAAAACATTTAATAGGAAATGTTTACCTGAACCGCATTTTTTAATATTGTTTTCTAAACACCAATCTGCATCGCCATTTAAATGGATTTCTCGAGTTGATTGGTCTATGTGGGGTAAAAACGCATGTCCCAGTAAATTGGCGTCAAGTGGATATGAACAATAATTTGGAGATTTTTCAAACGTGTGCCTGGTCCGTTTAAAGGAAAGTAATATATCCGGTTGGACCCTATCTTTCACAAAAACCAAATCGGTATGTTTTTCCCAAGCGTTAAAAGCCTGTCTTGTTAACTCATTTATTTGGGTCGTTGCTAAAACAAAATGATAGCCCAATACTTTTTTACGCCATTTCACATGATGGAGTTTAAAAGGCAGTATAGAGTCTTTAAGACCACATCGCGGTTTTTTCATAAATTCTAAAGTAGCATTGTCAATTTTTGTATTAGTTTTTATATTTTATGTCTCTTGAAAGAGATGTAAAGCATCAGTCACAAATGTTGAATTGATGTTCACCAAACCAATTGATGGTTTTGACACGTTCAAATACCCAAATTCATGTAAATAACTTACAACAAAATTATAATTCTTATCCGTACAGCTTTTTCCTTTCCCTACACACACATTAGCATCAAACAATTCTTCTCTAACAGGATACGTATTTACAAACGCAATAATCACAAAATATATCATTAGAAAAAACATTCTTGTGTTGAACTCGCGGCGTCGTTCAACGAACTGACAAACTATTACACACCCAGCGCAATTACTTTGAATGAGTTCCGCGTATCGAATGACGGTTGTTTACAATCGCGACCTTCCTGGACAATTATTTTAATGATGGCGTTTTACAATCGCAACATTACCTGGTGCAATTGTTTACATTACTAAAGGCCAAGTTGATGACGCAATTTATCTGTTGCACAACGCGATAGACTTTTCTGAATCGGAGAACTGAGAGGGGGAGAGCTGGAGCTCGCTCTACAGAGAATTGGGGGGCCGAGGGGCTCCCCGCACAACCCGCCAAGGAAGGAAAACGAGAAGGGGGACCAATGGGAAAAGAGAACTGGGTACCCCTGAAATGCTCTTCGGACGGGGGGGCCGAGGGGCTCCCCGCACAACCCGCCAAGGAAGGAAAACATATGAGAAAACGGGAGGGGGCGGCCAATGGGAAAAGCGGATAAGTAAATGAACGGTGGAAGAAATGAGGGGGCGACCATGAGCGACCAATAGAAACGCCGATAAGACGGATAGGTACCCCTGAATTGCTCTTCGAGCTAAATTTTGGAGATTGGCCCCGCTAAGCCCAGCAACTCCCTTACTACTATTACATGTCATAAAATATCAAAACCAGTCTATTGCTATATGTTATATAGGGGATAAGTACTTTACATTACATAACCTTTTTGTATTGAGTATATTAGATAGCAATTCGTTTATGTCTAAAGTAAAATAATAATTATATAAACGATGAAACTCCCTTTTTATTATATTTAACAGTGAAATTTAAAATAACAGTAGTAGTTATAAAATAACAATATATTTAATTTATGCCTAAGAAAGATAATCCGTCCAATACATGAAACGTATTTGTTATTAATCGCCTTTATTTTATACAAATATGGTTAATATCATTTTGAAAATCCTTCTGTTCATTAATTTCAATTTTTCGCCTACTTTATTAATGTTTATAATTAAAGTCATATCAAATTGATTCTCAATACAAGCTAAGAATGTAGCAAACCAATGGTCATTTATTGACCCTCCAGAAACATCATATTTAATTACTAACATATGTAGGAATATAGTTGTGTAACAACTGATGCATTACATACTGGCAACCTGAAATGAAACAATGTCATACTCATTCTCTCGCAAGTCCATGAATAATTCGTAGTCATTATTTCAGCAATAAAGCTTCTATCATATATTAAATCTGAATTGTTAATAAAACACAAATTTTATCGTTTTAGGGTCAATATATAATTTTATTATTGTTATTGTTATCGCTAAAACCAAATTAATTAAATATATTTATAGAATAGTTATGACGCATCATGTTTGCAATTATATTCACCCTTTGGTAATAATATCAAATGATTTTAATTCAGTGTATGGGTAATTTTAACCATACGAAATATTATAATAAGAAACAGATATGTATTAGTTGAACATTTGACATTTAATAGTTAATAAATGAATGAATGAAAAATATTAAATGCATTTGAATTTCTAATCTCTGTAGTTCTATAAAACTTCTCAAAAGAAATTCTTTTATAATATACGATGTTGCAGTTATTGTATACAGTACAATGCGAAAGATTCTCTGAATTTATGAAACCCTTTTTCTTTCTACATCTAGACGACTTCCGACAGTCTCATTCATGACAATTTAGTTCTTGTTGAAGATTGTTAAGAAGTTTGTGGAAACAGATCTGTTTGATCATTTTCGTTATCTTTCCTTCTAACCTCGCCCTTAAGCCCTTTACACAAATCCCGCCTTTAAGCGCTTTATGTAGATGTCACAAAACACTATTTTGGTTCAGCTTACTTTATAATTCACGGTAATTCTAACGTTCAATCGGTCTCAAAAACAAAAATGAATGAGGTGTATTTTAGTTTTTAGCACTGCATTTTGCATTGAATCCCAGTCCTTTAAAAAGATATCTGGGGACGTAGAATCTAATTTCATAATTCCATTGCACACTAATAATCATTCACACTTGCCGGGTTAAATGAAATCCTAAAGTGTGAAAGTTATTATAATCAAATTTATATTTATTTTACAAACACAATGTACCAACAAACTGTAAAACTGGCATTTCTCCCTTTAGGTATTGGTGAAACAGTTTATTGGTGTGAAAAGTGATTACTTCAATAATATTTTTTTGTAGAAATAAAAAGACTGGTTTCCGAGTTAAGGTTCGTTTTTTAATAATTTAGTGGTGACGTTTAGATAACACCATCTTCAGGCAAGTACGTATGAATAGTAGTTAATGTTAACACAAAATGATTAATAGCTAATATAAACAAATCATTTGATAGAATTGACATTCAACAAATGACAAGGAAATACACACGATATAAAATAGTCCTAATTCGAGTATTAGCCATTTCCTTCGGATAACTAAAATACGACATATAATACAAATAAAAATGATCCGTTGTATTTACTGTAAAGTTACCATTTTAGACTCATTACAAGAGACATATAAACAAAATATTATAATTTTAAACATTGCACTAATTAGAACTATATTTTTTAAAATATAGTTAACTAGACTAACTGATACAACCCTAACCTACATAATCATCTAAAAGTTTAGGCTCAAAAGTCTTAAAATTATAACGTTGGTTCTATTATATTCTGAAATATGGTTCAGTATTTAGCACTAAAATAAACATTACCCTTAAATATTACACACAAAAAATATTATAACATTTACACTAACTAAAGTTTGTAAATATTTTAGATTAAACAAATGTACTAGTACAGAATTCAACAAACTTGTCCTTCCATAGCATACATTTTTTACTCATTGTAATAAATCCTAAATTGTATTAAATTCCGACCAACTTATTTAGTAGACTTACAATGACCATGTCTAGGAACAATTGCCCTGTCATGCGATTCTTACCTTTTGATGGGCCACCATAGCTCTAACCTACCTTTGCAGTTAATGTGTGTAGTGAATTAACAATGTATACGAAGGGTCACAGTCGCCCTAGCTGTACATTTTCATTCAGTAAAGAAATTTATACTGCTTTTATTTTTAAAAATATCACATAGGAAATAAAATAGGTTTAGAAAATGTTTTTAAATAGCCCGGGCATAGACAAATGAATTCAAATTAAGAAACTCAGGATTTAAAGCGTTTAACAAACTCTAAACATTATTTTGGCTAAAGAGACATATATAAAACCTCATTAGTAAAAACCCATTGGTCCCGCTGCAAGTCTTCCATAATGAGGGCGTTAAAGCTATACACTATAATATAATACATTTTTTTATTATAACATACATTGTGTACATTTTAACCTAATTCTTTAGTATTTTTCATCCCATTTTCCCTGGATAATCGGAAGTTGCCTGTAATTACAAAAGTTCAAAGTTAGGCCACAATTTGTAACTACCATTACTCTGTGTGTATATATAATTTAAAATAGGAGGGCAGTTTACTATTTACTATTGGACAAACTATACGCGAAGTGACTAATATTTTTTTAAAAGTATTAAACATAGAGGAAACAAAATATATGAATAATATAAAAAATGTTAAGATATTAAGAATTTATTTTCTATTTAACAACTGCTTATTACTACAAGAATTTTTTATGCTGAAAAAAGGTGTAGTACACTTTTAAATCTTAATAATTCAGATAACATTAAAATATTTATAACCCAAACATTGTGTCTATGATACACAAAATAATGACGACTCAAGAATTCACAAAACAATATAGCTTATTGTCATACGCGTTTCAATGACTTATATCATATTTACCAGTGGCACTAATTTACAACTGCAACTAATAACTATTTTACACCTAATAATTTCACTGTCCTCAAGACCTGCATAAATACATAGAATATTTTATTTCATATATTTAAAATATAGTGATTTATTTTTTTCTTACATTTTTACATTTATAACTCTCTTACTAATCATGTAATTTTTAATTTTTTCATGTTCAATTTAAACATTGTATTTCATTTTTATTTACAGCTTTATATTAAAATGAAGAAATGACAACTTTTATTTTTAAATCTCTTTTTCTCTCAAATTTACCACTGTTTCATGAATATTCCACGGATAATTTAGCATGTTTACTATGAGCGTTTATTTATTATATTTATTTATATCTATATTTTCGTTTTTTTTAACAATTTCATTTTACTTTATTCATATTATTTTTCGTCTCTGGCCTGGTTTCATCCATAAATTTCAGATATATCCTAAACACGTTTTTTCGTCATCCGTTGTCTTAAAGTGCAAAGGCTATAAAGAGTTTGTTAGACCAATCATTTTCATAAGGCTCAAATACAACCCTAAGTTCAGCAATTTTTAAGCTTCAAGTCTAACTGTGTCATTCAACAATATCCTTCTCATTATTAACTGATATAACTCTAATGCCTGTTTCACTATGCTTCGAAACATACAAACAAAATTGACATATGTGGATAGCTTCAGAAAGAGTTTGATTCAGAATAAAGCCACTTTCTCAAAAAATTCGATGTGTTTGCACGTACAGAAAACTCCCGAACGCTTCACAAAACACAGAACCGAAATTGAGACCCGAGTGTTTTAAACGATATTAAATATCGCCCCACTTTCTGCGCCAAATGCTTCACAATAAAGAAGTACAAATACAACATCTGTTTCGTTTACTTTTTTTTGTATCGTATGTCGATTCTAGAGTTTTTACTTTTATAGAAGGAAAAATAAACGTCATCCTTGTTTCAACGGACTTTCCCAAGGAAATATTTTATCTAATTTCACAAAAAATACACACACACACACACTGTAACGGTCTGAATTACCGTTCAAATTAAGAAATTAATAATTTCATATTGTTTAAATAACAATTTTAATATTTAAATAATAAGTATGGTATAAGGAAACGTTGTAAAGAGACAAGAAGTCAGTAAAATTGTGAATAAGTATCATTAAGACAAATTAAAAATTATAATAGCATGAAACTGTAATAACTAACTAAATTTGACAAACGGGAGTGCGGTGAAAAATTTCTAAGTGCCGAAAAATGCTAACTTGAGAACTAGGCCACGTAGAACTATCATCGACATTTTGAAATGACCAGAAAAATCCATAATAAACAATAATGAAAAAAGAATTTAAACAACTCAAATAACAAAACAATTACAGCCATTTTAAAATAATAGACATTTTTCAGTGTTCTAAAATCGATAACGAAATTATGCAGGTTGAATCGAATACGTTGTCCAACCCGCCCGTACAAGAAAAGAAGCACGAAGATGGCGACGAGCTTAGAGCAGAGAGGAAGGGTACATAGCCGGAATAAATACAGGAATTTAGGGACCTGTAAGGCATTCTGTACAAATTTTTAATACGAGGTGCTAACGGTCGTAATGTCGTTTAGGACAATCACCATAAGGCCAGATGGGACCAAAATAGCCACGTCTATTTTCATCCATGGACGAGGGCTCCAGACTCAGCCTCCAGGACGCGGAAATTGAGAAAGACCTGGGTTAACATAAAAGAGTTAAATAAGAAAAGGGGGTAAATTAAATAAGTAAAGGGGTGAGATGAGAGCGAAAGGGATATCAAGGGAATTAGAAAATATTGTATAACATTATTTAAAATAATAAAACAAGCAAAGCCATCTAACAGGGGAAAAGGGCCTTAGCGATGGTACAGGTAACAAATATTTGTAAGAGAAAACGGTCAAAGTCACCCTAGAGTTACGATCGACATTTGAAAAGATGTATGAGAGCAAAAATCAAGAGTAACAAAAATGCAGAAAACGCAACGTTAACGGGGAAAACGGCCAGTAAAGTAAAACGGTTGAAATATCGATTTTGTTATCGAAAAATGTTCCCAGGTTAGGGAGTACAAAGACTAGGAACACGAATCCAGAATGAAGGCATTACGTCATTGCATGACATCTGATTGGTTGACGTGGTGTGAGAAAGTATGTCTTGAGGGAGTTGTGCAGGACAACGGGCAAGGAAGGCATCCCGGGAGAGCGTCTGCTAGACATGTGAAGTGCATAATGGATCTTTAGTTTCGAGTTCATAGCGTCGAATCGTTAAAAACCTAGTCATGGCTGGCTAATAACGGAAGTGTTACGCTGTGATGTGGGGACGTGATGGTTCTGGAACCCTTCTGTGAAAAATTTCCGCGAAAGTACACTCCAAATAACATCAAAAATGTACGGCGTCAGCAAGGTGTTTTAGTTGTTTCCGAGATAATAGAAAACTCAAAAATTACTCATTGTGTGCAACCAAGTAGGACAGTGCTTCATAGTGTTAAAAATTATAAATGAAAAGTTGTTCAATAACTAAATTAATTTTTAAACTAACAGTAGAGAATTTAAAGCAGAAATGTGTAAAGCATTGTCAAATTGGAACAGTGTTATCTAAATTTCAAAATTTTTTTAGTATTACTATTTTAAAATAACAATTGAAAAGCACTAAACATTAAAATAAGAAGAGCGAGAGGAGGGTTTATAGCGGGTGACGGCGAACATATCAAGACCAGTGATCCAGTATAACAAAGAGCAAAATGATTCAAGATGGCAACCTAAGGGAGCAAAGGCTTTGTGTTGAACGAGGGACGCAACCCACGCCAAGCAGACAAGATGGCTATACAGCTGCTGAGAGAGGAAGACGCCAGCCAGCACAATCCAACACAAAGTCGGAGGAAGTAACTCAGGTCAGATTTCATCGTTAACTCTTTGCAAATAAATCAAAATTTGTTTTTAAAAATATAAATGGGGCATTGAAAAGTAAATAAATTTAACTTAAAAATTTAGATGCCAAGTTTTGAAATGATGCATGATATGGTAGGTGGCTTTGTTTAAAAGCGGGGGGTTATAGTCATAAGAGGGGGAAGTAACGCCACAAGATGGCTACAACCTTATAAGTAACTCTAGTAGTTTGAATTAAATGAAATAATAAGTGAAACGGAAATTTGAAGTTAGGAGTTTAGAAATTGTTTAAAAGTAAATGTAAATGACTAAAATTAAGATATTAAAATTGTTTATGAAGTAAAAAATAATAGGGTATTGAGATAAAATGTTTAACTAAATTATCCAAAATTAAATAAGTACCGGCAAATGTAAACAAATAAAATGGCTGTCACATATGTGAATATTCCTGCCCATATGACTTGAAGGTCAAATGTTTTTGAACGTAAATCATAACAATTGAGCTGCTCTTTGTGAAACAGATTGGAATAAATACTTAATTAAAATGAATTTTTGTTTTGATAAAAGGGTTACAATATTAATTAAGGAAAAGTATTTAAAATAAATTGTTGTTTTGATAAAAGGGTTACAATGTTAATTAAGGAAAAGTATATAAATAAATGGTTGTTTTGATAAAAGCTTTACATATTTGATTAAAATTAATTAAGTAAAATAATTGTGGTCTTGGGGAAAGTGTGGTCAGCAGATGATCATTAAATTAAAATATAGTAAATATAAAACAAAAGAGTTTAGGTTTCAAAAAATGGTTTTAAATAAGGCGTTATGTTGTAAATTATATAACGATATATATAGGTAAACAAACATAAATATTTGGGGTTTAAAACATTCAGTGGGTCTAGCTAAAACCTAAATTAAGTTTATTTATTTTCATGTTTAGCTGTAAGAACTTATTTTATTTAAATTAAGAAATTGTGCCTTGGATAAGGAGAGTTCATTACGTTGTTGGTAGTAACGAGGATTTAATAAGTAAATTTTGAAAGTAGTTATATATCAAATTTTTTAGTACAATTTTTGAAAAGTTATTTAGTAAATTTTTTGATATTGTTTTGTTATTAAAATTAACTTTTTGGTTAAATGGAACAGATATGAAGTAAATTCTGTAAATTCAAGAAGTAAATAATTTTAAAATTAATAAATTTAAAATTTTATTTAGAAAATGTTTTGATATTGTTTTGTTATTAAAATTAACTTATTTGTTTAAATCAAAATATAGGAGGTAAATTCAGTAAGTCAGAGTAAGTAAGATAGCGTACTTAAAGGGGGTATAAATTCTATAAATTTAAAGGCTAAATGAATTTTACATTGATAAGGGTAAATTTTAGAAAATAAACGTAATTATGTTGTTTATGTCATAATTATGTTGTTGTTGTTGTCATAAATTTAACATGTCTAATTTAGGATAAATATAGGGAATAGATTCTGAAGTTATTTTAGAGTAAAAATATGCCATAAGCAAAGGGATTTAAAAAGTAAACAAAAAACAAAAATTAAATATTCATGTAGAATTTTATATTTCTTTTGTTTTATGTTGAGAGGGTAATAAGAATTAGAATTTTTCTTCAAAAATTGATATGTAAGTTTAAATCAGTAAATATTGTGTTAAAAAAAAGTAAATTCAATATTTCAAATTGAAATAAAATTTAAAAGGAATGCATACTGTGCTGTGCATAAAGAATACTTCCTTCTAAAATTAAAAAATAAATCATTTTTTAACTAACTTTCAAAAAAAGACAGTTCATTTATTTAAACAAATTTCTTACACCCTCCTAAAAAAAAATACAATGGTCATTTCGCTTGCCAAGATGGCTTTAAAAAGAAATCTTTCCCCGATAAGACACGACCGTAAAGGGTTAAATCCCCAAAAAGTTAGGTTTTTCGAAAAATTTAAGTCCAGTGACTGGTTCACTGGCAGATTTTGTCGAACATTGCACAGCGTTCATAGCTACGGCTAGGAGCGGCTCGTTTCAAAATTCTTACTCTGCAGTGGAGGCCAGTGGAGGCAGTCAAGGAAATGGTTGACGGCTGGGGAAGTGAGCGAACGATCTAACGCGCAGGCCTGCCGCGATCGTTGCAGTGTGTGTGTGTGTGTGCTTGTGTGATTTTTCATTGCACTTGAAAACATATATTTTAAAAGTAAGAGCTTTTTAAGGTTCACTTACAAAATCAACCAAAACGTCACTGGGGATGGGATGTAGAAACTAAAGAATTACTGTAATCTTGAAGAAGAAGAATGTTTTAGAGAAATTCTCTTTAATGATATTCAGCTAAGCCTCTTCTTATTACGCATCGCTGCATTCCAGTCTTTATACTGAACATAGAATAAAATATTTATCATTGTGTCCCTCAAATAAAATTGTTAAGAATAAATAGTGTGTTGTGTTTACGAGTCAAGAAAGATTATTTAATTGAACTACTTTTCTACAGACATTTACTGTTGTCCTTTTCATGTCATTAATAAACCTATAGCTTAAAGAAAAACTACACAAATGTCACTCTAATGCATCATCAGAAGACATTGTAAACGCCTTGTAAATTAATTTCCTCCAAATATTCATTTTGAAACTAAATGTAGCCTATAAAGAGAATATTGAAATTTGTGAGTTTGGTTTTATCAGGGCCATTGCTACGTTCTTTTATTAAGATCGGGTATAAGCTTAATAATAACTTGAAAATTATTTGTACACACGTCGAGAAATAATCGTTTTATACTGGATAAAACAACCGCCTTTTTAATCTAAAAAGACTAATTTAGTTTCGAATTTTGGTTAGTTGTTTGAATGAGACATTAATAGGGAAGATGATATTTGTGAGATATCACATTTTGAGGCTGGGTGTTACAAACACTGCAGAACACTTTACGACCTCCGATGTGACATTCATAACATTACTTCCGTTATCTGAAAATACATTTAAAACACGTTTGATAAAGATTATAATAAAGATTTTTAAATTGGGAATGAATATTTGAATAACGAAAATCACCCTAAACTCGAGCGGGATTATTGCTAGATATTATAGTCTTTGATATACGGCTGATGGTTATTAGGAAATAACCATAAAATGAGATTTTGCTGCGCCACTATAAAACCCAGGAATGCACTAACCGTTTTCATCCACACGATAAATAAAGTCCTATGTAACGTGTCTCTTGAAGCAAGTTCTTCATGTTTGCTTCAGTTTTAATGAATACACTGTGATAATTGGTACTTTACAAATTTTCCTGAATATATTAAAGCCTAGAAGATAATACTATTTGAATTTGATTTTTAATTTTTCACTATATCCATTTTTTTCTAAAAAACACGACTTACAAATCAAATACCTACCGGGGTTTACTTGTTTTCTAGGTTAAAATATTTCATTACTACTAGATGTCCTACATTGTGTCTCTCCCATTCAAGTCGCCTATATTGCGTTCAGAATTACGAGATAATTCGTATATACGAGTAATTCCTATATATAGGTAACCTATATAGGTTGGCAATACGAGGCAAGCCATGGTAAATAATGCATTTTCAAATGAGCTCCCGCACTACTATCTGTTCTACTAACATTTTTTTCTTATCATTCGACTATGCTTTTAAAAAACAATCCATCGTTCATGGAAATTTTATGTTAGTATCTGCTTCCAAAGTTGAACTGACACGGGGTAAATTATACATTATTTTCAATCGTTAGTCAATGAGTTTGGCATTTATTTAGTAAGGCCTGTATTGTAAGTATCGACTTGGGAACTTTCTTTCTGATTCAACTAATTGAACCCATATCGCCCAGAGCATTAAGAAAAGGGTGTAGGCAAAAAAAATTCAATTATCATTGTTCACAATATTGCATATGCAATGAATGAACATTAAATAATATCATCGTATGGTTGCTCCATTCTATACGAGTGTAGTGAGTCCTGACTGACGGGCAAAGTAGAGACGAAACTAAGCTGGTTAGAAACTTAAAATTTTAAAGCGTTGTAATTTCCATTTCATAACATAGAATTCCATGAAAAAATGTTTAAAACCTAATGTGTTTTCTTTCATGTTTACTATACAACAGATGTACCTATTCATTCATGTAAGCGATCAACTTTTAAAACTCTATAAATAGCCATTAGATAGAAAAACTGAAGACTTTCAACCCAAGGCTTAAAATTCGGCAAATATCCATTGGACAGATCAGCTGCAGGCTATAGATTATATACGCAAATAGCTTTCTAAAATCGGGGAAATAGCAATGGAATAAAATAGATGCAGCGAAAACTGGTTAAAACTTTGGCTAAACTCTATTTAATAGACATTATTAAATAGACCATTCTGCACTAAATGCTAGCACAAGAATATGCCAATTACAACACGCAAGTACACTCTTCGGTTATTCTAGTTTTGTTATTTTTTTAAAAGAAAACTTTCTTCAATTTCCACGAAATGAGTATACCAATAATTAAAAATGTTTTTGAAACTTTCCGAAAAATTTTAATAAACAGAAGAAGTGATTTTAATATTAAAGCGTTTCTCATTAGATTGGATTTAATTTTAACTTCACTGTACTTTGTTTAACTTCACTTATTACTTTTACAGTTCTAAATAAACTCAGATATTTTTATGTAAAAGAACAACCAAGACTACAAAACTCAAATCATTAAATATTATAACTAAAGTCAGAGGTTTTATATCAACAGTTGAACAAGAGAGCACAAGTATTTAAATGCAGAAAAAAACAAATAGTCGGTGTTGCTCAGGACTATTGCGCCTTTTTAAACCTGAGTGGAAAACAAACACAACAAATTTATTAGGCGTATGAATTATGAAATAATTAAAAACAAAATAAAAAATCACAGCGTTTATTTTTAGCAGTGATCTACCATATACAATAATAATATAGCATACAATTGTTATCAAACGAATATATTTTGTTTATTGCTTGAGAAAGCGCTTAGAACGAGCATCATCGGATTCAAGTGGTATTCACCTTCATTCTAAAAACGAAACACATGATTTGAAAAGAGAAAAAACATAAATACATACACCGCACAGAAAATTACAGCACATGAAACATAACATTGAATTACAGAGGATTTAATTTAGGCCAAAATAGGTCCACGCCCAGTAAGAGGAGGGACCGAAAAACCTTCTGGTACCCAAGAGAAGGTTTCAAAATACATTATACCTTGTTCATTGTCTGATTTTTAATGGAAGAAAAACTGAACAAAAATATACATTTAACTGTAAATACAATTTGTTTATACTGATTTAATAACAACAATATTTTATTGCTAAATATAGGCATGATAGTGGTTTTATTGTTTTTTATGTATAATAAGAAACACATACGCCTAAAACTTTCAAGAAACCCCTGAGTACGTCCATATCAATATAACTACACACGCAGGAGTATAAAGTATATCTTTCTTTTAAATAATCCCAATCATGAACACGTACTACCTACAAAGTATTTTGTTTAAGGACACGTTTGGTCTTCTAGCAATATTAAAAAAAGGCTCATTGGCATAATTTATTACCATAATTACATCTCATAAAGCACGAAGTGACACCAATCATGACTCTCTCGGAATTCCTCTATATTTATCTAATCTCAGCACACAGACTGTACACATTTTCTAGAATAGGTTGCTGTTTCAATTATATGCCATATGGTAAAACGAATCTGCGTTCGTGTACGTACGACAATAGACTCAAGTCTAACTTTAGAAATGCTGCATTTTACAGTTCATACTTTAGCTTTTTATAATCAAATCTATCAAAAACAGATACTTTGTACGTATACAACACAGGTTTGTATTAATATAGTGTAATGTGGTGTGCTTATACGTAGAAAGAATCCTTACAAGAAGATGTTTGTAAAGTGAGGTTTATTGGCAGATGGAAACGGAGGCATAGTTGTCCAGTGAGAGATAAGTTCTGACTGTAATCGAAGTGCTGTAGTACAGAGTGCGAATGTGTAAGGCTAGTCAAGGCTGGGGACTCACATTATAGGAAGATGTTGATGTAACGGGGTTTAAATTCAAGAACTACATTGCGTTAAATTTTAAGTAGAGGATTCTTTGGGAAAACTTTGAAAATGAAGATAGATTTGGTGAGTGTGAAACGCCAACTGATGAAGTGTGGTTTTGTCATTAAAGAATCAAGAGGGAGGATAGGTAGTTTAGTGAAGTGTAGTGTGGTAAGTGGTAATAGGAACGATCGACTTAAATGAATTCCGAAGATCCCAAGGTTCAAAAAGCAGAGTACAGTCGAATTGAAGACCAAAGCAAGAAGGAATCCGAAACGTATAATGACCCTATGTACATGACACCATACGTCATGTAGATAGGATAGAACCGGAAACGTGAGGATCCGTGATGAACGCAAATGTTCATATAGATACGGATTTTTCCTATTAATTTTAACCAATATTATCATTATATTTTTCGTAAAGCTGTGCCTAAAGCTACTACTTTTGTGTTAGTAAATTTCGCATGTTAATTTAAATGGCATTTGCAAGAACTCAAGTCAAGTGAAGTAACCGTCACTGTTCTGAGATGACAGTTTATAAAGTTGCAAAGAATAATTTCAAATGACTAAACGAAAATAAGAGCTTTTGCTCTATATTTAGACTAGTGTTTTTTAAAAAAAATCAAAGATATGCCCTATATAACACTTGCTCTATATTCGTTTTAATCTCTAGTTCGCTGGTTGTCGTTATGACATGCCATAAAACCATGAAGTGTTGCTTAGAGTAAAGTAACTAGGCAAAGAGAAGAGATGACGTCGCATCGCCAGACACACTGGATGGTTATTAAAATTATATTACACTTTATATAGAACTCAGTTTTATAACTACAGTACTTAGAATCTCATAAAACAAGACCAGAAATTTTTCAACCTTTAGAGATACCTAGAAAAAGGTACAGTTTTGTTGAATAGACTAACTGTGCATGCACTAGATTTTTTATAAATATGGATTTCGTAAATAAAAATAATATTAAAATGATTAGTTTTATTGTCTTTTGTAAATCTATAAAAAAATATCATAAATATAATAAATTTAAAAACAACTATACTTTAACCAGGGTGTTTTCAATTCTTGTCGCAGTTCGACCATTTGCATGATCCTCATCAAGGGCGTAGTTAGTGGAAGATATCGGAATATATCGCATCCCCTGAGTTTTATGAAGTAGGAAATATGTCCAAAAATCTAAATAGTAAAAACACTAGGGGACCCACTCCCCAGTAAGTCTGGGGGTGATTTTTAAATACAAAGGCGATTGTATATGAACTCCACTATAAATATTTGGACTTAAGGCCTAAATAAAAGGGTTTCTTTTGCATACTGAACAGTTTTATTTTAATTTAAATGCTTTTACATCTATTTAATGGTTGTTTTTGAAAGTTTGTTTATTAGAATAACGTATCTTATGATATGAAAGGATATCTTTTAAAAATTAATAAATAAACCACGCCGATATTTCTCTTGCCTTCTTTAGTGCTTGATATCCTGACTGATAAGGAAAATCAACAAATATAAAAGGGATCAACTTGGAGAAAATATTTAAATTGAAATTTCCAAAAGTTGTGTTGATTTTGAGAGGACGACAACCGTTTTGTTGTTTACACAGGCTTCGCTTCTAATCATCAAACTTTTAACTGACATAACGTTCGACATTTCGTGTTTTATTATTTATTTTGGTAAAAGAAATTCCAACAAGATTGGAAAGTTTATTTTTACGGGGCAAAAGTGTATTAGATTTTTCACGTATTTCTATGTATTATTTCGTTCCCGTTAGTTTTATTTTATATTAAATAAAACAATAATTTATAAAAATTCAATTCCCTTTAAAATCTTGTTTTAAATTTGTTTTTATTGTTCTCCCAATGCTTAATTTTTTAAAATAAATAGTTTAATTTACTGTATAGATCAGCATATGAAACTCAATAAATCTTGACTGCTTGTTCAAAGCCTCTAGCCTTAATTCAATTTGTATTTACATTTAATGCGTCCCCTACAATATATAAAAAGAGCCATTCCCAGAAACTGGCCAAAAGTTAGATAAACCATTTACGCGTACCCCTGACAAATGTCACCTCAAATGCAGATTCTACGTAGCCTGTAAGAAACTCGGACATTAGTTCTGGTATTGCGAGGCTTTCGAGTGTAAACGAGAAATACCTCTCTAAAAGCTGTATAGGCTTTGTACCAAAACACTTCCTATTCACGCGAAAGAACCATCGGTAGCAGGTGTTCCGTTCGGAGTCAGAAAAAACCTACAGTCGGGAAATTAAAAGTATAGCCTCGGGATTCGATGGTAGTTCGTCCAAGTATCTCTCGCGGGTTTCGAAACACCCGCCCTCTTGGAAACGAGTTTCGTATAGAGGATCATGTCTGCCAACTTATTAAAGGAGTTAATGTCACGGAAGGGAGTTCTCATTGCTGATAGTATCCTGATAAATTGTTATACGACCTTTAAAAAACACTTGAAAGTTACAAGCAAAGTGTCATGTCGCGTTAAAATTGACATAATTAATTTGCAATTAAAAAGTTTATTGACTCCTCAGTTGTCATGGAATCGTTTTTTGGGAGCCGACTTCATTGATAAGATCCGGTTAAATAAATTATGTCTCAGCAAATATGTATTGGGACTGATGAAATCACCTAAGGATTTCCTCACGCTTGTATCTGTCTAAATCTTTAATGTTTGCGTACTACCATGGTTCCAGCTTCGGTGGACAGTTAGATTTACTGGAAAAAAACAGATTGTACAAAATTAAAGAGATTTTTTATTTCCCATCATTAGCCAAGAATGTCACCCAAAGATGTAATGCTTGCCAGATCTGCGTTACCAGTAAACCCAGCCAGAAGTGTAAGTTGGGTCTTCAACCTTCAGAAACTCCAATGGAACCCATGGAAAAAATCCACATTGACTTTGTCGGGAAACTCCCTCGCACCGACAAGGGAAATACCATGATATTAGTCCCCCCGTTCACTTAGTTATGACATCTCCCTGACGCTAGTACCCCCAATACCATTCAAGCACTCTCATCTCACATCTTTCAGCATTTTGGATTTCCTAAAATCATAGTTTCCGACAATGTTATCTATTTCACTCCTCACGTTTTTCGCAAGCTTTTTGTTGATATTTGAATTTATTGATTTCACGACTGTATGTGATTATAGGTTATTGTCTCGTTTTATTATATTATTGTCGTTTTCATTTTGTCCATTTAATAAAGCAATAGAAATCTTTCCTGTTTATATCCGTTTTACATTTTCATATCTAATGTTCTCATGTTTTTCTGTTGTTTCTTTTAAAGTACCACATTCCGTCTTCTGTTCCTACACTTGTATAAGCTCTATCCTTACATAGTTAACTCTTATCAAACCCGTACTAAGGTTGAGAATGTTAAGTGTTTCTAAACCTATGTGTATGGTTCTACATTATTTCGTCCGTTTTTTAAAGGTTTGATCCTACTAGATTATGAATATCATAAATTTAAAATACTTTATATGAATCATCCATATTACTTATCCATGGTTTTAACTAGTAACTTCATTCCTGACTTTAGAGAGTAAATATGTACACTAAACAATATCAATTTTTATATCTGTTTTTATAAAAAAAATTAAATTGACTGAAAATGTTTTTCATTATTTCAAATGAATTGGAAAAACATGGGGTTTAAACATGCTAAATGTACTTATTTACGTTTAAATCATTTCAAAATTGATCGGTTCAAATAAAACCAAAAATATTTTAAATTATAAATCAATTGATATTGGAGGTATACAAAATTAGTTTCAATTAAACTAAACATTAAGAGAAACAGGAATAAAGGCAACTAAATTTACCTTCTATTAATATTTATAAGTTGAAGTTATAATTTATAAATTTTTCCTAAAATTGTCGTAAGATATTCATGTTGTGTTGAAATATGATAGATGCAGAAAATGTTAGAATATGGTATGGATATAAAATTAACAACGAAAACGTAGTATTATTATATTTTTAATACGCAAATTGGTGCCGAAAGAGGTGTAGTATTTTCCATTTAAAGAAGTCTATTTGCAATATAAATTGATTAATTTGTACGAAAACGCAAAGATGTTGAAACATTTACTAAAAACAAATATTCTTGTTCGAATTAGTTAGGGAAAGATCAAGATATCAAATAAATCCCTATTCCAAAATAATGAATAAAAATTATAGAACAACAACAAATACGAAATATAATTTAAATTCGTAAATCTCTCGCTTTGAGAGAGATTTTACGTATCTAACGTCCTATCGTTCACAGTACTGACAAAACTAATCTCATCTAAAGACTTTTCAAAGGCTGCACTTTGTAAATTAGGTTCCTAAACTGAAGGCAAACTCCCACTCTAACTCCGTCTAAAAGTTCACAGATAAGGAGATAAGGACACACGCTCTGTCGGTCTGTAAGTAAGTAGATTCAGGCTGGGTTTGCGCACGGTGACTGTGAACGTTTGTTCAATAACGGTCGCTTCTAGTTCTACTGAATAGAATGAGTCGCTTTATACAGGAACTAAAGCTCGAAAAGAACGTCCATTCGATGTATACCTGAGTTGTTTAAGTGCGTTCTAAAATAAACGTCCGTTCGCTTTAAATACGTGAGTTGTTATAAATAAACAAAATTTTACTGCCGTGGTGGATCATGATCGATGAGAGGTCTCTTTAAATATTTGTTTACAATAGTAAAAATGTAAACATGCATGGTTTCCATTTAATTAGAATTTCGTCAAACATTAACTTTTACCTGGGTTTTTTTTGTTAAAGTAATTTCTTTTTACTATACAATGTAACACATGTAATCTCACAAATGTATGTGTGTATGAAATAAATACTGTTACTGGGAAGCCTGCTTACACTTTTTTATCACTTTGGCTTTAAACATTAGGATATTTTCTAAAGGATTGTCCAACCACTATTAATTTGCGTTAGGCTGTTATTTTTATTTATAAAATCGGGACTTAATTTTGATTTAACCTATAGGGTATTTACTTCCAGTTTATTTGTATTCATTTAAAGTAGCGAGGTTTTCAAAATGAAAGTAATTTCTCGTTTAGTAAAGAAACTATCCTACATCACTAACAATATATATATATATATATATATATATATATATATATATATATATATATATCCAACAATTTAAAAAAAAACGGGTTTAAAGTAATCATATATCAAAACAAAAACTTATGATATGGAACAAAATCATAAGGAATTAAAAAATCTTTTCATGGTGATTCACTGAAACTAATATGTTACGTTCAGCACTAAAAGGAAGCCGGATTAGAAAACATACCGGATTTCAGGATTTATGCTGGAGTACGTGTGGAGGTTAATAAAACAAATATTGCAGTTCATTATGATTATTATTCTTCAAACAAATTGAATAAAATTTAAAAATTAAAGTGAATACACGTAGATTCAAACATATAATTATTAAACATTTAAGCATATTGTAAGCCTACAGACAATGATATAACTATTTACACGAAATACATCTCTCTAAGGGATTTTTCAATACCTTCTATTAGTTCACTCTCCTTATATACAGTTCAAGTTTTCAGAAATACTTTTTATTCTAACTATTAGGTTCAAGTACATTTTTTAAACATTTAGTGGATGACAATTGATGTTAATGCAGATATTTCAAATGTTATTCCATTCATTAATTTCTTAGTGCAGCTTCCTTTACAACTTTCAGAACTAGACCATTTATTTTTCACAATTTGTTGTTATTGTTTGGGCTACTATGTATTCCCTTATAGCTATGTACAGTGCCTACTAAATTCTTGTTTCGTGAACAGTTTCGAAAATAATCCCTTGAACCGGTGGTGGTTCATCAGAAAGGTATCGTGGTGGGGTTAATGTTTATGCAAATTTAGGTGAACAATATAGGGGCCTATAAATTTTAGTTAGGACGTATGTAACTGTTAATTACTTTGGTATTTTTGAGTTAATTAAACATACACATGTTACGTATAACATTGTCAATAATTGTTCTTTGAAATACCAAGTTATAGTTCGTAAGGTTTAAGGAAATAACTATAATTAATCGCTCGTTCTGAGTAGTTGCGAGTTATTTCTATCTTATTGACTCGTAAGTAAATAGTTAAAATTTTTCTGTCATATAATGTCAAGTGTCAGTTATTTAAAGATTTTAATATTATTTAAGCCTACTCGTTAGACTCTTGTACTTCTAATATGAAACTTACAAATGAATTAATATGGAACTAAAGAAAGGCCCTAAAGGAAACATAGAAAAACGTAAAGTATCCACCTAAAGATAAACAAACTAACACAATAGTAAGTGTTTTTAGTAAAGGGGTTTATTTGAAAAGAGTTAGGTAATGCTCACCATTGGTGTGAACACGAACAAGCAGTGACAATTTTATTGAAATTCATTGTATGTATCTAAGCTGTGATCACTATGTTAAACATTAAGAAGGCTTTTTCTATAATAGAAGAATATTTGTATAATTAGGAAGCTATAAATTAGACATAATTATAGTGTATATAGACAGAATAATTAGTGTATAATAAGACAGCGATATAAAAGGTTCTTCAAACGTAGTGGTATATATTGTATTTTTATTGTGATCAGTCAAATTAAGTTCTATGAAGGAACGGTAATATATCGCATTAGGAAAAATAAACCTGTCTTATAGAGAAATAACATATGGTAGTAATAGACTTTCTCTCATCGGATTTATTTAAAGATATCTAGCGGTTGCTGCCTTCAGTAGGATGAAAGGCTATGGTATTTGGAGGTTGCTTGTAGTTTTAGGCGATACTTCACTGTTACATATATTATCCGCTACAGAAAATACACAAAACATCCAGTTATAGAAAGTAGGGGGTTAATTGTTGCCTCATGTGTCGTCACCTACCTGAAGTAGAACGATAACTCCCTTTTAAGGTATTAAAGACATATATTTACATTTACTTTTTGTAAGCAAAATAATACAGAAGGGTGGATGGAATTTGGCATGACTATGTAATGTTGAAACTATACCACGTCGCTACGTGAAATACCTCACCTTGGTAAAAATTTAGTTTTACCCGGTAATCTGTGAAGTAATGGTGTTATTAATGTAGAATAAAGTAGGACTAAAGTAGCCTGATTCTATGGTGTTATAAAATAGGCAAAAGTTTCTTAACTTGCGCTTGGGAGTGGTCGCTTAGCTGATGAAAATCTTCTACTATTCGATATCCACTTTTCGGAAATGCCTTGCAGGTAGGAAGACCACTAACTATAATGTGGATATTTAAAAAGGACAGATCTCTTATTATTAGTGAAGTAACCACAGTTTCAACCAATTTTTAAAATAGTTGGGTAACCGCCATTTGTCGATTTAAATTACTTATTGTTAGATGGTTTTAAAACTAATTGTCCGTTTCCCTATCGTGTATTTTACTTTATATTCTATATGAAAATTATATATTCCATCATTGTTACACATTGAAATACTGTCCAGTGAGTGAAGCCTACATTCTGACAGATGGAGAGAATGCCGCTAGGAGATTATAATATGTTCAATCGAAAAAAATAATACCGCTTGAAAATTTAAGGTTATTAATCATCTTTTTGTCAGTGAAAGTTTTCTAAATTTGACAAACAACAGCTGTATAATTGTGCTTCGCCATCAAAACATTATAGGCAATCTGTATTATATAATAGACAGTGCCTATACAGTGCTATGCGTTTAATAGTTGAAGTAGCGTTTACACAAGTAAACCGCTGTTGCTATCTGGTATGTTTTCGTTTAGTACATTATAAAGAAATTTTCCATTGTTAATTGTTCAAGTCAAATCTGATGAATCAATTTAATATACGTTTTTTATCGTAACCGTACATTTTTCATAATTTAACTTTGCATAATTGGTTCCCGCTCATCTTAACAAATCACAAATCTTTTTTTAATATGGCTATGTACCGAGCCTCTACATGTATGTTGTTATATTTATAAACGTAAGATAAAATGTTTACTTCTGACAAAGGGCTTTGTAAAGGGACTCATATATCTAAATAAGCAGATAAAAACATAGCCGACGGTCTTTTATACTTAAGCTACAAAATATGTCTTTATCTGTTCACAAGAATACTGTAAAACAGAAAAGGAGTCATAATTGTTTTCCTACAACAAAAATTAACAATTTTCATTTGCAAAATTACTGGAAGTGACGACTTTATTTCTTTTTCTTTTCTAAACAGAAATGTTCAATAACATTTTGTAATAGTTTTTTATAAATAGAGACGTAGGCCTTTTTTAAAAATTAGCTTGTTTTTAAATTTTTGAAATATTTCAGAATTAAAAAACCTTTTTTTGCAAAGATACGTAAAGTAAAATTCAATCATGAATTTTACAGAATGACTTGTGTTTTATGTTTCCTTAGGACAATAATCCAAATAATTAGTAAGTACTTTTTATAATCACGTTTGTAAAGGTTAGTCAAATTTCAATTAGTTTCATTTGTATCAAAATGAACTTTGATCACGAACCCAAAATCCTCAATGTAGCCTGGGTGGGCGAAATCATTATTCTATGCTGATTCTCAGTAAACGATAACATTTCTTTTACACCTTTTTTCATTTGCAATTGCGTACCCCTATTTCTAAGTACTCAATTTCTAAGTACCCAAGATGTTTAGCGTCCGTAGTTTGAGACGCACAGCTGTACAAAACTAAAACTTTATACACCCAGATAGGCTAAGAAAATATACAGTACTCACCTCTTCCAGTAGAATAATGCTATTATTATGTAACTGGTTTTTACATCTACATATGTTAGTTTATTTTATGCTTCTTAAAAATATCAATTCTTAATCATAGTAAATAGGCATATATATATATATATATATATATATATATATATATATATATATATATATATATATATATATATATATACATATAGCACAATAGCCCAACACCTCCAAAAGAATTATTATTAATTTTTTAACCTAGTTTCTCCTTAAAAATATCACTTTTTTCTAGTTTCTCCTTTCTTCATTTTACCTTTCTCTTATCTCTGACTATTATGTAGCCACAACAATTAGTATAGTTAGACAATATTGTTAGAAACTGAAAAGTGCTTGTGTGTCTCCTCCTAAGTCTCACCTCTTCTATATTCTACATATCATCCCCTCTTTACTCTTCCACTTCCTCTCGCTTTCGTCTGTCGCTTTAGCCGCAAATAACGAAATGGGCTTTACGTATCTCCACCCTCTCCCTCTCGTTCGTCTGTTTCTATTCCTATCTACGATCCGACTACGCTCTACCTTCTATTGTGGCTACCTTGGTTTCTTTGATTTTCTAGTTTCTACCTTTAACTTCCTGTTTTCACTGTACATAAAGTCGAAACTATAAGTTCCCCACCTACATTCAATTCATTCAACAAGTCCACTATTTCCACTCATGTTTATATATCTTGATAGATTAGCAGTCAGGATACCTCTTCTTGACTTACAGAGCAGATTTACTTTATGTAAGCCAGTTTGTTCCAGCGAACATTAATTTCCACCCGCCGCCAGAACAAAGCGATCAATATGTATCTCCACTAGTCCAACCCTTAGCTTGTAGCCAGTGAGAAGTTTTGATTTTGTTTTATATTGGTTACCAAGGGTAAATTTATTTATATCACTTTACGGCTTTGTGCCCTAATGATTACACAGCATATTTCAAACAGAACTTTTGATACCAGACTGTTGTTCTTGCAACAGGGTTTTTAAGCACAAACCACGATTTGGGCTTCCTCAAGTATAAAGCGTATTGAAAGTCTCTCCAAACCATGACTCTTGTTACAACGCTGGACAGTCCTTGTGTTTGTTCTTGTGTTGACACGGGTTTGATTGATTTATACTCTTGTTAAAACAATAAACTTTCACAAAGATAAAGCATAACATTGTATTATGTCATATATTACGTTGGCAGATTAACCCCGATAGAACAATTAACTTTTATCGAATTAAACTAAAAAATTCCACGATTATTTAAAACTAGTAGTTACACAACTGTGCTAGTATGTACTATACAATGTTTTTCCAAAAGGTAATACAATATTTTTTTAAATGTGATTAGGAGACCACATAAATTTGTTGAGGAGAAGGTTCTGACCATGCCACTTAAAAAGCAATTACAACAGCCCTATATTATTCCTTAAACCACCGACTGTTATATAGCGGAAAATATATATGTGTTTTATATTTTATTCTAAGGGTTGTGCTCTCGCGTAATATCAGATTAATCTTTTTGATTTAGACTGTAAACGTGATAAATAGCTTCCAATAGTTATTAAGGACGATGTTGTGATAAGTTTTAAAAAAAGTTTTTTTATTGTAGGTGAATTCCAGTTTAGCTATTAAAAACAAGCCACAATCCATTCCGTTATTTGGCATCATTTGACCATTCGGTGCACAAATCAGATACAGCTATCTAATCCCTAGTAGTGAGAAAGGCTTGACGTACCTCCTACTTCTTTCTCTCTTTCTTGTTCTTCTCTTCCTATCTATTCTCTGACCACACTCTACATTCTGCTTTCACTGCCCATCGAGACGCAACTATATGTTCACCACCACCACACTTAACACATTAACTATTTCCACTCACACACTCACAGACACACAAACACACACATACACACACACACACACAAACACACACACACACACACACATACACACACACACACACACACACACACACACACACACACACACACACACACACACACACACACATACACACACACACATATATATATATATATACATATTAACTCGATAAAATAACATACGGGATATTTCTTCGACATAGGGAGGTGATCTACGTTATGTAAGCGACTTTGTTCCCGTGAACATAAATTTCCACCCTCAGCTACTACAACGGGATCACTAAGTATTTCCATTAGTCCTACCCTTAGCTTTTAGTCGATGTAATGTTTTCCCTAAAAAGGGGAAAACTTGTATTGTTTGTATACGTTTGACCCGTTTTATATTGCCTACAAAGGCTAAATTTATTTAAATCAGTTTACTGCGTTTTACCCTTTGGTTACAAAGTATAATTTATCAGGAATTTGACCCTTCGGAGGAATTCTCCTTCGCGCAATAGGGTTTTTTAGTAAAAACTACATTAGTAATGCATTGGATTAAAATTTTCTGCAAACTTTGACTCCTGCATACCTATGGTCAATTCTCTTGTTTGTGATTGTGTTGATACAGGTTTTATTGATATCTACTCCAGCTAAAATAAAGAACCTTTCCCAAACATAAACTCGTAATATCTATTGTATCATGTCATATATTGCGTCGGTCGATTAATTTTGATAATTAAAATTAACTTCTATTCAAATAAATTAATAATACTCCAAGGGGTCTAGGAAATAAAAGTTACAATTTGTGCTAGTTTTACTAAACAATGTGTTTTAGAAGACGTAAATTAGACTTCTTAATTTTGTTCAAGATAATTATCAGACCACGGCACTTAACAAGCAGTTTAAACACCCCTATATTGTTCCCTTAGCCCTCGACAATCATGTAGCCGGTATATTTATGTAATTAAAATTTTATCTAAGGGTTGTGCTATCGCCTATAATCCTTAAATCTTCAATTGATCAAGATTTAGGTCAGTTTTGAAATTTCTATTTCACATGTCAGTCTGGTAAATCAGCTAAATCCGACTTATCGTGTCGTAGGGAACATTTTGTTACTCGGGTGTTGTGTCAGTATTGGTTGATAGTCTTGTATCTGCAAAATCCACCTAGAAATACGTGAAATTGTGTAATTACTTTAATAGAAAAATTATAGCGCTTTGTTGTCTGTAATCACAGTTTGTGGAATTCTTATTAAAAGTGGCCTAAATTTCTTTAAAGAGTATACTATGACCAAGAGTTTTTTTTACCTACTTTATATCCTAAATCTGCCTTTTTAGGAGTTCTTGACACAAAACCTAGCCCTTGTATTCAGCTCTATAGATATTTTTGGTATAACTGGCTGGCTATAGCATTGTTACTTGCGTCAGTTTGTAAAAGCGTTAACAGCCCCTCATTCGGATGTGTCAGTGTAACTGTTTCCACAAACAGGTGTTTTAATTTTTTAAATCCATCTTGCATCTCTACATACCAAACCCAGTGTTGTCACTCACTTAGAGGCTTCAACAGCGGTGAGGTTTCTCGGGCATATTGATTCGTAAAGGGAGAATAATAATTCACGAACCATAAGAAGTATTGAAGTTTTCGTTTATTCTTTGGAATTGGAAAATCGTGAATCACTTGTAGTTTATCTGGGTATGATTTGCCCCTATTTTGGTCAAAATTATAACCTAAAAACTTCACCTTCTTTTGGCATAACAATGTTTTTGGGGAATAATTGTTACGTTTCTTTCACTAAATTTGAAAAATATTATTTTGAAGTTAGAAATATAATAATTATTAGCAATACATTTAATAAAACTATAATATTTAATGTTTATACTCTTGGAATAAATGTTTGCTCCTACCTGTAGAGTTTACGTGTAATATCATTCGAAAACCTAAGTGCACTGAAATTTGGGGCTCAGGCCAAGTAACTGTCCCTCGGTACTTAGAAGCTATTCCTTTCAAAGAACTATAATAATGAATTTTCATGTAAACTGATAAACTGATGTAAACTTGTATTTTTCTTCAAAATATACTAACTTTTATTTGAAAAAAGTAATGTATTTTTAATATTATAATTCCATTGAATTATATATGACATAATTTATATTATAACACTGTTAAATGTAGGCTACTGATTTTCAAACTACATTAGTTTTTCATTTTTTAAAGCTAAGTTTTTCAACGATTTTAAAAATATTACTTCATTTAGATTTTACTTAATATGAATGAAATATTTTATGGTATAATACCGTGATTTATCTATAAGTCCCGCTCTGGGATTTTGATTAAACCAATGGGAACCAGTATTTTGGCGAATAAATATTTTTACAAGATGTATTTAATTTAATGAAGAAATATAATAAAACACACTCCAAAATAATAAAACTAAATAACACGCGTGGAAAATATTATTGATGATTCGATAGGGCAGCTTTATCGTCAAGTATAGTTAAATTAAATGGAGGATAAAGTTTCTACTGTACCACGATTTTAGTGACAATTATTGTAATAGGTGGCATAATGAAAATACTGATTGCAAATTATGTAACAAATACAACATCTCTTATAATTTTCTTATCTTTATGATTAACATTTGCGTTAGTGTTGACGATGGTAAATTTTAAATATTTCACATCATAACATTTTCAAACTATTCTATTGTTATATGTTATATTGGGGATAAGCGCATTACACTCCATAATAACCTTTGTTTATTGAGTATATTAGATAGCAATTCTTTTATGTTTAAAGTAAAATAATATTTCTATAATAAGATGAAATTTTTTATTTGTTATGTTTAACGAGTAAATATATCTAACACGATATTTAATTTATGCCCAAGAGAGATAAACCACACAATTTAAAACTTCAGTAACAACAAAAAGTCCAAAAGGCCAATACATGAAACATATTTGTTATTAATCGCCTTTCGTTTATAAAACTATGCTTAATATTTTTGTAAAAATTCTCATTTCGGTTGTTTTCAATGTTTTCCAAACCTTCTTCAAATTTATAATTAAAGTCAAACATATTTATCCTCAATACATACTAAAAATGTTTCAAACATATGTTAACTTAATTACCCTCCTGAAATATCATAATTAATAACTAACATATATAGGAAAATAGTGACGTAACGAATAATATATTACAT
Organism: Prosapia bicincta; assembly: GCA_036971475.1. Classification (NCBI taxonomy): domain Eukaryota; kingdom Metazoa; phylum Arthropoda; class Insecta; order Hemiptera; family Cercopidae; genus Prosapia; species Prosapia bicincta. Next base: position 13,644,533 of record JBAIZL010000003.1, on the reverse strand, counting down.
ACATGCAACCTGAAATGAAACATTGTCTACTCATCTTGTAGAATAATTTGTAGTCATTATTTCAGCAATGAAGCTTCTATCATATTTTATATCTGAATTTTTAATAAAACATGAGTGTTATAATTTTAGGGTAAATATTTAATTTTAATTTCGTCAATGCTATAGCTAAATCAAAATTAATTATTAATTATTTCACATAGAATAGTATTGACTCATCATTTATGGAATTATATTAACCCTTTGTTAATAACAATATTCACTGATTTGGATTCAATATATGCGTATAGTAAGTTTTATCCATACGTAATAATATAATAAGACATCGTTATGTATTAGATGAACATCTGACATTTAATAGTTGAAACAATGTTTAATGGAAACATTTAAATGCATTTGAATTTTTAATCTCTGTAATTCTACAAAACCTCTCTTGTTCAGTTCTTTTATAATATATGACATGGCAGTTTTGTTGCTGCAGTTCAATGTGAAAGACTCTCTGATTTTATGAGCCCCTTTTTCTTTCTAAATCTAGACGACTTCCGACAGTCTCATTCATGACAATGTAGCTCGATTCTTGTTGAAGATTGTTAAGAAGTTTGAGGAAACAGATCTGTTTGATCATTTTCGTTATCTTTCCTTCTAACCTAGCTCTTAGACCCTTTACAGAAATCCCGCCTTTAGGCGCTTTATGTAGAAGTCACAAAACACCACTTTGGTTAAGCTTGTACCTCATATTTCACCGTAATGGTTAAACATTCAATCAGTCACAAAAAGGAAAGAGGACTATATTCGTTCTTAGCACTGCATTTTGCTTTTAATTCCAGTCCTTTGAAAGCATATCTGGGGTCGTAGTATCTTCCTAAGGATCTCCACTAAGACTCGGTGTCTAGAAATATAAAACGTCTGGTCCTAACAGTTGATCTACCCAGATAGCTTGCCTTAGCAACTGGGCGGGTTCACGGGTGGCGGATATTGGAACGGCCTACAGATATGTAGGTTACTTGTCAATAAGGATTCCGGAAGGTTTCTGAATAAGCAGGATAGAGAGGGGTCTTCAACTCCACTAATTGCACCGGAGCCGGCGGTAGGTATTTCCAAATCCATGGTCAAGATTGCAATGCGAAGGTGGATGGCTGAAAGACACTGTGAGCACTGGGTCAGGGCTGAAGGAATGAGACACAGTAAGCTAACCCTTAGGAAACCTTTCTTGGGGCTGCAGGAGAGTCTCATCTATCTGTCTAGGCAGGAATTGAGGATAGCCACAGGTCTACTCACGGGACACTGTGAACTAAGGAAACATCTACATAACACGGGTATCTTCAAAGATGAACCAGTGTGCGGATTATGCGGGCAAGAACTGGAGACCGCCACACACATCATTTATAGATGTGAAGCACTTGCCGAGAGGCGCTTACACCCCTTTGGTGATACCACAGCTCTGGAAGAGGATGCTGAAGGTAAAACATTAGTCAGGAAACTTCTAAATCTGGTAAGAGGCAAGGGGCTCTTTGACTAGATCAGGGAGGTAAGTACAATATACCTAAGGTAGCGGTGCTTCGGGTAGTTTAAACTCGCTCCCAAGTTAAAAAAAAAAAAAATTGAAAAAAACAGTTGATCTAATTTCATAATTCAATTGCACACTACTAACCATTATTCACTCTTGCCGAGTTAAATGAATTCCTAGTGTGGGAAAGTTATTAAAACCTAATTTATATTTCTTTTACAAACACACTGTAGCAACCAACTATAAAACTGGCGTTTCTCCCTTTAGGTCTTGGTGAAACAATTTATTGTGGTGCATAGTGATTACTTCAATAATATTATTTTGTAGAAATAGGTTTACGAGTCAAGATTTGGCATTTAATAATTCAGAAGCGACGTTTCGATAACATATTAGTTACCATCTTCAGGCATGTACCATCTTAGATAATGTTAATAAAAATTAATTATTAGCTACTATCTAATCAAATAATATGATAGAATTACATTGAACAAATCCCAAGAACATACACACAATATAATATAATAATAAATTCAAGTATTAGTTATTTCATTCAGATAAATTAATAGAATAGAAATAAAAATGATCCGTATTATATTTTGTAACGTTACCATTTTAGGAAAACTTATCTCATTACGAAAGACGTATAAACAAACAAAAACGAAATATTAGAATTTTAAACATTTTATTAATCATCACTATATTTTTTAAAATAAAGTGGAATAGATTTACGGAAATGGCCCTCCCTTACATGATCATGTAAATTTTAGGGTCAATAGCTTTAAAAACATAATTTTGGTCCTATTATATTCTGAAATATGGTTCTGTATTTACCACTGAAATAACAATTACCCCTAAATATCACATACAAAAATATTATAAAGCATAAACAAACTAAAGATTGTAAGTATTATAGAATGAAAAAATGTAATAGTACACAAATCAACAAAGTTGCCCTTGCATAGGATAAGTTTTTATTTATGGAAATAAAACCTAAATTGAATTAAATTAAAGTGAACATATTTAGTAGACTTACAATTACCATGTATAAGAACGATTCCCCTAAGATGCGATTCATATCTAACCCCATGCGAAGGTTAGAGCTATGGGCCACTGCCGCTATAGCTCTAACCTTCCCTTGCAGTTAATGTGTGTAGTGAATAAACAATGTATACGAACGATCACAGTCGCCCTAGTTGTACAATTTCATTCGGTAAAGCAATTTATACTGCTTTTATTTTTAAAAATATAACATGGAATAGAAAATTAGTTTGAAAATAAATTTTTTTAAAATCTGAAAATGGATTAAAATTTAACCCTCGAGAGGGCGCATGCGGGGGTTTTCTCCGCACATATCATTATTTGTTAAGAAAACGTCTTTCCGTTGTCTTTCTTTCTTTTTTCTTTCGTCTATCTTTCTAATTGTCAGAAGTTTATTTCCGGCTCCTTACTCCACAGCCTGCATTCTAGGAATCGGTTGCACCTATTTCTGTTCAGTTTCTCCTCGTATCGTATATTTAATCTTTGTCTCTGCTGTTCAGATTGCGATTTCGTGTAAGTTATTTGTACGGAGTTCTTTGTGGACTTTTATTTATACACTAAACTCCCGATTATCCGTAGAATAGGGTGGCCCGGGAACGCCGGACAACGAATTCCCCGGATAATCCGCTATGAACAAAGAATACGCAAAACGATCGATAATCGATTATTATACCATAAGTTACACAAATAATGACCACGGTTAATGCAAATAATCTTCAGAGGACAAAATAAATACAGAAAATAATTTAAAATGTCGATGTATTTGACGGATTATAACATGTACATTTATTGTCTAACATTTATTTACATGTCTAACTATTTACAATACGTACATAAGTATATGTCAAAAGTAAGTATGTATGTACATATGTAATTTCCTTTACACATAATACTTTTACTTTTTAACAAAAAAATCTGTCACTTTCGTCTGTTTTTTTGTAAGCATTGATTTAGCTTTAATGTGCTATCTAAGTTCCTTGAGAACCATTTTGTCGCACAGTGAAAAGTCGTCTTGCTCTAATTATTGTGTCCGTTGTTTTCATCTCAAAGATTTTATTTCTACCATATACATGTTTATTTGGGAGATTAAAACAGTGTATTAGACATTAAAATGTTGTTTTATTTATCGGTGTACAACAAAAAAAAAGGAAATTTACATATAATATCAACTAATGCAAATGATAAAATAATGCATGACAAAAAATAAAATTCAATAAAAAAGACAGAGAAATAAGAATAACGCATAAAAATTCAAACTACCTACTACTTATTTTAGTATAATAACCACTCAACGTTCAACTCGGAATGTTTGTTTCTACTTGTGTCACAAAGCCAAAAAGATCGATAATGTATATGACAGATATGGATAATGCGTATGTCACGTCCTAGACTATTTATAGCCGAGATTAGCTGACATTTGTTTACAATCTTATGATACACATTAGGTTTGCGGACGTCCAAGCATTTTGTCATTGTCTCTTATATACAGTAGTCTGTTCCCAACTCGAGTTGGTTCATTCAGTCTAACAGGACAGTTATCGTTTATCCTAGCGTTATTTGAGATAGCTTAGTTTATTTTTATGATCGTTGTTTTTACCGGATATTGTGCCGCGTTGAGTGGATAAAAAAAACAATAATGAATCTGATTGGAATAAAAATTGGATATTTCTAAAACAATGGCAGACCACGGATAATCCGCAAACCGGTTAATCCGCCCACAGATAATCGGGAGTTTACTGTATTACAAAAGACGTAATGAAAACCATGGTCTAGTATACGTTTTAACAATTCAAAATATTTTCAGAAATATGACGTTTAGAAATTAAAAATTGTACAATAATGGTTTTTTAATTTGTTTACAATTTGTTTATATAGTATTTAATTGTAAAGGCGCCCTAATATAAAAACAAAACTCTTTTAGATTTTAAAGGCTACTTATGAGGAATAAAACTCCGCAAGAGTACTCTCCCGTTTGAAATTCTATGCACCCTCTCGAAGATTCAAAAGTCAGCATTTAAAGCCTTTAACAAACTCTAAACATTATTTTGGCTAAGAGACAGATATAAAACCTCATTATTAAAAAAACATTGGTCCAGCTGCAAGTCTACCACAATGAAGAGGTTAAAGTTATATAAGCTAAAAGATTTTAACTAAAATTTAGTTATAACTTTTTATTATAACATAAATTGTGTACATTTTACCCAAATTCTTTAGTATTTTTCCTCCTAATTGCACTGAATAGTCGGGAGTCGAATGTAATTACAAAAGTGCAAAGTTAGACCACAATTTGTAACTACCATTACTGTGTGTATATAATTTAAATTAGGAGGGGAATTAACCATTTACTATTGGACGAACTATACGCTGAGCGACTAATATTTGTGTAAATTAATAAACATAGAGTAAACAGAATATATAAATAATAATAATTTGTCAAGATACGAAAATTTATTTGCAATTTTATTAACTGTTTATTATTACAAGATTTATTTTTACTGAGCGTTTAGTAAACAATTATAAATCATAATAATTCAGATAACATTAAAACATTTATAACCAACTGTCTGGGATACACAAAATAACTATTGTCATACGCGTTTCAAAGACTTATATCATAATCATCAGTGGCACTAATTTACAACTGCAACTAATAACTATTTTACACCTAATAATTTCACTGTCCTCAAGACCTGCATAATTACGTAGACTATTTTATTTCATATACTTAAAATATAGTGATTTATGATTTCCTTACATGTTTACATTTATAACTACTCTTATACTGATCATGTTTTAATTTTTTCATGTTCAATTTAAACATTGTATAGTATTTTTGTTTACAGCTTTATGGTAAAATGAAAAAAAGTGACAACGTTTTTTTTTAAATCTCTTTTTCTCTATAATTTAACACTGTTTCATGGATATTCCACGGATAATTTAGCATAATTACTATGAGCGTTCATTTATTATATTTATCTCTCTATATATTTTAGTATTTTTTATACAATTTCATTTTACTTTATTCAAATTATTTTTCGTCTCTGGCCTGGTTTCATCCATAAATCTCAGATATATCCTAAACACGTTTTTTCGTCATCCGTTGTCTTCCAGTGCAAAGGGTATAAAGAGTTTGTTAGAGCAATCATTTTCATAAGGCACAAACACAACCCTAAGTTCAGCAATATGTAAGCTTCAATTCTAACTGTGTCATTCAACAATATCCTTCTTATTATTAACTAATATATACTCTAATGCCTGTTTCACCAAGCTTCGAAACATATAAACAAAATTGACATATGTGAATAGCTTCAGAAAGAGTTTGATTCAGAATAAAGCCACTTTCCCCCAAAATTCGATGTGTTTGCACTTACAGAAAACTCCCGAACACTTCACAAAACACAGAACCGAAACTGAGACCCGAGTGTTTTTAAACGACATTAAATAACGCTACACTTTCTGAGCCAAATGCGTCTCAATAAAGAAGTACAAAGAGAACATCTGTTTAGTTTATTCCTTTTTTTGTAACGTATGCCGATTCTACTGTTTTTACTTTTATACAAGGAATAATAAAACTCATCCTTGTTTCAAAGGGTTTTCTCAAGGAAATATTTTATCTAATATCACAAAAAATACACACACACACAAACACAAAATAACAGCAGTTGTGGTTTTAGACCATTATATAAGACAAGCAAATACGTTTCCCATTGTGTGTGTGTGTGTGTGTGTGTGTGTATGTGTGTTTGTGTCTGTTCAAAAGGGCGGGAATACCATTTGAAGCTCATAAGATTATAGACATTATACATTCAAAATGAACAAGACAGGCCAAGGCTCAAATCTTTAATCCTGCTAGGTAACCTATAAGTTAGTAGATTTTTAAAAATATTCTCGAGGAAAATAGTTTATAAAAAGAAACAGCTGTTTAGCAGTTCACGCGCGCACTTGTGGTGTATTGCGAGTGCGCACCTACACGCGCGGGCTCGCGCGCGCGCGCGTTTGTGTGTGTGTGTGTGTGTGATTGTGTGTATATGTGTGTCTGTTATGTGGGAGTGTGTGTGTGTGTTTGTGTGTGTGTGTTGTGTGGGAGTGTATGTTGAGTGGGAGTGTGCTTGTGTGTGTGTATGTGTTTGATTTTTAATTGCATTTTTTAAAATAAGATCTCTTTAAGGTTTACTCGTAAAACCAAACAAAACGACACTGGGAATGGCATGTAGAAACTCTAAAGAATTGTAATCGTGAAAAATAATAATGTTTCAGATAAAACCTCTTTAATGATATTCAGCTAAGCCTCTACTTATTACGCATCGCTGCATTCCAGTCTTTATACTGAATACAGAATAAAATATTGTTCATTGTGTCCCTCAAATAAAATTATTAAAAATAAAAAGTTGGTTGTTTTTACGACTTAAAATAGATTATTCAATAGAACTACGTTTCTAGAAATATTTTTTGTTCTCCTTTTCATGTCATTAGTAAACGTCTAGCTTAAAGAAAGGATAATAACAATGTCACTGATAACGCCATCAGGAGGAAAATTGACAAACTTCTTGTAAATTAATTCCCTCCAAATAGTCATTTTGATACAAATTATAGTCTATATAGAGAATGTTGTAATTTGTGAATTTGGTATTACCAAGGACAATGTGTATGTTCTTTTATTAGGTTATAGGATTAATAATAATTAAACACTATTTATACACACGTCTAGAAATAATCATTTTATACTGGATAAAACAACCGCCTTTTTATTGTAAAAATGACTAATAAGAGTTGTATTTAGTGGTTTTAATGAGACATTAATAGCTAAAAAGAAATTTGTCAGATAAAATAATATGGTGCTGCGTGTTACAAACACTGCAGAGCACAATATGACATCTGATGCTACATTCATAATATTACTTCCGTTATTTGAACATACATTTATAACACATTTCAAAAACCTTTTGTCAAATTGTTTCAAAACAATCCAATAAAGAAGACTTTTGGAATTGGGAATGAATATTTGAATAACGAAAATCGCCCTAAATTCAAGCGGGAATATTGCTTGGTATTAAATTTTATAGTGGTTGATATACGGCTGATGGTTATTAGGAAATAACCGTAAAATGAGATATTGCTGCGCCACTATAAAACCCAGGAATGCGACAAGCGTTTTCATCCAGACGCTAAATAAAGGCCTACGTAACGTGTCTCTTTGAGTAAGTTATTCTTGTTTGAATTAGTTTTCATGAATACTCTGTGGGAAACGATTGGTACTTTTACCAATTTTCCTGAAACTATTAAAGCTTGGAAGAAATTACTAATTGAAGTTGTTTTTTTATTTTTACTAAATCAACTTTTCTAATAAAAACCACGACTTACAAATCAAATACTTACCGGAGATGATTATTTTTCTAGGTTGCAATATTTCATTACTACTATAAGTGTCCTTCATTGTGTCTCTCTGATTCAAGTCGCCAATTACCAGATCCCAAAACAATAAGTAGGATACATTGCAGTACCTGAGAGAAAAGCGAAATCTTATAAAGTAAAGGCTATTTAAGTAAAATAAATGGTAGACAGTATTTGGTAAAATAAACTTTACATATCTGGAGGATTTGAAGATGAAAATGAATGGCAGAAGCCTAGATTCCATCGCGCAAATGTAGAAACTGTTTTAAACCATCTTCTTCATACTCCAAAGAGGAAAGTTATTGCTGTTCCTATTATTCTTTTAAAGCGAAATTCCGGAACAGGTTTACACAACGGGATCTATAAGAACATGAAAAACTGGAATGTAATAAATCAATCTTTAAATAAATTTAGCCTAAACGTTTTCGGTCTCTTATACAGTATGCATTTATATTTATCCTATATGGCTACCAAATTATATTCAAAGTCCTACAAAGCAAATGTTCAAAAGTAATAGCTTTTCTATAAACTAATTAATTACACTTAAACCTTTTATCAGCTAAATAGATGGTAAAAAATTCAAACCATAGTTTATTTAAGGAAATAATGATTTTATTCACTACTGATATCTAAAATGTTTCTTCTGGGCGGCGCGGCGAGTCTATTTAGTATTTTAGTGAATGATCGACCCCCTCTAATTTGTGTTATACTTTGTAATTCTTATACAAATTTGTGTTTCTCCAGATTGGTTTTTATTCTTTATATATGCATTATATTTTTGGTAGAAAATGAAAAATCCATTTTTCACAATTCAACTACTGATTGATCGATTCTTCTTATTAACAATCATATTTCCACAAATGAAAAAATTGCACAAATGAAAATAAATATTTTAGGAAACATAATTTTTTACTCAGTAAGTATTATAGTTAGCCAATTTTACGTTTGTTTGGTTTATAGGATGATTGTAAATTATAATAGGTGACAGCAGAGAAGGGGTTCAGCAGAAACATAAGACTGTAACTGTCTAATTAGGCATAACAAATAATATACTACTATTTCAGTAGTACTATAGGCTGTAGTAGATATATACTCTACGAACCTATAATATTGCCTTGGAAAATTTCATCTTGAAATGATGTTGGAGATACAATATGGGGAGTTAAATATACAAAATGTTTTCACCTACCTTCTGCTTGAAATAAAAAGTTGTATTCTCGTGTCAATGCTCCAAATTAAATTTATTTTTCCGTAGTAAATTATATATATAATACATAATAATTTTGCTTTCTAATATAATAATTTTTAGGAAAATATGAAGCTTTATAAATTAAATGTTTGTTTATTAGTTTTTCAATTTAAAACATTTTTTTATTATAAAAACATAAATTTTACTTAAGAAAAATTCATGTCAGATGTTTAGTACTTTATTTTCAACTTAGTTGATATTCGAGATTAATTTTATTTAAGGCATTGATGATAATTATATAGATCTACTGACTAAACATAAACAATTTTTAAATTATGTTTCTAAGCCAAAACCTTTTTAAAAATTAACTTGTTCAACATGAAAATAATAAGGATTACATTCGACACCCTTTAACCCCCCAACAATGCACTGATTTTAAAACGCGAGACGTTTCACACGATGTTTTCCTTCAGGTCCACAAAAAATAGACACCCTAGCCAATTAAGTACATTTTATGGTTCTATATTTAACATACATCATTATAGTTAGCTAATAAACTACAATAAATAAAAAAAACATTAAAATAATTGTCTCTAAAGCTAGCTTGAGATTGTTTCGGTTGTAAATCCCAAAGTGCATTTTTGTCTTTGCGTATATAAGACTTTTTCAATTCTTTCTTGTAATGATTGCACTGTTTATTCTCTCTGCCAAGGGAATTTCTTGAACGTCATCAAAATCGTTCAGTAAAAACAGATGTTCCTGGACTTGATCATTGTCTTCTTGGCATTCGACTACCTTCCGATCCTCACTTTCTTGACTTACATTTCTTCTAATATACCAAAACCATCGACATCATCAACATCGATTCCAATCCTTTCTTCTACAGAACTGTTTTCACAAATAAGGGTCCTCGCAAATGAACTGATTTTGTTAGGAAATAACCCACCTTTGAGGGATTTACATGCTATAAAAAACAAATTGAATGAAACTTCAATTGAGCTTCAAGCATTTGGTAAAAAAAGGAAGGTACTGAAGCCAAAATCACGCTTCTACCGTCATTATTGTCCTAGGGTAGTTGCTAGGTTACACATCGTCACGAGCTAAATCGACTTAGAGGATGGCAAATAACACATACATATGTTTCTGCTTGGGATGGAATGCAGATATTTAAGGGCACAACCCAATACGCTACTCAGTCAGCTTTATTCAATATGATTTTGTTTTTTTATTATTCGTTGGTTTAAACATAGTATAAACTAATTATAAGGTAACTGCATCTAAAAAAAAATATTCTCATCTCTTTCACCAGATATTTTCAGTCCCCATAGTATCTCAGGAAACCTCTGTACACCTCGTTTTACCAACTAAACTATGGCCAGAGAGACGTGAATATATGTTGAGATAGTTTCTTCTAAACAATATTAGCAGTGTTTCTCCTAATCCCTCCTGTAACTAACCATAGCTCCCTCTCCCTCACCTAATGCTGTCATCAAGTAGTAGACCCTATCTATGCCCTGTTAAGACACTCAATATAGAGATCAGGCACGTAGAGCTCATGTGACGCTAAAGCTCGTAAAAGCCTCAGCTCATAAAGAATTAAAGAAGGCTCTATCGCGTTTGACTTTTTAACAAAATCAAATATTTATAATATTATTTGCTATTCCTAAAATATTTCACAACTTCGATATGGACTTTCAAAGTCAATCCACAATAAACTCGGTTACAAAATTTATTCCGAAATAGGTCCTGTGTAAAAAATAATACATACATATTTTACAGGGTTATTCAAAATTTTCTGTATTGTCTGATTAACAATACTCAAATATCTAGTCAAGTAAAGATTGCTAAACAAATATTTGAAACCATGATTTTTCTTCTAGATCATTTACAATTAATAAAATATTCCGTTTCTTTTACCAAGGAACATTAGAAACTATTAAGACTTAAAATAAAATTGTAGAGTGAAAGGACATATTGCACTCTTAAAGACGGAAGTGTAATTAATTTCTTATACAACTTAGGATTGGAAATCTTGTTTCTACTAGATAGAATTATAGAATTATATGCATTTGCTTTTAGTCGTACCAAATTTTAAAAAAATGGGCACCAGAAAAACCTATTTTAATTTCAGATCAATTCAAAGTGAAAGTTTGTATAATTATTTGTTTTCATTTCCTTCTATTAATTCACACACACACAATATATATATATATATATATATATATATATATATATATATATATATATATATATATATATATATATATATATATATATATATATATATATATATATATATATATATATATAAAGAACTAAGTCAAAATACAAATACATGAATTATAATTTAATTTACAATTATAAATTGTAAATTTATACAATTTACAATTGTAAATTCAATTATAATTCTTGTATTTGTATTTTGACTTAGTTCTTTATTAATACACAAGAATACATATTGCGATATATATATATATATATATATATATATATATATATATATAATATATATGCATACAATATATATATATACAGCTCAAATTTGCAGTCGTTAGTAAAAAACATTTTATTCAACCACTGAATTTAAAATAAGCTACATATTTTAAACTCGGAATATGATACTTCATGTTAATATAGTTTTTTCCAAATAATACTGCATTATTTAAATTTAGTAAAACAGTGTTGGGTTTATATGGAATAAAAAGAGGGTATTTCACTAAAGAGGTAATATATGAAATATAGTTATTTCATCCCATTTGGCTTAAAATATGTGATAACATATAATTTCATGAAACACCTGATTTTATGTTATAGGATACGTGGTAGAACAGCTGTTATAACGCATAGGTGATGTTACGTTATTTATATGAATTGTAATTATTAATTAGAAAGTTACTAAAATAAAAATTGTATTGTGCAACATAGTGATTCACGTTCTTGGGCAGCTTTGTCCCACATCCCACCTGACCTAACAATTTATCATACGTACTTCACTTTGAAATCTTTTGTGAAAGTGTTTGTGTGATCCTGGTTCACCATTGTAGTCTGTGACCCAGTTATGTTGGTATTATCACAATGTTACAAGTGAGCTAGTTAATTTCTAAGTTTCTGATGTTGCTAACTGTGTTTGTGAAATGTACATAAAGGTTGTGTACATATTTTGTAAAAGGATTTGTAATTTTAATCAATATAATTAAGTTACTGTACTCCTACGTTTGTAATTATTTTTTGTTCATAATTTTGTTTACCTTAACAGGTTTTTGTATATGAAAGACATAATAGAGTTCTATATCTATAGGGTAATTCTGGGAGATGGACCACTATAGATATATCCAAAACTAGCCACTATCGCTCACCACAGGTAACGTGCTAATCCCGTGTCTGACAAGTTTGATGTGCTTTGAAAATTGTGCTTGATTTCATCAATTACTTCTTGATTTATCTTTTATAATAATTTCAAGGTAAGTGAAAAGTTTTGTAATAGTTGAATTCTCCACCTGTTTTAATGTGTGTTACTAAATATTATTCTGTAAGTTTGATAAATAAGTGAACATAAACGTATTAGTGACCATTGCATAGCACATTTGTCATCCACTGGGTTCAATATGGCGTCCTGGTCCATATCTACCTAGCTATCGGGAGAGACGGGCCAGTGTATGTTTGGATGAGATGGACCAGATTTATGAAGTAGGATCGGATTTATTTTTAAAGAGAGTAAATAATAATAATATATTAGAGTAAGTATGAGATATATAGTATAATAGACAAAATAGTATGATGGATATATTGTGTATGGACACAATAATCCATTGCTGATGATTGGGTTTCTCACTTTATCTGCCTAATATAACTTGAAATGTTGATATTTTAATAGATATTAACATGTTTATTTTTGTACAGTTGCCAACTAGATACTGGTATAAACCAGGCTCTACAAGGGGCAGCTAGGCTGAAGATGACCTGGTCAAGGCAATAAAAGCCTTGAAGGAGAAAACTGCGGGTACCAATGAGGAATCCATGTGTTTTGGCATTCCTAAGACAACGCTTTAAAGGATAAGCGTCTACCACATCAGCCTAATCAAGAAATCCATAAGTACTCTCCAGTACCTGGTACATCCTCAGAGCTAACGGTAATAAAACTTTCACAATATTTCAGCAATACCTGTTCTGAAAAACAAAATTACAGCATTAAATGTAAATGGTAGCTTTTCAAAACTTCCAACATCTGAATAAAATATAAAAATTATAACTTTGTCCAATGAAAAAAAGGTATGGATTTAAAATTGAATGGAAATAGAAGAAAAAAACAGAAAGGGGCAATATGTTCAAAAGTGCTCACAAAAGAACAAGGATAAGGATAAGTTCAATGGCGAGAGTGAATGAGAGGAAGACTGGAATGAAGATCAATTTGTGTTGTTCCTTGAAGATTACTATAGTACAACAGGTAAAAATGATTGGGTGACATGCAAGACATGTTCAGGAGTGTCACATGAAAATTGCACCAAATTTTCGAAGTGAAAAACTTAAGAAACGGCTGATTAGAATTAAGAAGGAGAAAACAATTAACACATTTTATAAGGTAATGCTTACATCGTAATTGATAAATTTATAAAACTTATATTGATTTTATACTGATATAGTTAGATAATAAACGTTCAAATCCCTTCCTATAATGCACAAGATAATTTTATTTCATCCCTTCAAGCCTGGTCCATCTCTGACATAGACAATGGCCCATCCCACCCTAACACCTCGGGTGAGATGGACCAGTGGTATAATTTTGCTTTTTATAAAAACATTATGTGGCAAATTTATCTATGTTTCAACTATAATTACATATTCTATTAACTCCCATTACTCACCTGAAGAATATTCACCTGTCTGTAACATAAATGTATAAAGTGTTAGAAAAGACATGTAACGTCTCTCCCGGAATTACCCTATAGATGCAGATTGTAATTAATTTATTTTAAAGTTTGTAAACAAATTGTGCCTTACAAGTAGGCCTATAATTTTGTAAAAGTTTTAAATATACCTATATCAGAACAGCTTTATAATTTGTAATTTGTGATTTACAACCTCTAAACTAGTATAAGTAGTTTTTAAAAACGTATTATGAATAAGAAGAGAAAAATCCAATTAGATGGGATCTTAATTGAATTGTATTAGTTCCTGAAAATTGATAACGTTTAATGATAGGCTCGTTATTTGTTATGAAAATAATCAAATGTGATTTATTTAAACTTAAATGAATTTTGAAAATGGAGTAAAGATTTATCACGCTAAATTACTAAGTTAAATAAGTGAAGCTCGTCGCTGATTTGCAGTATCAGCATTTTACAACTTACAAAACACTTATAGTTCCACGACTGCATCCTGACTCTCTCTCTCTCTCTCTCTCTCTCTCTCTCTCTCTCTCTCTCTCTCTCTCTCTCTCTCTCTCTCTCTCTCTGTGTATATATATATATATATATATATATATATATATATATATATATAGCTTTTGGTTCTCGAATACATTTTGCAAAATAAACGTATTTTTGGAATAAAGGAATAGTTTCACATTTGTAGAAATAGTTAAGTAAATTTCTTGTCTATATACTCAGAAATGTAATAGTTTTACATTTTAGATAAATATAGTTGCTATGTAAATATATGAATTTCATTTTCTTTATTTCAAGCTAAAATATGTAAAGTATTTGTTATTATTTTCTTCTTAATAATGCCTAATATTAAGAATTGAATCAACAACACTCATCCTAATGATATTTTAAATATTTCTTCCCCGTATACAATATACGATGGATCTCTACTTCATAATATCCAAGTTCAAAACATTAATTACAAACATAATAATTGTATGCCCTTAAAATGGTCACGTCTTTTCGGAACTTCGCAGTCACCCTTGCAGAAACAAAGTTGGCGAAGACCCTTGAGCCCACTTCGTCCGCGTGTAATAATTGTAACTACAGGCCGTGCATAGTAATTACTACTTTTGAATGTACTTTGTAAAGGGAAAGGCAATGAGTTTTCATTTGACCAGAGTTAGTTCCCGTTCCTCGGAGTTTTCCTAAATTGTTCAGATATTTACAAGTAAATATTTAGCAAAACATGGACACAAATGAAATACTTCTAAATTATTAATGCTAATTATTAATATAACGACAATATACTTAACAATAAAACTGTGCCAACTTTAAATAAAATATGTGAATGAACGATTTCTTTAAATAACCATAAAACCCAACAATCATCTAAAAAAACTTTCTTAACATTCTTTATTGTTGCAATTGGGTTATCATAAACCTGTAAAACAGTGACATGTACACGCTAAATGTTAATATAATTTTGTCACTTATGATGGCAACATAGTTGCCGAACATGTATAATAAGTTAAAACCTTTGCTCTTGTGACAATTAAGTTTTAGTGTTTCTAATGTATTGCCTATTGATTATAGGGTATGTATTGTATGATTATAATGTATTGCCTATTGTATTAGCCTATTGATATTCTTGGCTAATCTCAAAGTCCAAGCTGCCATATTAAGCCAGACCGGTGAATATGCTGAGGTGGAAGACAGAAGCGAGTGAGATCTGCTATCAGCGCAAGCTGCACTTCGTTGTATACTATACTAGCTACTATTTTCTCCACTGCACGAAAGTTAAAAAGAGATCGTCTTATCTTGTAACCCCACCCTAAGGCCCGGTGCACATGAGCTTGAAAGTAATCGGGACGCAGAAATAGTTTTCAAGCTGGATAGGCAGAAGTACATTGGGAGTAATGGGGCAATGCACATGGGACGCAGATAGCTATCGGCTAGCCTCGGCCTATCTCGATAGGTACAGGACTGACGCAGGTTTCTTCTATTTTGGCGTCGATTCTATCGTCAGCTTTCCACTAGTACAAAGTGGCTAATGGGACAGTGCACATGCACCGCAGCTTACTTTCTATCTGTGCCATTTTATTAGGTAAGGTTTCGATAATATAATTACTAATTTCATATTATTTATATGTTTGACTTTAAATATGATTGAATAACCAATTGTCATCAATGTGTAACATTAATATTCATTAGGTTGGTAATTTGTTATTAATATCAATGATGGTTTATAGTTTTAAATATTAATCTGCAATAGTTACTAATCATTTTATTTAATATCATATTTATATTTATTTATATATTTTTAGTAATTAAATCTATGTATATTGTATTATTTACAAACTTATTGTCAATTTTCTGTTCTCTTATTATGTTACTAATTAATTTATCTATAGTTTTGTCATAATAAGATCATTACATTGTAATTTTTGTCTAATTTGATAAATTTGCGAGTATTGTTTTATGTGTGTATGATTAGGTTTGTTATTTTTAATTAACTTTATTATTTCATGTCATGTTTTAATTCGCTGTCTATATTTAAACAAAAGGATATTATTATTATTAAATTTCTCTTCCCATTTTGTTTTATTCATAACAATAGCTAGTTTTAAATGTAATTTATAAATCTCAATAGTTATTTCATTTTAAAACATATCACCATATTTTATTTATCACACACACACACACACACACACACACACACACATATATATATATATATATATATATATCAAAATTAAATTTGTATATCTTTTAAAATTCTTACAAATATTTTACTAACACATTAGAAAATTTAAAGGAGGAAATTTATATTTTTATAGGAAACAAGATAACCCCCTCTATGCTACAGGAGCAATTTACTTTATAAATATTTAAAATATATTTTCTCCACACAAATATAACAATTTTAATGTCTGTTGTTTACTTTGATTTCACAATTTGGATATTGAACAGGAAAGTTAAGGGTCTTACCTCTTGTGGTGTGTCTCGTATGCAGGATCTCTTCCTTGACATAGATCCAGTAATTATCGAGGGTGTATGGACGTTCTCCTTACATTCCGAGTAGGCGAACCTAGTAGAAAGAATAGGTATAATCAGAATAGAAATGAGTAAGAGTACAAAGCTATCTGTAACTGAGTAGATTTATTCTCTTGAACACACTCGCTCACCGTAGTCGGCGAGCTCTCTAACGGGGTCAAAAGCGTTGTTTTCTTTGGTTTAAGAATAATATTTACTGGAAAGTCACTTAAAATAATGAAAAACACTAAGATTGGGTATGTAACGGAATCTCATAATGATACTGTAACTTAACTTTGGTGATATTTAGAACTATATGTGACTTTTAAAATCCTCTATCTGGTTACACAAAGTGGGTTCATATAGAGGGAGCGAGCATCCTCATTTGATAACGACTGATTTAAACAAAAATCCATGTTAAAAATGCAGAAACATACAAAATATTATCATAAACTGTTTTTAAATAAAGCATAAAAAAATAATTTGAAGTGACGATTTGTTTACTATTATAAATAAACATTATTTTAGTATACACAATGTGTTCTTTACCAAAGGCGTCATTCATAGGCGATCATGTATGTTTATCAAAATTTAAAAAATTAAATAAAAAAGAAGCACTCAATTTCATTATTTAAATATATGAAACAATATAATTTTTGAACGAGTAAAAATTATGGCTTTAAAAATTAAAAAGTTTTTATTTATTTATTATCTATTTCAACCTGTCTGTCTGGCATTATCCTCTGTTTTGTTGCCTCAAGATGAATTTATGTTTTGCATTGCTTGTCCACAAAGGTTTACGATAACCGCGCATTGTACAGATTTTAATTAAGATTCAGTGACATATTCTATTGAAATATTTAATTTGATTTTATGAAAAACTTGAGAATATTTTTAAATTTAGGTTTTCAAGTAAACAACGTTTATGTAAATCGCATGATGCATAAGGAAAGAGTATTGTTAACCTTTGTAGGCGCATATAAAGCCAGTGAATTGCCTATAAATGCAAGTGTTCGAGTTTCCCTTCAAAAAAAGAGAGACAAATACCTATTGATTTATAAGCACGAGGAAATCCTCTCATACGCAAAGAATATATTAGGAGTAAATACATCTCTACTTGAACGTCAGCTGTGTCACCCTTCTGAACCCTCTCATCCTTTCCCGCCTAGGAAAGCTTTTACACTTCCCAAGTTACAAATTGTAGGCTCTGCAGACAACAGAACAACGTCCGATTCCCAAGCAAATACTAATATCACGTAATCGATCGTGACCACCTTATCCATAGGAGGGAGGTTTTTTACAATGTAAACATTTATTAAAATTTTTGGCAGCTTCAAATTAACAAAGGTAAAATTTCTTTTGGCTATTCCTAATTCAACCCAAATTTACAACGGAGTAGGGAGAAAACGCTCATTATTGGAAAATTTATTGAAACGATATGGACAATACGAACTATGATACCCCTTCTCATTCGTAAAGAATTTATGTTTATTTTATCCCATATAACCCTTATCCTCAACCCTATCCTCTATGATAAAACTTACCATATACCAACTATAACCAAAACTATATGGGGGCCATATCCCATACCAATCTCCCACACCACATATCTTACCGCATTACCATATTGTTCTCATATATATTATTGTATCTTTTACTAGATCAATTACATTATCCTTAACATACAGGTCATCATAACCTTATCTTACCACTTACCATATCCTTGCTCTATCCTTGGCCATATATTTTTTTATATCCATTGCCATATGTTGTACTGTAACGTTCCTGTATTATCTATCATATCTCTTACTAGTTCCCGAACAACATCCTTACAATATCCCATTATATATCCCTTACGATAACGTAGCCATATGCTTTGACATAACGCTCTCTATACTCGTCATATTCTTTACCACACCTCTTTAGTATCCAAACCATGTCCTCTGACCAAACCCTTGTCATACAAACTCAGTATCCCTGTCTATATACCTTACCGATAGTTTGTCATGCCTTTTATTATATTTCTTTCTTTACCCCTTGCCATATTCTTTACATATCCATAACAGACAATAATCTTAATTCCTAATTCAGACATTCACTTACAATAAAAACAAATTTGTAGATATAAGCAGCCTATATATCTTGGGACTACACTTAGAAGAAGCACTGCAACATTTAAATCGACCATTTAAATGATTGTGGTTTTTAATATACTTAAAAGACGCACACAAATATATGAGAAAGAAAAAAGTTTTTAATACAAATAAAAAAGGCATTTCAATTAAATCGATGAATCATCTTTATATAATTACAGTTTGAACACGTTTAGATGTTTCAAACGTTGAAAATTATACACTTTTAAGACGTTGAGAGTTAGGAAAAAAGTAGACTTTAAAAATATCTATCACAAATAATAGAACAGTTTGTATTGCTTTGAGAAAAAGGAATAGTGCAGGGAATATCAGAAGGGAAGGATTATATTTAATTTTAAACACCAGTGACAACACATTTTTTTTGTAACGTGAGAACAACTCACGTAATTGTAATTTTTTTCAGAGTGACATAATTTAACGTTTTAAATTTCATAATTTTAATGGATTATTAAATCAAAAACTATAATAAATAAAAAACCCATCAGAGGCTAAGTAAGCCAAAAATATAAAACGAATGATTTAACCACATTTTTAACAATGTAATAGTACGATAGTTGATATAAAACATTATATATATATATATATATATATATATATATATATATATATATATATATATATATATATAAAGAACCAAGTCAAAATACAAATACAAGAATACAATATATATACATATTGTGATATATATATATATATATATATATATATATATATATAATAATAATATTAAATGGTAATTATTAAAAGGTTGCTAGATCGCCCCTATATTATAAAAGTGTCAAGTGCGGGTCTTTTACAGTGCCGATAAAGTGTAACTAGGCGACAAAAAGTCGTATGAATGTCATTCAAGTCTTTAGTAAAATCTAAAAGTGTAAAACGGATCATCCACTAGAAAATATTCAATTCTAAAACCATAAGTGACAGTTATGCTAAAAGTGTAAAACGAACACAAATCCCGGAAACGAGATGTATAGAGTTCTATAAGAATGTACGTTCAAACGGTAGCTTACAGTAACTAATTGAATATCGCCAACGAAGCCAAGCCAAAGTAGCCAGGGGAGGCCTGACCGAATTAATGTGAAAAATAACTCTCGTAGCTAGAGGTAGTTTGTTTTACGAAGATCTTTCACGAGAAACTCTAAAATGCCCGTCCGTTACTAAAATTTAAATTTAGCCACAGATGAAAGTGGATAATGTCTGGCAGTTTATGATCACAGATCATAAGTTTTCCAAGTCCGTGATTCAAATTCAAATTTTTAAAATGTAATAATTTTTAACAGTTTTAAAGATTGCTCTAAAACAGATCACTACCAAGTGCAACAAAATCCTCAGGGAACACCGGAGGACTTTTCCACCAAAGCCCATGGAAAAAGAGGAGCAGCACGGTGATAGTTTTATGACATTATTTTAATACTATGATAACCATTTAATAAATTCATTGAATATTAACAAATTAATAATTTCATATTTTCTCAAGTAAAATATTTATAACAAATTGAACATTAATTAGTTTAAAAAATAGATAAACACATGACTTTCTTTAGAACCATAAATTCAAAAACTAGCATTTAATAAATAAATAAGTAGTTAAGACATTGTTGTAAGAGAAAGAGATTAATAAGTATCCAATAAAAATTTATATAAAGTATTTTGTTTAAAGAACAGACACCATACAATGGAAATATAATTGGTGCTAATAATATAAGATAAATTCATATATAGAATGCCAGTTTTAATTTCAAAATTAGTATTAAAGTAATCAGAAGTAAGTTAAAACTGGAAACATTTCAAGTCATTTGTAGCAAAAAATAATTAGATCTAGCCAAATAGATAAAAAGGGAAAAATCTTTTAAAAAATTATTAATTATTTAGCACATCCCAAAAGATTTGTCATATGCACAAATTAGTTTCTTAAGTATATTATGCCCATTTGAAATATATTAAGTAAAAAGGAACCAATTAATATAAAAGTGAAATTAATATGAATTTGTTTTTAGTGAAAATAAGATTGCAAATGAGTAATCCTTGGATTTATGTTCGGACGCAGAAATAGAAATTGTGATAAAACCACTAGGAAGTAATTTTACCTAAAACTTTTAGAAATATATTTATGGAAACAAAATTTATTTGTATAAATTATTATCCTGTTTTATTTTATTCGGTATTTCATTTTGTGTGTATAATTTTAATTGTAATACACACAGCTGTTATCAAATAACGACAATTTCTATAGAATTTTTAAGGATATTTTCAACAATATAATTTATAAACTTTCTACCAGCATTCAAAAAACAATAAATTTTATTCAAAATAACTAGTAACTTGTCTAAATAATAAAAGATAATTGTGTAAATTATAGCACAGGTTTAGTAAAATTATTATACATTCCTATAACATATTAGGAAGAGAGCCTATATTTTCAGACCTATAGTAGCATTAATCACCTTGACCAATTAACGTGAAAAACCCATAATTACGGTTACATTCAGTTTAGGCTGAATGTAACTGCTGCTATGTTCTACGAACACCCCGTTTTAAGTTTCGATGGCGGCAACACAAACACACACACACACACACGCGCGCACACACACACACACACACACACACACACACACACACACATATATATATATATATATATATATATATATATATATATATATATACTATAACTCAATTTCTTTCAATACGTTAAATAATGTTCCTTATAATCAAATTGTGAATACCCTTAGTATTTACTCGTGATAACACAACAATATATGTACATAATATATAAATATATTACCAATATTACCGAAACGATATTATAAAAAAATACAATAGTAAAATTACATATTGTAATAAAACAAACATTTTAACTCCTTTTGATTTCCTCTGTGTAGTTTATCTGTTAATCGTTCAAATCTTTTTGGTATGATGAAGTTTCCCCCTATTTTAGGGAGATATACGCCTACTGTTCGTTCAGTGGTAGTTCTCAGCCGCTGGTTGTACCGTAAGATTTCAATTTCACAGTGATATGGTCACAAAACCATTGGCTTATTTCCGCTAGCAATAACTGGAATACGACATAACTAATCTAAAAGTCTAACTGTTACAAAAGTCTAACAGTTAATAAAAATTAACTGGGTCACCGTAAACGCTCTAGGGCTGCTACTAATGTTGCCAAACATAAATCGTTAAAAATCTTGAACAAACAAGCCCAACCATGTTTGTGTACTACTTGTTGAAGCTTACGAAATCATAACAGCAATGTTTTCCCCCTGTGTGTGAAGGGGGGGATCTGAATGAACGCTTTGAGTGGGGTTTAGGCATGTGCAATACATTCCCTGCAGCGCAGCTATGAAGGTTCTAACGCGACTCGGCAGTCGTGATCCGAGTCCCCGCGTCACTATTTGTGAACCAGTCGGTCTGAGCCTGTGACTTAACGTAACTGTTTCGTGTTTCGTAACTGAAACAAACTAACTAAATGTAATACAAATCGCACAAGGAAGAAGTTGAAGGTACTATTTACAATCTTAGAAACATTCTTAAAGCAGATTAAGTTATTTTTTAATTATTTCATGTGATTTTTATAAAATAATTCAAACCTACCGAAACTAATATCCAGTGATATATAATTCCCCGTATGCCTTTCTATGATAAAGTCAACTCTGTCATTATCTATAAACGTATACCACTACAAAAATCATTTTAGTTATTGCTAAGAGTTTGTATTACTGAAGACGAGATTTTCATTGAAAGGTGTATGATGAGAAAAATAATTCTTAAAATTGAGTTTGTGTTCATTGTTAATGAAATTGGTTTTATATTATGTAATTTAGAACATAATTAGAGAATTCATTGATTTACATTTGCAATGGGTTATAAAAAATGTTTATCATTAAAAATGGTTTTCGTCTTTGGACTCCAGATTATTTTATTCTTCATTCAATATGTATTTTGTTCGACCTATTTTTTCACTTGGTTGTGGAACAAGTTAATTAAATCAAATTTGGAATGTTATTACAAGTAATAAAGAATAATATCTAGAGTTTAGCTCAGTATTTTTTTTGAAAAATATGCATTTGCATTTCGTCTGTAATAACGGTCAGCTGATTTTCACGAGGCGTTCATATAAATTTTTAATAAGTGTGGTTATGAGTTTAAAATGACAAATTTGTAAATAAACTTAAATCTCTAATAATATATAATTGTTTATTTTTCATAAACACGTGCTGTGCTTTTTGTTTTAAGGATGAAAGCTGTTAATAGCATTAGTAGAGATGTTTTAAAATTTATGTGGATAAAAGATTTGCTTTTTTTTACAAAATTTATATTTTTTGTTTTAATAAATTGACGTCTTTAAATGTTTGTTTTACAGATTTTAGGTTTACAGGATATATTATTACTATTATTAGTGGCATATTAAGAATTTCCATTCGATTTTAAGCAAGAAACTATTGGCTGATATTGAAGACAAGTTCTCTGTGTGCATCCCTTCTATCCACTGACTAATTTTAATTTCTTGTTGTTAGCCCCCATTTTCTTTATATATATATATATATATATATATATATATATATATATATATATACACTAGCCTAATTCAAATTATCAATTGCTAATAAAATACTGTTATTCGTCCACTTTAGTTGAAATAGATTCCTTTAAAATTTCAGTTCATGAAAAGTATATGACACTTTGTATTATTTCAGATTTTTAAAATTGTAATTCATCAACTACATTAAAATTAATTTTAATTTTTTATGTAATAATTTTTTTCAAAAAAATACTAGCTATGCAATATAGTTAATCCGTTCCATTTAGCTCAAGTGATAGTATATAATTTTATAAAAAATCTTATATTTTGTCATCGGTTAGGTGGTGGAACAGCTGTTTTAAAGCTAAGGTTACGTTGCTTTATTTATGTTACTTGTAATTATGAATTATAAAGTAACTACAATCAATTTGTTTACCAAAATAGTAATCGACTTTAAGTTTATTTTAAATATTATGTGTATATAAAAGTTTTTTTTTCCTGTTGTTTTTTCCTGTCACAATAATATATTGTGAAAATAGAATAAAATAGTTTTATTAAATTTTGTTAATGATTTTCAATTACTGCGTCAGAAAACACTTTTTTCTGATTATATCTAATATTAGGTCTATTGCTTTGAGTTATTCTAATGTTTATACTGCTTATTTACTTCCGTATAAAAGTGTTATTTGTGAATATGTCATGGATAATTTTAAATAAGATGTTCGTGTAACAATAACATAAACATGTCAAAACATTTTTTTAAAAAATATTCATACAAATTTATCTTTCCGTCACAGCCTTTCATAGAGGGAAATATAGGGTAGAATGAAATTGGGCAGGTCCAAGAAAAGGACGTAATGACCCTCTGGTTCTGGACATTGCGTGGGAAGGGTGGTTTAACCGAAATAGAACTTCTCTCAATTGTGATAAGGTAAAGTGGATACTCTTTATCAAAACGGTTTTTTTTAATTTTTAAAATAATGCGAACCCTTTTTTAATAATGTAGTTAGATTTAAAAGAAGACACTCGATTATTTCAAGTCCTAATCCCAGATTAGAACAAATGTTAGGTCAATACTAAAAATTTAAGTATTTCACACATCCATGATTTAGAAATAACTTTTAAAATTTAGTTCCTCTAAACGTACAAAAAAATTACACAACTTTCGCATTTTCTATATTTGTGTTTTTATCTCTTCCAACACAGTTCATTGTTATATAATTAATTTTTATTTTTTAAAATCATTCCACTTATTTATCTTTTACTTATATTTTCTTCAGACGTTTTTACAAATTTATTAAATTATGATTTTCAACGAAAATTGTCTGAATCTGTTCATCGCAACCTATGTAAAGGGATATTTGGTTCGTATCGTCATCAGTTTGTCCTTGCTTTCGTAACGTCAAAGGGAGTCCAAGGGCCGTCGATCTTCTGTGACGAATAAAGTGGTGTCATGATTGTAGACCTGTTAGAAGTCTTGACATGGAATGTTCAGCTACAGAAAACATCCCACGACTTCGAGACTCTTTAGTCAAGTACCAGACGCTTTTTCAACTTATTTTGTAAACGCTGTTTTTACGATATGTATTTTAAAAGACGATAAAATTATACGACTTTCTACCTAAAAAAGTAATTACTCTTTGTATGAAACTAATACTATTAACAGAGTAAATATTTTATTTAGAAAATTTAAACATTGGAATTGTCCAAACTTATTTTATTGTAATCAAATCAATATACTCACGTGTAATTGATGTGACCTCTACACCTCACGCCACAATAAAACTATTATAATATTAATTATGTTATTTATTAATAATTAAAGAAAAACCTCAAGATGTGCTACACAAAAACTACAAATTATAATACTGACACCAATTAACAACATGTCAGTTCTAAGAAATGCTATTATACCCAAAACCTAAATATGTTTGTGCATCATTAAACCTCAAGTTGTAATTAAAATATAATAATAACCCACAACGCATATTTTATAATATAATGCTATTTACATTGAACACAAATAGGACTCTTTGTTTTCCTAAATATAAAGCTATAATTATTTTAAATAAATATTGTTCGGTCATGTCTAAACCTCTACCAATGATAAACATTAGAAATAATTATTGATATTTGTCTATTTAATTTATATGTAACTAATATACTTATTAAATATATACTAATATTAAAATATATTATTCTTACATTATCTAAGTATATATTTACATTTATTTATTTATTAGGTTTCGGTGTGTTTTACACAGATCCTCTTCACATATTCCTAACAATACTTTATTACTAAATTTGACAAATATTCGCTTACTTTAGATAGTTTATTTCTTTATTTATCACAATCTAACTTTCCTAAAATGTTACTCGCACGGACATCTACATTATGTTAAAACGACTTTATATGGAATTACATCGACAGTTACAGATATATAAATACATACATATGCTTTAGTTTTATCCACACAAAACGCTTATGTATAAATCACATTCAATTCAAAATCGGCAAATACATTACGAATACATCTCAAGATAATTTCTTTCCCTCTATTTTTTTTTAAATTTGAATATATTTACAATTTCAGCCCCATAAACGTTTATTTCCCAGTTGGATACATTATATAATATTTTTACATTGTTCAAATTAATTTTGTGTCTTATTGAATATCGTAGGTCTATTATGAGTTTTGTAATTATAAAATGATATTTCTAGTTATATTTTATGTCCGTCACGTCTTACATCTAGAAGTCTTTTTGTTTGACCAACATTATAAATCAATTATATTTAGTGTAATTTTGTATAAAAATACTGTGCAGAATATATGGAGAAGATCTTCACAGGTACAGCCTGATATGTAATAAATCATTATTTCTAGATTACTTGGTTTGTGATATCGATTTTTAAATAATAATAGACGTAGTAGTAAAATATGTCTGTTCTTTGAATGGTATAGTCTATTATTCACATTTAAAATATCAACATCTTTTGCGCATACCAATATCCCAGTAACAATTAAAAAATTATAATGATAATATATATATATATATATATATATATATATATATATATATATATATATATATATATATATATATATATACATAATTTATATATATATTTACTATAATATGTATTCTGGTGTATTAATAAAGAAATAAGACAATTTACAATTCTTGTATTTGTAAATTTTATTATTTCTTTATATATATATATATATACATAATTTATATATATATTTACTATAATATATATTCTTGTGTATTAATAAAGATATAAGACAATTTACAATTCTTGTATTTGTAAATTTTATTATTTATATATATATATATATATATATATATATATATATATATATATATGATTGTTTTTAGAGGAGTATTTAATTTGAATTTTAATATAAAAATTTTTGTCATTCCAAAACTCCTTCACAATATATATGTCTCTTTTTATAATAGTAAATTATTTACCTTTCAATATCAACCTTGTTTGTGAATCCCAAAACCAGGTGACAATGAAAATATTATTTTAGTAATTCAAATATATTCCTGTTCCTGGAATGTGAAAATATTTGCGTCTCTTACATTTTTGGACAATTTGTAAAAATTAAATCTTATTCAATTTCATTAAAAGGATATTGATTAAACCCACCCTGCCAATTAAAATTCAGAAAACACTTTTAGTATGAAATAACAATATCCTTTGTGAATATTGAGAGCGTTTTGTAGTCACTCGCTGACGCCTAAAAAACGTTTTATGCTTTAGGAATCGTAATTGTATTTGGGAACGCACACAAAACCTTAACAAAGGCTTTTGTAAAGCCCTGCTATTACAAATGCTGTTTTCCTACGTTAAATGAATTGAGAAATTGTTGGGCACAAATAAAGCTATTGTGCTGAGACATTGATAGAATGTCTGCGTCTAAGACATAGAGCACGTAAGAAACAATAGAACACGTTAGGGATGGTTAAGGGTTTTTATCTTCATATTCAATTCTTTTGTTGTGAATTTTGAGAAGTAGAAAGAAATGTCTATGGTGGGGAGATTAGTTTTCATTTCATGGAGGGATAGGAGCAGTTTGTCACACAAAAATTCACCATACATGGTCATTATTACAAATATTAGCAACTATTTATTATTATTAAAATACTACCTGAGCCTCGTACCGCCTAAAAGTAAATAAATGACGTGTTTACATTAGCTAAATTTATTTCATTATTTAATTAACATAATAATACTCAACAAGTTTCCAAAATTTCATGGTGATCGGATAAGTGGTTTAATAATAGGGCGCTTATGAACATACATAGATACAAACATTCATTTATAAATTTATAAATATATATATATATATATATATATATATATATATATATATATATTTATATATATATATATTAATATATTAAATATGGTGATATGTTTTCTTTTAATATAGTTATTAAATTAAAAATATTTCATTAAAAGTATTCTTGATTTTTGAAATATTTTTAATTTATTATATATATATATATATATATATATATATATATATATATATATATATATATATATATATATTATAGATTAGATTATTTTCCTGAAGATGTTGGTACTATTTTATCGGCGAAAAGCTTTGAATACATATATTCATTAAAAGTATTCTTGTTTTTGAAATATTTTTAATTTATTAATTATATATATATATATATTTCTCCTACAATTAAACAGTTTCGGGGGTTGTGTGCTTCCTATACTCGCCTGAGACCATTCATTCTTAAATATACAGATAGATAACGCCGTTTTATAGGTTAATATTTTTCTGCTAAAATTAATTGGCTTGGGGAGGGGGTCACGTGCTTCCTATGACACTCCTGAGACCATTTATTTTTATATATGTAAATAGATAGTGCCGTTTTATTACATTATTATTTTTCTGCTAAATTTTATTTTTTTTTGGTGGTCACGTCCCCAAAGGCTAAAGAGCATACTTAAATACAAACATTGATTTGTATATATAAATTATGTTTTTTGGCGAGAAACCAAATATGAAAATCATTGACATTCCCTAGAAACCAAATAACTATTATTGATATTGTTAAAAGTTATAACTTATAGGCAAATCAATAATCAATGGCTCCTCCTATGTTTCAATTCCTCCTATAAGCTCACAATCTCGTTATATATATATATATATATATATATATATATATATATATATATATATATGTATGTGTGTCTGTGTGTGTGTGTTAATATTAATAACAATATATTCTTGTGAAGATAAAAATATAAGAATAAATTATTGAATCATACAAATTAAATATTTTCGTTAGCAAACATAATCAGGAATCTATAATTGTATTATATCATATCTTGTATTGTATAATTAAATTAATCTTGTATTATTTATCTTATCTTATATATATATATATATATATATATATATATATATATATATATATATATATATATATATATCAAATTTTGAAACGTTAATAAATAAAGTTTTTATTCATCGAATCAAGATCAAATATATTTTTTTTATCTGTAGAGTATGACAATTAATGTTAACATAATTTATAAAAGGCAGTTGTCTCGGTTGGATTCAAACTGAATGACTACACGTTTAAAATCCAACACTTTGGCACAGACCATACTCTTACTTTCCAAACGCGAGGAATCTATTACTTAAAAATATGAATGAAATTATAAGAAGGTTTCTTGCAATAACGAAGGAATAAATGAGATAGATAGAATGAGAATTTATAAATCACCGTTACCTTCAAAAATTAGAATCGAGAAAAAAAGGAAAAGAATAGTAACAAACAAACAAATAAACGTAAATATTAAAGTAACGACTAACGCTCTGATCGGAGAGTTGGTTTTTCTTCTTGGCAATTCGACCATGCTGAATACGAATCTGAAGGTATATTTTGCAGCAAACGTTACAGAACCCAACAAAATATTATTTTTGGGGATATATTGAGTCCTATTGACAATATGTTTATTAACATTATTATTATTTATTTTAAACATACTCGTTTTTTTTGTGTGGAACACTAATATCTAAATTATTTTTTGCCGAATATACAGAAATTTAACTTATTACCATATTTTATTTGAGACTATATTTTTTGGAAAGTTGGGTGGCCCAACATAATTGTAGCAAATTTACCTCTGAAAATAAAGTTTATAATATAACCTAAATCTAATTTCCGAGAAAAAAAGGTGAATTTAGGTTGTGTGAGGTTTAGTTTTTTAAAAATTTCTAATAAAAAGGTAAATATTCACATGTGAGATTTATTTAAACGCCTGATTCCGCGGGATAATACCTGAGGTATGATTTTACTCTTTTGTATATTTTTAAGTATTTAGAAAAGCTTTTTTAATAAAAACCTGTTTGTACTGAACACGCACAAACGAAGAAAAACTTTCAAGGCTACCATAAGATAAATGCAATGTTAATAAAACTTGTAAAATTATTAATAATATTAGCAAATGAATTTATCGTGTAGAATAATAACACTTTAAATTCTTACTCACAGTACGGATGTCAACATAAGCAACGAGTGAAAAAAAAAACAGCTGCCGTGTGAAATCATACGTTATCTCTTAATTTCATCAGATGGATGATATTTTAATGAATATATAGAATATTACTTTAATTAAACATAACCTCTGAATCACCTTTAAATGTAGACGAAAATAGTTCCTAACGCGAATAGAATTCATTAAAACGATTTGTTTATCTTTCAGAAATCTGCGGGTCAATTAGTTTATCTTCTAAAATTCGACGAAATATATAACCACGAAAATTCATGACATGTTTCAATATATGCCTATATCGAATCATATACATCCATTTGGTACAACATTTTGATACCAGTAGGTTTTCAGTCTTTTAGATGCTTTTCTTAAGGGTATATAAATTACCTCATATTCTAGTAGCCACTAAACGTATATGTAAGTTAAGATGCCCTCTTAAAAATAATATTCTATAAATACAATAATTTTAAAACAACAGCTGCGGCAATAAGCAGATGGTGTTTATTGATACACTTATTATTGAAGAAAGAACGGTTTCCCCTTAGCATTTGTCACTTGTCAGGTTGAGTAAATGGGTAAACAATGTTGCCGTTGTGCCCGACTAACTGGTCTTATTTATCAGATCTATCCACGAAGCTTGTTTTGCTTTTTACTACATGTAAGCGTGTTTCATCTATTAGAAAGTAGATTTAGAGAACATTTAATACACACATGGATTTGTTAAAAATTGAGATTAAATGGGTTAAAGTATTTAACCACGATTTGGTCTTTTCACGATACCGTACCCGAAACCGTACACGTACACGTACACGATACCGTACGTCCGTGGTATTTCCACTATAACGTAACCGAAACTGTACACGTACACGTACACGATACCGTACGTCCGTGGTCTTCCCACGATACCGTACCCGAACCGTACACGTACACGTACACGTACACGATACCGTACGTCCGTGGTCTTTCCAAGATACCGTACCCGAAACCGTACACGTACACGATACCGTACGTCCGTGGTCTTTCCACGATACCGTACCCGAAACCGTACACCTACACGATACCGTACGTCCGTGGTCTTTCCACGATACCGTACCCGAAACCGTACACCTACACGATACCGTACGTCCTAGTTTTTCCACGATACCGTACCCGAAACCGTACACGTACAAGTACACGTACAAAATACCGTACGTCCGTGGTCTTTCCATGATACTGTACCCGAAACCGTACACGTACACGATACCGTACGTCCGTGGTCTTTCCACGATACCGTACCCGAAAACGTATACGTAAACGTACACGTGCACGATACCATACGTCCGTGGTTTTCCACGATACCGTACCCGTAACCGTACACGTACACGATACCGTACGTCTGTGGTCTTTCTACGATACCGTACGCGAAACCGTACACGTACACGTACACGTACACGATACCGCACGTCCGTGGTCTTTCCACGATACCGTACCCGAAAACGTATACGTAAACGTACATGTACACGATACCGTACGTCCGTGGTTTTCCACGATACCGTACCCGTAACCGTACACGTACACGATACCGTACGTCTGTGGTCTTTCCACGATACCGTAACCGAAAAAGTACACGTACACGTAGACGATACCGTACGTCCGTGGTCTTTCCACGATACCGTACCCGAAACCATACACGTACACGTGAACGATTTTGTACGTCCGTGGTCTTTTCCACGATACCGTACCCGAAACCGCACACGTACACCTACACGATACCGTACGTCCGTGGTCTTTCCACAATACCGTACCCGAAACCGTACACGTACAAGTACACGTACACGATAACGTACGTCCGTGGTTTTCCACGATACCGTAACAGTAACCGTACACGTACACGATACCGTACGTCTGTGGTCTTTCCACGATACCGTACCCGAAAACGTACACGTACACGTACACGATACCGTACGTCCGTGTTCTTTACACGATACCGTACCCGAAACCATACACGTACACGATACCGTACGTCTGTGGTCTTACCACGATACCGTACCCGAAACCGTACACGTACACGATACCGTACGTCCGTGTTCTTTCCACCATACCGTACCCGAAACCATACACGTACACGATACCGTACGTCTGTGGTCTTACCACGATACTGTACCCGAAACCGTACACGTACACGATACCGTACGTCCGTGGTCTTTCCACGATACCGTACCCACTTTTACCAGACACTTTTAAATTTTTCTCAAATATTAACAAAGGTGTAGAGATGTCGTTATTAGGAATTTTAGAGTTTTTAAACGTCTTTCAAATATAAAAATGCAAAAAGACAATTCAAAATGTATTGTCTTTTACTATATAAATCTTTTCAGTTACTAGACTATAAATTATGATTTCTTAGAATTTTTTTAATTTGTTTTTATTTTAATTAATTTGCGTAATTCATTTGTTTTATGGTTTAAGTTTTAGTGAAGATATACGCTCATGAAAATAACAGTTGTATGGAATAGAACGTTTATGAGGTGCATTAACGAATTTTTTAAACCTTCTTTAGCGACTTAATTATGCAGGAATCTAGGTTTTGAGGCTCTGTTCCTGATACGTTAACTTTGCGTACTGATCCCACTCACATCTAGTTTAAGATTTTTAATGAACACAGAAGGATTATCATTTCATCATGAAGAGAATATATTGTTAGCGCATTGTCCTTTTTAACAAGGACAAATAGTCTTTTGTTTAATAATTTGCACAAAATATTTTAGAAAATTAGCATTTGAAGTATAAGAATGTCAAATACATGAGTTTAGTAATAGATGGGCTGGGATAACAAATGTCCAACGCAAACAATTTCTAGGTTATCATAGGTTATTTACAGGTATTGACTGTGTTTAATATACAATGCACCGTTATCGAGTTTGAGCAGTAAAGCATGAACAACAAACGATGTAGCACGTTAGAGAGAAAAAGGATCAACAGGTAACAACTAAGTATGGTAAAGCATGCTTAGGTAAGGATTGGGAAATATAGGACTTCGTAGAAATCAGGGGAGCTGGGTATCGTTTGACAAAATAAGGTTTGAATAGTCAACGAAGGAGAATATAATAGGTCGCAGAATCCACAGGTAACGAATAGATATCAAGACATTAGTTTTTATGCATATCTAAAGATTGGGCGAGATAGGACTTCGTAGAGCTCAGGGGTGACGACGGAGTATTATAAATGCAGCTATCGTATGGACACATTAAGGTCTGAATAGTCATCGACGGAGAACATAAGAGGTCGCAGAGTCCCCAGGTAATGTCTGGCTATCAAGACACTGCCTCTGCATGGGTAGCTAAAGATTTTGCAGGATAGGGCATTGTAAGGTTAACAGGTAACGATTGGGTGTATTAGGGTATGTTAAGCTATCGTTTGCCACCTATAAGGTATGATTAGAAAACGAGGAGTACGATAAGGGTTCGTGAAGTCCACAGGTAATAACTGTGTATTATAGGGCATGCAGCTAACTATTTGGTATGATAGGTGATCATAAAATCAACAAGTAACGAGTGGGCATTATAAGGTCTGCACATTTATAAATTGGGCACGGGTAACGAATAACTAACTGTGGGATAAGGTAAACAGTGATAAGGTCAATAGTTAATAACTAGGTAATGGTTAAACATGCTCATGTAACGATTGTGCAAGGTAGTGGTCACATGATAATATAGCTTATGTACGACTATCGATTGGGTAAAATTATGTTTAAATAGTCAATATAAGGAATCGTAAGATAACCAAATAAGAACTAGATATGTAAGGACATGCATCTGGCTCGAAAGACGTTATAGGTCTAACGAAGTAGAGTTCTGTTTAAGAAGATCATATAGATATGTCAATGTCACTGTGGTTGTATGAACGAAGAGAGAAAATTTAACGCCCTTTGGTATTGTGAGATAGTTTTCCTGAATTAAATGATGTAAGTACTATTGTAAACATGGTCACAGATAACACAGCCACAGGTTCGTTTATCGCAACACGGTGATAAACTCTTCCAGCTGTAATTAAAACATGCAGATAAGGAGGGAAGTTTGAGAGCCAAAATCTGTTTAAAAAAATGTGACTCTGTTGTAAACAACTGATAGCGGTAAGCCCGTTAATCTGCACCTGGTTTGTGCAATGATATGTATACGCACCCGTGTGCTACGTACTTCCGATATAGGTACGATCCCAATGAAGGGGATTTAAAGTAGTTTGTTACAAATAATATTTTTAATGCTCTCAACCAGTATTTTTTACGAAGGTTAAAAAACTATTATGAATCTAGGTGGGATTAGGATATATTCCCGAAACATGACAGGTAGATCCCTTCTCTCCATATAGGCGAGGATCACGGAGGGGTCGAGTTCCTAAAAATATCAATTCAGATCCCTTTACTTTCCATTCAGATCCCAAAGAGATCTATCAATTAAACACCTTCTAAGGAATGGGTTAGTGAAATGTAGATAGAATTAGATAATTCTCATGAAAATACACAATATCCCGGTGATAGTAATAGAGGAAAAATATTATATCTAGTAGGCAAGCTAGCTTCGCTGAAGAAATCCTGGTCAAAGAAAAGTCATTATCCACTATCCAATGCGAAACATTTATTTGATTATGGTATAAACATACGTGATGTGATTTAGGGGAGAAGGAATCCCGGAATTATGCATGTAGCAAAGCATGCATTTTGGTCCCTAGGAGACCTGTCCACTCAACAATCCTTCGTCCGGTTGTTTTCAACAAGATTATTCTTCTTATTCCAGGAGTAGGAGCGAAACATCTCCCATAGGATCCATTCCCTGTACAAGTAACATCCACTGATAGTAATTTCCATTATTGTACAAGTAAAAACGTAATAGAGTTATGTTTAGCAGTTCCGTTCTAGCAATCATATAATTAAATTTCGTGTTAGGTGCATTTGAATTGCGGATAATCGTTTTTAAAGTCATTTAAAACATAATAAAGACAAATTGAAGAAAGCCAAAATCAAAGGATACTTGAAAACGCAACTGTCCAACTAACCATGTAGAAATATTTATTTTTAATCTTGAAACTATTGCTTCTGGATCGTGACTTGTTTGATGATGAAACCATTATTTTACTTTATCGACGCGGACCATCCTGAAGCCAAATCGCCACTGCCACAGTGAGCGTAGCGCCATATACTGAGAGTCTTGTATAAGGAGTAACCGGACTGGATTTGCATCTGTCAAATCTGAAATTAAATGTATTTTAAAACTAGTACCTGCAGAATTTTTTTTTTTTTTAGTTTATATTTGAAAAATATAATTAATTTGAGTAATATATCCATCTAAATTCTTTTATATTGTCAACGGTTGTAGATATTTAAGAAGAAACTTTCTTTAGTGGTTTCTTTCCTTTAAAATCAAATACTGGTATGCTTCGGTGAGTTTACCCTTTGACAATAAAAGTTATAAAACACCCCAATCCCCCTATCCATTCAAGCAGTAGTCTTTATCTGCAGATTTCTTAGTTTTATGGTAATCGCTTTTGAGTGCGTACTTAAACTCGGCTGTGAAAACTTAAATGTAATAGCAACAATATTCGCTTAAACTTTACGACGATATTGCAGCTGAGCTTATCCGGACCCTCTTAGATAACGGCTGTATAAGCATCTTCTCCTATTTTAAAATTGTATCTTTAATCCAATAAAAATAAAGTTTTAACGGTTTAAAAACCTCACATTTTCAAACCAAGCCGTTTGCCGTCTCACCATTTCAAAGCGAATTTTACAACGATTCATTTTATAACCTCAATATTATCCCTGAATATCTAAATTTTCAACTAGTATTTTATTTACCTGTCTTCTTATTTAATAGTATTAGTAAGTCAGATACTTTTTCAATCCTCCTTATAATACTTTTCACAACAGGATGTTTTAAATACAATAGCTTGAAAGTTTTTGTTAATATAAAGTTATTGACAATACCAAGTCCTCTTCACTCGTCAAAAATCAAAACAAGGCTCTTGTTGACTTGTTATTGAGTCTTGTTTTAACTGAGACTGATCACGTGAAGAGATTCTGGATAAAGTCAATAATTTTAAAATCACGAAAATCTTCTAGCGATTGTGTTTTTATTTTTTGGTTATAGAAAAATATCATAAGGGAAATGTCAGCACCGATTTATTCATGCAGAATTCCTTTGAAATGTTTACATTTGGTTTTATAATTTTACAATAATAACACAAATTTTACTTTAAACATTTTTATCTAACAAAATTAGGTTCTTTTAGAGTTAGAGAATTAGATTTTTTGGCCGTTGCTTGGGAGAATGGATAACATTATTTTACAGTATTCTTTAGACACGTACTTCATATTTTTTTATTATATAACCACTTAAATAAAGAAAATTAGAAAAACTAAATTACAAAATATATTGTTATTTAAAATACTTTATTAGCAAATAATTCAATAGAAAATACGTCGTTTCCTTACGCATTATAAAACTCATATCTGCAGTAAAATAATTCAATGTAAACGATTGTCGTTCGTTATGAAGTCTCCTTGTTTCTTAAGCCCAACCTTTTTCAGTAACGTTGTTGTGTGTATGTGGTGGGTTTTTGTGTATTACACAATAATGTTATTGTATAAAAATAATCAAGTATAAAGGTACAATTAGGGCGTAATTCTGTTTAACAATGATTTGGAAGCGTTGGAACTCTGTATGCAAATCAATGAGGGTATTGAGGGATGAAATCTGTAATATCACTTCGCGTCCCATAAGTCTGAACACTAATGTTATGTCACGTACGTGAACTCGATTCCAGATCAAATACGAAACCATTTGCATAAACCATATCCGGTACTTATCAGTTATTTTTTTCTCGGTTACAGTAAGTTCATGGCTATTTAAAAGATTATCGCTAGCCAAAAACTAAGCAATTTCAAATACCTTTACTCAATAGAAATGCAACCTGGATATGATATAACATTAAAACATAAATCTAATAATCCCGGTTATTCTTTAGAGCGGGAAGTGTGGTAGATAAGTACCTAGGTCAGCATATCCTACTAATTAAAAATAATCATAAGGACAAAACTTGTATTGCTCTTGTTAAAAATAAATCTGGGTTGCTATAGTGAAAATATATTTTAAAAACAAAAATTATTTGTAAATTCTTTTAAGACTAAAATGTTATTAAATTATTTCACCGACTTTTATCTAAATTGAATCCACAGACTCTAATCCAAAAGAGAAAATTATAATTTTTAAAATACTATATGAATAAAATACCACTTGGTCTTTTCCATGCCATATGATAAAACTAATCCATATGGTCTTATCCCATAACCGTGTGTTTCATACTCCCCTTAATCTTATCCACATTTCCGTAAGAAATATGTCCTTCCAAATGGGTAAGAAATATTAGGCATTTGTTTTCCATATATAATACAAAGTTTTAAGTCATTTTTTTGGTAAGGGAAAAGACTTATCACCTTTAAACTAGAATTGCTTGGAATTAGTAGATTATATATATATATATATATATATAATCTCATCACTATTCTCATAGAGGATAAAACAACATTTTTGCCAGAAGAATTATTTGTGAATGTTTCGCGGCTTCTTAGCAAGCTATATTCAACAGCTGTCAATGATTTGACCTTCCACGACATGATTGATTGTTTACTTAGAAATTCGATCAGGTCCGTGTCAAGCGAACACAAGAAGCATATTTTTCCAAACAGTCGGTTTTAAGAATTTTTCTGATTTAACGCTGCTATTTATGAGGAAAGTGTAATGTCTTATGACTCTCTAGTAAATTAAAACACAACTTAGAGTTGTATGATCAATTATTAATGGAAATTAGGAAGATATATGTTTGGTGTAATATGAAAAAAGGCTGTTACCTGTCTTGACGCTGGTATCTGTTTATTATCTAGCTGTTATCTGGTGATCTTCTACCTGTTATCTTGTTATCTTCAAGCTGTTATCTGGTTCTCTTCAAGCTGTCATAGGGTTCTATTCAAGCTGTTATACGGTTCTCTTCAAGCTGTTATCTTTCAGCCTTTATCTGGTTATTTTCTAGATGGTATTCGGTTGTCTTCATGCTGTTATCTGTTTCTCTTCAAGCTGTTATCTGGTTCTCTTCATACTGTTATCTAGTTCTCTTCAAGCTGTTATATGGTTTTCTTCAAGCTGTTATCTGGTTCTCTTCATACTGTTATCTAGTTCTCTTCAAGCTGTTATCTGGTTCTCTTCAAACTGTTATATGGTTCTCTTCAAGCTGTTATCTTTCAGCCATTATCTGGTTATTTTCTAGATGGTACTCGGTTGTCTTCATGCTGTTATATGGCTCTCTTCAAGCTGTTATCTGGTTCTCTTCAAGCTGTTATCTGGTTCTCTTCAAGCTGTTATCTTTCAGCCTTTACCTGGTTATTTTCTAGATCGTATTCGGTTGTCTTCATGCTGTTATCTGGTTCTCTTCAAGCTGTTATCTGGTTCTCTTCATGCTGTTATCTAGTTCTCTTCAAGCTGTTATATGGTTCTCTTCAAGCTGTTACCTGGTTCTCTACAAGCTGTTATCTGGTTCTTCAAGCTGTTATACGGTTCTCTTCAAGCTGTTATTTTTCAGCCATTATCTGGTTATTTTCTAGATCGTATTCGGTTGTCTTCATGCTGTTATTTGGTTCTCTTCAAGCTGTTATCTGGTTCTCTTCATGCTGTTATCTAGTTCTCTTCAAGCTGTTATATGGTTCTCTTCAAGCTGTTACCTGGTTCTCTTCAAGCTGTTATCTGGTTCTTCAAGCTGTTATACGGTTCTCTTCAAGATGTTATTTTTCAGCCATTATCTGGTTATTTTCTAGATGGTATTCGGTTGTCTTCATGCTGTTATCTGGTTCTCTTCAAGCTGTTATATGGTTCTCTTCAAGCTGTTATACGGTTCTCTTCAAGCTGGTATCTTCCAGCCATTATCTGGTTGTCTTTAAGCTATTATCTGGATATCTTCCAGCCATTATCTGGTTGTCTTCAAGCTGTTATCTGGATATCTTCCAGCCATTATCTGGTTGTCTTTAAGCGGTTATGTGGTTATTTTCTAGATGGTATCCGGTTGTCTTCAAGGTGCTATCTGATTATCTTCAATCTGTTATCTGAGTTTTTTTCAGCTGGTTTCTGGTTGTATTCAAGGTCTTTTATGTTTGTTTTCGAACTTGTATATGGTTGTCTTCAAGCTCATATCTCGTTATTTTTTAAAAAAACCAAGAATTTGTCGTAAAGCTACCGGTATAGGCTTTTGAGAATTTGTCATCGTTGTCAATTCATATTATTATTATTTATTTTTAACTCAAAAATGTATATATGAAATGTCTATTTTGTAATATTTAGTTTTTTTGATAGGGTCTACTTGAAAAACTATATTTTCAATTTTTTATATTAGTTTTCTTATTTAAAGTTTAATTAATAACCTTCAAGAGTGCGCATACAGAGTTTTTCTCCGCACGTATCATTATTTATTAAGAAAACGCCTTTTCTATTGTCAGATGTTTATTTCCAGCTCGTTACTCCACAACCTGGGTTCTAGAAAACGGTCCAACTTATTTTTGTTTTTCTAAGTAGTATTAGTGTGAATTTAATCTTTGTCAATCGCGGTCAGATTGCGTAGGCTTCGTTCGTAAGCACCCTTTCGTGTCAGTTATTTATGCGGAGTTCCTCGTGCAGTTATTTACATTAAAAAAGACTTTATGGAGTTAAATTATTACTATTTTGTTATTATTATTATTTTAGTGTTGTATGTCTTTTTAGTATCTAAGTTTTACATTTCACTGTTGTTCCATTTGAAGAGAAGATGTAAAATACTATTTGGTGTCGAAAAAGAAGAAAATCAAAATATACTTTCTACCGGAAATTTTGTTAGACAGCTCTTTGATGATTCTGATGAAAACGTGTCCCTTTGCCAAATGATGAATCTGACGAAGAAATCAATGAAATTGTAAATGAAACAAATGAAAACATAATAGGCCGATTTGAAAATGAAGAAAAAGAATAATTTGTTGAAATATATTAAAATTTTGAAGTTATAGAGGAAATCCCGCTAAACATTCGCCAGGAAGCTGTTACCGTACAGTTTTGTAATAGAAAAGAACCTTTTTTGTAAAAAACGAAAAATGCTATGTTATACAGAATCATCAAAAATAAACATAATTCTCATGAGAGTGGGTCATGTTCACGCTACACTAGTGGTGACTAATAAGCTTAGAAATGAACAATTATGAGTTTGTTTTTAAAAAAAAGACTGTAAGATTCTGCTAGAACCTGTTTTGTTATAAAACCAATTTTTTTCTCATCTACTAATTTTTAGGATTATATATTTTAAGAAAAATATTCCTTATTTTCACTAAATCTTATAATTAATTTCATATTCCTATATAGATCATTACATACTATCATCACGATAATATATTTTATACGTTTAGACATTGATATATTTCATTACAGAAAAATAACCCGCAAACACCTCAGCCAAAATGAGAACAGTGGCCTAGTATACATTGCTTAAACGTTTTAACAATTCAAAATAGTTTTAGAAATATGACGTTTAGAAAATTAAAATAGTACAATAATTATATCTAAGGTTATTTACAATGCAGATTTATATAGTATTTAATTGTGAAGTCACCCAAATATAAATTCATAAACCTTTTAAATTTTAAAGTATATTTGTGCAGAATAAACCTCCTCAAGCGCCCTTTCCCGTTTTAATCTCTATGCGCCCTTTCGAAGGTTAAAAATGGTTCAAACGTATTTTTTTCACTTAATAATGACTTTCAATTAAAAAATATACAAAAAAAACATAGAGTGTAAATGATCCAATTTTCAAAAGTTCTTGAAGTGGGGCTCAAATCTCTTTCGTTCACAAACATTTCTCAATTTCACACTCTTGGTTAAGGGTTAACACACTGTTACAGCAAACTCCCAAAATCTAATCCGGAAAAGGTTTTGCTTTAATTGAATTATGAACACGATTACTGAGAATCCGACCACCTGCGTGTAAATTATATTGCTCTAACTTGCGGTTTCAGTAAATTGGTCGATACACAAAATCTACGCAAATTACAAGTGTCTAATGTGATATAAATACTCGGTGCTGCAGCAGTAAATAGGTTGTGACGAGAGAATACAAACTACTTTGCACATGATTATAAAACCTAGATGGCTTAGATGAATGCACTACATGCAATGAACAGTCATCTTGTTCAACGTTGATGATGATAACAATACTCGGTGCTGCAGCAGTAAATAGGTTGTGACGAGAGAATACAAACTACTTTGCACATGATTATAAAACCTAGATGGCTTAGATGAATGCACTACATGCAATGAACAGTCATCTTGTTCAACGTTGATGATGATAACAATACTCGGTGCTGCAGCAGTAAATAGGTTGTGACGAGAGAATACAAACTACTTTGCACATGATTATAAAACCTACATGACCTAGATGAATGCACTACATGCAATGAACAGTCATCTTGTTCAACGTTGATAATGATAACAATACTCGGTGCTGCAGCAGTAAATAGGTTGTGACGAGAGAATACAAACTACTTTGCACATGATTATAAAACCTACATGACCTAGATGAATGCACTACATGCAATGAACAGTCATCTTGTTCAACGTTGATGATGATAACAATACTCGGTGCTGCAGCAGTAAATAGGTTGTGACGAGAGAATACAAACTACTTTGCACATGATTATAAAACCTACATGACCTAGATGAATGCACTACATGCAATGAACAGTCATCTTGTTCAACGTTGATAATGATAACAATACTCGGTGCTGCAGCAGTAAATAGGTTGTGACGAGAGAATACAAACTACTTTGCACATGATTATAAAACCTACATGACCTAGATGAATGCACTACATGCAATGAACAGTCATCTTGTTCAACGTTGATAATGATAACAATATAGAGATTTTGATAAATAAAATTAACGTGTGCTTTTTTTACTGTTAATTAAAACAGACCCGATGTAAACATTAGCTTCTTTGACTTATAAAACATCAATTTTGGCCTTGAACACTCGCTCAGTTTATAGCTATCATAATGAACAAATTTTAGATAATTTTTTATCAAATTTTTTAAGAGATTTAAAGTATTTCTTCCTCTAAACCATAAATAAGTATTTTTTTCACCATATTAGATAGTATACAAATATAATTAATTGAGGAGTAAAACAGTTGTTCTGGTAGTTATTGGGATTACAAACGTTTAAGGTAATCAACCTTTAATGTGAATACAGCCACTGGGATAGTTTAGTAAACCTATAAGATATTATTTGTACCAGTATTTTTTAGTTAACAATACCTCCAGTTGTTAAGGGGAGCTTAATATTAGCTGCCCCAGAGTAATAAGTTTATTTCGTTTTTAAGCGTTTCAAGGAGCCCTTCAACAACAAATTTGTGTTCGTGAAAATGTTTGAGAAAGAAACCTTCAAATCAATAGAGACTAGATCATGAGAACCGTCCAGCCATGAGTTTTACACAAATATATATTATTATGGTCTTTTAGAATATATTTTATACTCTTTTATTATCAAACTGTATTCGCTCCTGCTAACAAAAAGTATATGCATTCAGTATTTCCTTTAAATAAGAATTTATTATTGTAAACAAGTTGTACCCAGCTACAGGTATACAGAAGTGAAAATACAAACTATAAAAATAATAAAACAAAATACCTTTATGTCTTCATTTATAAATATTTTGTAAGATGTTTCATGTAAGGTTTTACCCCTAACGAACGGAAGTTAATTTTAATTTACAGTTTTATCTTTCATATAAAAGACACCCTATATAATATAGATGTATAAAACCAACCAATATATATATATATATATATATATATATATATATATATATATATATATGTGTGTGTGTGTGTGTGTGTGTTTGTGTATATGTATATATATATATATATATATATATATATATATATATGTGTGTGTGTGTGTGTGTGTGTGTGTGTGTGTGTGTGTTTGTGTGTGTGTGTGTGTGTGTGTGTGTGTGTGTGTGTGTGTGTGTGTGTGTGTATGGGTACATACATTTTATATGAGTATTCTAAAATGTATGCATTTTAGAATGCGCTTAATGCTGCATTTAAATCTACATAATAAAAATTTATTATTAAATATTATAGTGTTCGTAAATGGTGTAAATGTTTGTGTGTAGGTGTAAACAACTTTCTTAGATTTCAGAGTTTCATCTAACGAAGATTGACATAGCTTTTACTACTTATTTCTACAGGTCGGGGTGACTCTGCCTTGCTTGTCCACCTTCTCCTTCCCTGAAGGTATCCTTCCAATTTCTGGCTCCCCTTTAATAAATATTGTCTAATTATGTAGATTTATATGCAAAATTAGGCGCAGTCGAAAATCC
Organism: Prosapia bicincta; assembly: GCA_036971475.1. Taxonomy (NCBI): domain Eukaryota; kingdom Metazoa; phylum Arthropoda; class Insecta; order Hemiptera; family Cercopidae; genus Prosapia; species Prosapia bicincta. The sequence continues at coordinate 13,600,887 of JBAIZL010000003.1, read as the reverse complement.
ATTTTCAGTCTTCATAAATGCTACTTCCAGAGCAATGACAGTATTATTCGGTTAAATATGTAATAAAGTAAGCTCAGACCAGTGTTTTAATCTCCTGCTTTTGTTTCCACCTTTCGTCACTGATACGTCAGTAATTTTAAGAAGAGTTTGTTTTCATTAATTTTCTGCGTAATCGAGATTTGTCGACAGGGAATATTATGCAGTATTTCTTGCTGCTGTGAATCTAAAATCTAAATTCTATATTTAATGTAACACTAAATACATTAAATAATAAATATGCTACAACTCACAAATATAAAAACTTTAATTTCTTACGTCATTTCAGCGACAATTTGTCGTCATCCTCAGTGATGCTACACACATCAAATTAAGCTTAACTAAAAGAACACTAAACATAACCTATAAAGTTTTAACAAAAGTAAAAACCAGATCTGGGCATTGTCAAATTTACAGTCACAGCTACTAAAATAATTATATTAGTAATATTTAATATTATTATTAAATAAAATGTAATTATTTTAGTAGCTGTGACTGTAAATTTGACAATGCCCAGATCTTGTTATTACTTTTGTTAAAACTTTATAGGTTATGTTTAGTGTTTTTTAGTTAAGCTTAATTTGATTTGTGTAGCCTCACTGAGGATAACGACAAATTGTCGTTGAAACGACGAATGAAAATAAAGTTTTTATATTTGTGAGTTGTAACATATTTATTTCTTAATTATAACTTTCACTGACAAGCCAGCTTTAATATTGTTTACTAAATACACATTGTTGATATATTTTCACACTAGCTGTTCTCGATTGATGCTTTTAGACCTAATAACTGTCTTAGGTAAATTATTTCAACTTGTCTAACGTAAAAACCTATTTTTGAAATAGATAGCTTCGAACTCACTAGCCGGGTATTCTGTTGTATTTCTTTTCTCTACTTTCCCTGATTTTAGAAAGATTATATTGCTAATCTAGAAATATCTTTCAAAATCGTCTTTGGGTATAATCTATTTCGTATATAGACTGTATATTGTTAATTGAATTGTTTATTTGTTAATTTAACCTGGATCTGACACTCGGTTGAATATTTTAAAATATTTTAAAAATTGATCATATTTTACAAATGTGAATATGAACCAAACCATCGAATTCTTTGTTAGGCTTTTTAATGACGTCATTTTTAAGTAAACGTCATTATATTTCTACCGAAATAGTGTAAGGAAATAATACTAGGTGGAAAACGTAGCATATGCATATTTTGTAAATTAAATACATAATTTCCAAAAAAATATATGAATAAAAACAGAAAACAGCAAGTTTTTTTAAAACATAAGCTATAAATTAGATTTCTTGTAGAGTGAATGCAAGAGCAGACGTCAATAAATTCACGTGCAGCGCAGAAACCGAATATTACCATTATTTGTGATTAGAATACGCGTTTATTTATTACCTCTTATATATCATGCGATATTTTTATAAAAGTGTTATTGATGCGTGTTGGGCTGTATTATTTTTGGCTTCCCGGCTTCGCTGTATACATACATCACGCGGGCTTAATGCACAGACACTCTTCAGGCTAAACGATTTATAGAAAGATAATTTATGTTTACTGGCGTCTGTGAGTTTTTTGCGTACATCGAGCGATATCTTTAACCGTTCAATCTGTGTTAGTGAATAATGGTAACCTTGATTTCGTTTACAGGGAGTGTTTTCCATTGCCCTTCAAATAGTATATCCCAAATGATATTAATAATGAGCTTGTTTATATTTATTTTTATCTCCGATGACTTTGGACGAAATGGTCTGCTTATGCCTAGCTATTTATGATGTTATAGATGAAATAGTTTTAAGATACAAGCTGTTACAGAGCACCACTAAAATTGAATCGATATCTTTATTTGTATTTATTGTGCTTATATATGGCAGTCATGTTTTAGTTGACTATGGATTAAGCTATTGACGTCATTATACTAATTTGTTCTGTAGCTTCCAGCCATTTATAATTATTTTTGTAAACGAAAATTAAATTTAATCATATATTTATTAATTAGTATGATTAAGAATAACGTTCTATATTATTTAATTTATTATATCATTTTAATATCAAATATATAGAAAATAATTATATTTTACCATTTTTATTAAAACCTTTTCTACTCTTATACTCATCATGTTTCTTTTACAATAGTTTCCATTCTTTCATTGACGATAATCGTAGCATAACCTTAGTCGTATAGATCATCGATGGGATCCAATTTAAGCAAATTCAAATTTTGATTTCTTAAGTTTGACTTTTCAGTGGTGTGTTTGGACTGTTATTAAACCAAAACAACTTTTTTTGTAATTAATTTACAAAATATAAATAAAATCAAAGTGATAAACATATCCTGACTACAAGATCGCTTTGTTATAAACATAGCGTGAAACATAAGACATTTTAATAAATGTTTAACTTAGTAAAGACAAAAACTGTTTAAAATAGGCCTAAATGTAAAACAAAATCCAACTAAACATCAATTTAAACAGAACAATTGAATTAATAAAAACAAGTCAAAGTAATCTTTTTTTTTAACATAATGGAATTACTTTATAAAATAAAACCAGGGATATCAGAGTGTTTACGCTGTTGGTCCTTGTCTCTACTTGTACATGCAATGCATTATGCAGATGGTATCATCAACTGTACATCAATCACAAAGCGGCTGACGGGTCACTCTCCAGATTCTATTTAATTGATAAAATATGCGATAGCATATTCATGGAGCCCTCTGATTTGTTTCCTAAACACTCTAGCTGTGTGTTAATTAAAGGTAGGTAGAAGTACTGCTAAAGTATGTCGCAAATATTACACACTCTTTCTCTCTCACTATCTCTCTCTCTCCCTCAATCTCTCTCTCTCTCTCTCTCTCTCTCTCTCTCTCTCTCTCTCCCTCTATCTATCTATCTATCTATCTATCTATCCATCTATCTATCTATCTATCTATCTATCTATCTATCTATCTATCTATCTATCTATCTGTATATATATATATATATATATATATATATATCACACTCTCTCTCTCTCTCACCACGCTATCTACGTTTTTCTAACGCATTACCTTTGACGCCACTTCCTTTTAGAATGTCAGGTTTAATATTAACATACCTTATCTTGATGTCAAAGCTGTTTATAGACTTTTGACGTATAATGTATTATGGCACTGCATATAAAACAGTTTTACATTGCAACGAGGCTATAGTAAGTGATCTTGAGACTTCACTGATATTATAAGGAGAATGAGTAATAGTTTTCTTCTTTCTATAACACTATAAGAGATCTATGAAACAAGCTTGTATATTATATTATTATAATTATATATTATACCTAACATATTTTAGGTATGTTATATATATATATATATATATATATATATATATATATATATATATATATCGCAATATGTATTCTTGTGAATTAATAAAGAACTAAGTCAAAATACAAATACAAGAATTATAATTGAATTTACAATTCAAAGCTTTTCGTTGGCTAACAGTACCAACATCCTCAGGAATATTAAACAAATAAAACTAACATATCCTACAACAGGATATGTTAATTTTAATCGTTTAATATTCCTGATGATGTTGGTACTGTTAGCCAACGAAAAGCTTTGAATTGTAAATTCAATTATAATTCTTGTATTTATATTTTGACTTAGTTCTTTATATATATATATATATATATATATATATATATATATATATATATAACATAAATATTATTATATTATATATTATTTTTATAGAATATTATAATATATATTTTAGTATATAATATACTATTATATTTATTAGTGTTACATATATATTATTATTATTTCTATAATAAGGGTTCCATACTCTTTCTCTGGGGTCTATTGACATGTTCCGAGTATTTCCGAAACCCAATCCGCAGTTGGTTAACGTTGAATCTGTTTTCTTCTATGCTTAGAGGTTATGTTCAACACTTTTCAATGAAATATTCTATATAATCAAAAATATTTTTTTTATTGCTGTAATATATTTCATATAACAACTGTTACAAATTCTTGTACAGTATGAGCTGTTTATTAGCAAATTAATATATTTTATTACTTCCTAATAATGATACTATTAATATATTTAGCTAATATAGCGACCTTCTAATGATCTACACTTTATTTCTTTACTTATACTCAAATAACAAAATTGATTAAGCACTTTAAATGTTATTTGAAGTTTTTCGCCTGTCAATCGTCCCTACTACGCAGAAACGTTTGATTCTAGCACTCGGGGGAGTCCCGACAGAGGTGATAGCAACATACAACTTAAATTTTTTAACGAAAATCGCTGAACATAAAAATGTATACATTTTTATTTAATTTTTACATCTTTATTCTAAGGATCTATTTAATAAAGTCTATTATTATTGTGGTTAATAATAAAATAATGTGGGTAAGAAAAAAAAATCTTAGATGTAGATTGTATACAATTTTTGTTAACAAATTCCATTCAAATTAGCTCTTGAAAATGTATAAGTCGGGCAGAAAAGGTTCTCCTTTCAAAAATTGGATTAATATATATAACTTATTATTATAGTTATATTGGATTGTTTGTATTGACATTTATCAAAATTTAAATAAATTATGATATTTAATAACTGATTAAAACTATTTAATATTTATCTACGTTGTAAAAAGACTATTCTTTTTACTATTCAACATAACCTATAACAAAAACTCAGCTGTTACATGAATTCATATGTTGTAAGCTGTGCATTTTAAAAAAAGCTATGATTTAATCTCAATGTTTTGTTCACCGGGCCTGAAAACGTTATCACTTCAAAAAATATTCATCAGCTTAGATATTGCCAGGTGCAACTAGATTGGAACTGAAAGAGTATAGTTTAAGGGCCTTCAACCCACTTTTTCCATAGTTTCGTGCGTTATAAAGACAGAAATGGGTGTGTTTTGGTAAATAAAATCACACATTTCCTTCAACGCTTGACTTGATATATATATATATCTGTCTATCTATCTTCCTCTCTTTCTTTCTCTCAGGATTTGTAATTTTTTTCTCCTACAAATTTCACAGGATTTGTAATGATTCCATTTCCATTGGAACATTTTGATCTATTCTCTTTCCCTGGAATAATGTTTAACAATTCCCTCTCCCACTGAATACGTGTAATGGTACTCTTTCCCTCAGAAAGTCTCTAATTTATTTTTTCTTGCGCACTCTCTCTTCCCATCTCTCTCTTTGGATATTTGTTCACCTTCGATTCCTCAAGATATGTTCAATGACTCTCTCCGCCTCAGATTATATTTGTATAATTCTCTCTTTAATGACTCTTATCTCTGGAGGCATTGATTTAATATCTCTCTCTCTCTCTCTCTCTCTTGGATTATTTGTAAGAAATCTTCGTCCTGTATTCTCTTTCGATGGATGTGAATTTCCCCGGGACAAACTGTCTTTTTATATTGTTCTACTTTACTTACATTGTATATATAAGTTTTCCAAGATACATTCTCTTCAAACGTAAAATTTTCTTTATTCCATAATATGTAAAAAGCTATTTTACTTTTTTATATCTATATATCATGCAATATTACCCTTTTTAAACATACATTGATATTCTATAATTAGTTTTATATTACCAATGAGAATGCAGTTTAAAACCAATCTGTATGTGAAATAACTATTTGAAAATAGTAATTGAGCAGTAATTTGATCAGGTATCTCCACATACATACAGACAGATTCATTCAACTGAATCGATATAAAACCTCTTTGTGATTTACAAATGATAGAGAGAGTTTAACAAATAATTTCTCTATATTTATATGTTCAATTATTTTGTGAAAAACATATTTTGACATTTATTTTCTATGAAACTATGTTTAGCGAGACATGAGTCGCTCTTCTCTTTACTAATTAACGAAGTAATTGAATTGTACGTTTTAATAGAATGTCATTTCATATTGTAAAAGAGTGTATAATCTAATAGGAGGTTTCCTTGTTATTCCACTTTAAAGCTCAGAGTTTAATACAAAATTGTGACAAAATTAAACTTCTTAAAGTCTCAAGTGTTAAATTAAAAGGACTTTAATATTTCATCTAAAAAGCTCCATAATATTGATAAGATGTCTTTTCACTTAACATTGTTTTTTTATCTTTTCTATGTAGAAAATAAGATGTCCTTTTTATGTTTTGTTTTTTAGAAGATTTCTTTTTCCTCACTTCCCTCATTATTCTCATCTCTTTGTATCCTGCAATAATGCTTGGAATTTACGTTTACCGCTGTCTTTGTGACGTAATTCCTATGTTCTCTCTGAAATAGTAACTTTTTTCATCCCCAAAGAACCATATCTGTGCAGTCTAGATCCTCCTTTTACTGTTTTTATTCATGATATAAGTGTAACGAGATATAAGGGGTGGTTGTTTCAGATATTTTATAAATTTTCATTTTGACTCTAAATGATATGTGTATGAGGGTTATATCATCCAAGGTCTGTACAAAATACGATTTTATTTCTACAAGCGTTCAATAAGTCACTCGAAAGCACAATTCTCGAAATACAATGCTAGAAACAATTGTATTTTGTAACCTACTTCCCTCTATGTTCCTATGGACCACACCACATTTACCTCACTCACTTTACCACTTTTACCCCTCAGGAAAACATATCTATTTAGCTTCTCATACCTTATGATGTTAAGCCTCTCCTTGACCGCAGAACCTAATGGTTTATCCCTTGAATTAGAACTCTGGTCCAATTCCTGTAGCTCAAGGAATAAACCTCTCAGGAGAACCAACTCCTGAAAATAAAAAATAATAAAACAATTAGCTTCCTATAAGCCTTTTAAGGTTTTATCGGGGTTATAGAATCTTTGAGAGACACGTATGACTTAAATACTATAATTGGACACCCAGTGAAACTTACTTTATATAGAAGAAAACTAAAAGCTAATTGGAATGTAACAATATTTTTATTTAATATCATTCCATATTTAACTATTTATTTGTACTGCACTACAGGATTAGTTTTATTATTTGTTTACATAAAAACGAATTGAGGTTATTCTTACTAGTTTATTTCAAGTTTAAAAGTATAGAATAAGCCCTTTATTGCTCTACCTATTGTCTTAATAATAAATTTTAATTTTCATTTATTTAAAATTAATAATATATTTAATGTATGACCAAAACTAGGACTAAAATTAGTTTAAACAATACATTTTCTTTTATTAACAAATTTCAAAATATTTATTGTATGACCAAACTTTGTCTACACTAATTTAATTCAATAAATTTCCTTTTAATAACAAATAGCAAAATATTTAATGTATGACCGAACTTTGTCTAAACAAATTTTAAAAAATTAATTTCCTATTAGTTACAAATAGCTTAATATTCAACCTATGGATAAACCTTGTTTTAAAATTGAACATACCCGCCCCAAAACATCTATATTTATTTATTTTTTATCTTGGAATACCACTAACAGAATAATATTTAAAGGTTGTTTAAGCTACATTATGATTATGCTTTCTGCTATTCATTTAACCTAAACTTTAGTTTATTCTATTCTTGCATTATTTTACCCACAAAGCCTAATAATCCCAACATATCATAATATCTGGTAAATTACAATTAACCAATTATAATTTATGTTTAAAACTTGTAAACTGAATTAAAAACAGACTTTGGTGAGTCTGCCAAAGATTTACCTTATACGGGTTTATTTCATTTAGGCTACTTGTTTTTACTGAATTTGAATGAATATGGGTCGAAATAAAGTATAATTAAAGAAATAATATATTGTTTGTATAACCTTATGCAGATGCTCTGTTTTTTTCCTGGAACTTGTTTTGACATTGCTTCCAGTATACTTGGTAGATATCATGTTGGTTTTGGTTAATCATTTTCAAAACTTGCTGGTTAGTTAAAACTTTTTCACTTTTATTCACTATGTCTGTTTGATAGACGGCGTCTTCTACGAATTCTCTATGTCCAGCGTTTTTTATATTTACATATTTTGCTGGTCGAGGTGGTGTTCATTTTGATATTTAAGCATATAGCTCAAATATCCTTACACTACCATATCACATCTTGCGCTGTTTTCGGCTCTTCACAACATCATTGGATTCTAGAGTTTAAAAACACGTTCTACCTCGTTGATGGTTTTAAGTAACGCTTCCAAATTACGCTTCTCTTGAGAAATTTCATAGTCCTAGTGGAAACTTCGTTGTGTAAATTAACCTATCAGACCCCTGGTAGCATTAGTAACCAGTTTATTATTTTTATATTCGATTCCTCTCAGTTTGTATTTTCTTTAATTATTTTTTCTTAACTTTTATAAGAGCTTTTTACTTTATACGATGTTTAAATTTGAATTTCATATTTTGTTCCATCAAGTTATTTATTCACATTTATCCAAATTTATTTAACTCATTGTCATCTCGACTGCAGTGCTATTTTAAATAGAATTGACTTGTTCAGTGAAACACTTTTCAAGAATGAAATGTAGTTATATTCGTAGCATATCACGTCAGTACACCACAAATACTTTCGTCGAGCATGTAGACTATTTCTGTTGACAACTAAAAACAGTGAAAAATAGCATCTGTTAATTAAAGCAATTTCCTGTTATCCCGTATTAAAAGAGTAGTTAGAGGAAATAAAGACATAAAATTTAATTAAAAGAGACATTGTTGTTTTATTGGGAGTAGAAGGAGAGTCGTTTTTACCTTTCTAATTGAGACAACTGTATTTAATTACATATGAACAGAGTTTTTATCTCTCCGAACTGAACAGTCAGTTAATTGTCGAATGGGAATCTCTTACCAAATTAATGTTTTTCTGAATTAGACTGGAAAAGATATGAAATCGATTCATTTGAAGGCTTTAAGATTAGGTTTATTAAGTATCTTTATTCAGAAGATTAACATAAAGGAAACGGCTCTGTCAATACTTAACGGATATATGTGGGGAAAAAATAAAGAGTTGAAACTAGTTCCAACATGGTTGAAAGAAACAGGAAGTAAAAACCTTAGGGAAGTCCAAGTACTTCTTGATGTCATACTGGCATTCACACCGTTATGTCACATTAGTGAAACAAAAAACAATATTACGAAAAAGGTATTAGAAACGATATATTACTAGGGTAAGATGAAAGATAAATTATTGGAGGGTTTACAATTTCTGGGAAACATTTCAGCCTTTAATACAATCTTGGACTAAAATAAAGATATATATAAAAAGAAAAACTTTTTTATCATGAGACGTGTCTTAAAACTCAAAGAGAAACAAAGTCTTTACTTAACGACTTGAGATTGACGAAAAGTTGTTCATCAATAGACAACATGGTACAGAAACAAACATACCATAGTGTGGATATATCACACCTCATGATAAATGATAAAATGAATGGGAGCAGAGATAATTTAGTAATGGCATTTTATCTTAATTACACTTTTGTTAAGTTATTTGCCACAAGAATAATAATAATAATTGCAAATATTGGAATTGTTTGCATCGTAAAAGATAGCAAGATTATTACTCGTTTTCTGTCTATCCTTCGCTCACTCACTCAATCTCTGTCTAACTGTCTATCTGGCTCTCTCTCTCTCTCTACACACACACACACACACACACACATACATATATATATATATATATATATATATATATATATATATATATATATATATATCATACAGTTTATAATCAAGAACACTACATGGAATACAAGTAATTTGACTTTCGAGAGCTAAAATTACTTGTCCTTATTTTCGAGCAGCTTTTTCTCACCCACCCACCCACAACACACACACACACACACATATATATATATATATATATATATATATATATATAATAATTAAAAAGTTCACATAAACATCGGTCTGGAACGTCTTCGTTGGCGAGCTAAACAGAGTCAAAGATTAACCTGAAATTCACTTCTCTCAGTGCAATTAACTCCCAATCAAAATCTTAAGACGTTAATTGAGTTTGTTTATTAGGTAAGTGATATTTAAAATGAACTGACAAATCGTATAAAGCCTGTAGCTTCGTAACAAATTGTTTAAAGCTATAAACAAAGAAAAATAATAAATAAAATTTTTGTAGAAAATTTTACTCTCAAAAAAAATTGTAAATAAAGTCAATAGAAAAGGAATAGTTTTCTTTCAAGAGGTTACGCGATTTGAACCCCTTAGATTTCTTTGTATGAGGACACATGAAGACATTAGCGTATGCTCAGAAATCGGATAATGAACATTAGCTTTCACACAGAATCATTATTAATGCCCGAGAACTAATAAACAATCCAATAATGTTAGAAAATCCAATGGCCTCTTTAAATCGTCGCGTTGAAATGTGTTTTAACAATGGAGGTGGACATTTTGAGCAGGTCTTGTATTGTTATTGTTGATTATTTAAATAAAACTTTGATTTGTAATAAAATTATTTTGAGAGAGATTGGGATATAGATTATCATCAGGCTACTTCGTTAGCAAAGTGTGATTTTCCTAATTTTTAGTTTTGTGTGCTACTTAATAAAATTGAATTTATAGGAAAACCATTCCGTGTTTATTGCCTTTATTTACATTATTTTATTGAGAATAAAGTTCTCTACACATATTATTCATAGTTTTTCTTATAGGCAATTTAACGGAGTTATTGTGGTCCAAACGCAAAAACCTTTTTTGATATACCCCCAAAGTTCCCCTAAACTACTTGATCCAGATAGAGTTCTGGGTCAGGATTTATACGAATTGTCTACTCATTTTGCATAAAACTTATCTAACCCACAAACTCAAGTATTGCCTTAAACATTTCACACATTAACCCATAATGTGACTTAATTTCATACCTGATTTTCAGGTACAATCTTTGACTCTGTATAACCCATTTTTATATGATTTTTGACAGTATGGCACATTCCTTTGAAACACCCTATATATATATATATATATATATATATATATATATATATATATATATATATGTATGTATATATAATATTTATATATAAAACATTTAGCTTTACCTATGTATTGGAGTCAACTTAATTATACCATGGCTTGGTATGTTACGAAATAAAAATAAAAGAGAAATTTTAATTTAAAAAAAATAATATTATACGTAATTATTACTAATATACAAATTCATTGTTGGGTACCAAATTCAGTATTCTGGACAAATTTAAATTAATGGAACACTGTACGAAATACACACAAAAAACTCACCACTGATTACCTATTCAACTCAATTGAGCTTTAATATACTAAGAAATGACCAACAAATGTATATTTTCAATAATATAAATTTATTTATGACCAGCTACTTTCAGCGGCAAGTTCAATCGATATGGCAAGTCTTCAAATCAAATATCTATTGTTTTTTTTTAGTTTTACAGATGTTATTATCAATTGCAACTATTCAGGCGTTATGTTTTTAGGCGTGATGTTACCTTGTTGTAACTTGTAATTTATAACAATAGTTATTATGCTCCGTTTTGGGGATTTAATTTCTTGCTTCTAATTTTAAATTTGGAAAAATTAATTTTTTTTAAAATTAATGCTTTGTAAGTCAAATTGAAATAGCTGGTTCCGTCCTCAGATTCGTGGTCTAGTTAGTGTTAAAAATGACGGTCAAACTACTTCATTATTACACCTTTTTTGCATTAACTTGGCAAAAAAACTACTACTTACTGATTTATTCCGCATTAGTGGTCTTTTACCAAGTTAATACAGAACGGTGTAAATAATTTATAACCTAAAAAGTGTAAATATAAAAACCTCAAGATGTACAACACAAAAAACTACAAGTTTGCTTCATTTTAGACTCCCAAAGGTGGCCTCCTCTACTTCCGATTTCCATGGTTAGGCCCCTCTGTTTTTTTTTTTACTAATATAAAGATTATTGGAATAGCGTCTACAATAAAAGGCCTCTATTTCACTATACGAATATGTTACTTATCAAATACCTCCGTCAAGCGATAGATATTTTCTTTTCAATAACCCCATTTCGAGGGAAATGAAAACATATTTTAAGAACAACAAAGTTCACTTAAAGAATAAATACATGTTATCGTTCTATTAAACTTATTTAAAAATTACACATAAAATGTTAAAACTATTTTCCAACAACATGTTTGCAAAACTAGAACGCTGTATTTCTAAATTGGTTTTATTTATATTGACAATAAAGCTGGGGCTCATATATAGAGCAGAATGGAAAAGATTCCCGCACATTCGAGTTTGAAAAGAATGTAGGAGAAAAGCACGCCAAGGTTGCATGCTCGTAGCATTTCATTTTATGTTCGTGTTGAAGCACCCTGTCGACCCAGATGTAAGCCCGAGAAACATTTAGCATCCGTTGTTCGTGTCAAGAGGACTCTTTTTTTTTATTTTCCGCCACATTTTTAAGAGGTAATAGAAACATGACATTAAATGAAGTACCAAAATAGACTCTACCATACAAACACACACTCATACAGAATCTGTGAAAGTGAGAAATAATTCAAATCAGGAATAATTTGAAAGTACCTACCTAAGCTTTCAGCCGAAACTCAACATTTTTTAGAAGTTATCATCATATTCAAAGGCTGGTAATATGTTGAGTGACAACAAAACACTGGAATGAAATTATTCCAAACATTTCATTTTTTACTATAGTATTCAACGTAGCCAATAATTATTATTAATTCGTCGATCACACCCTGTTTAGTTTTGTGCTTTGATTTCATTTGGAGCGGTTTACTGTAATCACAGTTTAAACCCTTTTTGGCTGTGTTAAACCTTACAACAGTATAGAGTGAAGTGGTATTTATGAGGAATGTATAAGATTTAGTGTAGTGACAGATTGCCAGCTCTTGAAAATGCTGACAGTGGTTAGTATATATATATATATGTATACTGTATACACACACACACACAAATATATATACATATATATATATATATATATATATATATATATATATATATATATATATATATATATATATATATATACATACATAAAGAGAGAAAGAGAGAGAGAGAGAGAGAAAGAGGGTGAGAAGATAGAATAATAGATAAATCGCAAGTATGACCCACCAATTGGAGTTTTTACAAATTTCAAAATTAATTTATGAAAAAGAACATTGTGTTTATGTTCTCAAGGATGTATCATATATATTCTTCTTCTTTATTTATAAATTATATTTTTTAATATCATGTTGAAAAATTTAAATTTAAGTATTATTTGAGAATAGAAAGTTTACTCTTTAGAAAAAACTAAATAATAACCAGTGTTAAGTTTACCATTTAGTGCGCCTCAAATCTAAAAACGGGATGTATTACTGTTTAGATGTGTAAGCATTTCTTATTGGCAAACTTCTTTAATACAAAAGGCACATTGAGTTTAACTACGTTCTATTTACTGTTATCTACAGAAATGTTTTCACTAGACATTTAATGACAGATAATATTATGAAGGTGAAATGGCTTTCGCAAAATCATTTATTACTTTTTTGAAGGGACTTGAATGACGTCATTCTATGCCGTTAAAAACGGGGACGTAATGGTGACAGAATTTTTGTTGGAGTTGGGCGATATCCATTTTCCCAGTAAGTCAAACCATGGTAGTTTTTAAAAAATGTTCGAAAACAATATTAAATGTTAGCGATATAAAAGTTTTGTAAATCCATTAGGCTAAACTACTGGTGCAACAAGAACGCAGGTCTATGTCCGATCACCCCTCACCACTCATCACTCATGACTATTCCCTTACTATAGCGGTGATTTTCATAGTGAAAGGCATTGCACATTTCATATCTGTAGGCTGCATATTTTTAAAGATTTTACAAAAGTTTTTTTGCTCCTGACGAAGCATCCATTCTTTGGGGATCCGAAATCAACGACCTTCATCTGTAGATATTAGTCTTATCCCGTTTAGTTTTTCACACCCTGTAACGTAAAACTGTCTAACGTAGTGAAACCTAATGTTGTGCAACTCTGTTCTCCCTAAACTCTTTTTATTCAAACAATAGTATATTTAAAGGGTGTTGCATACATAAATGTTTCGATCGCGTTTGTCTGCATATCTACAATCACCAATTAGGTAAACGCGTTACTCACCTTTAAAAAAACTGAAACTCTAATACAAGTGCCATCTGGTAGGGGTTGTTGTAAATACACGTAAACAGCAATAATACCGCATCTAGCTTCCTTTTTTGTGCTTTATTCGCACCTAAACCCTCACATGGCGTGGATGTTTTCGTCTTCTTTTTCCAATTCTCTCGGCTTTACATAATTGTATGTTTCTCTAACCTCTTCAACACCCGTGTCGCTCCAATCAGATATGTCAAATCCTTATTAGATACAACTTCTTGGGGTGAAAGGTTGTAAATGCTGTTATATACGCACCCATATCCTGTATATTGTACTGAATTCTCCGAAATAGCAACCACATAGTTTCTAACTGTTTCCGATCTAACAGCTCTAAATATCTTTCAACTATCCTATCAAAA
>JBAIZL010000003.1:13351372-13581372 GCA_036971475.1 Prosapia bicincta | reverse complement strand
ATATATATATATATATATATATATATGAAAAATACCAGAAAATACAAATACAAGAATAAATTTATTGTAATACAGAATGCATACCTTTCCGTTTGCAAATAGTACCAACATCTAATAACATTGTTGGTGCTGTTTGTCAACGAGAAGCTTAGCATTGTATAATACAAAAATTTTATTTATATTTTCTCATATTTTCCATTATTACACAAGAAAACATATATATATATATATATATATATATATATATATATATATATATACAATATTTCAAATTTCGACTGAAATTAAATTAACTAGATATTCTATTTAGGTCTCTTGCTGTTTACTAGAATCTTGGTTATAAACAACATTGACGTACAACGGTAAAATTTAAAACAGATCTCTCAAAATCCCACTACGTACTACTTTTTTGAAACATACAGACTAGTTTCGATGACGATGTCTCCCTCATCATTCATTAGCAACTACTACTGATTGAATGTGACATCGTCATCGAAGCTAGTTTGTATGTTTCATAAATGAGTATGTATATATTTATACATATATGAGCTGTGAATTGTTCTAACGACCTAACTGTAATTAACTTAATATAAACAATATTGTCACATATTTAAAGGGATGGGAAGAGCTAGATAGATTTGTTTCTAATAAAATCCTAGTACTTAGGGGTTAATAGAATATAATCATGTCATCTCGTGGATGTGATCGCTTCGCCAGGTTGAAGAGGGCGCAGCTACGTTCTACACAAATCTGTTATTGACATATGTGTGTTCATATGAAATTATACTCTTTCCTTCAGATACCAGTTGTAGATTATTCGAATTTTTCAAACTAAAAAGATATATTATTAGTTTTGTACTTCATAATGCGTACAAACTGTCGATACAATATTTATTTGTTTTGACATCCATTGACATCATATTGTTGCTTGTATACAATTGTTTCAGCACATCTTTTTGATTTCCCGTTTTAAATAACTAGATAATTTATTAAACTACTTGTTTTATTAGCGAAAATATTCACCGAATTTGGTTTTTTAATGTCTCGCACTTGATCGATGATACAGGTTCAGCGCTAACTGTTAAGTACAATACATTTTCATACTATGGAGGCGTGGTGGGTATACTAGTGGTACTCCAATGCTTTGCCAATATACATACAAAAATATTTTACAGTGTTTAATATTCGTACACTGAACTTATTTTACATATATATTTGCTTGCCAACAAATATATAAACATGAAAAATATAAATATTTCGAGACTGTCAACGTATTCAGTATGTTCGAAGTACCTGCTAAACAGCTGATATTGTGAATGTCGGCCTCATGGGTAGTCCGATTGTTAGACATCCTTGCAATGACAACCCGATAAAACCCAACAACATTAAATTAGCTAGCCACCATAACAAGGTAAGATCGTTACAGAGGGAAAATTGTTACAATTTCTTATACAAGTAATTGAGCCTAGAAGTATTTTGCTTTTCACACAATATTAATTATTTAGGTTTGTTAGTGTATGTAAATTCTTCTAATTGTTTTTTCGAGCTTTTTCCGATGAATAATTAATTTGATTTTGCATAAATTAAGTTGATTAATTCTCAATTGTAATTTATAAATCAATTAGACCTAATTAAAAGAGCACATACATTAATTAACTCATTCCATGTTTTTATTACTGGCTGTTCACTGCTGAAACAACATTCGGGTGGACTCTATTGTTCTGTTGACCATATTGTATTAGCTTAGAATGTACACCTTCACTCAAGGACCTATTGAAGTAACATCGAAAAGTCCATTTAGAGATAATTGCAACAAATCTAGAATAATCGGTTGAGTAAATAAGACTCTGCCCTTACCTGCATTGGTCATGCGTGTTAGAGTATTAAGTTAATTCTATATCAATCAAATATTTTTGAACTTCTCTTATAAACTAACTTTGTAGATATTCCGACCGATGGAGATTTTCCAAAACGTGTCAAAAAAAGGATATATTACGATACTACATTTGGAAGAAACGTACATTGCATTTTAGTTGCACGTACGGCTTAGCAAAAACGTACGACAATGAATAAATCTATGTAAAGCTTAGCAGAAACGTATGGCAAGGAGGAGACCTACGTAGAACTTAGCAGAAACGTACGACAATGAGTAGATCTACCTACAGCTTAACAGAAACGTAAGAGAATGAGTAGGTCTACATACAGCTTAGCAGAAACGTACGATAATTAGTAGATTTACCTACAGCTTAGCAACAACGTACGACAATGAATAGATCTATGTAAAGCTTAGCAGAAACGTACGACAATGAGTATATCTACATAAAGCTTAGCAGAAACGTAATAGAATGAGTAGGTCTACATACAGCTTAGCAGAAACGTACGATAATTAGTAGATTTACGTACAGCTTAGCAGAAACGTACGACAATGAGTAGGTCTGCATAAAGCTTAGCTGAAACATACGACAATGAGTAGATCTACGTAAAGCTTAGCAGAAACGTACGACATTGAATAGATCTACTTCCAGCTTAGCAGAAACGTAGAACTATGATACGTCTAGTAGAGCATTCCAACACATCCTAAAATAATTCATTATTTTAATACTTACTTAAATATTATTTGTAAATTTAGAGCTGTTAACATAATTATTTTCGTTTTTTTTCAGATGAAGTTGTTCAAAAAAGGACATTATGAAGATAACGGGGAAGAAAAAGAGACCGGCCTTTAGATCACACTGAGACCGAAACGCTCTTCTCCACTAAGACTTCACCATATATCATTTTTTGCCTTAATGCTCTGTTTTCTACAGCAGAAGTCGAACGTCGTGGATTCATGCATGTTAATGGAACTAAACGATAGCTTTTCGTTCAATTTTAGCATCGAAGAGGTGTACGGGATTCTGCGATCTCGCCAAGAGGAGACGGCAAACGTAGACAAAAGCACGGAGTACATACTGATTGGGGTGTACACATTCCTCATGGTCGCCGGCCTAACAGCAAACCTGGTCGTCAGCTTCGTGGTGGCTAGGAGGCCACAGATGCACACTGCTAGGAATCTGTACATCGTCAACCTGACAGTATCCGATATGACTCTGTGCGTAATATGCATGCCTTTCACTCTAATCGCCATACTGAGGAGGAAGTGGTCGTTGGGACTAGTGTTGTGCAAGTTAGTACCCACTCTGCAAGGCACTAATATAATGGTTTCAATAGGTACGATAACTGTGATAGCGCTAGATAGGTACTTCACCATAGTACGAGGTCAGGACTCGGCTACTAACAGAAGAGTGGTCACTTGTATTGGCTTGGTATGGTTCTTCTCTTTTCTAGCCGCCATGCCAGTTTTTATATTTCAGGTAAATGAGTCATCACCTAACCTAAATAAACAATGTGTAAGAGTTAACTAATTATTTAGGCGACTATATATCATCCTCACACGTAAATGATAATGCAATACAAAATTATATCTTGTCATTTAGAATGTCTTCGTGTATTTACAAAACTTGTCACTGACATTCCTAAATCGCAATATCTTGAGGAAAATAACGTCATCTTGGACGTAAAATTACTCACAAGAGTTTAAACATTTCATAAAACAATGAGTTATGTTATACGACTTTTGAAAATGACAATATTATATTATAGCTACAAGTACCCGGTAATATAGCTTTGGTTATAGCAAAATAATAAATATTGGTAAGCTAACCGGTTGTAAGAAATGGCCTCCATTTTAGAACAAAGGAACATTAAGTGATGAGTTCAGTCTAAACTTCACAAAGTTAAGGCTTATTTAACCGATTGGGTCAGGTTAGGAAAACTTAAAAAAAAACAAGTCAATCCCAAGTTGATATTTTTATTTACATTATAAAAACAATATGGCTACAATTTGATGTGGTACAAAATAGAGCTATGGTTTATGAACAAAAGTTAGTGTACAGTTTTTTTTTTATTTTTTTATTTTCGAGAGAGTCTTGTTCTAATGCTTTAGTTAGAAAACATTTCTATCTTCAGACTAATTATAGGTTTTATTATATAGATATTCTTCTAGTTTCTTAAAAAATATAATTTTCTAGTAAAATTTTCTCACAATAAAATTTACCTGAAGCTTCGTAATAAGTACATTCTGAAAACACTCTAAACCCTTTTAATTAAAACAGGTTTTATTATAATTTTTTTTTTCTTATTCTAGTAATTATTTTTTTTAAAATCCAAATAGCATAAATGCTTCTGAAAAGTTTTACGCATCTCAAAACTAAATGTTCAGAAATATGTTTTTCAGTGATTTTAATTTTGTAATATTTTAAGAAGTAGCCCATTCAAATCTTTTTCTGCTACAAAGAAACATTATTGGGTCTGTAAACAAAACAGTGCTTTTAAAAATTCCAAAACGTATTAAAAAGAAGAGGTAAGCACCAGCAACCGTGTAATAGTATGATTATTAGGGTGCATAATAGTCAGCGATGCAACAGTCAGCGAAAATATGTTGTTACTGTTATTATGAAGCCAGGTTAGGTTAGGCTAAGTTAAGTTAGGTTAGGAAAGGTTAGGTTAGGTTATGCAAGGATAGGTTAGGTTAGGTTATGCTGGGATAGGTTAGGTTAGGTTATGTTTGGTTCGGTTAGGCTAGGTTAAGTTAGGTTAGGAAAGGTTAGGTTAGGTTATGCTAGGATAGGTTAGGTTAGGTTATGCTGGGATAGGTTAGGTTAGGTTATGTTTGATTCGGTTAGGCTAGGTTAAGTTAGGTTAGGAAAGGTTAGGTTAGGTTATGCTAGGATAGGTTAGGTTGTGCTAGGTTAGGTTAGGTTAGGTTATGTTAGGCTAGGATAGGTTAGGTTAGGTTATGTTTGGTTAGGTTAGTCTAGGTTAAGTTAGGTTAGAAAAGGTTAGGTTTGGCGGTATGGATTCAAAATAATACTGTCTCTCTGGAAACAGTTTTCCTTGTTATACTCCTTTTTTATTTTATCAAACAAATTCCATAAAGCTGTGGTATTTAAATGGAATTACTAAATTACAAGTAATTATTAGCGTGTCATAACTTCACCCTAAAAAGGCACTGGATCCCAACATTCTGAGAATAGTAATTGTTGATGAGAAAATTTACTTGTAAACATTAAAATTCCTACTAATAAACAAAGACATTCCTACTTTTTGTTTTAAAATTCATTCACAGTCATATTTTCTAATAAAAAAAAATAATATAAAATAACGGTAAATTTCTATATTATCATGGAATTTTACCTTTAACATACAAAGAAATAACCGTTTACCGTGATTTTCATGCACTATTTTATATATAATTTGAGTTCTACCTGTACTGAAAGTTAATATTTATATAATAACTAACCCTTATTTGAGATCAATAATTCCACAAGGGGGCAATAAATCTATTAGCATACTGGAACTTACATTCAACAATTTTTTAAAAAAATGTATAAATTATTTCTAACAGCCGTGTGTGTACGACCAGAGACGTAAAACTTACATTTCTGGTTACAGAAAGTTGTCCCATTTACTATACATCACGTCGCCCTGTACAACATGTGCATGGAAGTGTGGCCGTCGCCAGAAATCAAGATTTTCTACGGGACCTGTGTGTTGCTAGTACAAGCTGTCATTCCGGCCTCTGTGGTAGGAGTGGTCCATGCGAGAATAGCAGCCTACCTAAATGCTCATGCAAAGAACCAGAAGGACTCAAGACGAGCGAAGAGGGAACTCCAGAGGAACAGGAGGACGACTATTCTACTATCCAGTAAGTGTTTTGTATTCATTAATTAGGATGTGTCTGACGGATTTCTTTTCCTATAACTACAACTTAGGCCGAACGTTTACCATAAGGATTTTTTTATTGTCTCGGAATGATGCAATGCTTTAAATGTTCCAACGTAAAACCATTTCACCCAATCAACCCTTTAGATAAAATTGTGTTTCTATATCAACATTTCTTCATTTTTCTCTCCCCTTTCTAAGCCTTTACTTCCTCTTCTAAAGCAGTTTAGTTTGTCATACTGGCAGTTTGAAAATTACTTATTCTTTTGCAAATCCTTATTTAAAGAGTTTGATTTTTGGTAGTAATAACAATTTTCAGTATTAAACAGTTATTTATATTCAACGTAGAACATTCAATACACTAATGTAGATTTATTTTGGATGAGTAAATGAAAAGCTCAGGTTTCTTCGGATTAATAAAAACAAACCATTTATCTGCCATAAATTTGAAATAGACATGAGTTATTACAGATATATGTTTTCTGGCTCATGTGAACTTTGATTCCAGGTGTAGCAGTTTTGTTTGCAGTAAGCTGGCTCCCGCTTGGAATTTTCTCTCTATTGGTGGACATTCTCTTCAACCCAGAAAACCATTTAAATATCTCCTTGCAAACACTTTACGTCATCCTGGCGATCTGCCATATAACAGCCATGTCGTCGGCGGTTTCCAATCCAGTTGTGTACGGCTGGCTCAACTCAAACATCCGTCACGAGTTTTTGCAGCTGTTGCCATCCAAGTGTGGGTCGGCGGGGGCACGACGCAATTTAGAAGACGGCACGGGAACTACAAAGACTGGAGTGCAACAGAGACGAGAGAGTGCCACTGTTCTTCTACACAATAGACAGAAGTCTGTCACTGGGCAAGCCTCCACTGGTTTAACAGTTTTATAATGTTTACGTAAATTTAAACCTAAAAGAAACTAAGTCTCAAAAGTCGAGGTGTGTATTTAAATGTATTCCTTCCATTTTAAATTTGTTAGTGTATTAGCTATTTATATAAAACTAGAGTTTTATATTTCCTTAAATATTATAGGTATTTATTTGTCTATAGAAATGTCAAGAAACTGTAACATTAAAATGAAAATAATGGAAGTGTCTTTATCTCTAACGTTTTTCTATAGTTGGTTTTAAAAATACGTTCTACTAACTATAAACCGTTCACTTCCTACAAGATCTCATCTGAATCTAGCTTTGATAAAATGGACGTTTTTAAATGCCCTACTTTACTCTCCAAGACCATGACAGAGTGTAACCGTCAATATTTCCCAGAAATCCCTTCCGGCCTTGTATTGACATTTAGGGAGAACTGAAAACAAATTTGTAGTTGCAATTAAAAATTTAAAAAAATAAATATCATTAAAGTGATTCATAACCTAAATTTCGACAAAACATTATTTATGAAATTTAATTAAATTCTTCCTAATTGAAATACATAAGGTATTTGATACATATAGTTCCAAATCCAGCAATGTTAAAAACGAATACAAACATCTGTTTTAAACTTTTTTGAAGATTATGTTTATATGCAACTGGTGAAAAGTTGATGTGCAACAGTTATGGTCTTTTTTAATGAAAAATAAAATGTGCAAAAGTAGCTTCTGTTATAAACACACCCATTTCCGTTAGTTCACAAATTCTCCACTAGGGGATACATTTAACTTCACGAGTTCCCAACATTAACATATAAAGTAGACTTACAGGTTATAAAGGTGTAGCATTGTCTTTGTTGTGGGTATTATACATTTCAAAGAATAATTATTGATCATTGAATGTAGGTATATGTACAGGGTCGTATTTATTTATAAAATCAGGGTAAGTGCTTCAATAAATATCAAGGTGCTGATAAAAACTATGAACCTCCATTTCACATAAACTATAATTCTAAAAATGTTACTGAATTTAAGATACTTGTTTGGAAGTACGTTAAAAGCATCCAACGCTTTTATTAAGAATTTTACGTTTTCACATACACACAATACATACCTAGTCCATTTAAATACGCGACCATCATCAAAGACTGTCAGTCCCATTGACACACACACACACACACACACACACACACACATATATATATATATATATATATAAGATATTTTTGTGATAAAAAAATTAAATTTGTAATAAACTAATACTAAAACATGAGGGGTATTTGTACTTGTGATATATATAAATAAATAAATAAATATATATATATATATATATATATATTTGGGTTAGATTATGTGTTTGTTATGAAAGGAAGTGTTATGATTTGTACAACGAATGTTGTTTTTTGGTGGGAGGGAAGAGGTTACAAGCTTGATTTTTAAAGGTGGTCCTATTGACCAATTACCGCCCTATATATATATATATATATATATATATATATATATATATATATACTTGTCTTATTCAATTAATTATATCTAATTTAAAGCGTTGCTTTTGTGTTTATAAACTAAAACATATTTTTTCCTATTTGATGCTATGCAAGATAAGATGTTTACAATAGGGGCCAGATGTAGTGTAAGGTTATTTAGGATTTTGAAGTTTGGAGATTTAATTTCTTGAAAGGTTTTGGATATTTGTAAAATTGTTTGTCCTTAAGCAGTGGTTATGTTAAATACATCGAATTTGATTGATTCTATCACAACAGGTTAGATTTAAGTGTATAGCAGTGAGAACCATAGATTTGTGTCTGGAGTTATTTGTCTAGTTATTTCTAAGTAATTCACATCTTTACTTATCTATACCGGTGCATAATGTATGCACATGGGTAGTCTGGTTTTGTCGGATTCACGAAGTGTTCAACCTCTGGTATCAATGGATGAGGGTTATAATAGGTGATTTCTCTTTTGCCTTTAATAACTTGTGTGTAAGAGAACTTGGAGATTGGTGTTTTACTTTTATGGTTTCGTTAATGGGTGTGTTTTTTGTTAAATCTGTGAACATTTTTAAGAGTATTAACAGTTTTTAGGATTGAATGTCGGCCTAAAGGTTTGCGTGGGTTAAAATCGTTAAATAAACATTTTTCTGTTTTATTTTCTTCATTAATTTTAAGTTGATTTTTAATAACAGATGTTGAATTTTGTATTGCCTCGGGTTTATTTGTCAAGGGAACTAGCTACGAGAGCGGACGGGAGCAGAGATTATTAATTAAGGATCGTAACGGAATGTTTGTGTTGGGAGTTTCTGCAGAGTATTAAGTTTATTGTTTGTTGCTATTACTGGGGTCATGTATTTTGTGCAGTCATGCATTATTTTCTTGTTCATTTAGTGCTTTATATTTAGTGGTTATAGGATTTTCATATAAAACTGTAGTAATATTTTTCTAATTATTTATATGTTTTGCGCTTGAAGACTTTAGTGGTGACTATGTCTGTTGTATAACTTTTGTCGGCTTCAGTTCTTATCGTCCGTTTGTATTTATTAGTTTACTCTTGTTTGATTATTGCATATACGTTTTAGATGTTTTTAGTAATATTAATTGTATGATAGCATTTTTTAATCTGTTGTGATCTTGAAGTTTTTCAGATACAGGATTTTCATTACTTAGGTATATCATAGTATACTTTAGTGAATGTATAGAATGTGTTTAGTCACCTGATATTGGCGACTCAGGCACTACACTCTACACAAGTAATGTCATAACATTTCTCCTATATCCTGCACCACACTGGTATCCTAGTCCTACCCATACTTACACTTTCCCCTAAACTAGACATACTGACTAATTCCAAAATGGTTTGATGAAACTGATTCTCTCATTTCGCAAGCTTCTACATGGGTTGAACAGAAATACCATTTCCACGCGACACCAACAACACGTTTATTCACAAGCCGTAACATACAATCAAAACTTTCTTTGACACCTAACCTCCATAAGCCATAGCTATACAAACATATCAACAAACTTAGTAAGTTTATCTGATTTAGCAACAATTACAGAAAATAAATAAATAAAACCTCTTAAGCCTTACAAGTTTTATTTTTGTAGGACTTTCTCTAAAAATAATTGCTTTGCGAATAATTATTCACGCGAAAGGATTTTTCCAGATTTTCCTTTAAGGTTTCTTGCAGTTTCTTTTGAGGCTAATACCTTTGTATATATTAGGATAAATGTGTGTCTGTACGAAGAATAAGCATTTTCCTTTTAGTAATTCCTGACACTAACTATATAACTTAAAATGTTGACGGTGAATGGATTTTTTTAACTTACTAAATAATGCATACGCTTCAACATTTCTCTTTCTTACACAAACACATAAACGTACGCGTAAAGTTATTTTTCAATTTACCACTCGACACTAAAAACATAATAATTTCCCAAGTACCTACAGCTGAATGTTTACGTTGGGTCCATATGAGCATTTCTAAATTACTCTTTCATCTAATTATTTGATGAGTAGTATTTTATTTCGCAATGTTCTATTTATTAATTTTCTTTTTGGTTTATGAAAATTGTAATTATGTTAAACACCTATTATGGCAAATAGTGTAATAAATTCATTACATTTCTCTTATAGTTCTAATATTTCACTCTTTTTAGTTATATTTATGTATTTATACTATTTACCCGGTGTTAATATTTAATTATTTATATATTTCTTTAACATATGTTTCTCATATTTAAATTAATTTCGCTTTGTTGCTTCTATGGGTAATTTATAAAAGAGGTCTTTGCTTATACATATGTATTAATATGGTCATTAAATATTAATTTTATATCTTCCTTGTTTGTTAGATATAATATTTATTAAAATGTATTAAACTTTTTTATTCGCGTCTGTTGAGTACGATTACATTCTTATGTGATGATTACAAAACTAGAGCATTTTTAAATATTAGAGAACAAAACAAAAGAACATTTCACTTTAAATACTCTCCATTACACCTGTCCACTTATAAATTGGTGAATGCGCTAGGTTGAGATGTTGTGGGTGTAAGTGTAAAATAGAGGTCGCATGATTGTGACGTGTTCGGAACACGGAAAGATTGGCTGGTAAAGTGTGGAGAAGGTAAGAGGGAAACAAAACTGTCAGCTCAGTCACAAAGGTACGTTAGTGCCAAAAGATTGAACAAATAGAAAACACCCTATATTCAAACATCGAACGTACGTTAACAAGTTCTCCGTAAAAGAAATTCTACATCTTAAAAAATATCTTTAGTGAAATGGTTTTCTTAAAGGATAAGTAAATATCATTACAAAACTACAATAATAAAGTTGTATATATATATATATATATATATATATCTATATATATATCTATATATGCTATGGCTCACTAATCCGAATTTGTTTAAATATAATATTTATTGTTATTATTAGGTATTATAAATGTTATATTTTCTATTTGAATCTTAGTGATTGTACTTTATATCTGTATTTATTGTCACAAAATATATAATTTAAAACACAGAAAGTAGTTAATATTTCAATAAAATAATCCTAGTACCCCAAACGAATTCACAAATGTGTTAGTTTATTTTGTTTATTGGAAACCTTAATAGGAAAACTAAAGCAATAAACCAATAAGAATGTTTTTAATTATCAATAGTGCCAAAATGGATCAATGAAAAAAATCTCCAAACTTTTGTGTCTCCTGGAAACGCTTTTATTGAAATTAGATTTTATTTGTAGAGTAAGTATAACCCCCTGAAATGTTTTATTAAACTATTTGTTTAATGCAACATTGTTGCATTTCTGTTGATGCCAGATTTTATTTTGGTATTTTAAAAGATATAGGCCTATATAAGTGACTCTCTATAGCAAAACAAAATAATAAACAGTTTTACAATACTAAAAGTAACACAAAAATCTGACAAAAACGGAAGGAGAAAGGGGCAACATGAAACGTCAAACAACAACTCTTAGCAGTAATCTTGGGTATGCTATGTCATAGGTACAGGGTCTAATAAAACGTGCGAAATAGCTGATTGAAAAATAATTGAAATAAATTTAAATATGTTTCATAGGTGTAATATATTACATAGGCAATAAAACAAAATAATTGAATTACAGGAGTACGTCACCAAAAACAGGATTCTGCATAATATAAACAATAAAAAAATGTTAATAAATAATATAATACTTAGTATAAATCTAAGGTGTACAAGGAAAAAACTGACATCTTCCCAATAAAACTAATAAAAAAAGTTCATGTAAACATAGGCCGGGAAAAGCTTCGTTAACAAGTTACAGCTGCCGAAAGATTTCGACTGGAATTCATTTTCCCCTTTAAGATGAAAGCATACTGTAATTTTATAGGGTGTTTAATTACTTGTGAAATTTAGTGGATTGCGTGTAAAACGAAAACTGACAAATTGACCAAAACAGGTCCTGGGTCTGTAGCTGCAGTACTTCCATAGAGATCTCACAAAATAAGCAGACATCTGTCTCGAGAGGTATGTTATGCTTAGATTTTTAATACTATGTTGCAAGATTAACAAACTAGTATAAAACTTATAAACAAATCTTGTAAAGAAATTATTTCTTAAAAGAGAAAAATATAATGTAGACTAATAATAGATAAGCACAAATTTACAACAAATTATTTTATAATAATAATGGACCATTCTATTTTTCGAGATAAACCTGTAATACACAGTTCCGCTGGTACTTGTCCCTGAGCTACGGTGAAAATATGAATCACTTGATGTTCTTTACGAACGTGATGATTTGGTTGGAGTTCAGTAGAAAACGAGCATATTGGAAATTACCGATTCGTCTATAAACATTAGTACAGGGATGAAAATGTGCGAACGAAAAAACGCTCTAAAGATAACTCAAGATAACTTTTGTTTTACAACTCCGTTACAACTGGAAGTTCCCGTTTTTTTTCGTTAATTTTTGTATTATTGATACAGGTGCAGTAATATTTGACTGAAACTCGAGGACATCTTTCCTTTACCCACCACACACCATAAAAATCCGATCCAGCTTATCTTGAAAGGATAATGAACACACAAGGACAGTTTAAAGTGCTTTTGGCGGAGAACCCCCACCTACGCGTGTAACTGTCTCAATATTTTATGTTAAAACATTATACTTTAATTTAGTGATGTATATCATTGTTATATTAATTATTAGTTTTACTTCTCAATATAGACATTAATTTAGAAGGACAGTTATTTAGAAGTTACAGAAAGTGGAGGCCTGCTGGTGGGATTTGAGGCATTTGGATAAAACTTTTAACAAAATTAACCTGTAATAAACAAAAACAATTTTTGTACAAAATGGTACAAAAGTCATTCTAGTTTGTAACTTCTTGTGTGCTAGATTGTATTTTGTAACAAGACCCTCTGATAATGATGACATGGTCATCGAAATGTACATAAGAGTTTAATCTTAACTAACTTGTTTTATTTGTTATTTTTGATTATTTTTGTGGTATTGGGGTTCTTTTCAATATTTTTATTGTAATATATTGTACCACTGTGCCCTTGATATTATGTACAAAATGGTAGTTAAGGTTTCAAAGTTTTTAAAAATTATTCACATGTTAATTATTAAAGTCAATTAATTCAAACAAATAAAACAAAATTGAGTGAGGGAACCCCGCCATTGTGTAACCGAGCTACTTTTTCTACGCCTGTAACGAGGGGGTTAAATAGGATCCAGAGGCTTTTCATAATAGAAATTATCAATAGTGTTGTACAAAAACTTTAAATGTCTCGTATTGAAACTATTATTACGTATTATTACGTCACAGGTTATTTGATACTATAAACACAAATAAAAATTGAGGCATTCGCTAGTATAGGTTGGGGAAAGATATTTAAAAACGAAAATCATGCAAATAAATATATATATATATAATGTGTGTGAGTTTATGTGAATGTATAAAAAATATAAATGTATTTATTATATATATTATACATTTATTTGTTTATACATATCTATAATCAATAATATATATATTTTTTTATTTTTATAATATATATATATATATATATATATATATATATATATATATTGCATATACAAATATTTATATACATTCAACAAGATATTGTCATTGAAACTATGTGCGTAGTAGAATGCATATGTACGTTACTTTTTGTAGACATTCAATTTTGCTGAGTGCAAAAAAAGGAAGTTTTCAGAAATTTATTAAATTGTTACTGAAAAAACTTACTTTTTGGACTACCAATAAACACATTGTTAAAAGTGCCACATTGCACTTCTTGAAATAATTATCAAATCTACTACCATTATAATTTATAGTGTACAAAAATAGTATAAACTACTATACATAAAACGTTTCTTAGATGTATCGTATAAAAATAATCATAATAAATTAATAATATTCCTTTACTCTTTGTCATTGTTCATATGAGTTTTTGTATTACATTTTTCCTGACATAAAGCCACTGTGTGTGAATGAAACATAGAAGTGGGTTGTTTCAGTATATGTTTTCTGCGTTATTATACGAAAATCATCCATTGGGATTTACATAAATATACTGTATAATTTTATACTGGATCATATTTTAATATGATTATATATTTTGAACCATTCACAGTTTTTATCTTTATCGCTCATAGACAGTACTTATCAACTGAGATAAGCGATACGTACATAAGTGGAAGCAGTATTATAGTAAAATGAAAAGGGGATTATGATACATTTAAGGGATTATTTTGTGATACGTCTGGGGCCAGAATTTATAGTTTATTGCCTCTTCATGCAGATGTTCCTCTCACAACGATAGCATGAACAATTACCAGGCCTTTCATGGGGTGTTTGCAAATCCTTCTTGAATCGTTTACATACTGTATGTAAGTGTGAGGTTCTACCCGCATATGCATAACAGATGAGGGATTGGGAGGTTGTCATTAGCAGAAATTTAGTGGGTTCCAATCAGGATTAGAAATAATATTTTTTTAAAGTAAAACAGAAAATATTGTAGGTTTACGTTTTTAGTAATGTAATCAACGATTTGCCTTTAGGTAATTGTATGAAAAACGCACTGAGACAAACCTTTTTGATCATAATAAACATTCATAGTCGTTGTCTTACTGACGTCAGTGTTTCTTGAACTGACGTCAGAGATACTGAGTACCTTGAAAGATCCTTAGTACCAGTAGAAAATGTCTATGTGAAACGTTTTTAATTAACTTACCTAAACTATAAAATTTGTCAATTATTTGATTTGTTTATTGAAGACGTAAGAATTTCTCCGTTCGTCATGGATGCAATGTAAAAGTTTTTTTTTTCAATTATGCCAAGTTGAAGCTGTAACACAGACCAGTATAATTCAACAGTATAGTACTATATCACTGTGATTTTTGGGAAAAAGTAACCAACAATATCCCAGGCAGAGCTAATCACTCTGCTGTTACATCTTTTCTGCGGTAGCGCACCCACATTGCCAGTTATTAGATTCTTTACTCAAGTACTGCGGAATGCAGCTCCTATTCTGAAGGCATCAATTGGTTCTGAGAGTTTCTTTGGACTCCAACGTCCACAGTAGCGATAGGACTATGGCATTGCTTCCGTCTCACTGATCAGATTGATATGGTTGTGCTGTTCGAAACGTTTAGAAGATAGAAAGAAGTTGAAACAGAAGAGCGCAGCAAGGGAGCACCTAGCCTCTCGGCTCTTATCCCCCTTGCCAAAGAACACTTTTTTAGCAATCACGTCGGGATCCCATCTCAAACTCGTGACGCCCGTCCAGTTGACTGGCATCAGGTCCGAGGTGGGTGGCTTGGTATCATGACCCGTGGTACCACTATATGAGAGTCTTTCGACCTTACTGTAAGGCCTTGACTGGTCAACGGCCCGTTACTGGGTCGAGACGAACTCACCCAGTGACAGCTGTTCGGACGCACTTCCAAAAGGGGTGTCTGTGTGTGATGTGGAGGCAATACATACTAAAACATACATTGTAAACACGAATATAGCAGTTTCACATATTACAAACTATAAATAGTGTTGAAAACTAGAAAAAATCCAAACATTAG
The DNA here is from genome assembly GCA_036971475.1 of Prosapia bicincta. Lineage (NCBI taxonomy): Eukaryota > Metazoa > Arthropoda > Insecta > Hemiptera > Cercopidae > Prosapia > Prosapia bicincta. The sequence goes on along the minus strand of JBAIZL010000003.1, from coordinate 13,565,663 downwards.
AATGAATAAACTCATATTAAATTGTATAGATTGAATTATTTCTTATAATATCTGACGCCATTTTATATTCCTTTAAATTATTAAATATCTCATTATTCGTTAAAGAAGTAAACATTTTATACAACCAAATCCAACCTTACACGATAATATGTAGTATTATTTTAATATAGTTTACAGTAATATGGAATAAGGCGCTATTTTCTGAAGAATTACTTGTGAAACCAGCGTGTTTCAAGTATAATGTTAAGCTTGTAGTACAATTATGAACATTCATATAATCACTAGATAGGATATGCGACATTTATTTATACATTTTTCTTGTTCATAATAGATATTTGACTATTATATATAAACGAAAATGTTTGAATAATTCTTTAACGTTATTCAGAAACAAATTTTGAAATAAAATTATTAGAAAGCCAAAGATAAAACAAAAAAGGCAAGACCATGACACAACGAAACAAAATACACAGTAAAGCAATTAGCTATTAAATGAAAAGAACAGTGGTGCGCTTTTTAAGAAAACGTTAATGACACCCTAATTGGGAGCAGCATCATTCTGTAGCAACCTTTCCAGTTCTTTGAAGATCATTTTACAAACGTTTTACAGTGGACTTCAAGAGGAAGCATTATTCACATTTTTATTGTAACAAAGAAATGGCTACCTTAGATAGCACCGAATATAGAAGATTACATTTCCTTTGTGATTTCGTCACATTTACGCATCAAGGAGACGTTACGCCCACATTACGAGCAAAGGCAGAATCACTCTGTATTTTTTGTATTATTTGACATCAAAATTTTGTTTACAGTATACAATTAATGTTAAAACACCAAAATATTGGCAACCTTACTGTTTTTATACATTTCCCTCTTAAAAACCGAATAGTTTCTTAGTTGTTAAATGTTTTTCTTAAACTGTCTTCCGTTGCCATTTCACTGTTCTTCCTCTGTGACTTAGAATTTCGTATACAACGCCGAACGTTCGAATACACAAAAGTATACATAAAAAAATATTTATTTATGACATATACAGAACGTTTATGACATATAATCATATTGAGAACACAATATACAATGTTTATACCAATAAACAGAATGCACACGGTATTTTATAAATACTATTTTACTACTACTCTTTTAGTTATACCATTTCTATTACATATTAAAATTATTCTTTAGTCTATAAACTATAATGAGCTGTATTTGAATTTAATTAAGAACTTACATTATTCAATGTTTCAACCGGTTGATATTAACATAATAATCAAAAATATTCCTGAAATCAAAACCTAATTTGCTCGTCTATCAAATTCTTATTATTATTTATAATTAAGATATATATTTTTTTAATAATGGTTGTAGTTGAAACCGGCAAAAGTATTTAAAAAGTAAACAATTGACTGTCTTATTTTATACATAAATAAAATAATAATGATGTACACATAAAGTAAAGTTCATTGAACCAGTTTTAGCATCCCATACAATAACTTTTAACCCAACAAATCACTGAATGTAGAGTTAACAAACGTACTGATCAAAATATATATTCGCATAATTATCTCCACAACATAATTCTTATATATTATCGTTGATTAGACAGGTAACTCAGGTCACTTGACTTCCGTCGCTTACCATTTCTCAATCATAAAACCAGCTGTAGCAACACTGTTTATATGAATAGAAAAATTACCACAAACTGTTTTATTCAATACAATAAATGCTACAACGCACACACGCGCGCGCTCATACACAAACACACTACAGCGGCCATATTGACCGTCGCAAAAGAGATAATACGAGTAGTTTAGAAAGAGTGTAAGAGGCAAAATTAACTAATATTACAAAATATAAACAAATTTTAATGCTAAGCAATAATAGATTGTCAGATCTAATCTATTATAGATTAGAAACAGTCAATGTGATAATATTTGAATAAACAAAGCCTTAATTTAATATAGTATGATTAAAATACACAGCTACACAGTTTGTTAAAATAGCGTATATCAGTAAATACAAAACGACGAAACTAATCGAGAGAACGAGGGTGAATGGAAATCGACGAACAGACGGTTGAAAAACCTATAGCCTCACAAAAAGTTTTAAAACAATAGATATTGCCATATAGAATATGTACACAACTGCGTAACAGGTTTCTAAATATTTACAAAACATGCTAAAATTGAACTACGACAATATAGAAGATAAGATTAACTAAATAAGGACATATAATAACGGGGATATTAGTAGAACAAAACCAGACAACGACAGTAAAGAGAAACGTATATAAAAATTGTAGTGCAGAACATGAAATAAATCAGCATTTTGTGGAGTCTAAAAATCTTGTCGCTAGGACAAATATTACTTGATTGGACAAAGAGAATGGTGAGAAAGAAAAAGGACATTTTACACTATAGCCACGGTATTTTTACGTATCTTGGATTCCGTGAGATCCAAGTCTTTGAAGGAGGTAGATTCTTTCTGATGTTGCTGCGATAAATCATTAAATATGGAATAAAGAAAATATGTTTGTGGAGAATGTTAGTTCAGGGAGTGTTAATCGAATCTTAGACTGTAGATCTGAGCCAAATTTTACATTTCACAAGACGCCAGCAAATATGTGCACTTTAAAAAGTTATTCAAAAGTTAAAATTAACGAGCTTTATTAAGATATTCATAAGGTAATTGTTTCAAAGAAGAAGATGCTGAACTACAATTTTTCCAAATCCTTTACATTTGACCGCAGATTTTGAGGAAATGGAATTCGCCAAGGCCAGCTGAAATAAAAAAGGCATGTTTGATGGGTTTTTATAAACCATTAATTCTTTAAAATTATAACCAAATTATTGGAAATAAAAATTTATAAAATGCTAATAACATAGGAAAGATGTATTCTTCTTAGGCTAACAGACGTCATTATTAATTTTTAAAATTAGTTTTCATAAAATCGTTAGTTCAGTACTAGACAATGGTTATTTATTTCAGACAAGAAATTCAAATATGGCTTTATTACACAAATATAAAGGCATTTATGAATAGAAAAATTACCATAAACTGTTTTATTCAACACAAGAAATGCTACAGCACGCACACGCGCGCTCTCATACACAAACACACTGCAGCGATCAAATTGACCGTCGCAAACAGGTAACAGTTTAGAGAGTGTATGAGGCAAAATTAACTAATATTACAAAATATAAACAAGTTTTAATACTAAGCAAAAATAGATCATATCAGATCTCATCTGATTTAGATAAGAAACATTCAATGCGACCATATTAGAATAAGCAAAGCCTTAATTTAATATAGTATGATTACAATGCACAGCTACACAGTTTGTTAAAATAACGTATATCAGTAAATAGAAAACGATGAAACTAATCAAGAGAACGAGGGCGAATCGAAACCGAGGGACAAACGGTAGAAAAAACCTCACAAAATGTTTTAAAACAATAGATATTGCCATATAGAATATGTACACAGCTGCGGAACAGGCTTCTAAATACTTACAAAACATCCCAATGGCGCAACGAGCGATGAACAACTACAACATAGAAAATGAGTTTAAGTAAAAAGGACATATAATAACGGGAATATTAGTAGAACAAAAACAGACAATTAAATAAATATATTTCGTAAAACTCTTGCCGATAGAAGGTCCAGATAACGACAGTAAAGATAAAAGTGTTTAAACATTTTAAGTGAAGAAGAAGAAACAATCAAGTATCGTGGGTGGAGTCTATAAAAAAACTTGTAGCTAGGACGGCGCTTAATTGATTGGACAAAGGGAATAGTGACAAAAAGGACATTTTACACCAACGAAACGGTATTTTACTTACATTGAATTACATTGAATTAACACTCAAATCTATGTAGGATGAACAGTTATGTTTTTGTGATATTGAATTAATATTTAATAAAGAGAAATATTTGTGGATGTTGGTAGTTCGGAAAGTGTAAACTGATGCTTAGAATATAGGTTTAAGTATCCGAAATGAACAATTTTGGTATGGAATAGTAATTTAACAGGTTTTAAAAATGTCCTTTTTAAGAAGTGATTTGAAATTTCAAATTAGCGAACTTTATTCAAATATCCATAGGATATTTGGATATTCATAAGGAAATATTTTCATAGTTCCTGTTATTCGCAGTTGCTGATATACAATATAAGGAAATCCATTACAATTGACTGTAGATTTTGAGAAAATAAAATTTGGCAAGGCCAGCTGAAATCAAAAAGGAATGTTTTGTGGGTTTCTATAAACATTGAATTCTTTTAAATTATAACTTATTAGTTGAAAATAAAATTTTTAAAATGCTAATAGCATAAGGGAGATATATTTTTCTTAGGTTAGCAGAACATCTTTTAATTTTTAAAATTAGATTCCCACACAATTGCTTGTTCAGTAAGATAAGAAAATTGTTCTTTTCAGATAAGAAATTCAAATATTGCTTTATTATACAATTAAATAATAAATAATCATTTTATTAACTGTAAGGAATATTGATGGCAATTGTAATAAAGATAACTGTTTCATTAAGTGTTTTACACAATTTTTGATTCATGAAAGTTTTACATGAAACCTTAATTTAATAAGGAAACATAATTTTAATATTTGTATTTTGACATTAAGATAATTTAGATAATTACATTGTAGTATGACTAAGAATAATTGATCAAAATTTATAATTTTAGTCAAGTTATTTTGAAAAAATACCAACCAAATACTATGTGTAAATCTTTGTGAGGCTTGTAGAAGGGTAAAAGCACATTAATTATTATGTATACAAATTCAAACCTGTACTTTCAAATAAATTTATAAATAGTGAACTATTTAATTCAAAATTTTACAAATATTACTTTTCAATTAGCAGTTAATTTTCTTTTATATAAAGTAAGTCTCATTAGTCTATAACCCTAATATCGTCTAACATTACCTAATATTGTCTAATATAATCTTAAGTTAGAATGTCTCAATGATTCCGTGAACCTGATAAAAGCATGAAGGGCTTATACGTGGCTAATTGGTTTTATTCACATACAAGAGTTGGTTCTTCTGAAAGATCTGTTTCACAGGCTTTGGGAGGTGGTTAAACATCACAAAGTGGGAGGTCGTGGATGAGCTGGCAGTACAGGAACACACACTTACACACACACACACACACACACACACACACACACACACACACACACACACACACACACACACACACACACACACACACACACACACACACACACACACACACACACACACACACACACACACACACACACACACACACACATACACACACACACACACACACACACACACACACATACACACCCCCCACACACACACACATATACACACCACAGATTTGTATGAGAACCTCGGTGTGCCGGGGATAAACACTATCAGGCTAACCGAGGACTCCGTAAATTTCCGAAACTGACCAACGAGATCTCGCCTAATTATACCTAAACAAATCCAATAGTTCGACGATAAATTATGGCGATGTGTTATATTTTAAATTCTGAATCAAATGGTATAAGTTTTTTTATTTCGGGAATGAATTATTTAAAAAAAATTATTTTTTTGCACGCTAGCGATGTCTTGCCGTTTTAGAACCTACTACTGAGGTCTAAGCTCCAGTATTTACATAAAGCAAAGCGAGGTCCTAATGAAATGTTTGACAATTACTACTGAGGTCTTTTTCTAATAAATGTGTATATAATATTTTTATTTCATAATGCATGAAATCTTAACATTATTGGAAGGTTTTTGAATTAGATAAAAATGAATAAAATTTAGTAGTAAAACTAGCATTTATTTAAAATTAGACTGTTTTCCAATGTATGTAATATGAAAGGTATTTTTTAAATATAGTAACGATTTTTAAATGGTTTTCATATGTAATTCAATGATATCTTATTTGTGATAGAAATATACTGTGAAATATGTTATTATAATACAATACAAAATTTAATAGGAAAATAGATATTGTAATTAATATTAGCCTATAAATCGGGTTTCAATCAATTCTGAATCTTGGCTAAAGTTTTTTCACATTTAAAATTTATTATTGGAATATAAATTAAAGTATTTTATTTGTTTTTACTAATAATTTAAATGTACAGTATTTTGAAATTGTAAAATAGAACACATTAAATTTTAAAATCATTAAAGCGCTATTTTACTCCCGTAAAAATGTTTTAAATATTTTGCAGTTTTTTATAGTATATTACAGATTTAATAAAAAAAGGCTATAAATCCTAATGTTTGTACAATTTAAAAAAAGACCTCTGTTGACCGGATAATGAAACGCCTAAGACCTCGGTTGCATGTTAAGAAAAAGTGGAGTCCTCGCTAGGCTGTTGCTGTACCGTGCCAATTTCAGCTATATGAAACACATAAAACAAATTTAAGACGTTACAACTAATATTAAAATAATTTTCCAAACATCATTTTCAGAGCTGTGTTATATACTATATTAGCTCTAGTATGTCTTATGTGTTGGTTATATAACTGTGATGGCATTTATTTAAAACATATTAAGTAAAATTTATTTTATATTTGTTTAAATCTAGGTTACAATATTTTGTCAACGATTATTGTTAATTAAACAAGTAGACAACGGTTAGTATGTTAAGTTGATTTAGGATTTAATAGTTAAACAGGATTCTTAAATGCTGATATCTTGTAGCGATCTCTTGTACTTTAAATGCCGAATATGGAGGTTTATACATGTATGAGTCCTGATGAAATAACAATAGCCCGTTACAGATACATGTGCCTTTTTTTCATATAATAACAATCCGTTCTAGGTATCTAAACAATTTCCTAGGATATATCCGCATATTACAATAGCATTTTTTTTTTATAGATAGGTTACTGTTACCTATATTCTTTTAATTTCATACACGTCGTTTCTAGTATTATTCATTACAACCCTATAATATTATAACACTTTATGAACAAGGTGGTTATTTAATCAAGGTGGTTTTGGAAACTCACTGTTAACTAAAATATTCACTTTATATTCACACGAATTGTTAGTTCACTTGTTAGGCACGGCACTGGACGGCAAATTTTCACAATTAAATCTTTCAAACTAACCTGTTCTTGTTAACATTCTCAACCCCTACTAAAGATATTTTTGGCTAACGGAAAGACAGATGTTCAACCCTACTGTAATCTTTACCTGGATTCTCTGTCTCTTGTCAAGTACAAGAAACCACCTTGACTTATACATCAAAAATTAGTTAAGCAAATATATTCAAGGCCTTATTTCTCTTTATAACTTAAACCCACTATTCTAAATTCCAATTATGTAATTTTAACGTCTATCACTATGCGGATGTTTTTTTTTTTTAATGGCGGTGGTCGACACTACACTAGATTACAAAACCAATATTTCGTTTAGAGCTCCAAATTTGAAACACGTATTTTAGTATTTATTTACTTTCATGTAGTCTTAAATAAATTATATAGACTACTTGTAAACTTTGCTAGTACAAGTTTTATAACGATGAAATCCTGAATACTCAAAATTTCAATGCTGAAATATTAAGCTCTTATTTCAGACTTATTGCAGTATTTAGTTTGATTATTACATGTATTGCATATTCTTCATATTAAAAGCAATACGTCTCCTGCAATAGCTTAAAGTTTAACTACCATTTCTCATTATGCATCTAAATTTCAAATTTCATTAGAAATTTGGTTAAGATTTGAACCAAATACCGCTTAATCGATTATATAAAATGATTTTTATTTTGTACAGAATAAATTTCTTTCCAAAGAAGAAAATCAATTTGATGCTACTAATTACGTGAGTTAAAAAATATTGTAAAAACTATTAAAAAAGCTATATGAATTATTTTAGGCTGTTAAAATTAATGATCAAAATTAATTAATTATCAGCTTGATTATAAGAAACCTATTAATAATCAATAACCGTGTTAAACGTTTTAATTCAATACTAAAATACATGATTATCACTATAAATGTAATTTTGTGTCAAATTCGAGTTTTATTATTTTATAATTCAGTCTGTTAAACCTAGATATAGGTTACTTATAAGTTACTGTACATTATTATAATGGATTAGCTGCCCCCTTTTGAGTATTCAAAGCCTACTAACAGATTACGTGATACTTCTATATTCAAAACCTACTAATAACGGCTACCTCCCTTGTATATTCAATAGTTACTAATAGATTATCTGTCCCCTTGTATATTCAAAGCCTACTAATAAATTGTCTGCCTCCTTTGTGTATTCAAAAGTTACTAATTGATTAGCTGCCTCCCTTACATATTCAAAGCCTACTAACAGATTACGTAATCTCTTCTATATTCAAAGCCTACTAACAAATTGGCTGCCTCCCTTGTATATTTAATATTACTAATAGATTAGCTGTCCCTTTTTATATTCAAAGCCTAATAATAAATTGGCTGCCTCCCTTGTATATTCAAAAGTTACTAATAGATTAGCTATCCGCTTTTATATTCAAAGTCTGCTAATAAATTGTCGGTCTCCTGTGTATATTTAATGCTACTAATAGATTACCTGTCCCTTTTTATATTCAAAGCCTAGTAATAAATTGGCTGCCTCCTTTGTATATTCAAAAGTTACTAATAGATTACCTGTTCCTTTGTATATTCAAAGCCTACTAATAAATTGACTGCCTCCCGTGTATACTTAATGCTACTAATAGATTAGCTGTCCCTTTTTATATTCAAAGTCTAGTAATAAATTGGCCACCTCCCTTTTTATATTCAAAAGTTACTAATAGATTAGCTCTCCGCTTTTATATTCAAAGTCTGCTAATAAATTGTCTGCCTACCGTGTATATTTAATGCTACTAATAGATTAGCTGTCCCTTTTTATATTCAAAGCCTAGTAATAAATTGGCTGCCTCCCTTGTATATTCAAAAGTTACTAATAGGTTATCTGTCCCTTTGCATATTCAAAGCCTACTAATAAATTGTCTGTCTCCCTTGTATATTCAAAAGTTACTAATAGATTAGCTGTTCCCCTGTATATTCAAAGCTTAATAATGGACTATGTGTCTCCTTGTATATATAAAGCCTACTAATACATTAGCTGGGACAAGGGTTGCAATATGAGACTTGAAATAATTGATATCATATGATTTCAAAAAACTGCTGATTTTATGGTATAGGTTATGTGACAGAACAGCTGTTTTAACGCAAAGGTTATGATACTTTATTTGATTTATGGTGATAGTTTTTTTGAAAAATAATTAAATAAATTTAATAATAAATTAATTTTAGTTTTACATGGGATAAAATCGTTTCATAAAAGGGGTAACATTAACGATAGAGGTAATCCATTCTATTTGGCGTAATATAAGTGATAACATGATTACATGAGAAAGCTGATTTTATGTTATAGGTTATGTGGTAGAAAAAAATAAAACGACCTGAAATATATGTTTGTTTATTTATTATCAAATGAACACATAGATTATTCTAATGTACGAAAACGTAGGTTATTCTAACGAAGATTAATTGTTTTAACTTATAGTTGGTTAAGATAAACTAGTATAAAAAGATAAATAAAATAACATTTTTCGCTGGTTATCTAAGTAGGAATTGACCTTATCAAATAGGAATTTTTGTTTATATTACTTGTATTACATAAAAAATCTAACTAATATAATAATGGCAAAAACGATTGAATGCTAGAAAGGAATATAAATAAATGTTGGAATAATGAAAATATTAATATTTGAAACAAAGTAGCAAACATCTCTCACTCTCTATGTATGTGGATTGACCCATACGTAAGTAGTTACAGCTACTGAGAACTTTGGGACAAGCCATTTCAGAACTAGCCAGTGCTTGTAGTAGGAAGATATTCCGGTGGATCTGTACTTGTAAAATACCGCAAAGTATGGTTAAATATACCGTAATAAAAAGGTATCTTGGAAACAAACCTTCTCGCAAAACAGTCGTAACGTACTTATTGGATAAATCTGAGAAATGATTCGTACACAGTGGATGCAAGAAAGATACATCCAAAATAATTCAATGAACGGTTGTAATACAAGAAATAAAAACTAACAGACAGTTCAAATAAAGTGACATTAGCTGTCTATTCACATTTAAAATATACGTCTACATAAACTAGTGGTCAAGAACACATTGAGCCATGACTTAGTATAGCCGTAGTGAAGCATGACTGAATACATACAATGCTTATTTTAATTGCAGGTTTAGGTTAATTCAGCGGGAATAATGCCAAGGCTACGTGAAGCATTAGTTTTCTGCTTTTATTGTGCCGGCATATTACATACTTAGCTCACCTGACCCGCTCATTAGAACTGCGGGAAACAGTCGTGGTTTTATCTAATGAGGGCACGGATGCTATTCGCGGCTTATCCACTAATACATTCTCCGAAAGGAAAAGTGTTAATGGAACATTTGTGTATTACTTACTAATTGATGGAAAATTCCATTTACATATAATACTTTAAATAGCCATATGAAACTCAATCTCAGTCATATGATAAGAAAACTACAGGAGGAATATGAGGCAGCAGCTCAACGAACATTCTAAAATTTGATTATCTAATAGTAGGAAAAGACAAGCTTTGGGACCTTAGCTTAGAGAACACTGTAATCAAGAGGGTACAACCCTCCAAATATCTAAGGGCGATTTTTAATAAGAATTGCGATTGTGAGGATGAAATCAGGGGAAGATTAAATAAAGGCAGATCAGTGACACGACCTTTAAACACTCTACAGTTCAGAGGTATGGGATGTTACGAATGACAACAATAACAAACTCATGACGGTGGAAATGGACTACTTAAGACGACGCTACGTTGAATCAAAACTTGAAAGTATCAGAAATAGGTAAATAAGTAAAGAAAAGAAAATGATTAAAAATATAAGGTAAGAGATAGAAAGAAGACAACTAACATGGTTTCAACACGTAAAGAGGACGGCAGAAGGTGGCCTCCAAAGGTAATAGAGTAGATTCAACGAAAGAGACGACGGCCACGAAGTACATAACCTCACCCACCCTTCTGTATGGCCCCTGTAGAGAGCAGATCTTCTTCAGATATCTAATACATTTCCTTGTAGGAAGAGGGATAATTAAGGACAGATGAAATAAGGTAGTACTAAGAACAGGGCAAAATGTTCCTTTAGGAAAAGGGAAAAATTGGTGCGTTGTCAAGTTAGGTTCACTCATACCTAGCCTTGCTTTCCTTTGAGTGAAGAGGTACCGACTACCGCTACAAAGGGTTTTAACGGATTTTTTGTCCTATTCTTCAAAATGGCTTAGTTATTTATACTATTTATATACAAATTAAAATTAACACATTTACATTATAAATTCTTAATATGTAAAAAAGTATTACATTTTTCAATTGGATGAATTAAAATTAAATATTGTTTAAACATGTCAACCTCTTTTAATTTAGCACTGTCAAGCATGTTGGGGCAAATCTTGAATTTCTATTCTCCAATCATATATTTTCTAATTAGCCATTCATAGTCACTTCCAGATTAATTATGTAGTTGTATAGGTAATATCTTAAATTTCGTTCATCAATCGTACAATATTTAGCTGGAATGCTTTGGTAAACTGGAATTTATATAATAATAAAATCGCAGTTAAAATCAAAAGAGTTATCTTTAATGAGCAGCAGAGTTCGAATTTTCAAGAACTATTACAAATTTATAACGCACTTACAATTTTGGCAGTTTTTGATTGGAGAATAAGTCGCATTGTTTAACTTGTAATTTAGCCAATCGCAATCCCTTCCAGATTAATTATGTAGTTGTATAGGTAATATCTTAGATTTCGTTCATCAATCGTACACTACTTAGCGGGCTTGCTTTGGTCAACTGGAATTTATATAATAATAAAATCGCACTTTAAATCATAAGAGTGATCTGTAATGAACAGCAGAGTTCGATTTTTCACAGGCTACTTCCAATTTTATATACACTCACAATTTAGCTGTATTGGATAGGAAAATACGTCGCATTATTTATCTTGAAATTTTGCCAATCATAATCACTTCCAAATTCAATTTGTAGTTGTATACGTAATTTCTTAAATTTCGTTCATTAATTGTACAATATTTAGCTGGCTTGCTTTGGTCAACTGGAATTTATATAATAATAAAATCGCACTTTAAATCATAAGAGTGATCTGTAATGAACAGCAGAGTTCGATTTTTCACAGGCTACTTCCAATTTTATATACACTCACAATTTAGCTGTATTGGATAGGAAAATACGTCGCATTATTTATCTTGAAATTTTGCCAATCATAATCACTTCCAAATTCAATTTGTAGTTGTATACGTAATTTCTTAAATTTCGTTCATTAATTGTACAATATTTAGCTGGCTTGCTTTGGTCAACTGGAATTTATATAATAATAAAATCGCACTTTAAATCATAAGAGTGATCTGTAATGAACAGCAGAGTTCGATTTTTCACAGGCTACTTCCAATTTTATATACACTCACAATTTAGCTGTATTGGATAGGAAAATACGTCGCATTATTTATCTTGAAATTTTGCCAATCATAATCACTTCCAAATTCAATTTGTAGTTGTATACGTAATTTCTTAAATTTCGTTCATTAATTGTACAATATTTAGCTGGCTTGCTTTGGTCAACTGGAATTTATATAATAATAAAATCGCACTTTAAATCATAAGAGTGATCTGAAATGAACAGCAGAGTTCGATCTTTCACAGGCTACTTCCAACTTTAAATACACTCACAATTTAGCTGTATTGCATAGGAAAATAAGTCGCATTATTTATCTTGAAATTTTGCCAATCATAATCACTTCCAGATTCAATTTGTATTAGTATACGTAATTTTTTAAATTTCGTTCTTTAATCGTACAATACTTAGCTGGCTTGCTTTTGTCAACTGGAATTTATATAATAATAAAATCGCAGTTAAAGTCAAAAGAGTTATCTTTAATGAGCAGCAGAGATCGAGTTTTCAAGAGCTATTACAAATTTATAATGCACTTACTATTTTTGCAGTTTTTCATTGGAGAATAAGTCGCATTGTTTATCTTGTAATTTCGTCATTCATAATCCCTTCCAGATTAATTATATAGTTATATAGGTAATATTTTAAATTTCGTTCTTTAATTGTACAATATTTAACTGGCTTGCTTTGGTCAACTGGAATTTATATAATAATAAAATCGCACTTTAAATCAGAAGAGTGATCTGTAATGAGCAGCAGAGTTCGATTTTTCACAGGCTACTTCCAATTTTAAATACAATCACAATTTAGCTTTATTGGATAGGAAAATACGTCGCATTATTTATCTCGAAAGTTTGCCAATCATAATCACTTCCAAATTCAATTTGTAGTTGTATATGTAATTTCTTAAATTTCGTTCTTTAATTGTACAATATTTAGCTCGCTTGCTTTGCTCAACTGGAATTTATATAGTAATAAAATCGCACTTTAAATCAGAAGAGTGATCTGTAATGAGCAGCAGAGTTCGTTTTGTCACAGGCTACTTCCAATTTTAAATATATTCACAATTTAGCTCTATTAGATAGGAAAATACGTTGCATTATTTATCTTGACATTTTGCAATCATAATCACTTCCAAATTCAATTTGTAGTTGTATACGTAATTTCTTAAATTTCGTTCTTTAATTGTACAATATTTAGCTGGCTTGCTTCGGTCAACTGGAATTTATATAATAATAAAATCGCACTTTAAATCAGAAGAGTGATCTGTAATGAGCAGCAGAGTTCGATTTTTCACAGGCTAATTCCAATTTTAAATACAATCACAATTTAGCTGTATTGGATAGGAAAATACGTCGCATTACTTAACTTGACATTTTGCCAAATATAATCACTTCCAAATTCAATTTGTAGTTATATATGTAATTTCTTAAATTTCGTTCATTAATTGTACAATATTTAGCTGGCTTGCTTTGGTCAACTGGAATTTATATAATAATAAAATCGCACTTTAAATCATAAGAGTGATCTGAAGTGAACAGCAGAGTTCGATTTTTCACAGGCTACTTCCAATTTTAAATGCATTCACAATTTAGCTTTATTGGATAGGAAAATACGTCGCATTATTTATCTTGAAATTTTGCCAATCATAATCACTTCCAGACTCAATGTGTAGTTGTATACGTAATTTATTAAATTTTGTTCTTCAATCGTACAATATTTACCTGGCTTGCTTTAGTAAACCGGAATTTATATAATAATAAAATCGCACTTTAAATCAGAAGAGTGATCTGTAATGAGCAGTAGAGTTTGAATTTTCCGATGCTACTTCTATTTTCCAATGCACTCACAATTTTTGTAGTAAAGAAGACAGTTATGATTTCATGTTATATTGTTAGGAACGTGCCTAGGTCTTGCATCTCATGTTTTATTGGAGGTGGAAAATCAGTTTCTTTATATTCTAATTTTGCTGGTGTAAAATGTAAGGTATACTGTTAAAATTCACTGTGTACTGATAAACATCACTGACCACCTTACTGTTAAAATTCACTGTGTACTGTTAAACATCACTGACCACCCTACTGTTAAAATTCACTGTGTACTGTTAAACATCACTGACCACCTTACTGTTAAAATTCACTGTGTACTGTTAATCATCACTGACCCCCTTGAACATCTTAAAAGCTTTCGATTCGATAGAAAAGCCTGAAATTGCAATTTCACGATTCATAACGTGTTGTTTTAAACCTTATTTTAAAAATGAATAAGCATTTTTTTGGGAGTTTGGTATCTGTAATTTCTGCCAGTGTTGAACTTCGTATTGATAAATTGTGTTTGATAATAACTAATCACTGAAACTTATTTATGATTTCTATTTGTAAATCTATTCCTCACATGTATCCTACAAATGAGCTGCTATTTAACTAATTGTGTAAGTCCAAAATTTTTATTTTATGGTCATCGTAATGCACATAAGGGTTTAGTTCAGATAATTTGTATTAATGGAGTATTTTTATTATTTTAGTTGTTTTAGGATGTTTGCCCATATTTTCGTTGTAATATATTTCACTACCACTGTGCTCTTGATATAGTATAAGAAGCAGCACTAGTTGTATAATAAAACACTGTTGTTTTAACAGATCATTGCAAAGCCCCCTGAATTTCAAACTGACTAGTTCATGGAATTATTACACTACTACCACTTATATTTGAAAGTAGAAATTTAAAAAATAAAATTATTTATAGTGATGATAAAACTTGTCAGTTTGAAGCCACGTAAATTTCTAATTCCGAACTTATGGAGGAAGAAAAATTACCTCTGATATAAAGTTAGTCATATATCCGCCTAAAAACGAGTATAGAAATTCAAGAAAGTAAAACGAAATACGATTTTACTGTTAAAAAACTACTAATTTAATCTTTACCTTACAAATATCAATGTTGAAATACAAGGAAATGAAATTATTACAACGATGTTAAAAAAAGTCAGATTACTGCCATAAATGACTAAATCAGAGTTTATCAAAGTTTAAAAAAATCTCCAGATTTTAAGCTAGTCAATATCGCTTTAATATCGATATAGAAAATCAAGAAAGATACCTCGAGTTTAACAATAGTGAAAATAATGCCACTTAAATATCATTGTCAAAATCGTAGAATGTAAAATAAAACATACGTAATGTTAATTACAATTACATATTGGAACAATTAGAGATAGTACAAAGTTTCGAAATTCATGGAAATAAGAGATTTCGATTTTACAGTTTCTACATCTATACTACCTATATTTCAATGTGAAACTCACAGGGAAAAATCAATTTTAGTTAACCTAGTAAAATTACTGCCAACTTGAATTAATATGAATGTATATATATATATATATAAATAAGAAACAACCAAAGTTAAATGTATTCAAACGAAGGTTACCTAAACATATCAATGCCGATACTAATAGCTGTAAAAACGTGGACATTAGTTCCGTAAAATAGTTATAGCTGTGAAACACACGAAACTGCAGTATGACGTTTTATATATATATGTAGTTAGAGATATTTTCTAGAAAGACACATTTTACAATAGAGTCTGGCATGTAGCATTAGCAATACTGTGCACTCCCCTTGAATAGTCCCACGCTTTAACCATGAGCTTTCAATTGGCGTAAGCCTCTTCTCGCTGGAGGCTAGACAACAAACGCCTACTCATCACCGCGTAAGAAAAGGGAACACAAAAGAAAATATAAACATTTATCCTGGTAACATGCACACCATATCTCAACTTCCAATAGTCATTCTTAATAGCAAGTCAGTGCCCCAATCCATTGGGTTACAGTTTACAGCCTGAAACCAACTCTTAACGATATACTGCAAAGAAATAATTGTAATATTTGAAATCCTTAAATGCAGATAAAATTAAAATATCAATCTATACAACAACCTTGCAATAAAACCGAAAGCGGATAAACAACAATATAAACTGATTTGACAATGCATGTACTTCTAATCGTATGTCATTATTATTACAAACAACAACAGCTATTTTGAAAAATTCCTATATCTCAAAAACGTTACATTACTTTCTCGTTTCTCTTCAATTCTCTAAAAAGCATGCTAACGACAACTTCTTGGTTGAACTAAAAAATGTTTTGAAAATTTAAAACCTGGATTTTTATAGTTACTTATTTCTAAAACAATCTGCATGCAATTACGGTCACTCAAACGCAATCCAATCGTAATAATACACAAATGTTTCAATAATATAGACGTTAAGGACGTATAACAAAACGCAATATTAAAACAAAAAGGTTTATACTTTTCATAAAGCAAAGAAGTCTATGAAATAATTATATTTTCTGTTTCTTGGTAGCTTACTAGAAATGATAAGACGAAAGATCTTTAAGCGTTATCCCATTATACAAAGATCTATGTTACTCCATACCTAACATGAGGTATGTCACGATTACTTCAAACATGCCAATAATGCCGTACCTAGAATGTTTTTTTTTTATAAATAGTTGAACCTGGTCAGCTGATGTTAATTCTGTATCAGGATAGTTAGTACAGTTTCTATTGGTTCTTATATCCTAGCACAAACCGCGCGGAAAAACAAACAAACACCACCCCCCCCCACACACACGCACACACACACACACACAAACACACACGCGCACACTCGCACACACACGCACAGTCACACACACACGCACACACACACACACACACACACACACACACACAGACATACACACACACACACACACACACACACACACACACACACACACACACACACACACACACACACACACACACACACACACACACACACACACACACACACACACACACACACACACACACATACACACACATACACACACACACACACACACACACACACACACACACACACACACACACATACACACACAAACGCACACATAGACACAAACAAACACACAATAGACCATACCATATTGAGTATTTCGAAGAGCGAAGTCCCGTATGAAGAAAGAATCACATGGACTCAAACAGCCAACAAAAGAATATACGTCATAATATAACAACAAGATACCACACGCATGACAAAACCGCTAATTTTCTCCTCGTTATAAATTTAACACATCAAAACCTACTTAGGTGTTATTTACTTTAGTATTTCACTAAGCCATAGATATGGGTAGAAGTGCTTTTATTCATCCATAAAGACTTTATGCGCACTTGTTCTCTTCGATGAGCTATAGTTTATATCAAACGTGCTAGTCTGCCATGAAATGGGACTTGTATGAAACATTGACTAATAAATGCATCAGTTTATATCTACGTGATAACTGTGTGATTATATCGAAACTTAGTGACTCGTTACCCAGAAACGATCCATATACAATACTTTCTGTAAAAGAAACTGTGTGGGAAACAAATATATTTACAATGAGTAAGAATTTGTTAAGTTTTAAATCAATTAGTAGCTTTTTCAAATTTTATTCATCTTTAGGAACATAGTAGTAGCAATGTTCTGTAAAACGCGTATTTATTACTGTAGATATTAATGTAATTACTAAACCTTCATATAATATTATTAAACACATTTAGGTTTTAAACTACATTACATCGTATCTTCTACGTAGATAGGTTCGTGCATCGGTGGTGAATATTTTCTATGACATTTAACCTAGTCCAGGTGTGAATCGGGCCATACACGACGCAGATATGGCGAAACGAGCCATTTAATAGCTACAAACGCTTTAGTATTCCATTATAATTTAGCAAACTATCATTCCTAATTATTACAGATTCCTGTTTTTAATTTCCCTAAATTATTTCTGCCACTGGGACCGTATTCATTGCAACTAATAGTTGAGACTGTTGTGTATTAGAACATTTGTGTATTACTTACTATTTGATGGAAAATTCCATTTACATATAATACTTTAAATAACCATATGAAACTCAATCTCAGTCATATGATAAGAAAACTACAGGAGGAATATGAGGCAGCAGCTCAACGAACATTCTAAAATTGTATTATCTAATAGTAGGTAAGGACGAGATTTGGGACCTTAGCCTAGAAAACACTGTAATCAAGAGGGTACAAACCTCCAAATATCTTAGGGCGATTTTTAATAAGAATTGCGGTAGTGAGTATGAAATCAGGGGAAGACTAAACAAAGGCAGATCAGTGGAACTAACTTTAAACACTACAGCTCAGAGGTATGGGATGTTACGAATGACAACAATAACAAACTCATGACGATAGAAATGGACTACTTAAGACGACGCTACGTTGAATCAAAACTTGAAAGTATCAGAAATAGGTAAATAAGTAAAGAAATGAAAATGTATAAAAATATAAGGTAAGAGATAGAAAGAAGACAACTATCATGGTTTGGACACGTAAAGAGGACGGCAGAAGGTGGCCTCCAAAGGTAATAGAGTAGATTCAACGAAAGAGACGACGACCACGAAGACGTTGGCGTTATGGCATCGACGAAGCAATGACTGGAAGAAACATAGAAGAGGCATAATATATGGCAGAAAAAATTGGAAATTTGAGACGGAGAGGTGGCAACAGCTGTTGTAACAGATCCGTTATAAAAAAATAAGTACATAACCTCACCCACCCTTCTGTATGGCCCCTGTAGAGAGCAGATCTTCTTCAGATATCTAATACATTTCCTTGTAGGAAGAGGGATAATTAAGGACAGATGAAATAAGGTAGTACTAAGAACAGGGCAAAATGTTCCTTTAGGAAAAGGGAAAAATTGGTGCGTTGTCAAGTTAGGTTCACTCATACCTAGCCCTGCTTTCCTTTGAGTGAAGAGGTACCGACTACCGCTACACAGGGTTTTAACGGATTTTTTGTCCTATTCTTCAAAATGGCTTAGTTATTTATACTATTTATATACAAATTAAAATTAACACATTTACATTATAAATTCTTAATATGTAAAAAAGTAATACATTTTTCAATTGGATGAATTAAAATTAAATATTGTTTAAACATGTCAACCTCTTTTAATTTAGCACTGTCAAGCATGTTGGGGCAAATCATGAATTTCTATTCTCCAATCATATATTTTCTAATTAGATTGCTTAGAATTTATTAGATTCATATAAGTAACGATGTCTTCAACACATTCCAATTCTCAAAAAGTAAGATAACTGATTACATTGCTTAAGTATACTAGAATCAATGAATTTAGACATTCATAGTCACTTCCAGATTAATTATGTAGTTGTATAGGTAATATCTTAAATTTCGTTCATCAATCGTACAATATTTAGCTGGAATGCTTTGGTAAACTGGAATTTATATAATAATAAAATCGCAGTTAAAATCAAAAGAGTTATCTTTAATGATCAGCAGAGTTCAAATTTTCAAGAGCTATTACAAATTTATAATGCACTTACAATTTTGGCAGTTTTTGATTGGAGAATAAGTCGCAATGTTTAACTTGTAATTTAGCCAATCGCAATCCCTTCCAGATTAATTACGTAGTTGTATAGGTAATATCTTAATTTCGTTCTTTAATTGTGCAATATTTAGCTCGCTTGCTTTGGTCAACTGGAATTTATATAATAATAAAATCGCACTTTAAATCAGAAGAGTGATCTGTAATGAGCAGCAGAGTTCGATTTTTCACAGGCTACTTCCAATTTTAAATACACTCACAATTTAGCTGTATAGGATAGGAAAATACGTCGCATTAATTATCCTGACATTTTGCCAATCATAATCACTTCCAAATTCAATTTGTAGTTGTATACGTAATTTCTTAAATTTCGTTCTTTAATTGTACAACATTTAGCTGGCTTGCTTTGGTCAACTGGAATTTATATAATAATAAAATCGCACTTAAATCAGAAGAGTAATGAGCAGCAGAGTTCGATTTTTCACAGGCTACTTCCAATTTTAAATAAAATCTCAATTTAGCTGTATTGGATAGGAAAATACGTCGCATTACTTATCTTGACATTTTGCCAATCATAATCACTTACAGATTCAATTTGTATTTGTATACGTAATTTTTTAAATTTTGTTATTTAATCGTACAATACTTAGCTGGTTTGCTTTTGTCAACTGGAATTTATATAATAATAAAATCGCACCTTAAATCAGAAGAGTGATCTGTAATAAGCAGCAGAGTTTGATTTTTCACAGCCTACTTCCAATTTTAAATGCATTCACAATTTAGCTTTATTGGATAGGAAAATACGTCGCATTATTTATCTTGACATTTTGCCAATCATAATCACGTCCAGTTTCCATTTGTAGTTGTATACGTTATTTCTTAAATTTTGTTCTTCAATCGTACAATATTTAGCTGGCTTGCTTTGGTCAACTGGAATTTATATAATAATAAAATCGCACCTTAAATCAGAAGAGTGATCTGTAATGAGCAGCAGAGTTCGATTTTCCCGAGGCTACTTCTATTTTCCAATGCACTCACAATTTTTGTAGTATAGAAGACAGTTATGATTTCATGTTATATTGTTAGGAATGTGCCTAGGTCTTGCATCGCATGTTTTATTGGAGGTGGAAAATCAGTTTCTTTATATTCTAATTTTGCTGGTGTAAAATGTAAGGTATACTGTTAAAATTCACTGTGTACTGATAAACATCACTGACCACCTTACGGTTAAAATTTACTGTGTACTGTTAAACATCACTGACCACCTTACTGTTAAAATTCACTGTGTACTGTTAAACATCACTGACCACCTTACTGTTAAAATTCACTGTGTACTGTTAAACATCACTGACCACCTTGAACATCTTAAAAGCTTTCGATTCGATAGAAAAGCCTGAAATTGCATTTTCACGATTCATAACGTGTTGTTTGAACCTTATTTTAAAAATTAATAAGAATTTTTTGGGGAGTTTGGTATCTGTAATTTCTGCCAGTGTTGAACTTCGTATTGATAAATTGTGTTTGATAATAACTAATCACTGAAACTTATTTATGATTTCTATTTGTAAATCTATTCCTCACATGTATCCTACAAATGAGCTGCTATTTAACTAATTGTGTAAGTCCAAAATTTTTATTTTATGGTCATCGTAATGCACATAAGGGTTTAGTTCAGGTAATTTGTATTAATGGAGTATTTTTATTATTTTAGTTGTTTTAGGGTGTTTGCCCATATTTTCGTTGTAATATATTTCACTACCACTGTGCTCTTGATATAGTATAAGAAGCAGCACTAGTTGTATAATAAAACACTGTTGTTTTAACAGATCATTGCAAAGCCCCCTGAATTTCAAACTGACTAGTTCATGGAATTATTACACTACTAACACTTATATTTGTAAGTAGAAATTTAAAAAATAAAATTATTTATAGTGATGATAAAACTTGTCAGTTTGAAGCCACGTAAATTTCTAATTCCGAACTTATGGAGGAAGAAAAATTACCTCTGATATAAAGTTAGTCATATATCCGCCTAAAAACGAGTATAGAAATTCAAGAAAGTAAAACAAAATTCGATTTTACTGTTAAAAAACTACTAATTTAATCTTTACCTTACAAATATCAATGTTGAAATACAAGGAAATGAAATTATTACAACGATGTTAAAAAAAAGTCAGATTACTGCCATAAATGACTAAATCAGAGTTTATCAAAGTTTAAAAAAATCTCCTGATTTTAAGCTAGTCAATATTGCTTTAATATCGATATAGAAAATCAAGAAAGATACCTCGATTTTAACAATAGTGAAAATAATGCCACTTAAATATCATTGTCAAAATCGTAGAATGTAAAATAAAACATACGTAATGTTAATTACAATTACATATTGGAACAATTAGAGATAGTACAAAGTTTCGAAATTCATGGAAATAAGAGATTTCGATTTTACAGTTTCTACATCTATACTACCTATATATCAATGTGAAACTCACAGGGAAAAATCAATTTTAGTTAACCTAGTAAAATTACTGCCAACTTGAATTAATATGAATGTATATATATATATATATATAAATAAGAAACAACCAAAGTTAAATGTATTCAAACGAAGGTTACCTAAACATATCAATGCCGATACTAATAGCTGTAAAAACGTGGACATTAGTTCCGTAAAATAGTTATAGCTGTGAAACACACGAAACTGCAGTATGACGTTTTATATATATATGTAGTTAGAGATATTTTCTAGAAAGACACATTTTACAATAGAGTCTGGCATGTAGCATTAGCAATACTGTGCACTCCCCTTGAATAGTCCCACGCTTTAACCATGAGCTTTCAATTGGCGTAAGCCTCTTCTCGCTGGAGGCTAGACAACAAACGCCTACTCATCACCGCGTAAGAAAAGGGAACACAAAAGAAAATATAAACATTTATCCTGGTAACATGCACACCATATCTCAACTTCCAATAGTCATTCTTAATAGCAAGTCAGTGCCCCAATCCATTGGGTTACAGTTTACAGCCTGAAACCAACTCTTAACGATATACTGCAAAGAAATAATTGTAATATTTGAAATCCTTAAATGCAGATAAAATTAAAATATCAATCTATACAACAACCTTGCAATAAAACCGAAAGCGGATAAACAACAATATAAACTGATTTGACAATGCATGTACTTCTAATCGTATGTCATTATTATTACAAACAACAACAGCTATTTTGAAAAAATTCCTATATCTCAAAAACGTTACATTACTTTCTCGTTTCTCTTCAATTCTCTAAAAAGCATGCTAACGACAACTTCTTGGTTGAACTAAAAAATGTTTTGAAAATTTAAAACCTGGATTTTTATAGTTACTTATTTCTAAAACAATCTGCATGCAATTACGGTCACTCAAACGCTATCCAATCGTAATAATACACAAATGTTTCAATAATATAGACGTTAAGGACGTATAACAAAACGCAATATTAAAACAAAAGGTTTATACTTTTCATAAAGCAAAGAAGTCTATGAAATAATTATATTTTCTGTTTCTTGGTAGCTTACTAGAAATGATAAGACGAAAGATCTTTAAGCGTTATCCCATTATACAAAGATCTATGTTACTCCGTACCTAACATGAGGTACGTCACGATTACTTCAAACATGCCAATAAAGCCGTACCTAGAATGTTTTTTTTTTATAAATAGTTGAACCTGGTCAGCTGATGTTAATTCTGTATCAGAATAGTTAGTACAGTTTCTATTGGTTCTTATATCCTAGCACAAACCGCGCGGAAAAACAAACAAACACCCCCCACACACACACGCACACACACACACACACACACAAACACACACGCGCACACTCGCACACACACGCACAGTCACACACACACGCACACACACACACACACACACACACACACAAACACACATACACACACACACACACACACGCACACACACACGCGCGAACACACACACACACACACACACACACACACACACACACAC
The DNA here is from genome assembly GCA_036971475.1 of Prosapia bicincta. NCBI lineage: Eukaryota > Metazoa > Arthropoda > Insecta > Hemiptera > Cercopidae > Prosapia > Prosapia bicincta. The sequence goes on along the minus strand of JBAIZL010000003.1, from coordinate 13,541,763 downwards.
ACACACACACACACACACACACACATACACACACAAACGCACACATAGACACAAACAAACACACAATAGACCATACCATATTGAGTATTTCGAAGAGCGAAGTCCCGTATGAAGAAAGAATCACATGGACTCAAACAGCCAACAAAAGAATATACGTCATAATATAACAACCAGATACCACACGCATGACAAAACAGCTAATTTTCTCCTCGTTATAAATTTACCACATCAAAACCTACTTAGGTGTTATTTACTTTAGTATTTCACTAAGCCATAGATATGGGTAGAAGTGCTTTTATTCATCCATAAAGACTTTATGCGCACTTGTTCTCTTCGATGAGCTATAGTTTATAACAAACGTGCTAGTCTGCCATGAAATGGGACTTGTATGAAACATTGACTAATAAATGCATCAGTTTATATCTACGTGATAACTGTGTGATTATATCGAAACTTAGTGACTCGTTACCCAGAAACGATCCATATACAATACTTTCTGTAAAAGAAACTGTGTGGGAAACAAATATATTTACAATGAGTAAGAATTTGTTAAGTTTTAAATCAATTAGTAGCTTTTTCAAATTTTATTCATCTTTAGGAACATAGTAGTAGCAATGTTCTGTAAAACGCGTATTTATTACTGTAGATATTAATGTAATTACTAAACCTTCATATAATATTATTAAACACATTTAGGTTTTAAACTACATTACATCGTATCTTCTACGTAGATAGGTTCGTGCATCGGTGGTGAATATTTTCTATGATATTTAACCTAGTCCAGGTGTGAATCGGGCCATACACGACGCAGATATGGCGAAACGAGCCATTTAATAGCTACAAATGCTTTAGTATTCCATTACAATTTAGCAAACTATCATTCCCAATAATTACAGATTCCTGTTTTTAATTCCCCTAAATTATTTCTGCCTCTGGGACCGTATTCATTGCAACTAATAGTTGAGACTGTTGTGAATATTCGAAACTACTTAGGCATTATTGATGGTTTAATCTATAAAATGTTCATCTATAATAGGAATAACTTATAATTATTTTTATTGATCTAAATATCAACTATTTAAAACAGCAAATAACAAAAGGACTTGTAATACATTACATACGGTGCCGGCGTTACTATTTTCTCGGGAAGTGTTTATCATAATTTTTCGCCCACTGTATTTTTATTTTATATTCTTTACCTTGGTTTTGACAACGATCAACAGCTCCACATTAACCATTACATTGAATTGCCTATAAAACGCACTGTTCGGTTAATTTGAGTCGGTTGTATATACAAAACTTTTTAAAGATTGAGGGACATGTTTATCGCTATGCTTGTATTTATATACTGAATTTAGACAGTAAATGCTTAAAAGAATTTTAAAATACAGAAATATATAAATAAAAATTTTATTACGCTTATATACACCCCCTTCACACACACACTCACTCGTGTATATATATATATATATATATATATATATATATATATATATATATATATGTAAATATCGCAATATGTATTCTTGTGTATTAATAAAGAACTAAGTCAAAATACAAATACATGAATTATAATTCTTGTATTTGTACTTTGACTTAGTTCTTTATATATATATATATATATATATATATATATTATCATAACAATTGAAGCAGTGCAAAAAAAGAACAGCTTTTGGACATTTATGGCACAGCAAGGAAAACTCTCTATATAGAAATTTATTTTTTTAAATCTAAATATTTATACTTTGTTCATAACAAACTATTCACTAAGAATTGACAATCAAAATATAATTGGATACAACTAGGTCACGTGGTATTGAATAGGACTTGATTTCCGTTTGTTATTCAAATCAGTTGGTTTCAGGATGATATACAAACAATTCGCAGAGACATATCGTACACGCAATAGATTATTATATTAGGGGAAATTAAATGAATCAATTAAAGTTACAATTACGTTGTTTATGTTTCTAATGATATTTTTCTGTAAACAGTCAGCTCTCGATAATTGTTTAAAGCGTAACGGTATTTTAGGGAAAATAGCCAAATGAAACAAATATGCTTTGGAGAATGCCTATTTACACATGAAGATTTAAAAATCTAATATACGTTTACAATATTATTATATGTGAGTATTTATTGTATATAAATAGTTATGGCACAAGATATCTCGATCACCTTAAACAATGAGAAAACTTCTAAATATCGTTTCACATATCAGTGAAATTGTGAGTTCTTAGTGATGGCCTATTTAACTATGGTAACCTCAATATTCAATAAAAATGCAAATTGTTAACAGTTCAAATATCATCTGATCTATTTAAAATCTATATTTTAAATTCCAACCCGTTCCTTCAAAATCTGCTTATTACTAGTAGGATTAAAATTAAAATGGTATTACGCTGGCCATAATCTGTCACTGATATTTTGTCATAGCTTTCCCCCAATAATAAAATTCCAATTCCTATGAAATCAGGCTTGATACAGTTTCTATGTTAATTATCAACACCCAATCATTAACAGTACTCTTAAACTTAAAAATATCTCTTACAAATACCTTACTTATCGGACTATAAAATGGTTTTTAAAATCGTTTGAAAGATACTAAACTTTGATTGCGATTTCATTTTGCATTTATAAAATCGTTCAAGGTCTGAAGAACGTTCATATGTTTAAAAATAGTTATGTATTTACAAACGGCAAAACACATACCCAAATCCGCATCGCATACACAGAAGTATAAAAATAGAATACAAAAAAAGAATAAACCAAATAAAAGTATATTACACATATGAAATTTGCGTAATATGATGTTTTCTTTAACACGGTCACACAATACAAGGGTTTACAATGTTTACAAAGAGTCACACATTTGTAAATTGTTTTTAAAACTATTTACGCATTAACATTACAAATGGAACTGAATTTTAAGAGACTCGGTTATCTATCTCTTAGCTTAAACTCAGTTTAATCTAAGTACGCCATGCTCTGATGTAACATGAAAAATAAAAGATTGTGAGAAAACTGTCATTACTGGGCAAATCTAAAACAGAGGTATCTCAAGCCATCTCTTCAATCAAACAAAGTTTGCAAACATTCAGGAACAACCTCAACACCTCTAAACCTTGTTCTTGATTCTCAAATTTTCCGAATGGGAAATATTTAAACTTTAACTACAAATGGACATCAGAGTATAGTAATAATAATTAAAGAATTTTTACGCCTTGTTAAAGTACTTCCGGGCAACTACTTTACAAATAGGTGGTAAGATATTATAATACGTATTTATACTATATAACTTATAGTTTACAATACGTTTTTATAAAACAATTTGTTAGTAGTTGTGTTTAACCAGATAAAACAGATGTCCTTTGATTTGAAAATAAATTTTGCTAAATACAATTTTTACTAGAAGGAACCTCGTCTTGTTTATCTAGATATTTAATTAGCCAATCAATATGTGCTATAACTACGTCACTACTCACTACCTTCTTCTTCTTATACCCTTCTTTACTCACCTACAAACCAATACCTGATCCTTTAACGAAGTATTGACACTAATTTTTTTATCCTAAAACATTTCAATCACCATTGATTAACTCAACAATGTGTCTTTCATGGACGTCACATTTTCCAGCAGCGTATTTCATTAAATTAGCAGACTCACTAATAAACACCCACCTCCTTCTTCTGCATACTCTAACAGAGAGTTTTCCTCATTCGATAAAATCGTCTTACAGTTTTATTTTAAAGATGTTATACCGAAGCCCATAGGTTTATCTCAGAAATTCTGTCAATAATTGTGTTGTCTTTTTGTTTTGTTCGGAATTCTGTTCATTGAAGCAAACAAGTTCTGTTTCATTGAATGGACGCGAGCGATCTAAACTTAGGGTTTAAAAGTGTTAGAAAATTTCTTAGCTTTCCTAGAAGTTTGCTAGATTTTTGTACTATCCTAAGTATTTTTATTCACGATGTTCCTGATAATGAAACGTCAAACCCTAATATAAAACCTTGCTAATCCATCCAGCCTTTCTTTTAGTACTGACATGTGTCAGCTCGTCTACTTTAACTATAAAGGTTTTTTTGTTCGTCAATCATATGGAATATTCCTTTGAATCCAATAGAACGATGCACTCTTTTTTGAACTTTTTCTCTAGAACTTTCCCAAGCCGCATTCATTATAGGGAATTATTTCCATAAAATACCTGACTCATCACAGTTCTACGTTTGTTGATAAAAAGTTCTATATGGCTCAAGAAGCTGTTTAAGGTCTGAAGTTTTTAAATTTTCCAATGCAAGCTTTCGATACCTAATTTATTACCCTTACGTTCAATCAGCCTTATCCTAAATAAGGGTAATGGAGCCGTCAACATCTATAAAATGCTCCAATTTCAAAAGCCCTGTGAAATATAGAATTTCAAAAACTATTATTTCGAAGCAATAATAAAGCTGAAACTACAATTCTTTTACTTATTGCTTTACTCGCTCATTCAAAGAGTTGATAATTTAGTTTTTCATAACAAATTGAGCTTCTTTTGAACTGCTGAAAAGCAATATTTACCATTTAATTTCTTGTGAAATAATATCACTAAAAACAAATGACCGTAAGTTGCCATAGATCAGCTAGATGGCACTACTTGGTCACTCGAGTTCACAGGAAATGAAGAGGCAAAAGGAAAGGAATGGGTGGAATTCCGCCGAAATAGGTCTTAACAAGACCAAACATCTTGGTTTGATCTTTGTAACATATATACGTAGGCCTAACTGTTTTTACTACTAAAATTAATAACAAAAATTCGTTTCTAAAACGTACAAAATATTTTTATTTAATAAATATCCTAACATAGTTGTTTTTATGTTATATATAAAGAACATTTACCCTTGTTCTATATTGTAAATAAAAATGGAATATGTATTAAAAGGAACACCACGGATAATCCTCAGAGCGAGTAATCCACCTGTGGGTAATCGAAAGTCAACTGAGTTTGTTTTTGTTGAGTCTACACTGGTATGATGAATTTTGTGGATGAGTAAAGTCTACAGAACGTCATTAAATGTAGTGTAGATTTTGGAAAATTATACTTCTCCATTCCTAACACAAAAATAATTACAATTTTATGTTCCGAAATATTCTTTGATTCTACCATTATTGGTTAATAACTCTAATCGTATAGTTATGTTTTTTTCTAAATTGGATTTGGTCAATTTACTTTATAAACCCTCTGAATGTAAATATTGTGTCATGCCACTAAGAATTGATAAGTTTATCTTATTAACAAAATTAAAGATTATATATATATATCAATATAAATGTATATAAATATACTATAAATAGTATAAGTTATTTTATTTATTTTTTTATAACAATCTACTAAAAAACCCAGTGTTAGTGGTATAAGAAACCATACAAAAAAGTGGTATACATACCCAGAGAATAATTAGACAAATCACAGCACTGGAGATGTATGAAAAATTCACAAATAATTTAACTCTGAACTAATCACAATGAACTTTGACCTTTATCTAAACTGAACTAAAAACAATTATGCTATATTAAATCCAATCATTTTATAATATAATAAAGCAGAATTATAATAAAGTATTTTATTGAATTTTAAATAATTTCTCCTTTGTAGTTCATTTACTAAATATTTATTTATACAAAAGAAATATTATCAGAAATCACTGAAAGAAAAAAACTACAAATTATGAATAAAATTGTATGGTTATTGAACATAAAAATTCTATAGTTATTGCTTATTAGTAAAACCGGAACCAAACGGAGCAGAAGGAATCTAGTACTGGAATTATATACGGGAATTTCAGCAACTTGTTGCGAAAATAACCGCTACATAATTAACTATGGAATAATAGAACTGGTACAGGCTTGAGATACTGTGTTCCCCCGATCCCGATATGGTTTGCAACTGAGGTAAGGTAACATATTTCCAGCAATTTATAAACACAGCACCAATCGAAAACTCTAAGTATGGCCATTTAGAAAGTAAATATATTTTATTAATTTTAACATGCATTTATTAGTAAATGTTCCTCACAAGTCCCGTTTCGTGGCAGACTAGCACGTGTGTTATAAGCTGTAAACTCTAACTCCACGAAGAGGAACAAGTATCCATAAAATCTTTATGAAGGAATAAAAGCAATTCTATCTATCTATAACTCAATGAAATAATCAAGTAAATAAACCGGGGGCCATCTGCGCTTCTATGGCATTTACTGTGTCCGACTTAAGGGAGCGACATGCATTACAGATTTCACATTTAATATTTAGGTAGGTTTTGTTAAAGACAAATTTATATCGATGGGAAACAAGACGTTGAAATTTGTTTGCCCATGCATATGCTATTTGATTGTTCAATTTTGAGGTATTTTCATTTTATAACAGATTTATTCAGTTCATTTGATTCTTTCATCACTAGAGATATCAGTCTTCAGTATATTCAACTTGGCATGTTCTACATATATGGCGAGGGTGTTTGTGTAAGTGTGTGTGTATGTGTGTGTGTATGTGTGTGTGTGTGTGTGTGTGTGTGTGTGTGTGTGTGTGTGTGTGTGTGTGTGTGTGTGTGTGTGTGTGTGTGTGTGTGTGTGTGTGTGTGTGTGTGTGTGTGTGTGTGTGTGTGTGTGTGTGTGTGTGTGTGTGTGTGTGTGTGTGTGTGTGTGTGTGTGTGTGTGTGTGTGTGTGTGTGTGTGTGTGTGGGTGGGTGTGTGTGTGTGTGTGTGTGTGTGTGTGTGTGTGTAATTTATTGGAAATTAGGGTATTTCGATTTGTAAGGTAAATACACCAATAATACACATCTAGGCTTACGAATTTTAACGGAACTACTTTTTTTGAGAAATGCAACATTAAAAGCAAGAAACAAGACCAAGTGTATAAAAAGCAGATTGATAAATTACAACAAAAAATAAAGTGAGGAATTGGGACGACCGGAGAAATGCGTCGATTGACACCTTTGGTTAGATTAGGTATTTGGAGTAACTAGATCACTGGTTGGTCAATACCAACATATGGTGATAAGCCTTGGATGGTTCAATAACTGATTGTCTTGGGCTTAGTGTTTTGGGTAATTGTCATTAATTGTTTAGGACTGGTTTATGGATAAAACTTGTCACCTAAACGTGAGTCCTAAAGGAGGGATTCTGGTAGATTCAGAGGTCATGCAAAATCTACAGAGCATCAAAAACAATTAAAGAGGATTTTGTCAAGGTCAAATGTAAAGCTTTTATGAAACCCTAGAAATGATTTTTCAACATATCTTTAAAGAAAGGTCTAGGAATGTCGTCTATAAATTGAGTTAAGGTGGAGACATAACAGTTTCGCCCTCATGTAGTTTTCCGTATCAGAAGTAGACCTAGTGTTGGGATAATATAGACGTTACATATTTCATGTCATTCTTATTAGGTTACCCGTTATACAATGAAAACAAATATAGATTTTGGGTTGAAATATAATCTATGGAGTTCTAAAGGGCTTAATGGTTCCAGAGCACTACTCACTATCGGGGTCAGCGACAGTGGTTAAAAGCTTCAAATCGGTGTGGGGTTGTTGAAGGAGAATACAAAGGCATGGCTCCCGTAGTGATGTATAATATGTAAAATAGACCTACTCTCTACCGGTGATGTACAGTGGTTTCTACTAGCTTAGATATAACTTTCTTATTAGAAAATGTGTTCAACCGATTAATCGGAATTTACACAAATTTACTTATGAAATATAAATTAAAATTACTTTTAATGATTACATCAATATCATCCCCTGGTACTAAGGTACTGAAGCTTCTGTTTTGGGATAATATTAGAGCTTCTACACAGGGCATTGTTGGCTCGGTTTTGATATAATCCGAGTGTAACGTTACTTGAAGACAAATTTATTGGGCTAAAGGAGTAAGTCGGTTAACGATAGATCAAGTTGGAGAGGGAAATGGAGGCCATTAATTAGCTACAGGAACGCCGAGGACAAACTTCAGACCCTGTTTGCTGGAAAAAGGAATATTTTATTGGAGTGTTTTAAAGTGAATAAAAATATGCTACATTCCATGCAAAAATATTTATCATTATATTTCATAATGAGTTTAATCAGATGTATATTTGTGTTTTGAGTGTAGCTAAATATTGACCTAACATTTAGGCCCAGAGAACTATACACTACACTCACAATTTTCTACGCCAATATCAAAATTTTTAATTGTGGTGTATCCAATTAGACTTTGTGTTGAAATTTCAAAACAGATCAAAACAATGTTAAAATTTCCATAGGTTTTCAATTACTTTGTTTTGTATGTGAAAATATCTAGAAAATTGAGACATGGGAAATATTAATGTAATAAATAATTATCTGCTTACGTCGAGAAACAAATAATAAATGTCACCAAAGCTGTCTGTTTATTAATGCAAAATAACTTTAGTTTTAAAACACCTTATCTTTCTCCATCATTTAATCTCATGTTCTTCGCTTAAACTTTTATTACAAACTATACACAAATATTTTAAATTCAACAGAAGAAACATATTGTTACATATTGACTTACAAATGTTCCTGTACACTATTCTACCTGCAAGAGTTGATTTGTATTATGTTCAATATTATGTAATGAATTTTATAAATTGTAAACTATATTGAATATTGTTTTAATAAAACACTAACTCTTGAAAAGGAATTTCGAAAAATAGTTCTAAACGATGAGTGTTAAAAAGGATGAATTAATTGTCTGTGATCTGTCATTAGCCTATATATTATTATTTCATTTTTGTTAGTAGACATTAAATACAAAATATTAATTATACAAATTCCTAACGTAATCTTTGAAAAATATTTAGAAACACTGTAAAAATGTAAAAGACTAAATATTAAATTCAAATTTCAAAATTATAGACATATAAAGAAGGAAGCAATATGTAAATGAAGAATGGTGTTTTTTCAACTACAATTATTATACTTTAATGAAACACTACCGGGGCCGGAAGACAACTACCACCAACCCAAAACAAACAACTCCCAATGCTGTGTGTTGCATATGAAGTAGTTGACGCTCTGGGGAATAGAGCGCGCGTTGTAAACGAAAACAAGAGGGTCACGCAAAATTGGTTCAAGCGTTGTCCTACGTTGTAACAAGATTTCAATGCTTAATTATATAACAACTTAGTTTTTGTGAATGAAAATAAAATTTTTCATTATACGCAACTCATTCAAGAAATCCAAAAACCAGAACCAGAAACTAGGAATCAATAACACTCTGAATCTTCACGTGACCTGTGCGTTGTTATGTTTGCGTTCAACTTGGCTCTAATCTGAGACAGGTCTGAATAGCTTGTCAGATGATAATCCTAGTTATCCTCACACGATATGAAAACAATAAAAGTTTTCATTTACAAGCACTGCTGCCAACTTTCCCTGAATGTTCAGATGAATCGTCCTATATCAACCCTGATGGTTTCTTCTCTTGAATTAATTATGTTTCTCTCTTTAAAACACATACTATTTACTTCTTCGTTGGTGGCATATATATTTCACATGATAGTGACGTCATACATACACAGCACACGTGTGTAAGTTCATATGTTAAAGAACATCATCATAGTTTCGACCACTACCCAATATTTCCATTTCGTAAAACTAAACCGGAAAAACATATTTTAGAAGTGTGATTGAAAGGATATTGATTTGGGCTGAAATAAAATGGGATTAAAATTTGATGAAAAATGCTCTCGCTTTTCCTAATCCTTATATTTGTTTCGTTTACCTTCTTACATATTGAGTTGCAAATGTTCCTGTAAACTATTCTACTTGCTTTAGTTTTGATTTCACAGTATCAGTTGTCTTGATTGACGATGAGTTTTGCTTACAAATATTACAATACCTTCGTGCAGAATATCTTATACTACGGACATAAAGCCTGGTGTAAGGCTCCCCCAATTGAAGGATAGACATGGATTCGGGAGGAGGGAAGCCGGGATATCAAGAAGAGATAAGGTCAGGAATACGGAGTTAGAAAAGCATTGCGTGATTGGAGCGTAATGGATGACGTCGCTATCAAACAACTTATATGGCATTGATATGTGCAGAGAATGATGGATCATTAATTGCTGAAAAAAGTTCTGAATTGAGCACAGCACAGGAGAAAAAGGAGAAGCTAGAGAGAGAGAGAGATGATATGTATATGGAGAGATGCCCAGAAACCTATGACAAGACACGGACCGATAACGGTTGCGATTCTAAAGACGATAGTATATATATATATATATATATATATATATATATATATATATATATATATATATATTAATATATATTAAATATGGTGATATGTTTTCTTGTAATATAGTTAATAAATTAAAAATATTTCATTTTCCTGAAGATGCTGGTACTATTTTATCGGCGAAAAGCTTTGAATAAATATATTCATTAAAAGTATTCTTGTTTTTGAAATATTTTTAATTTATTAAATATATATATATATATATATATATATATATATATATATATTGTAACGGACTAGCCCTTTTTACATTGGGTAAGTTTTGTTTATTTGAAATGTGTTAATAATTTGTTATTTGCTTATTACCAACATAATTAATTTCACTTACCAGGGCTCTAGTTCTAACGTCATAGCTCAGGCAGATACTGTCTGTCTATGACGATCTTCTAATCTTGAAGGTAAAACTAGGTTACTTGTAAAATAAGAATTGAAAGTTTTAAAATACAAAGTTATACAATTTATTAATCAATGACAAATAAAAAGAACAAATGACACCAATGTGTCGAGTAATTAACTTTTAATTACTGCTTACTATTCCATACATATTTTAATTACTCGTTAACTTTCCAAATTTATATATATTTATATATTCGAGAAGGTAGTAACTTATATTTTCCGATTTAATTTTAGAAATGAATATTCAAAGGCGATTTCTACCGTTCATGTGTTAACCGTTTATCAATTAAAATTCAACTTAGTTAACATTAAAATACATTTTCTTTATTATTATCTAAAACGTACCTGGTTCTGCACATTACTTGTAAAACACTATAACATATACCATTAAACACTGCACATGGTTTTTCTACACTTAACACTTAACACATTGCTCTTACAATCAGCGCTCTTAAACAAAAATGATATAAACTTTTACTTTTTTGAAACACATAAATAATCGCTTCTGACTTCTTCTTTTGTTGCGTTAATAAAATTTGGTACCGGCCTTGACATCTTAAATTTTGAATACTGGAAGGTTATAAATTTCTAAGTTATGTCCGAAAGTGCCATCTCGTCCGTCTCGTTCGAAGACATTTGGTGAAGTGGGGTCGTTGCAAGGACGCGCTAACTGAAATTTTCAAACAAACTCCAACCCTTATTTATATATAAATATTCTTATTGGTTCACAAGTATCGCCTCACGCTTACGTCACATAGCGTGATGTGGTTAATTGCCTTAAGTTACTAACTCGTACGATATTTTTAAATTTCGCCCGCTAGGAGCGCTTACTACCTACGCTAGCTTCGCAATGTGCACCAATAAAACAAATCTTTCTTTTATATTGGGACGATATAATGATTAAATTAAAATTAAATATATAAATGAATTTATATGTAACACCTTTTTTTTAAGAGTGTTACAATATGTACGTCTACGTCTTGCGTTTATCTCTTTAACCTTCATTATCGGTTTGTATTTTAACCATTAGACAGCTTACCTATATATGCTGCCTGCGATTATTATTATCCCCTCTCTAGTAATAATGAGTACTTATATAAATTAGAACACAAGAACCTATTAAGGTTAGTTGCGGATTGAGCTAATCGATTATCGAGTGGGAGAGCTCTCCTTGAAATTCCTGGCTATTTAGTTATGTACAGAGCGTGTGACGTGATGCTTATACAAGTCAAATATTTTCCAATGGTTCTTTTTTACCAAAAGGTTCTTGATTAAACATTTTAATTGATTGTTAATGTACCATTACATACAAAACTACGAAAAAATCGAAACTAATATATCATCTTTCGGATCTTATACCTTATACACCGATGGTATTTTTTTCTACTAGCTCAGAAAGAGTTTCAAATCTTTTGCTTCTCTCTTATGTTGAAAACTAGTTCCGAAACATGCCTGGTATGAATACAATTGTTGTAAGAAACAAGATTTAATAACCATAAGGTTTTTTATTAATGTTATGCTTTTTATTCTGCACGGATCAAATATTTCGAATCAATCACAAGAATAGCCAATGGCAAAGTAACAGTCTTTCACGAAACTAATGGCAACCTACTGCTCAGTATAACCTATTGGAACTAATCCTTTACCAGCGCGGTTTAAAATACATGTTATTAAACTAGACAAAGATGCTGCCAACCGAAAGGCTTCATTTTGATGATGACTGGGTTCAATACGAAACCTATATTGTAGATTTAAGGGCTACATGAAACGAAACTTGGAGCAGGGTATGATTAATCTTCGTGATATTTCAAAATTCCGTTTTAAATGTTATTTTCTACACTGAAAATTTGGTAAGGGATTTAAACGAAGGTGAAAGAACAAAATTATGTTACGGTCAACATATTAGAAATAAAATAAATATTTTCTTAAAACCTTAGTTTTATAAATTATTGAAGCTGTTGGACACGGAATGGAAAACTTAGTAGTTGTGAAATCATAGATCTTATAACTATCGTACACTTTAAATTTTAATTCTAGTATTTGTTATTCCAGCGACATAACCTAGCCAATATAGACAGTATTACTTGGTTCAGACGTCGTTCAAGGAATGTTTGTTGGCCAGCAATACGTTACCATCTGCCCTTCATACCAAAGGTTTTTTCTCACATGGCGGTCTTCATATTCTTTAACTGTAAGGAAATAGAATACTGGGTGTGGTATATAAGTTTAAAATAATAAAATTGAAGAATTAAGGCAAATAAACATAATTTCCTGTTCTAGAGCAATATAATTTAATCTGAAATTTTAATTTGGTGACCAATCCCTTATAAATTAACTGCTAAGTCAACTGTTACAAATTTAAAAGCAATAATTTCTAAAACGGAGTTTTATGATTCTTAGGAACCTTATGTTTGCCTTGCCAAAACGTTCACAGACGGTAAACATTACGCTTCCCGTAAAAGGAAACCTAATTGTTAATGTCAACACTGTGTTGTTTATCTTTACAAACTAAATACAAATCTGAAACACACACAAACCTAGACTATAAACGTAAAAACCCTCAACGCGTTGATCAAAACTTATTGATTTCTCTCACTGAAGCGCGCACCTGTCACACATTATTGTTAGACCCCATTTTAGAAGATTGAAAGATTTTCTTGATAATGGTAATCAAATACATTGAATAATAAATACACAAAAACCTCTTAACCACAAACTTTCTTTAATTTACCCTGATGTACATTTCAGTTACAAAGTAACCATCCTCAGAGGGATAACATACAAAGACTGATTAACCCTAGAAAAATACCTTATTTATAATCTACAGAACTAGTTCCTCCCACTCCGACCGCCGCGAAAAATAAGGTATTTTTCTAGGGTTAATCAGTCTTTGTATGTTATCCCTCTGAGGATGGTTACTTTGTAACTGAAATGTACATCAGGGTAAATTAAAGAAAGTTTGTGGTTAAGAGGTTTTTGTGTATTTATTAATAAATTCAACCACAGTATATTCCTAATAAATAGTAAATACATTGAATATTTTGCTTGTTAGATTTTTAAATACAGTAAAAGCTTATATACTGACCGGCAGATTTTGAAAAGAAAAACAAATCTCAATTTTGTTGTTACAAGATGTGACTCATCGGAAATAGAGTAAATACCAGATGTCAGTTAACCAACCTAACAAAAAAATCGTTCAAGAAAAAGTAAACTTATCATGGAGTAATGCTGCAGCCTCCTTTACAACTCTGTCAACGTTTGTTGAAGGCGAGAAATGCTGCTCGGCTCAGGAAGTTTTGCAACTGCATACGCTTCATTTAAAATTTGTTGAAAATTGTGCAGTCAAACATTCGTAATAATGTAAAAAATCAATAAAACATTTTAAAATAATTAATCTTTGTATAGTTAAATGTACTGGTGCAGGTTTTATTTCACTTTGTATGAATGAAAAAGATTTTTAGCGATAAATTTCTTTTCTTTCCTAAATTTTTCTTATAACATTTTGTTTTGTGAGAGTGTGATTTTATTAATACGTTCGGAAATACAGTAATTGGATATAAACAAATAAGGAAGGTAAGGTTTCAATAGTACATTTAATATTTCTTGATAGGTAGCATAACGTTATACACAGTGTGTACTGTATATAGGCTTTATAGGTTAGGTTCTATTCTCCGGAAGTTTTCGATAGTCGGCAACATACCCACCCTGAAGATGCCGGATATTACAGCTTTAACTGTATAACAATTTTCACAATAATTGAATGCTATAATACGTTAGACTTGAAATACATTTTCTACAAGCCTTGTTTAAAATCATTACGTATTCACTTAAAGTTATTGTACGACAATCGTACGATACATTTTCGTCTCACCCATAACGTCTAAAACGCTACCTAAAACATGGTTCTCTCGCCTGTTTTATTCACATTCACAGGACAAAATAATGAGAACCATTGCTGTACCTAAAAAAGCTTCCTAAAAGTATCAATACACTGTTACTACTTTGGAAGATTTGAACTTTGTGCAACAAGTTCTCGAGCTAAACATTACCAAAAATATTTTTATATGAGAACCTTCCTTATTTTTACGTAATTTCATCTCCAAAGAATTTCCGTTTTGTGAATTTCACAGTTTGAAAGTATAGAAATTATTATATAAGAAAAAATGTATTAACTTTAGAAACTTTGATTTTTAATTTTTAAAAAAACGGCGAAATTCATTTTAGAGTCAAAAATGGAATTTTGATTAATAAACTTTTATGTGAACAATTTCTTAAAGCTATAACTTCTTTTACTACTAAATAATTATATTAAGGGACGTGATAATAAAAAAACTTTTGTAATAAGATTTAGTGAATTAAAGGAGAAGTAATATAATGCCCTATAAAAGTGTTTAAGGAAAAGGTAAATTGAAAAAAAAACATATAATAAGTAACGTACATAAATGCTTTTCATGTTACGTCAAAAATACTATATTTACCATATTTAAAATATGTTAAACATGGACTTCGGTATATTTTAAACAATTTATGTTATATATTGTTGGAAAGTTAATGTTTTAAAACGGTTTTCGGTACTTAAATGAAACCAGATTTTACCGTATACAGTGTAAATACAAGGCAATATAAATGTATATAATGATGAATAGTTAAGATCCAGAGTACATCCATTTATTTTGTAGTGCATAAAATCGTAGTTTTGACATTTAACTAAAATCTCATTCAGCATTCAAGAGGTAAACCCAACGTCAGTTGAAGTGCAAAAGGCTACACACACACACACACACACACACACACACACACACACACACACACACACACACACACACTATATATATATATATATATATATATATATATATATATATATATATATATATATATATATATATATATATATATAGATAGATAGATAGATATATGTAGAATATCAAATATTTTATCCTGTTAGAATTATTTTTAAAATTAAATAATATACACTAATTACAGGAATAATTTATTGAATAATACACTCAAAGCTTTTCGTTGGTTGACATTACCAACATCCTCAGGAATTACAATACTAAGAATGATAAAAGAACTATCTAACAAGTGGTTAGACAGTGCTTTTATCATTCTTATTAATGTAATTCCTGAGGATGTTGGTAATGTCAACCAACGAAAAGCTTTGAGTGTATTATTCAATAAATTATTTCCGTAATTAGTGTATATTATTTAATCTTAAAATATATATATATATATATATATATATATATATATATATATATATATATATATAGTGTATATTTTTTCTCATTTAAGGGTTTCATTATTTAATTAAAAATTGGTTTTACTTAAAATAATAAATGTAGGAGTGATCTTTAACTAACAAGGAGCTTCATCGTTTGTAACTAAGGGGATTAACCGGAGTTTGGATTACAGCCGCGATAGTTTAATCCGTTATTAGAGTTGCAGAACCCTCATTAGCTTTTAATTATTTTGTAATTTATACAGAATATTTTGTAATGTATTTTTAATTTTATCTAATTATTTTGAAATACTAATCTTTTAAAACACTACTATACCTACTTTTAAGTTTAAATCTAGTAAGGGATTATTCCCTTGGCGTACAATAACTTACCCCTACCTTGGTTCCAATTTTCGTCATCATAATTCATCATAATATTAAACTTTTTGATCCGTCTCCACTACTTATCTTCCGGTTTGAAAACCACAAAGTCAATTCTTGTAGTGAAACAACACACACCTATCGTCCTAACTGCTTCCCCCACAACATGTCTTAGACAAAATCGAAGAAATCAATTCAGATTTTGGTACTACTGCTCTGTTTTCCACGAGTAGTGGATGCGTTCAAGAAGCTTCAATCTAACGTTCTACATGTCAATAAATCTTTCGATCGCGCACTACTTTACAAATTCGCTACAAGCCCGCTAACTAAACACACCACATTCAATCCTTATTCTCTGATAATGATTTCACCTTTACGACGAAAATGCATATGCCACTAGATTACACAGTAAAGCTCGGCAACACATCAGCCACGCTACAAACTCCATTCAGCGTTAGACGTACCTCCACTCACCATGACTCTAGAGAGGGGGAAGTCAGTTGTATTCTGAAAGCTCTTAAGTTATCTCCACCGTAATTGGAAAAATCTGAAGACAGAGGTCATCACTCCTGTTTCTAGGTCTATTGACTATAGATCATAGGCAAATTAACTTTGAGGTATCTATACAACGTGTCTGTCGTTTCCCCTCTGGGTTTCTTCCCCTGCTAACACAAAGTTATCTATTCGTGCAAATATCTCCCCCTTGTGTTTAAATACAGCTCTATCGCACTTATCGTCTGCTAGACCCAACTATTTTAAATGTATCACTATCCCTTTAGCCATAACGAGCTCGGCCTGCTCCGTATACTTCTGGAAGTCATCCTCTTTATCGACGTAGTTAAACCCTTGTAATACTTCTACACCAAGAACAAAATATTCTTTTAGATCCTCTCTGAGGAATGTGCGCCACTGGTGGTGATTGCTCTCCCAATCATGCTTTGCTAGCAATGAATCCTACGTTTGATTATGCCTTTATACTGCTATAAAATAAAATATTTGAACTTTATAACGGAACAACGGCGATATTTGAAGTAAATGTCAGGTTTTGGTGTATGGTATTAAGGTAATTGTATAGTTGTTTGTTGCCGTTCTATAATATTAAAATGTCATCTACATAACAACACTCCACATAAACTCACACATGAAATCATCACCACTTTCTAAGAAGGCGGCGCCCATATGGCGGGAACAAGGTGGCGTCTCGCTCTAGTGTCCTAACCTAAGAAAAATTGGTGTATGTGTATGGGGTGTATGTTGTTTAGATGTGGGTGGGGTCGCCCCGAGGGTTGGTTTTAATGATATATGAAATTGCCAAAAAATGATCGGTTAGATCAAATGACCAACGTTTCAACTAAGCAACAGTGAAACACTGTCTTACGCTAAGTTTAACCGACCAACTTGCACACATATCAATCGACCAACAATTACGTTGATTCCAGATAACCAACAGTCTTTGCGAAAATTGATCAATCACATTGCATGGGCTCGGTAGTACTGTCAAACCCAAGTCACTTAGATGGCCTGTAACCTACCCCTAAGTGTGTTGTGTGTTTTGTGGGTCACGGGGAATATATGTCAAAGAGTCCTAACCTAACTAACCCTTAAGTGTGTGTTGTGTTTGGAGTGTATGTTGGGTATATGTGGGGTGGGTCCGGGGGATGGGGGTAGTTTATAATATGGATATATGAAAGCATCAAAAAATTATCAGTTAGATCAAATGACCAACGTTTCAAATAAACACTGTTTACGCTAAGTTTAACCGACCAATTTACACTCATTTTAAATCGGCCAATAATTACTTTAAATTAAAATAGTCAACAGTCTGTGCGGGGAATCGACCTATCACATTGGAGGGGCTCGGTATGCTTACGCCTGCCGAATGCATCGCATGCGGTCTCAGTAAGACGTGTAGGGTTATATACTATGTTAAGCCAGTATGCATGATAGCCCTATATAGTATGTTAAACAAATATGCACGTAAACCTACATAGATTTATATACTATGTTAAGCCAATATGCATGATGGCCCTATATAGTATGTTAAACAAATATGCATGTAAACCTACATAGATCTATATACTATGTTAAGCCAATATGTATGATAGCCCACATACTGTGTTAAACAAATATGAATGTAAGCCTGTACATACATACTATGCTAAGCCGACATACATGAATCCCTACATGGGCCTACTATAAGGCCTACTATCTCGGTAAACCACTGGCCAAAGCCTTTATAATCTGAGCTATACACACATTTACACCTCTTCTAGGTATTTTCTATCAGGTAGAGCCTCAGGCAGGCAACCGTATAGTTCAAATGGGAAGTACTATATGGTATAGATGCCAATGCACACCACCATAGCTATGTAAAGGCATCTACCAATGCATAACCTATCACGCCCACGTAGGTGACGGTCAACAAATATTACAATATAATTTCAAAAAGTCACGCAACCTATATACATACAGTGTTGAGCCAACATTCAAGTTAACCTATATATTTTTATATACTATGTTAAGCCAGCATGCAATATACTCTAAATAGCCCTATATACTGTGTTAAACCAATATGCAGGTTAATCTATATACATCGTATATTAAGCCAATATCCCACTTACCCACATAGGCCTATATACTATGTTAAACCAGCATGCATGATAGGCCTATATAGTGTGTTAAACAAATATGTGTGTAAACCTACATAGATACTATGCTAAGCCAACACGTATGCTATCCCACATAGGCGTATATACTATGTTAAGCCTACATAAATGATAGCCTACATACTGTGTTAAACAAATAGGTGTGTAAACCTGCATACATATTATGGTAAGCCGACATACATTATTCCCTACATGGGCCTACAAATTATAATCTAACACATTATATCCAACGCATAGTTTAGCTAATGGTTATCACGCAGTATCCGTCACGTAGACGAGTAGCCTGACTACAAGTTAACACATAGTATCCGATAACCTGGCTAATCATTAACACATAGTATCAGATGAGTAGCTCGCCTACAAATTACCATATAATACCCGATACATAGCCTAGCTAATCATTAACGCATAGTATCCGATGCATAGCTTGACGATGGGTTAACATATAGTATCCGATGCGTAGCTAGGCTAATGGTTAACTAATGGTTAGCTTGACTATGGGTTAACACATAATATCCGATGTGTAGCTTGACTAATGGTTAACACATAATATCCGATGTGTAGCTTGACTAATGGTTAACACATAATATCCGATGTGTAGCTTGACTAGTGGTTAACACATAATATCCAATGCATAGCTTGACTAGTCGTTAACACATAATATCCAATGCATAGCTCGACTATGGGTTAACACATCGTATCCGATGAGAGGTTTGAATACAAGTTAACACATAATATCCAATGCATAGACTGGCTAATGACCAACACATAGTATCCGATGCATATCTGGGCTAATGGTTAGCGTGACTATGGGTTAACACATAATATCCGATCTGTAGCTTGACTAATGGTTAACACATAATATCCAATCCATGGCTTGGCTAGGGTTTAACACATAGTACCCGATGAGTAGAATGACTACATGTTAACACATAATATCCAGTGCATAGCTAGGCTAATGGTTAACACATAGTAGCCGTTGTGTAGCTTTACTGCAAGTTAACACATAATATCCAATGCGTAGGTTGAGTATGGTTTAACAAACAGTATCCAAAGCATAGCTTGACTATGGGTTATCACAAAGTATCCGACCGGTAGGTTGATTACAAACTAACACATAATATCCATTGCATAGTTTGGCTAACGGTTATCACATAGTATCTGATGCGTAGCAGTGCTAATGGCTAACACATAGTAGCCGATGCATAGATTGAATAGTGGTTATCACATAGTATCCGATGAGTAGGTTGACTACAAATTAACACATAATATCCAATGCATTGCTTGGCGAAAAGTTAACACATAGAATCAGATGAGTTTATTGACTACAAGTTAACACAAAATATCCAATGACTAACTATGGTTTAACACATAGTATCCGATGAGTAAATTGACTAATGGTTAACACATAATATCCGATGCATTGCTTGACTACAAGGTAACACATAATATCCGATGTGTAGCTTAGCTAATGGTTAACACATAGTACCTGAGGCATAGCTTGACTAGGGCAAACATATAGTATGCGAGGCATAGATTGACTAATGGTTAACACATGGTATCCAAACCATAGCTCGACTATGGTATACCACATAGTATCCGATGAGTAAATTGACTAATGGTTAACACATAATATCCATTGCATAGCTTGACTACAAGGTAACACATAATATCTAATGCATAGCTTAGCTAATGGTAACACATAGTATCTGATACAAAGCTAGGCTAATGTGTAACACATAGTGGCCGATGCATAACTTGGCTAGGGCTAACACATAGTATCCGATACCCTAAAAACACCTAGAAAGCTCCCCAACACACATACACACACACCGACATACACACTAATTTAAATGTACTACACACATTAAAACAAAGTAAAAAACTAACAGCCTTAGAAAAATATGATATATACAAACACTACGCAACAGATAAAGAAAACATATTAAATGATCACAAACACTTTGGAGCCAACAGCCTTTTCTGTTTTATGACACACAACCAAAACAACCAACCCCATTCCAAAGTCTTAAATTCATTCTCGCTAGAGCCTTTACACCTAACCAATGCCGCCAGTAGAGGGTTAGCTTCGTAAAATTAAAGAATGTTTTGAAACTCGTCAGCAAGTAAGCAATTACGTATTCACTTAGTTAAGTATTTTAAAATTAATATATATGTTATTATTTTAAATGAAATTATTTTATAATTCTATTACTATTATTATTATTATTATTATTATTATTATTATTATTATTATTATTATTATTATTATTATTATTATTATTATTATTACTTTCTTTAATAATTTTTGGTTACAAACGTTAAAGATCGTGACTAATAATCGCAGAAAAATGTATAAATGTAAATGTAAATAAACTGGTGATTATGTATAATTACCAAAGATTATTCAGATTCATCACTCAACTTTATAAGTTGAATATATATGGTATGACGTTCGCCATTGCTAAGGATCGGGGGTTTGTAGAAGATCCTTATTCATGTCAGTTGCCCGTGTTTTTAGTAGCATTGTATTCTAATATCATGAGGGATAAATGATTTCGCTACTCTCTGGTTTTTCTTTCAAAATATATCTAATATTTTTATGTATTTGCTGATTTGGTAAAGTAAAACATATATATATATATATATATATATATATATATATATATATATATATATATATATATTAACATGTTGTATTTTTATTATTTATTATTTAAAACAATATTGTAAAAAGTATTTAGCTCTAATACGAGGTGTAACTAAAACTACAGATTTTATTAATTTTTACTTGGATTCAATTTAAACAATAAACAACCCGATAAGTAGACAATAATTTTTATATATAGTAATTATAAAATAAGAGTGATTTTTAATCGGTTGTGTTTACTTCTTATCTCGAAAGAAAAATACAATTGCGTAATGTAATCCCCAAATTATAATTTCAGCTATTTATAGTTCTGTCCTTCACGCTTCAGGCTGCGTTCGTGCCAATAACTTCCCTCCTCACGTGGGCTAGATATCCGCGGATATTATCTGATCACTATCAAACTTTTCTTCTTCATTTCAGTTTACCTATTACGTTTTATAAAATACCTTTTATCAAATATTATCAATTTGTTAAGTAAATCAGATACGTTTATTATAAATACAGTTGTTGGGTTTTAAAAACTATTATGTTTAGTTAAGGATGAAGACAAATGTTTAGATAACAATGAGGTTAATAGGTTTTATAGAACAACTTTATGTTTGGATAAAGATATACAAAATAATAGAGAAATAAAAATTATTTAAGTTTGTGAAGTGATATTTGAATAAATGAGGGCTACTATTGCAATTAACAATCACAGTGTTACTACTGTTTGGCCAGTTTGACTTACATTTTAGTTTACTACTTTTGCTATCGGCAAAAACAACTATTTACTGATATTTTTTAGCAAATGCGTTTCGCAATAGGTCAGTGGATTGTTCGATGTCGCGAGTCTAATGTGAAAAATATGTCTAGTACGCTAAAATATATATCGGAAAGCAGGGGTTTTTGAGAAGTGATATAAATAGTACCAATTTTAAGAAAATTAGATGTACAACACAAAAACCCTGCATGGTTAATTTAATGTTTTAGCTATGAAATTACGTAGGCAGTTGGAGTTGTCGGTATTTATTTTTTTTACCCAAGATCTCTTTGTATTTTGCCTTATAAATTTTCATTACCTATTTAAATTACTTTGAAAGGAAAAAAATTTAAAAACACTTAAATTGCGCTTAAAAAATGATTTTATCAACAATGATAGTTTTATAAGCCATAAAAAATAAGCATTAACTTTTATTGCAATAAAACTATCAGCATATATATTTTTTATTCTAATTTAATTCCAAAAAGATCGTAAACATTTTATTGTTTCCCTTCGTAAGAGTGTGAAATTTGATTTGTTCATAGATGTTGCCAGGATATCAAGTTTCTCATAATTCCTGTTTACGAATAGGTTTTACATGCATTTTACGAGCGCTCGTAAGTCAAGGAAGTTTTATTGCTTCCGATTTTATTATCAGTGCTGGAGTAGTGTCCAAACACTCGTTCACGTGTTTCTTAATATTTATCGCCTATAGAGAGCACCAATTCACAAAACGAGATATGTTGATATTTTACTAAATTAGTAACAAGGTAAATTTTGTTATTTCTACAGTCCGATGATATAAAAACATATTCTGCATAGTTATTCCTTACAATTTCACCTATCCACGACCAAGGGTGAAATGTTATTACTAAAATTAAAGTATTTTAGTTTACTAAAGTAATTCCCACTATGAAAATAATAAGTATAATTACTAAAATTAAGGTACGAGGAGAAATTTCATTGTCTACGAAATACACTATACTAACCATCTGTACAAAACGTATGTACAGCGTCGTAGATAGGGTTTATTTGCTTCTCCGCTGACTTAACAATTTCCGAAGAAAGTAAATAGTGATTTTCATGTCATACACAAAACCCCGTCATTAATACCACCAATAACAAAAATAATGCTAGAGATACAACAAAACAAACATGATAAAAAAATAAAAGGAAATAGAAAAAAACAGTAAAACTTGAAGGATACAATGTATATATGATTTAATGATATCTAGTATTAAACTTGAAAGGTTTTTGATACAGGGTGAGAATCTTTAATGGGTTGTTAATATTTGGGGTATATATATTGATGTAATGGTAAATATGAGAATATCTTGCACATCTGTTTGTCCAAGGTCTGCATCATGTCCCTACCTAATACATAAAATCCAAAGTATACCTACTGTTATATATCCGGTTAAATTTATAGTAATTAAGGTGAGACATATCTCATCCTTCAATATGTAGTATTGAATTTTATCCATTCACCATTTTCAGGCCGTAAAAAATGTAATCTTCTTAAAAATCTTTATACTACTTGCCTTGTACCTGCCCTAGTCTAACATATAAACCAACCTTTCTCTACCACAAAACTTACGTATCCCTCCCTCAGCCTTATCTAACACTCCCCCTTTATCTATCCTTTAGCAGTGATATCCCTACATCAATATCCCCTACAACATACCATTTGTCTACCACATAAAAGTATTACCCCTGTCAGCCTAACTTATAACCTAACCCTTATCCACCACATACCTGTCGTATCCTTGCCTCAGCCTTATCTAACACTCACCCTTTATCTATCCCTTAACAGTGATGTCCTGCTTCAACATTATCTATAACTTATCATTTGTCTACCACAATAAAGTATTGTCTCTGCCCTAGCCTAACTTACAACCTAACCTTTATCTACCACATAACTGTCGCATCTTTGCCTCAGCCTTATGTAACACTCACCCTTTATCTACCCTTTAACAGTGATGTCCCTGCTTCAATATCATTTATAAAATACCCTTTGTCTACCACATTAAAGAATTGTCCCTGCCCTAGCCTAACCTATAACCTTACCTTTATCTACCACATAACTATCGTATCCCTGCCGCAGCGTTATATAACACTCACCCTTTATCTATCCTTTAACAGTGATGTCCCTGCTTTAATATCATCTGTAACGTACCATTGTTTTAGCACATAAAATCTTGTTCCTGTCTTAGACTTAACTATAACTCCCCTTTTTCTACCACATAGCTGTCGTATCCCTGGCTTAGCCCTATCTATAGCTCAACCTTTATTTATTCCTTAATAGGGATGTCCCTGCTTTAATATCATCTGTAACGTACCATTTGTTTACCACATAAAAGTATTGTCGCTGCCCTAGCCTTACCTATAACTCATATTCCTGATCCTCCCAATCCGTCACTTAAAACAAAAGACTGGGTTTAAATACTACCTTCAGTTCATCCTTAACCTACCCCATTAAAGTCACATATATCTGCCCCTTACAACCCACTTCGCCCTACCTTCCTACTTCAATGTATCTATAACTCTAACTTAGCTACCACTTAATTCTTTCTTTATCGGAGTTTTGACTGTCTTAAATGGGTTCTTTCATATTTTTCTTCATTTTTCAACGATTATACCATCTTGTTCAATTATTATAGGACTAACTAAAGGTCAAGGTTACTGATGTAAACCTCTGAGATTAGCGATATTTGGTAAATCTATTGCATTTTTGAACGCTTGTTTCGAATACAATAACAAAAATTCTCTAGCGACATAGTTAGATTGCAACGTTTCTAAATTTCCATTCATAATATATGTTATTTATTTATTTAATTCAGTAGCTTAGTTTACTAAATTAAATGACGGTTGTTGCCATATATTCCAATTAATAACTATTCTACTTATATTTGCAGTCATGCGGTGGCAAGTTAGTAAAGTAGTGCTTAGACACTCCAGCTCATGTTTTTGCGTATGCACATCTATATCCATGTGAAGAACTTTGTATTGGAAAGTAAAGAGGCGTGTACTCTCATACGGAATATACCCTGTGAGAGGATAAAATACTGAACTAACGAGATTAAATGTTTTCTGACTAACAAGAAAGATTTGTAATAAGACAAGTCTTTGTCAGTTAGATAAGGTCCATTAGTTTGTAAAAAACCTATCAACAAACTCGCACAAATCATAAAAGTGTCTCGCAATGAATAATGTGGAGAAAATGAAAAAACAATCACGTGACGTCCTGAAGCGAGGCGTGTATCTTGAAGAGCCGATACAAGTGCTGCATTGGAAAGAAGACTGTGATGTGATTTAATAGAAAGTAATTAAAATAGTCTTAGACAAGTGGTTTCAATTAATTAGTTTTTTTTAAATCAACAGGGAAAATGGTATTTAAGTGGCAAAAAGTAAATTTTAAAGCAGTAAATTTGAAAAAAATAGTCGTATTTTGTTATATATCTTTCCATGATATGAGACTATTAGGGCCTATAATTATTTTTTGTTTAATACTGTCGTTGCCAATCCTTTTTCATAGATTACTTTTTTTTGGATAAAAATATGATTTATAATGTAGGAATAATCTTATGAACCCCAAACGTGTAAATTTGTTAAAATTAGTATTAGTGTTTAAATTTGGAAAAAACATATCAGAATGATCAGATTAATATCAAACCCTATTGACTGAATGATTTTTGACACTATTTTATAATCCATTTTAAACCATTAAATATTTTTTGTACATTATAAAAATAAATTATCCGATTAGAAAAGGTCTTGATACAAACATATATTACATTTTTTAAGCCTATCGTAACAATCGGCTTCTAGGTTGTTTCAAAGTTATTAAGTCTACAACTTCCCATTTGGTTTGCAGGTTTAATAATTTATACTACCAAATTTATGCATACTTGTCAGTTTTATTTGAATGGTTTAGTGTTCAGTAATGTGGAAAAATATAGGACGTTATTTTCTAAATTCAGAAAAGTTTTAACAAATATATTGGTATATTTACAATGCAATTATGAACATTCATTTAAAGGCTATTTAGGATTTACGACATTTATTTATACATTCTCTTGTTTGTAATGCATATTTGACTAATATACTATAAGGTTCAAAGTATGAAACAATAGTATAAGCAAACTAAATAAAAGTTTAGTAATTTTAAAGTAAACCCTGACAAAGAAATAAATGATAAACAAAGTTGAGTCCTGCAATTAGGTACGAATAGAAATAAATATCAATAAGTTAGGTTTTTAAAATCAAAGTCCAGTGACTGGTTCTCTGGCAAAATTTGGCAAGCAGCGGTTCAGGTTGTGGCTCATTTCAGATCTGCTTGTTTCAAATTTTACCTGCGTCGGCGGTCTACAGATAAGTTTGGCTCCGGAGGAATACAACGGTCAAGAGATAGAGTCTGCTTGCGGTGGGTACGGTAGACCGTCGCATATAGGTAATGGTAAGGAAGGAAATACTAATTATTAAGGCTGTTTACTTCAAACTTTTACAAAATAAGAGCTAGTGAAAATACTTTAACGTGCAATTTCCTAATTTATTTGGTAGAAGACAAAATCTCTGTTCTCGATTACCTTAAAAATTTAGTGAGAAGGGGATGGACTTGCTAGAGGGACCTAAGTGTAGGGAAAGCAAGTAGTCTTTCTTTGACTAAAAATGTAAATGAACCTCAAATGAGAACCAGGTCCATAACAATCTTAAAAAAAGTGTTGATATCAGTGTATCAAAAAAAAGTTATAAAGAAATTTATTTACAAAATCTTGAAAACAGTTATTTGATGTGTAAAAGAAATTTTAGCATAACTGGGTTGGAAAAAATATGTATATAGTCTTTACAAGTGTTGAGAGTACCTTTGATCCAGTGTGTCGGATACTGAGCTTTAGTGTAAAATGCCAAGGAAGAAGAAAATCAAAATAAGCACCAGGGTTTAGGCTTTACACCCACTTGAAGGGATGAGCGTAATTGCACTTGAGTACAATTTTATTTTCTTAAAAATATTAAATGTTCTGGTCCATTAGAATTCATTTTAATTACTAATTTCAAAACATAAATTTCATTAGATATGGGCAATAGTTAAATTTAAACATTATAAAAAGGGTCATTGAATAATTATACCTCTATAATGGAATTTCAAAAGTCAACTTAGTAAAGTAGAGATAATTTAGAAAGCGCGAAAAGTAAAAAAATAAATAATCATACATCGTTTACTTAGCTGAGAGTTTACAGTATAGAGGATATAATTGAGATGGTAAATTAACTCCATTGTTTTTATATTTATATCAACCAGGATTTGTTTGAAGTTTTATACAGAGCACAGTAGCGTAATTATGATAAATGAATAACAATAACCCTGCTACAAATATTTAAACACCCTTTATGTACATTTCGCCAACACTGTTAGCATTATCAAAAGGTTACAAACATTCTGGGACTAAAAAGAAACTGTACACCTAAAAACGCGATGGGCTACTCCCACTCCTCCGCCAAGCGACCAGTTTGTGCAAACTAAATTAAATATTTGTAGCAAGGGTTATTGTTATTTATTTATCAGGTTTTGTTTCTCCACTGCTATTACTAATTAATGTTGTGCCATTTTTATAAAGAATTAGTGAGGAAAAATGGGGTGAAGGTAGGTCATACTTGTAAGATATAATAATTTACATTTCAATAAATAAATCTAACCAAGGTAAACGGGCGCCTAACCATTATAAAGCAATATAAAGAATAAATTATCAAAGTTCAAACATATATAACTAGTATTGAAAGAATTATGTTACAATGTATAAAAAAGAAAGCAAGGGGATATAAAAGGCAAGACCTTTACATAACAAAACAAAGTAAAATAATTAGATGTTGAAAGAAAATGACAGTGGTACGTGTTTTAAGATAATGTTCAAGGCATTGACACTGTAATTGGGAGCAGAATCATTCTATAATAACCTTTCCAAGTTCTTTGAAGATACATTCAAAACGTTTTACAGTGGACTACAAGGCATAGCATTATTCAGCTTTTTATTGTAACAAATGAAGAGCTACCTTTGAACCCCGAATATAGAAGATTACATTTCCTTTGTGATTACGTCACAAGGAGGAAACTGAAGTTACGAGCAAAGGCAGAATCTCTCTATAAAAGACCAGGTGTGGATCCATTGTATTATTTGAAATTTAATTTATTTACAGTATACAAATAATTTTAGGACTTCAAAATATTGCCTACCTTTCATATATATTTTCTCTTTTATATCCAAACAGTTTGTTAATGCTTTTTTTTAACTGACTCTCGCGTTTCTACTCTTCCACCATGGCTTCAAATATTTTACTCAACTCAGGGTGTTTGAATACACACAATTATACAAAACAACTAAAATAACAAAGAACACCATATACAAAGTTCTTAGTAAGACAATACAGAAAATGACACTGTATTTCATTATTACATTTTTACTAATACTACATTATCAATGGTATAACAAAATCTTTTAATTTAAAATTATAATTTTTTTTCAATCTTCCGACGGCGGTGTGCTAATTAACTAACATAGAACCACGACATTAAAAGAAAGAAGCAACTAGATATCAAATATCGTGAGCACTAGTTGCCCAAAATTTAAGTTGCCAATAAATACTATATTAATAACCTATAAATAGATTCTAAAACCCGCTTGCGTATTTTGCAGCCAAATATAAAATTGTCTAAAATAATAAAATTTAAGGATTCTTCGCACGTTCCGAAACAAGGTACTAAGGGATATGGATTATGTCTGTTCGTATATTGAAAATTAAATATATTCAACGAGATCTGAATATTTCAAAGATATCAGAGTTAATAAAAAAAATGACCAAAATGAAGAGAGACTTCAACACCTTCTTATCTCAGGGGTTCTCCAACTGCTCGGTAATTCGCAGACGGTGACAAGACAGAAGAGTAGTAAACCCTTCAAGCTAGAGTAGTGTGGTGTTATGATTAGTGAAGACAAAAACTAATGCCTTTCTTCCGGTGGGAAAATAAGTCGAATAATTGCAGTGGTTTATAAGAGAAAAGTTTCCACGCTTTGGTAAAATTTTGTTTTTGTGTTTTGTAATGCATAATAATATTTTGAAAATAAATTATTTTCAATTTTATTTATTGAGAACACAGTTTTGAAATATGTTACTATTAATTTCCTCTAGATTTCTACAACAGATTTGATTCTTTAAAGTAATATAAAATGACTGACACATATTTACAACCACGCATTTATATCTTTCCAATCATCTACGCATTTTCAAACACAGTATTAGAAGATATAATCAAGTATGATACTTTTGCTAAGCTGAAAATGCTATTTTAGAATTAGTCATTTCCGAAACAAGTGATCTAAACTCAGCTTTCTTTGTAAAAGTATTGTAAATTTTCCGTTACGTACAGTAAGCATAAATATATTATTAAATAGATGCACCAATTCGTTTGGCATATTGGTTCGTTCATTGGAAGTTACATCAAAGTCCATGATTAAATGACAATTAGAGGCGGGTTGCATAGATTGTATTGCTTCAAAGTGTCGCTATGTCTTACAAGATTTCCCATGGGTAGCGACGTCACAGGCAATGATGATACCCGACTACCTGTTGCCTCTTCTCGGTAATCCAAGCAGCTCATTAAGAGCTTTACAAGTAACCTAACCTATCCTGTGCAACTGCAGATAACTTGTACAATTAAAACAGCCAGTTATCTTCTTGAAGCCAGGGAAAGCAAACAGAAATTTATTTTTGAATCTGTTATTCGGTTTTCAAATATTTGTATTCATTGATTGTTGAATGTTATTGAAACTAATTATGTATGCATGAAGTTTAAATTTACCTTAAATGTTCCTTCTTTCAATTTTTATCACTCCGTGTTGTGTGTGTTTTGGTTACGTTTCATTAACAATAGTATCTGTAACATCTCAATACGCACGCAACAATCCAGACAATGTACATACATCAGCGACTGCAAATATTGACTTTTAAACTAAGAGATTTTGCCGTCCATGACATTCAAGGAATATTTAAATTTATATATATATATATATATATATATATATATGCTGATACGTATTCCTTCACGGATGGAAAAATATGATGAATAGTTACTATCTGGAGTACATCCGTTCATTCTGCAGTCCATAAATTCGCAGTTCCGACGTTTCGCTAGAATCACATCCAGCATTGACGAGGTGAACCCAACAACAGTAGAAGAGCCCTTCTACCCTTCAGCTCTTCTACTGTTGTTGGGTTCACCTCGTCAATGCTGGATGAGATTCTAGCGAAACGTCGGAACTGCGAAACTATGGACTGCAGAATGAACAGATATACTCCAGATAGTAACTATTCATCACACACACACATATATATATATATATATATATATATCTTTTTCAAATTTTTAATCTTTATTAAAATACTTTTTATTCATCCAATCAAGTTCTAATTTGTTTAAAACCTGTACTGGGTGACGATTTATGATATTAAAGTTTTTTCACATATTTATTAGTTAGTTAATTTTATTTTAAACTGATAAATTGGTAAATTTCGAGCATAATGACTACATGTTTGAAATTCAGGACTTTAGCACTGAGCTAACTTTCTCATTACAAGATATAATTACTTAAAGATGTACGTGACATTAAAAGAGAAAGGTTCCTTATAATGACGAATCAATGCAAGAGATGGATAGAATGAGAAATTATAGATCACCATTATTTTCATGAATTAGGTACTACGAGTAAAACAAAATGCCAACAAATATCAACAAATAAAAATAATAGTCCAACACCTTGTATTCTACTTAATATAGAGAAAATTAGATAATTGCAAGGAAATTCGCTTTCCATTTTGCCACTTATTATTGTGAATTTGTATATGTATATGCAGGTTTATATCATTTGTAATAATAAAATAAAAAATTACAAAAATTAAGTTTTTTTGTTGACCTCAGTAGGAATTGACTTATAATATACTGACAATAACTTGTCTACCTGCCATGCCAGTCACTTCTGATATAGTCTAGAGCAATAGGGAACGGGTTTTTCTAAGTAAACGTTTTTAAAAACTTTGCATTTTATGTTTGTGCATTTCGTATATATTGTGCAATTTCGTTTTGAAAGATCCCCAAACAGCATTTACAGCAAAAACAAGGAGTAAAGAACTTAAAATTTTAAACCTTTCAAAATTAATATTTAAAACTGCATTTAGTATAACAAATGCAATTTACACATGTTACAGTCACATTAGTCTTACGTTAGTTTGACAATACTTTAATACGATATAGAATTATCACTTACCCTTTAGTGTATTCACAAGAATCTTACATTATATTTTACGACTTTCGAATCGACTTTCAAGAGCTTTACAGTGCTCTCATTTTCAATCTTCAAAAGATTGAAGACAAGAAGACAGTTTTCTAAACCTCAAAAATGAGAGCTCTGTAATTAATAAGGTCTAGAAAGAAAACTCACAAATATACTAAGTGATTCTTATTTAGCTACATTAAAGTATAAGCGATAGGTGAGTACAAGAAAACAGTTTTTGCTAAGTTACTTTTATGTCCTCGAAAATGAGTACAGTTGTAACTAACAAATACAGAAAAGATACAAAATTGCAACTTTGTTTCTTTAAAACTCCCCCAGTAAATTCAGTGTTTTTTAAAATTATTAATGGCCAAAGAGATGCTGCCTAAATAATGGATGGAGACTGTATACAAATTCCTCTATTCGAAAAAACTATCACATTTCAGAGTATTTTGTAAAATTTTCTATAAACCAATTTCATTACAACTTTTGTATTTTATTATTAAAAAAAGTGATTTCGGTCAAATTCTTCTATTTCTTCGTGTCACTGTACAACATTAGTCCTTTTCAAATATTATCTTGGAAGTTCTGAGAATATCTGTGAAATTGGGACTGCGTTTTCAAAAGCCTCTATTTTATTCAGTGCAATAAGAAAATGAAAGACAAACATAAATTAATATAACGTGAAAGGTTCTACAGAATTAATTTCTCAACGCCATTACAAATCTGCATGTCTCATTTTTATTTCCCAAAACTAAGTTGTTTTTAATTCAGCTTTGAAGTCTTGACACATTGTAGGACAAAGCGGAACTGATTATGCGTGAATCTCTTGTTTTCGTTTGCATAGCGCTCTCTACTCCCAAAGTGTCATCAGCTTAATATTCAACACACACCATTGGGAGTTGTTTGTTTTCGGGTTGGTAGTTGTTTTCCGGCGTTGGAAGTGTTTTTTTAAGAATTATAAGTGTTGTAAAAAAAAACTACTCTATATTTATGTATAGTATCTTTTTATAGGTTAAACATTATAAAATATTATTTATTCTTTTTTTAGTGTTCGAAACCTTTTTCAAAGTTTACGTCAAGAATTTGACTAATGCTCGTTAGTGGGTTTCTATTTTTAAAAATTGTAATGATTTCCCCAAAACGTTTTACAATAACGTCCAAAAATATCACTTTTCTAGAGTATTTAAAATTTAAATACTAATGACAATGGAAATGGACTATTTACGACGAAGCTGCGATAAATCAAGACTTGAAAGGGTGAAAGATGAACACATATGTAACAAATTAGAATTAGATAAATAATAAGGAATGAGATAAAATGGAGTCAAAAAGCATGATACGGACACGTAAAGAGGTGGCAGAAGAAAGGTGGCCCAGAAAGGAGACGAAATTTTAAGTGGGGATGGAGAGGCAGCAACAGCTGTAACACGTCCATTTTGTATTATATATATATATATATATATATATATATATATATATATATATATATGTCGCAATATGTTTTCTTGTGTATTAATAAACAACAAAAGTCAAAATACAAATACAAGAATTATATTTGAATTTACAATTCAAAGCTTTTCGTTGGCTAACAGTACCAACATCATCAGGAATATTAAACAATTCATTGTTTAAACAGAAAATTGTTTAATATTCCTGATGATGTTGGTACTGTTAGCCAACGAAAAGCTTTGAATTGTAAATTCAAATATAATTCTTGTATTTGTATTTTGACTTTTGTTGTTTATATATATATATATATATATATATATATATATATATATATATATATGTAAAGCACTATGACACTTTGAACCGTCCTACATAGATCATATTAACATATTTTAATTCTTATTGTGTTTTTAAATCCCACAGTTTTTAAATCCTAACTTGATGGTCACATCCAGCATTTTGAAACTGAAGCCATTATGTACTTTAGAATTTCAGCCTCCGGTGTATTTCTTGTTGTATAACATAAAGAAATGAAAATTATTAAAAATAAAATAAATATACTTTTTTTAATAAACTTTTGCAATGACAACAATACATTCATTTTGTTAAAAAGTTTTTTTTGTTTTTCTGATGTGATTAAGTATTTATTAGTTGGTAATATTTTCATGATAAATAATTTTAAAGCTGAGAGCTTCGGTAATTATTAAAAATTATGCAAGTTTAACTGTTGATAATAAAGTCGACAGTGTTGGTGAAACTAGCATGTTTATTAAATTGTTTATTAGTGATGTGTGAGTGTTAGTGTTTAATTTTGTCAATGTGTTCCACAGGATTTTTCAAGGATTAATTTTCTACCATTTTAAAGTATCTTAGTAAATTTTATAAATTTCCTATTTTTAATGCTCACATCCGAGTAATTCACATCGTCTCAGCTCAGTGGATTCATGATGTACTCATACTTATCACGTCCTCACTGGGTGAAGAAAATTGACAAGATATGGTCTACATAAACGTCTATTTTATTATGCTAGGTTTCTACTACAATATATGTTTTGTTTTTATTGTAAATATTGTTCACACTAATTTCAAATTCAGGTGGATTTGTATAGTTTTAATAGTTCAAACATTGTGACTATTTCAGATTATATGTGTTTGCTTAAGAACGAGAATAAAGGGAGTGTGAAATTAGAGATGTAACATGTTTGGTTGCTTTAGGGGACGTAGAAGATGAAAATGGTAATGACCTGTTTGTCAGACTCATTTAGAGGTTTCTTATCTGATGAAAGTCTTTGCAAAATAAGGATATGACAGTTTAGATTAGGACGTTTTCTACCCTTTTGGAATTTTGTAGGACTAAATAGAAAAACATTATAAAAGTAACAAAATAAAAATATTTTTGTCAATATTTTAATAAAAGATTAAGCTAAGAGCATGAGATTGATTGACGAAGAAAGATATTGTCTTTCAGCACTAAAATTATATTTGCATTAATAGACAGACAGCTGTTTTAATACCATTAAAGATGATCCAATGTTGATAATGGCAACAGTGTAGTCGAAACAAGCACTGTTAGTAAATTGATTGCTAGTGAGATCTGAGTGTTAGTATATCTTGGTTTCGTATATTCTTCTCTCATTGTTTTACATTTGTTCGCTTGTTTAATAATGGTTGAAACAATCAAGGGTTAACAATTTTAATATTTCATGATAAAATGATGGTTATCAAAGCCATACTTCCCGATAATTAAGGATTAACAAACAGTAACCTTTATGCCCCAGCAGTGTCAGATAAATTGATTCAGTCAGGTAGTAATCGCTTGTTTTCTTTTTTGTTATCAATCAAATTCATAGACAAAGTGTTAAAGTGGCGTCAACCCGCGTTATGAAGAATAACACTACGTATGATTCTTCAATTTGAAAATCATTTCCTATCGAATGAAAACAAGTTTTAGTAAAAACTTCGTCTACTGGAAATATATATTATAAATATGAAATTTTCTTTCATTAAGACAAAAAGTGTCTGCTCTACACATCCTTATTCATTAAAACAATTATACATGATTCTTTCTTCAAACATTTCGTCATCTTTAAATGCCAATTTATATTTAACTTTAAATATTGTTTTTATTTAGAAACATATGATTTTATATTCCTTACAAAATAACAATAGGTTATTCTAATGTGGGTTTTTTATATAAAGTTACCACTATTTATTTTCTACAAGGAGGTTATATATATATATATATATATATATATATATATATATATATATATATATATCTGGGGTTTGCAACTCTAAAATATTTAAAAGTCCCTCAATTTATGGAGGTCATTTTGTTACCACAGGATTATTCGAGGACTATTTTTCTACCTTTTTCAAGTATCTTGTATCTTAATAAATCTTATAAATAACCTATTTAACGGAGTAATTCAAAATGTCTCAGCCCTTATTTTATTATGCTGATTTTACTACGATATATATGTTTATTACGTTTTTATTGTGCAACACGTAACACTCTTTTCAAATGCAGATGGATTTGTATAATTTTAATAATTCAAACATTGTGACTATTTCGTCTATTTGGGTTTGTAAACTAACATGAACAGAGGGAGGGGGAAATTGATATATAACATGTTTTGGTTGCTTTAGGGGATGTAAGAGATGAAAATGGTATGACCTGTTGCCTGTCAGGACCATTTAGAGATATCTTAGAGAAAAAACTAAGATTTCATTTTTTATTAATAAAACCCCAAATAACAAATTGCAAAAGATGTTTTAATTGATTATGTACAAAAAACTTGTTTGACATGGAGTGTCAAACGAAATACAGTTGTACACTACCTTTTTTAAGAAATAAAACAACAAACTTCTATTTATTTGATTTTCATAAACAATTGAACTTGCTCCTTGTATTAGACAATATAAAAGAATTAAACATAAATTTAAATTGTGTAAATTATAAATCAACATTTTGTAAAAAACAAATTTCTATGAGCTATTTTAACAAGGATAATAATAACAACAAATGTCAAGAGAAAAACACCATGGAAAGGACAACATGCTATGTAATTAAAGCTCGCAGCCAACAGATAACAAAAATAAAAACACATAACATTAAGAAGAAGGAATATCATACTGGCAGCGAAATGGATTAGAAATTCCAAAGTTCCTGAAAATCTTGAGGGATATTTCCCAATACTTGATTAATAACACAACTAAAGATAGACGTATAGGAGTAGACCCCATCAATGTAGAACCATTAAATGACTTCAACATTCGCCAAATCATTACACACAAGGATAAGATCCCAAATTTAAACATGTCTGAAAAAAGAATAAATAAATTACATATATCTAAATTTAGAACAGACAACTTAAATACAGAAGAGAAACAAGATTTTGTAAAATTAATTTCAGAAAATTCAGATATATTTCAGAATGAAAATAAATAATTAACATAACGAATCAAGTAAACATACTATTAGAACCACATATGACATACAGGTTTACACAAGAAACTATAGGTACCAGGAAATTTATCGCAAAGAAGTTGACAGACAAGTCCAATAGATGTTACGCCACAAAATGATTCAACTGTTATGTTCGCTTTGGAACTCATCGCTATAGATAGTAGTCTACCGAAAACTTTATGGCCCCTGAATATTCCTGATGATGTTGATACTGTTAGCCAACGAAAAGCTTTGAATTGTAAATTCAATTATAATTCTTGTATTTGTATTTTGACTTAGTTATTTATTAATACACAAGAATACATATTGCTATATATATATATATATATATATATATATATATATATATATATATATATATATATATATATATATATATATATATATTTATATGAACCTGTATTTACGTTGTTCAGCTTGAAAATTGGTTTCATTTAGGTGCAGAAAACAGTTTTGAAAATATAACAATTTGCACCAATCTTTAAAATAAAATGTTTAAAATAAGCAAAGTCTATGTTTTAGCGATTCCTAATGTATGTAAAATTTACTATTTTCCATGTAATATGAAACACATTCAGGTAATATTACCCTTTCAACGTTATTTTTTATGTTTTTTTTTTCATTTTACATTTTCCCCTTAACATTTTAATAGGGTATCATATGACTTTTTCTTAAATTCACTGAATCTTATTACAAAAGTTTGTTTTAATATCAAGTCCCTTAATAAAAGTCTTTAGAAATAAAGCATGTTTTAGCTTTAAACAATTGTTCACACAAAAAGTTTATTAATCAAAATTCCATTCTTGAATTTAAAATTACTTTCATTTTCATTTCATTACTTAAAATCCAAAATTTCTGAAGTTATTATATTTTTACTTATTTATAAAACGTTTTACTTTGAAACAGTGGTATTCAAGAAGAGAAGGAAATTCGTTTGAGATGAAATTAGTTCAAAAAATAAGGAATATTTTCAAATAAACATGGTTTATTAAACAAAATATTTCGCTAGAACTCCTCCGACAAAGAAGATTTTACTGACACTTTAGGGAAGCTATTTAGGAACAACAATGGTGCCTACTCATTAATTGTTTCTGTGTATGCGAATATAACAAGCAAGAAATCTTTATTTCAGTTAGATTTTTAGATATTATGAGTCAAATGGAGTTGTTTCCTAAGTTTGTCGTGCAATAACTTTATTGTTAGGTAACACATAATGATTTTTAATAAAAGTTTTGAAAAGTGTGTTAAAATCTACGTTTTTATAGCATTAAATTGGTGGAAAAACTAGTATATTAAGAAATCTAACAAAACAAAAAAAATTCAATTTACCTTATTATCATCATTTAAAAAAAGAAATTGAATCTTCAAAATTGAGGTCTAACAATTATCTATATCTAGCCTTTATCTAAATCTGATACTGTCAATAAAACCAGAAAATTTCGCCCAACACATGTAAAACACATGTAAATATTCACTAACTAAATAATTAACGTATGAGAGTGGGCACACTTGTTGAGTTAGTGTGAGAGATCAATAAGTTTTGTTCAAAGCGTAGAGTATTTTCACGTTTATAGACTTAGTTTGTGTGTGTTTCAGATTTGTATTTAGTCTGTGAAGATAAAGAACAAAGTGTTGATAATAACAATTAGGTTTGCTTTTACGTGGGGGCGTAATATTTACCATCTGTGAAGTTTTGGCCAAAGCTAAGATAAGGTTCCTAAGAATCATAAAACTCCGTTTTATAAATTATTGCTTTTAAAATCTCTACTGTTAATTACGTAGCTGTTAATCAATAATGAATTCGTCAACAAATTAAAATCACAAAGTAGGCCTAACTATTTTGCTTTGGAACCGAGAATTATGTTTATTTTCCTCAATTGTAAATTTTAGTATTTCTAATATATATATATATATATACAAAAGTTTAGCCGTGTTTAATTTTTTACCGTCAAATAATCTAAAGTGTTTTTAGCCCACCTGGTAAAAATTAAAAAAAAAAAACTTTTGGTAATAAGAGGCGGTGTTAACCTAATTCTAGCCTACAAACATTCGTTAAACGCCCTCTGGAGCAAGGAAAACAATAGATTTTTATCTATATGATGTTACTGGAATAAAAAAATATTATAATTATAATTTAAAGTGTATGATAATTATTAGATCTAAGATTTTACACCAACTACATTTTGCATTCTGAGTCCAACAACTTCGGTAAATCATTAAAAAAATAGGTTTTAAAAACATTTACTTTATTTATATTATGTTGCCCGAAATATAGTTTTGTTCCTTCCCCCTTCGTTTAAAACACTTACAAATCTTTCAGTATAGAGAATAACTTTTAAAGTGGATTTTACAAATTTCGCGAGGTTCATTCATACCCGCCCCAGTTTCATTTCATCTAGCCCTTAAATTTTCAATATAGGTTTCGTATTGAACCTAGTCATCATCGAAGGATCTCCTTTCGGTTGGCAGCAACTTCTTCCGTCCGTCCATTACAATAGTATGTATTTGGAGCCAGGCCGGAAAGTGATTGGTTCCAATAGACTATATTCAGCAGAGTCACACACTGGGCTGTCATTATTTTGAGAAAGACTGCTAATTTGCTATTGGCTATTCTTGTGAAAAACTGCTACTTTGAAAATAGCTAGTCTTGTGAGTAATTCGGAATGTTTAATCTACACAAAATCCATATTATTTAATAAAACATAAAATTAAATCTTGTTTCTTAAATAATATGTATTCTCACCAGACATGTTTCGCAACTAGTTGTCGTTATCAGGATGAAGCAAAAGATTTGAAACTCTTTCTGAGAGGGTAGACACAAAGACTATCTGTTCATAAGATATTAATTCCGAAACCTATCGATTCTATCGATGTCTTCGTGGTCCTGTATGTAATGGAAAATTAACAATAAATTGAAAATTATTAATCACGAATCTTGTGGCAAAAAACCCGTTGGAAATTGTGTACACGTCACACGCTCTGTACATTATTAAATAACCTGGAGTTTCAAGGCACGCTCTCCCACTCGACAATCGATTAGGTCAAACCTTAATAGGTTCTTGTGTTATAATTTATATATGTATTCATTATTTAGTATGAAGGCGATGATAACAGTCGCAAGCAGTAAATATAGGTTAAGCTGTGTAATGGTTAAAATACAAATAGAAAACGAAGGTTATGGAGATAAACGTAACACATACAGAAACGGACAGACAGA
Organism: Prosapia bicincta; assembly: GCA_036971475.1. Lineage (NCBI taxonomy): Eukaryota > Metazoa > Arthropoda > Insecta > Hemiptera > Cercopidae > Prosapia > Prosapia bicincta. The sequence goes on along the minus strand of JBAIZL010000003.1, from coordinate 13,501,969 downwards.
CACAGACACACACACACGCGCGCGCGTGCTCACACACACTGCAACGTCCCCCCTCTCCTCTTCGGTTTTGTTGCAGAATAATATTTATTTATTATATATTTATATATCTGCTGCTCACACCATTTGTGTACCGTGTTAAGATCCCTAAATTTTGTCTTGTGTTCCCGCCTAACGTACCACGTATAAATGCAAGCCTATTCCCGCTGACTTCTACCTTAACGTTTGTATGACCTCCCCTAAGTTGGTTGGCAGGTTTGTTGGGTCTGTATTTAGTCACACATGTCAGTAAAATAGTCAGCTGGAAAGAAACAACATTTATATGAACACACAAAATTTTCAAAGAATCTTACCACTTCATGAGATCTGCAGGCACAGCAAGGGGACGTGGAAAATATGATCATGTTTAAGATACCTATTTTAACAGGCTCCTGTGTTCTTTAAACATGATCTGCCAGTAGACATTTTCTCTGGGCTTCAATACAAAAAACCAACTAATTTTTAGAATAGCTCAAAAAAACTGTTCTCAGGAGCAAACTCGTTTGAAGAAACATTAGGTTCTGAATTTTATATATTTATTAATTAATAAAATTTAATTAAAACTGTACTTTGATTTTATAATCATTATTTATCAGTAGGAAAAAACTAAAAGGTTTTATTGGTTGTTCAACACAGGATAAATTCAAATACTGTAAGTTTTTATAATGCATTTAATTACCGATTTTAAACTAAAATAATTTTCTTTGCAAATAAAACACATTTTACTTTCTCTTATCTTCACAAATTATTAATTAAAAGTTCGTTATCTTTCACATATTTAAAACCTACATTTCATTAATTACATTTACACATTTTTAAACAAATTTATTTGCAAATTTAACATAATAAAAAATTGTATCTTCTTATTTCAAGATTGAATTGGTAAATTCATATTTTATTATAAATAATTTTAAAATTTATATGATTCAATAAATCTGGTCTTCTTGAAAATGATTGGCTTATGGCCAAAACCACTTTGTAAATTTAATATTTATTATTCATTATTTCAACATTTTTGTTATACTAATTAATTTTATTACTTTTAAGATTTATTTAATTTTTCAACATAGAATGAAATCATTGTCTAAGTTTAATTGTTAATTTGAATTTAATAAATTTAACTGACTAAATTTGACGTTAATTTGTATATAAAAGAGAAAATGACTTGCCAAGGATTTCCCTGCCGGTCCTAGAGTCCTCTCGTCTGGATTCCCTGGTCCCTGGACATCGGAAGTTGCCATGCCTGGTCATTCGATGTAAGTCTTCCTCCATTTCCACGTCCTGGAGGCTGAGTCTGGAGCCCTCGTCCATGGATGGAAGTAGACGGTAGAAACGTGGCTATTTTGGTCCCATCTGACCTGATGATGGCTGTCCTAGGCGCTGACCGATATTACGACCATTAGCTCCTCGTATTAAAAATTGTTACAGACTGCCTTACAGGTCCCTAAGCTCCTGTATTTATTGCGGCTATGTCACCCTTCCCCCCCGCTCTAAGCTCGTCGCTATCTCCGTGCTTGTTTCTTGTACGGGCCGGTTGGACATCGTATCAGTTTTAACCTGCATAATTTTTTTATCTGTTTTAGAACACTGAAAAATGTATATTATTTTTAAAATTGCTGTAACTTTTTAGTTATTTGAGTTTTTTAAATTCTGTTTTCACTATTGTTTATTATGGATGTTTCTGGTCATTTCAAAATGTCGATGATAGTTCTACGTGACAGTTCTCAAGTTAGCATTTTTCGGCACTTAGAAAATTTTTACTTCACTCTCGTTTGTCAAATTTAGTTAGTTATTACAGTTTCATGCTATCATAATTTTTAATTTGTCCTAATAATACTTATTCAAAATTTTACTGACATTTTGACTTGACTCTTTACTATGTTTATTATACAATAAATTAAAACCTTATTATTCAAACATTAACATTGTTATTTAAACAATATTAATTTCTTAATTTGAACGTTAATTCAGACCGTTGCAGCACACACACACACACACACACACACACACACACACACACACACACACACACACACACACACACACACACACACACACACACACACACATATAAACACACACACACACACACACACACACACACACACACACACACACACACACACACACACACACACACACACACACACACACACACACACACATACACACACACAGACACGCACACACATACATATATGTATGTATGTATGTATGTATGTAGATAACCATCTTTATAATCTCAAACGTCATTGCTCCGAGTCTTGCCAAAGGTTTTTGGGTATTTTTGTTTCTCTAGCTTCTTTAGGTCTTGCTCACCTTTTTCTTCTCTGTTGTGCCAACAGAGTGTTGGGCACTCTAAAACGGAAAATATTAATTGTTGGACATTTTTAGTTTTTTATTGATTCTTATTCCTTGGAATATTACCTTTAAAATGATGTATAATAAATATAGGCTGCAGTTATATTTCATTTTGAAAAATTCGATTATATAAGGCGATGTGCGCTACAATGGAAACAAAAAAAAATCGAGTTCTCTCGACATCATAGGTTTTCATCATTATACACAATGTTTCTACTCATTTCTGAGATATATTTCACTTTCAGGTTGGCTAACCTATCTAAAACAAGTTTTTGTATTTATTAGCGAACTTGAATGTATTGGTCACATTCAAAAACGCATAGGAACTAGGTTACGGAAACTGAAATCAACGAATGAAGGAAAACTATCAACTAGGAAATCATTATCCGGGAAACCCGTCTCACTGACCTGAAAATTCAAAAGATCCAATTGTTTTATGGATTAGCAATAAGAAGGAATACAACAAGTGAGAAAGACATGCAGAAAGCTGTATAAGCTACCTTCTTCCATATTCAGTCTAACAACGACAAACCGACGCACCAACTCTGCCCATTTGGAGATGACACTTGGTGTAAGTACAAGAAAGTTATGATTTCGGGTCTCACATAAGATCATTCAAAACATTTTCACCTACCTGAAATAATAATGCTTGAAATAAAGCCGATATTCAAGGCTATGTCTGATCCTGTTCTTCTAAAGAAATGTTTGAAAGGGAAGTCGCAGAACCCAAATGAATCACTGAATAATTGGATATGGTCACGACTTCCGAAAAAAACTTTTGTGGAACTGTCCACTTTGAATTTTGGAGTGTCAGAAGCTGCATTATCTTTCAACAATGGATATGTCTCCAAGGCAAAGGGAGACATCTAGGGCTTCAAGCTGGAAAACATCTTGTGAAGGCCATGGAAATCTTAGATCGCAAGCGAGTCTACATAGCAGACAAGGCGATGAATGAACTCGAGAAGAAAATAAGAATGAAGAGTACAATGGCTAAAAGAAACCTGGAGGACCAATATGCAAAGCTAGAAAACAAAGGCAACCCCTCATACAATGCTGGTGGCCATTAACACAGATATGATTGTACATTAAAACTTTTATATATCTTATTTTATTAATTTCCGAAAGTTAACATTTTATAACTTTCACTACACATATCTCAGAAACCGCTCAATATATCTTGTTGAAATTTTTACTGTGGTTTTATAACTGCCAAATAAAGTTCCCAACGCAAGGAATTATAAATATGATATATAGGTACCAAATAAAAAAATATTTTTAAACAATTATTTGAAAATTATAAATACTAATAAGAAAAATTTAATAAAAAATTCCCATGAACTTGTAAAACAATAATCTTGTTTTAGGAACTAGGCAAATTGTTAATCTTTAAAACAAAACAAAAATGAAGACAATATCTCAAGTGGAAAAATGTTATGTGCATTATTGCTAGCATTGAGTTTAAATGGCGTTCGGAGTGCCCTTAAGTATTTGATTCGACAGTCAATGATCTGTCGCTGCACATAGCCATACCATATGGGTTGTTTGATAGTGACGACATTCATTATGCTTCAATCACCCAATACTTTTCTAATCCTCGTATTACTGACCGTATCTCTTCCTGCTTTCCAAACTTCATCTTTGTCTTTCATTGGCCTGCCATCCCTTCCATAGTATAAGATATTATGCACGATGGTATTGGTTTTTTTTTTTTTTGTAAGCAAACCCCACCTTCAATCAAGACAGTTGATACTGTGAAATCAAAAACTAAATATTGTAGAATAGTATCTAGGAACAGTATTAACTCAATATGTAACAACACAAACGAAAACGTATGAGAGTAGAAAAAGTAAGAGCATTTTAGCTAACTTTAAATGGCGGTTTATTTCAGCCATTTCAATCATTTTTCAATCATCTTTCTTAAATTTGTTCTAGTTCCCGGTTTATTTATACGAAATAAAAGTATTATTCACTCTTCGAGACTATGATGTTGGCCTTTAAAATATGACCTTACATACGTATTCAGTGAATGACTGCCGTTACTATCAAACATTTGAGATCGAAATATAATGTCTTACTATATTTTCAGGGTTCAAGAAAAGAACATTAAACCTAAAAAATACTTGAAGAATGGAAAAAAACTATTCACCTGTAGGAGTAAATCGATTCTGAATAAGGTAATATTTTTCACTCCTCCACTCCATGTTGAAACACGGACGAAATACTGATTCAATCATTTTAAAACAGATCATTATTTCCTAACCATTTAAAAGAGTAAATTGGATAAGATAAAACCTTTCTCTAAAATTAGATTTTTACGTATGAGAACAGAAAATTCGTAAATCATTAGAAACTGTCAAATCGAACGTTTTCAAATTACAACAAAGTTTTAAGGGAAGATTAAAACAAAGATGCTTCTTGAAGGGACTGTTCCCACACACTAATATATTTGTATCCTAAATATTACAATAAATTAGATATATATAAAGTATAAAATTTAGTATAAAAAACTAGTAACTAACAAACTCTAGTTTATGTTGTAATCAAAGATGAATTACATCTCTATAATTTAGAGAGAATACGTACTTCCGCAATAAAATAAACCCTCTTCGATACAATATATAGTTCTTCATTTATGATTTAATCTGTTTTTCCAATTCGAAATGAAACCTCAGTAATATCGTTTAAATTGGAAATCGATTAGCCGTAACAACATTGTTATAGATACTAACCTTGCAATAGAATTAATTATTGGTTAGGTTTTGTCGTATCGTCGAATAAATAAACATGCTCTGAACTAATTAAATTTTCACAGTTTCAGAGCCAAATGTACTTTGGTTTGTCTGTGTTTGGTTATTAAAAGTTAATATTTCTGTATCATCCTGATTAGTTTTGTATTCTATTAAAATTCAACTACGTTTTCCTTTTGACAGTGAAAAGCTGATCATTTCCTTATAATATAAAGTAATTACATAACCAAAGGTTTTTGAATTTTTTTTTATTTAAACATAGATACAACTACGTATTAATATATATTGTAAACTAAGTTATGTGAAATATAAATTTTCCTTTATGTTATATATTTAATTACCTTAACATTTTTTTGTCTCACCTTCAGGTTTCTAATTAATTAACACCAATATCAATTTTAACATCACTTGCGTTTATTCTTGACAATTAACACACATTATACCCATTGTTCTTAATACTATTTGGTGACAGGATTGATTCCTTAATTAATATTACAATTAAAAACAAAGGTGGACTCTTGAGGCTTTAGGTTATTACAATAAAGTTTAAAATGACAGCGTTAATTTCTCTTTCTCTGGGGTCGTTAATATGGATCTATTTTATAAATTAGAAGATGGTGAAACAAACTAGATTAATATATTATACTAATGAATTTTTGTTTTGAATTTACTGTATATAAAGCTCTGTTGGCTAATTTAAATGTAAAAAAAGAATGTAGTTATTGTTTATTGATTTCCTGGGATCTTGACCATTGATACTGCTTCGATACACTTTCAAATAACTAACTTATTTTTCCTAATTCTCTACTAAACTATTTAATTCGCACGTTTTTAAATTGTACAAATACCAAAAATTACATTTCCCTTAATTATATACACAAAATTTACCCCTTATTAACATTTCTGACACTTGGTCCCCCCATTAGTTTGCCCTCTTCTGAAGTTTCTCCAAGACTCCTCTATAACTTCCTTATCCAACCTCGCATCATATCTCCCCACTTACGTATTTTAGCTAATTTGGTTATCCCCCCATACCTTCTACAAAGAGCCTTCCCTAACGGCACAGTGTTATTATAACCTAGGTATTTTTATTCTTGGAAAGTCCTATCTTAAAATATTTGGAGCCTTCATTTGTTAAAGATTCTCCAGCCCTTTTATGACTATACTTCAAATAGAACAATGGTTAAGTACTTTGTCCGTATTTTCTAGTAACTATTCTTTTCGTTTTTGCTTACTATTACTTCCGACTATTTTTCCTTTTTTTTATATAAACTGAATTTATTCTTTAGCCTAATACGTTATGTTATAATATTTATATTCATTGTACAATATACTTATAAAATATATAAAAAGCTATGAATTACCTGTGATCAGTATTTAATGAATAAAATCCTACAAACATGAAAATTATATGGAACTTTGATTCATCATTGATTAATTCTTGTATTCAGTGGCGTGCATATGGATATACAAGAACTGAATAAATATTTAAATTTGCTATCACTTTGTAAGGACAGTTTTGGCTAAAAGCCCTTTGACGGTAAAAAGCTAATCCTTTCATTATCAATATAAAATGACATATATTTTTAAATAACCAAATGTTTTTAGCTTTGGTTTTGAAGGAAAGGTATTAAGTTGCGTATGTAAGTACATGATGACCGGCAAAACGTTTAACTTTAACAAACTTACAAAAAGTATAACTTCAATGAATTTTATGAAAATTGTTTTTTGATCGAACCAAATCATCTTCGTCAGTGTTTAGTTTCAGAACGGAAATGTTGTTAGGCAGGATTTAAATGGAAATTTTCTACAATATTTAGAAAGTTTAGGTGACATTTTTAGCAGGTTTGTAACCAATTAAATGAAACAAAAGCAAGACAAGCTACACGGTCTTATTAGTTACATTATTGAAAACGTAGTCCTGCATTTACAACTCCCACTCCCTAGTTCAACAGTGATCTTAAGCGGCCAACTCAAATACTGACAAAAACCTTTCGTTTGTCATTTTACATGTCACTCAGTACATTTTGTAAATTTTCGTAGAAAATTCCATTAACTAATTTTTCATTAGGTCATTATTTAGATAAACACGAAAAACAAACCCACATCTGTTTAAACTAAACATATAATGGTAAATATTATTGCATGGAAATTAGCATATTTTTATTCACTTTAAAACACTCTAATAAAATATTCCTTTTTCCAGCAAACAGGGTCTGAAGTTTGTCCTCGGCGCTCCTGTTGCTAATTAATGGGCTCCATTTACCACCCCAACTTGATCTAACGTAAGCCGACTCACTCCTTTAACCAAATAAATTTGTCTTCAAGTACCTTTACACTCGGATTATGTCAAAGCTGAGCCAACAAAGCCCTGTGTAAAAGTTCTAATATCTTTTCAAAACAGAAGTTTCAGTATCTTAGTATCAGGGAATGGTATTGATGTAATCATTAAAAGTAATTTTCCTTTATATTTCATACGTCAAAATTGTGTACATTTCGATTAAATGGTTGAACACATTTTCTAATAAAAAACTTACAATTAAGCCAGTATAAATCACTGAACTACAACGGTAGAGTGTAAGTCTATTTTAAAACTACCATCTTTCATATATTTCAAAGCAATGCTTTCATCTTATCTGATATCTTCCATACATATAATTCTGTAAGCCGAATTTTGAGAGAACAATTGTGGGAGCTTGGAAGGTCCTACAGAGGTTGGAAATGACCTAAATTTGAGATATTGACACAAAGGTGTAGGGAAAAATAAAGGTTTTCTCAATTTAAAACAATTATATGGTTTTGAGGAGCTCGAAATACCCAAGATCTCCATAAGAAATACATTGCAATAAAAAACAGCTGATTATGATTTGAAAACAAACAAATATGTTTGGATTGGCAAACCCGGTTAGATACTATCATAGGAATGCCTAAACATGTCCTAAGGCTATATTCATTTATATTTTTGTCTTTTCTGTGCCCGAAAGTTGTTTATTATAAATTTTTAGTTGGGCACTAATTTCAGTGCGCAATATTAAAATGTACTTTTGTTGGTGCTTTTCGCGGAGTGATACAGTGACGTCACAACTGTAATTGTTTCAGTAATTTAAACACACAAAAGAAAAGGCTAGACATGTTTAGGTATGGTTAAATACTAATAGTCCAAACCTTTACCGAATATTTTAAGAGTATTAAGAGTTTATCTTTATAGGTTTTGGCCAGAGCATTTATAGTTTTTCTGTTTAAACAGTAATAAAGTTTATGTGTATAGGTGTTTACTAATCGCCTTTACAGTTTTCGTGTTTAATTTATTTATTTTATTAAGTAGCTTTAATATGGATATAAGGGGAAGTCTACGTAGGAGAGAGGTGGTCTTCAGAAACAATGCAGACAGAAGAGATGTTTGTGAAACCAATAAAATTGCTCGACAAAATAAAATTGATAATGGCTCAGCTCTCAGAAGAATATTACTACTTGAGAATGATTCACTTAATGTAAGCTTGATGAATGAAGAATGCATGCATTTTGGGGCACTCGCCGAATGCACAAACCACCACTTTAAGTCATGTTGTCACAATGGTTTTATTTACCTACCACAGCCAGAAACTCATACAGGATTTAGACGTTTGTTTAAAAATGAGGTAATTATTAAAATCAGCGACTACCGCTCCGATCGGAGACATTTTTTCCTGATCAATTTGATATTGCTGAACACAAATCTGAAGTTGTTTTACTGCAAACATATTTTACAAAATAAAAATAGCCTAACCTAACATGGCCTACCTAGTTTTCTTAGGTTAATAAGACACAAAGGAGTGGGGGAAATATAGGTTTTTCTCGATTTTCAACATTTATAGGATTTTGAGGAGCTTGAAATACCCAAAATCTTTATAAGAAATAAATTGCAATGAAAAATAGCTGAGTATGATTTGTAAACCAACAAATATGTTTGGACTCTCAAATACGGCTAGATATTATTGTGTAACATTCCTAAACATGTCCTAAGGCTATTTTCAACAATTTCTTTTCTTTTAAGTGTCGGAAAGTTGTATTTTATAAATTTTTAGTTGGGTATGAAATTCAGTGCGAAGTAGTAAGTTGTGCTATACTTGCCTGCTTCCGCGGAATGATAGGCCTACAGTGACGTCCCAACTGTAAATTGTTTTAGGAACCTAAACAAACACACACAAAAATCTAATTAAAATAGCCTTAGGGCATATTTAGGTATGGTTCCATACTAATATCTAGCCGGAATTGGGAATCCAAACATTTACCAAATATTTTAACAGTATTTTAGGTTATTTGTATAGGATTTTCTAAATAACATATATAGTTTTTGTGTTTAAACAATATTAAAGGTTACGTATTATACGAGCGTAGCTTTTGCTAATAGTTTTTTATAGTTTTTGTGTTTAAACAGTTTTAAAGATTATGTGTACATGTTTTGTTGATACCCTTTGTAGTTTATCGTTCAAGGGTATTAAAGGTTATGTGTATAGGTTTTTTTAATTTTTTGTGTTTAAACAGTATTAAGATTTATGTGTATAGATTTTTGTTAATGTTTATAGCTTTTGTGTTAAACAGTAGTGAACATTTTTTGTATAGGTTTTTGCTAATAGCCTTTAAAGGTTTTGTGTTTACATTATTTTTTTTATTATGTATTTTTAATATGAGCGTAAGGATGGCCTCGTAGGAGAGGAGCGGTCTTCAGAAACAATGCAGACAGAAGACGAGCTGGTTGTGAAATAAATAACATTGCTCGACAAAATGACCTTAACAATAGTCCCCCGTTCAGAAGAATGTTACTACTTGAGAATAATATAGATTCACTTAATATAGGGTTGATGAATGAAGAATGCTTGTGTTGAGGGGCACTCCATTTTCCCGCCGAATCAACAAATAATCATTTCATGTCAAATTGTCACAATGACTTAATTTATCTACCACAGCCACAAACTCATGCAGGACATAGATCTCTGTTTGAAAAAGATTTGCAACTGTTTAAATGTATTAGACAGTGCATCAGTGCAATGCATTTTGCCTCTTTCTTGGCAGCTGAAAGAGATATCCCTGTAAATGGTCCATATTGATTCAAAGTTCAAGGGCAAATCCATCCTTTTATATCGGACTTACTACCACAAACTGACAAAGATCCCTGTTATGGCCAACTTTACTTCGTGTACACTTCTAAGACAACAGATATTCGACAGAGGCGTAATGAAAACTATCACTTTGAAACCTGATGTACTGGTAACATTAGTTGAGATTTTATCTGAAAATCCATATGCGCAAATTTATAAAAAGGCTTCTGAAGTAATGACTCAGCAAGAAGGTAATAAACTAGAACCAAGATTTGTGGATAATAGTAATATCGACAAGCGCAGGTATAATATGCCATCAATGATATTATATCTTCTATAACAAACCACTTTAACAGCGTGTTTTGACTTAAACAACCGAAATTTAAATGCTAGGCAGTATCTTTATCTAGAAATCCCACAATACTATATATTTAGTTCCAATAGATACATTCTGAGAAAAAGAGATGACTCTAGAGTTATAGGAAGAATGTATATTGTATCACCAATAGATTTTATCAACGATTGTTACTACAACACGTAAAAGACTCAACATCATTCACAGATCTACGATGCTTTAATAATATTCATTTAAATTTTTTCAAAGAGGCAGCAGTAGCAAGGGGTATATTAAATGATGATAACGAATGGCAACGTTGCATTGAAGAGTAACAAAATACACATATGCCTAGACAACAAAGCGAGCTTTTTGCTTTCATATGCTGCTTTTGTGAAAAAACACATGCATAAATTGAGGACATCCAGGAAATCGATGTTAACGAATCTGAAAACATTGCTTTAAAGGAGATAGATAAAATTCTCAGAGAAAACGGTTTGTATTGTGGAAACATTGGTCTCCCAGTTCCAAGAAATGATAATATTGCTACTCATGTATATATCTTATACGACCAGACTGCAAAAGGTGCTACAATGTATAATCAATTAAATAATGAGCAAAAGGTAGTAGTAGACAAAGTTTTAAATGCAGTTTCTGGCGAAACAGAAAAAAAGATTTCAATTTCTAGAGTCTCATGGAGGATATTGAAAAACATTTACATATTCATGTCTTTCAAAGCATATAAAAAATGCTAAGATGTTAATAGACGCTGCTATCATAAAAGTACATGAGGCATCTATGGTACCTGCAGCAGCGTTAAATTGTATAGATAGTTTATTGAAAGATATAATGAAATGTGCTGAACCTATTTATGGAAACATTCCATTGGGATGAAAGATAATATTCGGAGGAGATTTCCGACGATTCTTACGTGTTTTGCCTATGCAAGGAAAAGTTAAAATTTTAGAGGCTTGTGCAAACAAAAGCAGAAACTGGAATGCGTTAACATTCCTATATTTAACAAAAAAACATGCGTGTGAACAATGAAGAAGCCGAATTTTGCAACAGGCTTTTACAGTTAGGCAATGGCATTTTGAAAAGTGACAAAAACAAAGATGCCGTTGATATCCGGGAACAATTAATTATTAGAAATGAATCAGACAAATGTTGTTTTTGGCAAATCACTAAATCTAAATAATATTAAAATGTTTCTCAAAATCGGATATTATGCCTAATAAATGGTCAGTGTTGTGTAATAAATAATGAAGTATTGGGTATACTTGAGCGAGATTCAATAGATTACTACAGTGTTGATGAAATAATTATCGATGATCCAAACGAATGTTAGAACGTTCCCAATAAGTACATAAACTCTATTACACCATCAGGAATGCCCTCAAAGTTGGCGCAATCGTTAAGCTAACTAGAAATACAAACTTGGGGACAGGTTTAGTTAATGGAGTTCGTCTTATAGTACTAGATATATTTGACAAGTGGATTAAATTAGAAAAACATTGGTTCTGGAAAAGGAAACATCATATTTTTACCAAGAATTAAATTAATATCAACTGATCCTAACATGCCATTTCAAATAATAAGTAACCAATTTTCTTTAAGACTTGCATTTTCAATAACTGTAATTAAGGTTCAGGGACAAACATTTTTAAAAGCAGGGCCTTAGGTGACCAGACCGGTTTTTACACATGGTCAATTTTACAAAGTCAAATAAAATCTCAAGATGGATTAAAAATATATATTGAAATTCGGTTGGTAAAAAATATCAAATTGAAAAAGCATTCACAAAAAATATGGTTTACAAGAAAATTTTGTAATGAAACACTTGAGTTATAATAAATTTATTATGTATTATATATTAAATTACAATAAAAATTTTAAAATTTATTTCAATATGAATAGGGGCAGTTGCCCTTAAAAACGGCCCTAGCAGTTTGCAGCGCCTACTAAGGGGGATTGCAAGTAAAAATTATAAATAAATCTGGTCACCCATGATTGCGAACGTATGTCATTCTTTCATGAATAGATCTATATTGAGGCTAACCAATAAAAGTCGATGATAGTATAACGTGTTGGCCCATATTGACAGCTTTAATGTTGCAATCTTGATTGATTGCATCTCTTAGATGTATATATTCATCAGCAGGTAGCTTCGATTGATTGTCGTATAATTTATCCGTTGATTAAACATTTTTTGCTTTCATATTAACAGCATACTGATTGAATTTTAAAAAATGCAAGTAGTTTATAGTATTTATTCTGACAAAAAATCTATAAGCATGAAAGACACATTTTTATTAGTATGTAACTTTTGTATAGTAACATAATACTTATCAACTCTAACAGCGGTATTTCTCGGATTCATACTAGTCTCTTTCAAATAATAGGATTAACAAAAAAAAAAAACACAAGGCGAGCTTTAAAAAAATAAAATATGAAAATTCAACTTGTACAACAAATAGCGTAAAATGACTTTTCGGAGAGAAAGCTTACGACTGTGCCGCTTCTGTGATACCTCCTCTGCTTCATAGCTACCTGGTGTAAAGTAGAAGTTGAACGTACCAAAATTCCGATCAAAAAGCTCTTTCGTGTTCCGACGGTTCCCACACGCTGTGGGCAGTATTTTTACAAAATAAAATAGGCAAACTATTAAAAAAAAATAATAATTAATTATTATCCGACGTTTTTAAAAACATTTTGGGAGTTCAGACGTCTTCCTTCCAACAAAATGTAATAATACAAATAAATCATTTTTTTATTCTTTGTTTATCTTGTTTATTGGCCTAATAACGACAATTTTAAAAATAGAAACAAAGAGCGAGGGTCAATATTCAACTACATAGTCCTAAAATACAACTACCATAGTTATGGAATAAAAATAACCTATTTTGTTTTAAAAGAAAAATGTGAATTTATAAAATCAATTCTAATGAGTTTCTTCATTACAAGCGAGTAAAGGAGTCATACATTATAAAAAATACTATAATTTTAATGTTACTATGTAAAAAAATATCAACTTCCAAAGAAACTTTTTCAAAGTTTTTAAATTTTAAACTACAGTTTAAATAAACTACAGCCCTAATTAGATTTCTCAATTAGCAATGTGTGTAGAAATTGCTAACTTTTCTGCCAAATAACCAATGGGGTTATTTTTTAAACAAAATTTTAAACTTTGGGAGGGCCTACATTACGTATTGTTTAAAGGTAGATATAACTGAAGTTTTATTATTACAGGGCACAAAACCCCAGACAGCAACGCAACCCTCCGCCACACAACTTTGCTGCTCATTTAAATCATCATAGGATAGTGTTGGGTCCTCGCTCCAAGTTTGAATAGGTGTGTGTAATTGTTGGATGGTATTGTGCGCATGGTTAGGACACACATGGGGTCTGATGTCATCTTTGAACCAGACGCCCTGAGTTTTGAGGTTAGATTGGCCGATCGATCCAGTCCCGCAACTCTCCCGCCGTTACCAGACTCCATCCAACAGTATTTGTATTAGGGAGCCAGAAGTTGTAAAGAGTAAACACAAAGTGAATATGTCCAAATTATTTTCCATTTAATAAAATGTACCAGAAACGAAATACTAGTTTACTACTGCATGTATTTTTAAAATAGTTCAGAAAATAGTTCGCAAATCTGAATGTTTCTAAATCATTCATTAAATATGCAGCAGTAAAAATATAAAGGGATCAAAAAATTGAGATTTAATATTATAAACAATTAGAGGATAAAACTATTCTTTAAGCTTAGCCTGTGAGGTTATGTTAAAGCAAATGAAAAATATACACGAGACTCACAAATTAATCATTTATTGATTCATACGCGTTTCAATGACAAAGTTATCATCATTAGTGAGTGTTGCTACGACAAACTCTAAATTACAACTAAAGTGAAAGTAAGGTTACACTTCAATATTTATACCGTGACGTTGCTACGGCCACCTGTGAAAACAACAGTTGTTAACATTACTTCGAACATGGTACATCAAATAGAAATTTTATATCTAACTCAGTAATTACAATATAACTCTTCCCATACACACAATTATCTCAAATTTAATATATATATATATATATATATATATATATATATATATATATATATATATATATATATATATATATATAATTACGTGAGCTCCATTTCTATAGATAAATTGTGGTAGCTTAGAAGGTGGTACAGACCTTACAAATTGCTCAAACTAAAGGCATTGACAAGAAAGAGCGGGGAAAAATTTTGGTTTTCCTCAATTTTCCACATTAAGGGTTTTGAGGAACCTAAAATACAAAAAATCTCCTAAAAAATACATTTCAATGTAAAACAGCTGAGTATGATTTCCAAATATTTCAGCTGAGTACAGCTGAAAAACACCTGTACAAATATTATATACAAAACAGCTGAGTACAAATATTTCAACAGTATTAAAGGTTAGTTAGAAATATGAACATGGGATCAGGTTTAGTTAATGGAGTATGTCTTACCGTACTAGATATGTTTCACAGGTGTAATAAATTGGAAATAATCACTCGTTCTGGAAAAGGAAACATCATATGTTCAGCAATAATTAGATTATTATCAACAGATCCTGAAATACTTTTTTCAAATGAAAAGGGATCAATTTCATTTAGGAGTTGCATTTTCAATTGGTCAAACAAATCAAATTGAAAACGTATTCACAAAAAATATAGTTTATAAGAAATTTTTGCTACGAAAAACTTGAATTATATTATATTAAATTTGTATTAAAAAATAAAATTACAATATAAACATTTTAAATTTTTATTCAATATGAATAGGGGCGTTTGCCCCTACAAGCCTCTAGTGCATGTATAATTTTCCTTCCCTATCTCACACCGAGGTGAAGCTTTCATCTACTATCACTGACCCCTATAGTGACTCCGGAGTAGCTCTTTGGAAAAGTGTAAAACAGGTAGGCTAATAAGAATGACATCATGTATGTACGTTTATATTATCCCAACACTAGGTCTACTTCAGATACAGAAGCCTACATGTGGCACGATGCTGTTATGTCTCTACGTTAATTCAATATTTAGGATATATCCTAAACTTTTCTATAAGGATATAGTGAAACATTTCTGTTAGAGTGACGTAAAATCGTTACATTCACCATGTCAAAATCCACTTTAATTCTTTGTGATTCTCTGTAGATTTAGCATGCCCTCTAAATCTACTAGAATCCAATCCCTCCTTTAGGGGACGGGTGTTACCCATAAAACAGTTTGAAAAATATTGTTATTGAATTAAACAAGACTCATAACATTTTGTTAGTCTTGACCTACTTGCGATCTAGTTCCTCCAAATACCTCATCCAATCAATGGTCCATCGACACAATTCTCCACTTAGTCGTTTCATGATTTCGTACTTGACTGTGAAATTAGTACCTTTAGACGTTAGCAACAAAAACCGATGTTTTTCGGTTTTTGAGACTTAACTCTCAAAAATTTCCCTTTATACAACTTTATTGTAATGTATGAATCTGCTTCTCATACACTTGGTTTATAGTCTCTTGCAGCCCCAGTTTCCTTTCTCCAAAAGTATTTACGTTATATTTCGTGAGTCTAGACGTTAATTATTGGTTTATTTACATTACAAATCGAAGAACAATCATTTGCATGTAAATTGACAACCAATTTTATACAATAACCTATATTTGGCGCTTAGACCTATATTAATTCTGTGTGCAACAGGTTCCTCACTTCACACACACACACACACACACACACACACACACACACACACACACACACACACACACACACACACACACACATACACACACACACACACACACACACACACACACACACACACACACACAATACACACACACATATATACATACACACACACACATATATACACTCACACATACAAACAATACATACACACACACACACACACACACACACACACACACACACACACTCACACACACAATACACACACACATATATACATACACACACACACACATATATACACACACACACACACATAATACATACACACACACACACACATATATATATATATACACTCACACACACAATACATACACACACACACACATATATATACACTCACACACACAATACATACACACACACACACACACACACACACATACTTACATACACAATATATATATATATGTGTGTGTGTGTGTGTGTAGTACATGCCATGTTGAATATAAAGAAGACAGAATTCCTTTGTGAAGAAAGAATCGAATGAACTGAATAAATCTGTTATAAAATGAATGTATTTCACAATTTAACAATCAAATAACATATGCTTGGGCAAAGTAATTTCCACGTCTAGTTTCGCATCGATATCAATTTTTCTATATACTAAATTATAGTCTATATTTGATCAAGTTCCAGAGTGAGACTCCAGAAAAAAATGCATCACTGTAACGGAATATAACAGAATCTTACATAACTATTACCGTTTGTGATTCTGATGACAAATAAAAATAAAATTATAAGGTTTAAGTAGACTTGAGCTGACACTCGTCAGTACACACTACATCAACAGAAAGAGAGGCGGGCTAGATGAGCAAGTTTTAAACAGGGTCTGAAAACTTCAAACCCCAATCAGAAAATTTCGGGAGTGAAAATAAGTAGGATATGACAAAAAGCTATCACATTTTCTATCATGAGTTTCCCCCACAATGTGACTGCTGGCTTTCATTTAATGAACCAAAACTTATTTCCTTCAATGAACAAAACTTCACACTCAAAATAAAAAAGGAACCAGATTTATTGATAGCATTTCTGGAGTTGGTTGGCTAAATCCCGTCACTGTAAACGTGAAGGATGGTTTTATCGAATTAGGAAAGCTCTTTGGTAGAGTCTGCAGATGAAGAAGGATAGGTGTTTACTAGTGATTCAGCTAATTTAATGAAATACGCAGCTGAAAAAAGTAACATCCATGAAGGAGACATTGTTGAGTTAATTATTAGTGATTGAAACGATTTTGGTTCAAAACATTAGTGATTAAAAACGCTTCGTTAGAGGAGAGGATCAGGTATTGGTTTGCAGGAGAGATATTATTCATTTGATTTAGCTAACGCAATAAAGCATTTCAGTACTAGCTTGACGTGGTTGGTCGATCTACATGCAAACCTTGACAGAAACGCATGTGGACTCCATCCATCCGACCATCGTGACGAAGATTGCAGGAGAGAGGAGAAGGGGATGTGACGAAGACGCTACTGGGTAATGAAGCAGTTCTAGCACATAATGATTGGCTCATTAAATGTCTGGATAAACAAGACGAAAATCCTTCTAGTAAAAAATGGTATTTACCAAACTTTATTTTCAAATCAAGGAGATCTATTTTATCATCCGGTTAATACAAAAACTGCTACTAAATTGATTTCTGATAAAGTATTGCAATATATTAATACCGTATAGGTATGTACTAATTTTGGAATATTTTCCTCTGTTAACACCTTTCCGATTGACTCCATTTTCAAAACCTTAATCGTAATTGTATATTGTAAATTTAGGAAAGGCAGAAAAATCTACTCAAATATGTACGTACTATAACTATTTATGTACAAGAACTATTAATACGTATATTTACATACACGCACCATAGCCTATGTTATATTGTAAACATATAATGGATTTTTACATCTTCTAATGTAAATAAGAACACTCCAGAGCATATTCGTTTTATTTTAACGCTTTTTCCTTGTAATAACATTAACCCTTGTTTGCACTTCTATCTATTATCGAGAGCTCACTGCTTATAAAATATATCATTAGAAAAATAAAAAATGCCATTGTAACTTTAATTGATTCAATCATTTCCCGTAATATACGAGTAATAATTTATTGCGCATGGCATATTTCTAGCGTTTATTTGCTAACGATCCTGAAAATATCGGATTTTAATGACAATCGAAAATCAAGCCCCATTCAGTAGTCACGTGACCCTGTTGTATCATTGGCTGATTTCCCATTTTTGGCGATTAGTTTGTTAGGTACAAAGTATGAAGCTGTGGATTTTAAGAAAAAAATTATTATATAGAGAGTTTTCCTTACTCTACCGTAAAAGTTTATAAACTTGTCTATTTGTTATGATATTATATATATATATATATATATATATATATATATATATATATATATATATATATATATGTGTGTGTGTGTGTGTGTGTGTGTGTGAGTTGTGTGTGTGTGTGTGTGTGTGTGTGTGTATCTGTGTGTGTGTGTGTGTGTGTGTGTATGTGTGTGTGTGTGTGTGTGTGTGTGTGTGTGTGTGTGTGTGTGTGTGTGTGTGTGTGTGTGTGTGTGTGTGTGTGTGTGTGTATGTATGTACGTGTAAGTCTGTTTGTGTAAGTCTGTTTGTGTTTGTGTTTTTACGTGTGTGTGTGTGTATGTATGTTGTAGCATTTATTGTGTCCAATAAAACGTTTGTGGTGAGTTTTGGAAAAGCTGGTTCTATAATTGAGACATGTTTTGCGACGGGAGTCAAGGTGAACTGAAGTTACTTGAATACTCATGGCTAATATATACATATATATATATATATATATATATATATATATATATATATATATATATACATACATATCTCGATTGTAGAGATAACTATGCGATGTAATATATTTGCAACAGTACGTTTGTTAACTCTGCATTCAGTGATTTCTTGCGTTAAATGTTATTGTATTGGATGTCAAAGTCAGGACCACTGCACAATTAATTAATTACATATATGTTACAAAGTGATTATTCAAGGCATTTTATACAATCCCTAAGAGTTTTATCCTTTGCCTAGTAGCTTTGGTCAAAGTCTTAAATTAGAAAGACTTGGTAAAATTGTACATATTTTACCTAGGCATTACATATAATCTCTAGGTATTATATATAAAGTTAAATGTTTATCAGGTGAAATATATGACAAATGAACTTTACACTTGTAAATACATATGAATGAAAATTGTGTGTAACTACAATCTTTTAACTGTCAATGAAAAAGAAAAAGCCTTTTTAAATTCAAGTTCGTTGTCTGGAATTAATTTCAGTCATTTTTGTAAAACAACAACTTAATAAATTTACAACAACCTGCATATTTACATTTCCTGTCCGTTTTACAAATACAAGCATTAGTAAATTACATATCAAGATAATAGGCCTATTTGTTTAAGAATAAGTAGATTAATATTTAGTAAAGCAATAAATGAGGTCTAATTAATAATACTTTTATATAGTGAGATACACAAACACATAACCTATATTTGAAACACAAGCAAGAATTATGAAAATGAAATGAAACAATGTACCTGTATTATCTGAACTGGATTACACGACCATCTTACATTTTATACGTCCCTGATACTGAAAACATTTCACCTAGTCAAAATGATAGGAAATGTTGACAGAATCCATAAAATCAAGACAATTTAGGTGAAATTTAGGAACTCAATACCTATTTTATATTCATACATCCCTGATACTCTAAACCTGAAAAGTGATTTCGCGCTAGCCAGGTACTATAAATTATTAAGAGGTATTGCATGACGTCATCAACCATGTGACGATGTTAAGCCGTCACAATAATAAATCGTTAAAGCTCTTGACATCACACGTGACGTTGGGCGCCAGAGCAGACGTCACAACACAGATTCTCTTTTGACGTCAGCGGTGTACAGGAACATTTTTGTAATGGAGAGCAGGAGAATGCATTTTTGTAAACTATATGCATTATTAAAAAGATAAAACAATTATAAATAATAATAAGAATATCAACGACGACTAAATATAGTTGTTGATATCAACCTGCTAAAACGAAAAAAGGTGAATTAATTATTTCCTTATTAAAATTTCTTTATTTATTCCTTCATATATTTGACATTGGTAAAATAGTATCAGTAAAAATGAATTCATGAAATACAGTGTGATGTTCTGCATTCTACTTTGTGTGTTCTTGGTATGTATATGGTGTTATTTTAGCTTGTTTGTATAATTATGTGTATCCATACACCCTACGTTTAGTAAAATATTTGAAGCCATGGTGGAAGAGTAGAAACGTGAGTCACTTAAAGAAAAGCATTAACAAAACTGTTCGGATATAAAAGAGAGTAATATATAAAAGGTAGGCAATATTTTGTAGTCCTAAAATTATTTGTATACCGTAAATAACATTATAATTTCAAATAATACATTTTCTATAGAGACTCTACCTTTGTTCCTAACTTCAGTTTCCTCCTTATGAGGTATTCACAAAGGAAATGTAATCTTCTATGTTAAGAAGATAAACCAATTAGGCCATTAGTTAATTTTACAACTGCTCCTTCTTATAAAATTTCAAAATATTTGGCTTTATTACTTTAAGATAAGGTAAAATTAAATAAAACTCATAGTATAAAAAAACTCGATTGAGCTTATTGAAAAATTAAAAGATATTAAAATTGATATTAATACAAAATTAATATAATTTGATGTTACTAACATGTATAATAACATACTAATAAAGAAAACACTGGAAATAATAAAAAATAATATACATAAATTTGAAAAAGATAACACATTAACACAAGAAATAATAAATACATTAAAAATCATATTAAATCAAAATTATTTTTTATATAATAATAAAATTTATAAACAAAAAGATGGATTAGCAATGGGCTCTCCAATGTCCAGCATATTATCTTAAATATTTTTACAAAATATAGACATTGAATTAAATAAGATTATTAAAACATATGATCAAAATGGATACTGGTTTAGATACGTAGATGATGGATTATACATATCAAATAATAATATTAACAAAATATTAAATTGTATAAATAATATACACGAAAATATAAAATTTACTCATGAATTTGAATCAAAAAAAAAAACTAAATTATTTAGATATTACAATCACTAGAAATAATGAAAAAAATTGAATATAATATATATAGAAAACCAACGCAGACAAAT
The DNA here is from genome assembly GCA_036971475.1 of Prosapia bicincta. NCBI lineage: Eukaryota > Metazoa > Arthropoda > Insecta > Hemiptera > Cercopidae > Prosapia > Prosapia bicincta. The sequence goes on along the minus strand of JBAIZL010000003.1, from coordinate 13,480,429 downwards.
CATATAATAACTAATTATTCAAATCATCTATATAACCAGGAAATGACAGCGCTTTATAATTTACTACATAGAATGCACAAAATACCAATGAACTTAAATGATCAAATAAAAGAGAAAAATATAATATATCAAATTGGTTTAGAAAATGGTTATAAAAGAAAAACTATAGATAAATTAAATAATAACACATTAAGAAAACAGAAAATCGAAAATAACTTTGTACATAATAAGAGAGAAAAAATTTGGACAACTTTTACATTCACTGGTAACGAAATAAACAAAATTACAAGATTGTTTAAAGAAACAAATTTACAAATTACATACAAAAGTGATAAGAAAATTGAAAATTGAATAAACAATAACAATAATCAAAATAATATGCGAGAAAGAAATGGTGTATATAATATAAAATATCAAGCTTGTAATAAATTATATGTAGGACAAACAAAAAAGAAGTTAAAGGAAAGATACAAAGAACATTTAAACGCTTATATCAAACCAAACATATACAAATCAAATTTAGCTGCCCATTGTATTATTAATGGACACGAATTTCCTGAAATAGAAAATATGAAATTTATAAAAGAATGAAATAAAGGATTGAAGATGAATATATGTGAAACTTTGGAAATTTATAAGCATAAAGTTAAAGACAAATTAATAGATGAACAAATTCAAGTAAGATCAAGGCACCAAACTATTTATAAAGTCATTGATGTTATAGAAAAAATTACATAAAGTACAATACTATCATATGGTTGTTTGTAGTACATATGATTTATTTATTTTTTTAAATATTTTGTTAGATAATTATTTTCCTGAAGATACTGATACTGTTTTATCGGTGAAAAGCTTTGAATAAATATATGCATTAAAAGTATTTTTGTTTTTGAAACATTTTTAATTTATTAACTATATTACAAAAAAACATATTACCATATTTAATATATATATATATATATATATATATATATATATATATATATATATATAAATATATATATATATATATATAAATAAATATATATATATATATATATATATATATATATATATATATATATATACATTATTATACATATATATTAAATACACAACTGTTCGCTCTTACACTGTTGTTGGGTTCACGTCGTCAATGCTAGATGAGATTCTAGCAAAACGTGGGTACTGGAATTTTATGCACTGTAGAATGAACTGATGTAGGCCTATTCTAGATAAAAACTATTCAGTATATATGTATATATATATATATGTGTGTGTGTGTGTGTGTGTATGTGTGAGTATGCATATATACACACAAACATATATATATATATATATATATATATATATATATATATATATATATATATATATATATATATATATTAATAAATTTAAATTATTTCAAAAACAAGAATACTTTTATTGAATATATTTATTCTTAAATATATATTTAAATACATATATATATATATATATATATATATATATATATATATATATATATATATATACATATATATATATATATATATATATATATATATATATATATATATATATATACATATATATATATATATATATATATATATATATATGTATATATATATATATATATATATATATATATATATATATATTAAAAGTATTCTTGTTTTTGAAATATTTTTAATTAATTAACTATATTACAAGAAAACATATCAACATATTTATTATATTAAATATATATATAAGTTTTTATTTTCCATTGTAATGAATATGTAACTATAATCTACTAAAAATGTGTATAAAACATATCAAGAACAAATGACTGATTTGAAGATAAAAATGGTTTATTTTTGGAAAAGTATAATTAAATTTGTTAGGTAATAATTTTGTTTTACTCCCAAATCCGCTTCTATTTTATGTAACTTCAACTTTTCCTGTTTTTGCGTATATTTTTAATTGGAATTGTAAGTTTTTAAGTAACAAATACAATCTTTTTCTTTTTTATCTTTGAAAAATATATTTATTACCTTAGCACCACGTCTCGATAATAGTTTACCGTTAGTCCATTACCTATTATTTTACTGTAAAGGTAGCCTATATTAAAATATAGCAACAAAGTAACTAGGTAGGCTAAATTTAAATATTAAAAAAAAAAAATAAGCTTTATCGACCGGTGGTAACTTATTAACAAGAGAAGTGGTGAAACTGATTTCTTGTGTAGGCTACGGTTTTGCATCGCGGTACGGAACAGGTAGTTCCAAGCCAAGCGTGAATTTGCAATGTAGATAAAACACTTCTACCCTAACCAGATACCTTATAGCCCTATTATAACGTAACTATAGTGTAATTTATTGTTCTGTTCTACAAAAATATATTTTTGTTTACCTATAGGTCTATAGTTATATAATTTTTTTTTTCTAATTTACGATTTTTAAGGTGTGAGGACGTTTCTAAAAACACAGGCAAATGTTATAGTAAACATGAAAGCAAAGCTTATGATTTATTTAATTATAGTTTGGTTTTACAAAATTTCTTCTTTTAACTGCTACCTTAATAGGTGTTAAGCCCCATAAATAGCATTAATTACATCTCGTAATTCCGAAAGTAGAAATCTACTTATTTATTGAAATAAGAGACCTAAATAATATGAAATATAATTGGTAATGAAAATAGGAGAATTCCATGACTTGTTTCAATAAAGTCAACATATCTCTTAAAAACGTTCTACATAACGTCTGCAAGGGATTAATCTGAAAAAAGTACTTGAAAACAATTAACGTTTAAAAGGCACTTGCAACGGAATAACATTTAAACAAAAATTTTAAGGATTGACTTTAAAATGCATTTGCAAAGAACTAACCTTTAAAAGGCACTTGAAAAAGATTAAAAGATTACCCTTCAAACAAAACTTGTTCTCTAACTAAAATTAAACTTAGGCTATAAGTGGAATAATGTTATCCCATTAGTGATGATTTCACTGCAGAAGTAGCATCATGGATGCGCATATGTTTTCTTTTTTCAGCCAATGGTGAGGATAGATTGTTTTTTGTCAGGACCGTCAATATCTCTTCTCACATTTTTATGAGCAAAGTAGTATCTACATTATAATTCTTAAGTTTATCAACCAAAAAGTAAAACCATCAAAAACACATTGTTAGCAGTAGAAAAAAAAATAATTATAATTCTTATAACATGGAAAGAAAATTAACAATAAACAATTAATATTTAATATTTCCAGTCTTAAATTTGCTTCCTGCCACATTATTTGAATTTTAGGTGGTCGGCCACCTACGATATTTTGGGATATTGTTTAACACCACCAAATAGGACGATATCCACAAAAATGTTTTTTTTATTGACCTAGGAAAGTTACTTTTTTCAATATAAATTAGGATGAAAATTTCAGCGCGGAGGTAGAAGTTGTGAAAGCGCGCGGAGTGATACAAATGTTTCGTGACGTCACAACTGTAGATCCTGTTTTAGCAACCTAAAATTTATGTAACAAAAACAAGTCTTTAAGCTATATTGATAACTATTGTTTTTGCTACTCCCAAAGAAGGTGAATTTTATATATCTATATTGAAATATACGTATGAAGTATCCAGTCTGGATAGATTTGGTTCTAATTGTAAAAATGTAACCATTTAGGTAATGTATAAAATTAAAACCAAATCTATCCTAACTGGAGACTATCCTAACTGTATAAAAATTAAGCCAAAACGTTGTTTCTCAAATATCTACACGTAAGGTTGCGTGACGTACCGCGGCCGATGCGTACAACCTTATGCTAAGCACTGTGACGTCACGGAACATTGTATCACTTTGAACTCATTCATAACTTATACCACCGTACTGAATTTTTTACCCTACTTTAAATTGAAAAAAATTAACTTTCCTAGATCAATAAAAAAAATTCTTGTGGATATCGTCCTATTTGTTGGTTTTGAACAATTTTCCAAAATATCGTAGGTGACCGAGCTTATGCATTTTAACCGAATTTTACTCTCTGTTGAAATGAAAGAAAACCTAATTAATTGAAACCACTTGCTTAACACTCTTTTAATTACTTTCTATTAAATCACATCACAGTCTTCTTCCCAATTCAGCACTTGTATCGGCTCTCCAAGATACACGTCTCGCTTCAGGAGGTCACGTGATCGTTTCTTCCTTTTCTTCAAATTATTCTTTGCGAGACACTTTTATGATTTGTGTCAAACTTCTCAAATAATCAAATTGAATAATTAAAAGGACTCTTTTAAACATGATGGTGTATGATAATAAAAACTATTAACATCAGTAAACTCTCGGAATTCACGCAAAAGACAAAGTTTCAATAAATTAACATTACAAATACTTTATGAAGTATAAAAAAACTCACAATATGACAATAGCAATACACGGAAAACATAAACGATATGGAAAACTACATAGATAAACAGAAAATTAAAAAGTCATCATTCAACCTCACTGTTAGCTATATGTGTGTGTGTATGTGTGTATGTATATATATATATATATATATATATATATATATATATATATATATATATATATGTGTGTGTGTGTGTGTGTGTGTGTGTGTCTATATATATACATATATATAAATAAAATCGTAACTATGCATCTAGTGCACAACAACTAGAGCCCTCAAGAGTTTTTAACCTTTATGACTAAAGTATTGTAAATACTGGTCATTTTATTAGTCTCCTCCTTTACATTAATAACATTATGTTTCATCTTTTTGTGGAGCATTTCAGAAAAATATCGTCTACTCTAATTATCATAGGATATCGGAAATTAAACGAATGAATATGTTTGTTTATGATATTATAAAACACCGAGATGATATAAACATCTTCTTTATACACTATTTTTCTTGTTTTATACAACGACTTGATTTCTTATTCTGAAAACATTTTCCATAATAAAGTCCAATAATAAGGGTGATGAATGTAAATATAAGATTAAATATATACCTAGTTCTTGTGTAAACGTTGGTAATAATACTAGTTTTGCCGTGTGTGGTGGTCGCATGGATAAGGAAAATATTGTGTTATTAACAAGAATAAATTGTTTGTGAACTTATCTGATGTGAATATTGATAAAGAGATTGTGAACATTTTGTCTTTTAATCCCAAATTTAATCTCAGTAGACAGACAAACATTCGACTAATGAACTTCTTAAGAATTTAGAAGTAAACATGTCTTTTGGTTCTAATAGATTTGAAAATAGTACAAAGGAGCAGATCAGAAATGTACTTACTACAGACTTATTTATATATTCTAACAAAAAAAAACCATATATTCCATTTTCTGAAAAAATAATTTCTCAGCAAATGAAATGTTCTAAGGAATTTTTTGAGGATAATGATCTTCTTTGTACAATGGCGGATAACGGTAATGTTACTGTTTTAATGAAATCTTCATTATATAAGCAAAAAGTAGAACTGTCTTTGTCTGACAAATTTACCCTTCCTTTAAATAAGGATCATCTGTCAACTTCATGATCCAAGGCTCAGATAGTATTGCAGAATTGGAATCGTAATGTTTATTTTAAGCATATTACATGCACATTCTATCACACAATCTGACACAACCTATAGATCATATTGAAGCTAGATATCACTGATAAGAGATTGATCTATAGGTAATGTTGAGCCAGGCACAAGACAATTTCGTTACAGATAAAGGTTAATTATAGATCACATTAAGGCCGAAACAACACTGTTTAGAGTTTCTTATATATGAAAGGTGATTTATAGGTAAGGCTGTGATATTCACATAACAATTATGTGAAAAATAAATTGTAAATTATAGCTAATATTGATGACGAAACATTATTGATAAGGGGTAGATAAAAGGTAATTTATAGGAGATCCTTCCCAAGCACGAGATATTAGTGTGAGAGATAAAAGGTGAGTTACAGATCATACTGAAGCCGAGACATCACTGATAAGGTATAGCTAAAAGGTGATATGTAAGACTGTGACAGGCACGAAACATTATTGTGAGGGTTAGGGGTTAGGTTATAGGTCATACTGAAGCCGAGACATCACTGATAAGGTATAGTTAAAAGGTCATTTATATATAAGACTGTTACAGGCCCGAAACATTATTGTGAGGGTTAGGGGTTAGGTTATAGGCCATACTGAAGCCGAGACATCACTGATAAGGTATAGCTAAAAGGTGATTTATATATAAGACTGTGACAGGCACGAAACATTATTGTGAGGGTTAGGGGTTAGGTTATAGACCATATTGAAGTTTAGATTCCAGTGATAAGAGAAACATAATTGGTCTTTTATAGTTAATACTGAGGTAGGGATACAAACGTTTTGTGGTAGATAAATGGCCAATATTGGTAGATATATAGCTAATATTGAAGCAGAGAGATCAATGATAAAGGACAGATAAAGGGTGATTTATAGGTAAAGCTGTTGCTGGCTCAAAACATTTATGTGAGAGATAAAGGGTAGTCATAGCTAATATTGAAGCAGGAACATCACTCATAATTGATAGATAAAGGGTGGTTTAGAGGTAGGCCTGGGGCAGAAACAATATGTACAAACTAGTATATATTAGATAAATGGGGTGTATATTGGTTTTTAAGAGGAATGAATATTTTTAGGACAAGAAATGTTAAAGTTCTATAATTCAAGACATCAACTCATGTCATGTAATATATTTTACCTCAAACACACCAAATTTGAGTGGGTATATATAAAAGTAAGCAAGAGATTTTGTGTGTAATGTAAGGACATGATTCAGATATAAAAGAGAATGATGTATTAGAATCATTGATAGTATTCTTAAATTTGCTGATTAAACAGCATCTATCCCTTCTAATAACTACCAGTTAAAGATTTTTATTCTATACCAGATAGTTTTCTAGTATCATTCTAGACTTCAAGTACATATTACTCTACACCTTATTTAGTTTTTTTTTAATATTTTTTTATTCTTAGGTTTCAAGTTTGTTTTATTGTAAAACTGCCATATATTTTTGTTACGGATGAAATTAATGATGGGTTTCTGTATAAATACCTTTACGGTGTAAGACGTACGTGTTATTTTCATGGAAAATTGTGAAGTCGTTGGAGAAGCAAATAAGACTTTACCTTATCTGGGTCGCTGTGCACATCTTTCATATGAAACCCGAACAAATCCAATGACGTCATAGTGAGGGTAATACTACACAAACATAGCTTTGTATATTGCAATATGGAACAAGCTTTGGATAGATATTTGTGTACGGTGTCAGCTTACACGACCGACTTATACCAAGCTTATCCATCACAGATGGTTAGAATAGTGCATTTTGTAGAGAAATGAAAGTTCTCCTCGTAGTAATTATAATATTAGTAATTATATTCATTACTTTCATAGTGGCAGTTACTTTAGTGAAGTAAAATACGTTAATTTTAGAATTAATTTTTTACATTTTCTAAGCCATTGAACGTGAAGAGGGGAAATTGCGAAGAATAATTATGCCGAGTATGTTTGTATGTCTTCGGACTTTAGTAATAACAAAATTCACATTTTTACTAAATTTGTAAATTATCGACATTTCCCGATTTGGGAATTGTTTTCTTCAATAAGCGATAAATAATAAGTAACAACTGGACGAGGTTTGACACTACTCAAGCACTGATAATAAAATCGTAAGCAATAAAACTTCCTTAACTTAGAAGCGCACGTAAAATGCATGTAAATCTATTCGTAAACAGGAATTATGACAAACTTGACATCCTGACAACAGCTATGAACAAATCAAATTTGACACTCTTATGATGGGAAACAATGGCAGGTTTACGATCTCTTTGTAATGAAATTAGTAACAAATATATATACTTTGACGGTTTTATTGCAATATAAGTGTATGCTCATTCTTTATGGCTTATAAAATTATAATTGTTTATAAAATAATTTGTTAAGCGGAATCTAAGTGGTTTAAAATTTTAACGTTTCAAAGTAATTTAAATAAATAATGAACGAATATATAAGGCCAAATACAAAGACATCTTGGGTAAAAAAATAAATACCGCCTACCCCAACTGCCTACGTAATTTCATCGCTAAAAACAAAATTAATCTTGGGGTTTTTGTGTTCTACATCTTTTTTTTATAACTACTATTGCACAATGCACTGACTAGGTCCAAAACTCGTATGTTGAATAATATCAGTAGATAGTAGTTTTGCCGATACCAAAAGTAGTATTTTCAACCCCCAAAGTAGCCATCAATTGTCAAAATATTCCAACACAAACTTACATAATTTTTATTACTATATTATTTTGTATATCTTTATCTAAATATAAAGTTTTTTCTTTAAAACCTAATAACCTCATTTATAATATATTTACCTAATTTATATCACAACTTTGTAATATTTGGTAGATGGTATTTTATAAAACATTAGTAGGTAAACTGTAATGGTGAAGAAAATATTAACAGTGATCAGATAATACCGGCGGAAATCTAGCCATTGTGAGGTGTGAAGTTATTGCCTCAATCTCAATTTCACCCTTGGCCCAAAGTCGTATTAGATATCCTATTATATGTTACACCTAAAATAATATCTCTCCTCATCTTTGTTTATCGCAAATATCTCCTTAAGTAAGCTTTTAATAATTTTGTAACACATGGCAACTTCTAGCATACGGTAATTTATAGTTTTTCTTATGATCAATTGAAAGAGAGAGTGACAGAGAGTAGGAGGGAGAGCGAGGGAGATGGGGGTAGACCACACTTTGGCTTTAAGCCTCCAAACATCTCTCCTACGTATCCAAAGTCTCTTGACATAGTTCGTGAGTTATAGGTCGCTCAATATTCCATCACTCTTTTCTTTTTACCAGCTAAATATCAACAGCCCTTCTCTAGTATTCTTACTGCATGATACAGACTCTTCTTAAACCACTAGAGCCACAAAAACGTCCTTTATTCTCTAACAGGCAGTTTCTGTCATAATGCTCCCGTGTCGATAATGGATGCCTGCATCCGTGAACTCGCTGGTTTTAATGTGAGTATTTAATTAAATATCAAGAACATGTTCAAGAGCTTTATATTTGTGCCAACGCAATTTCGAATCGAAATCCCTTTTATTTATCGAAATTCAAATTTCTGTGTCTACCGAAAACTCGTTAACCCCTTCTTTAGACGTGATTGGATAATCGATTCTCGAATATGGAAAGTCTTATAACTCAGATCGGAATTCAATCTTCTGTTTTATAATTACGGTACGTATTAAAAGGAGGACGTTACCTTACGGGTCGCAAAAACACTGATGGCTTTAGAAGACAGGGCGATTTGCGTTTTCTAAACACTTTAATAAATGATACAAACATAATTTAGTAACTTATATATTATAATTAGGTTTAAGTATTTGTAATCTAATCAATAACTTGAAACACTCAAAGTAACAAGATGATAATTACGATTATGATCAGATAGACACGGGTGTCGTCTGACCGGTTATAGGAAAAGTAGGGCTTTGGAGAAGAGGGCTGCGTATAGAGAGGAATCTGGGAAAATTATTTTATGAGTAAAAAGAACATAGGATATGCTTTAGGGGTAGCACGGCAAAAGAATAATAGAAGAGTCACGTTTTAGAAATGTGATGAGGGTAAAAATAAAATAGTACTATTATAGAAGTATGACAAGTGTAACAAGAAGGCAAGGCTGAGGGAAAAGTATGTTAGAGATGCCAAGGAATATGTCAGGTAAAAAAAAGAGTTAATCTATCCACCAAAATCCAAAGTAGACGTATGTGGATGCCAAATAGTTATAAGAACACGGAGTGCCCCATTCTGTTTTAGTAAGAAATGGGAGTCCATGTCGGGAAATAATGACGAAATGATGGATAGACGAACACCCTTGGTTATAGTATTGAATAAATAAGTAAGTGAATTTTAATCAGTATCTATTAAACAATATCACTAGTATAAAAAGAGCTATTTATGGTGATAGACTTATTCTTCACTTTAGGCAATGTAATATTCTGCGACGTATAGTTCAGGACGAGAAAATATTGAAAATTAAAGTAGCGCCAAAAGATTTCCTCTTCATCGTGGTAAGTGTGAGGTATCTTTACCGTAACACGCGCAGAGTGGAATCCCCGCTTTTTTAGTAAATTTTGTAATCTTGTTGAACACGTGGTTGTTTTTGAGTGAAATTCCAGAACATCTTCCTTTTACCCATCACATACCAGAAAAATCCGAAGTTGACCTTGAGACAATAGAGAGCACAGAACGCTAGATTAGAGTGGTTTTAGCGGTAAATCGCCGCATATGCGTTTAACGGTGTAATTCTTTTATATTAAAACCATTATTTATTGATTTAGTGATTTATATATCTTGTAATATAAATAATTAGTTTTATTTAGGAACACGGACTATATTTTAGAAGGACTTCATTATATTGGATAGTATGTGATAAAACTCCACATCGAGATCCTAAATCCTACGCTCGTTGTTTGAGGCTACAAAGGTTGTAAAAATAATTATTATGTATTGCTAAAAGAAAATAATTAAAACAAATAAAAAAAGTAGAGTGAGTGAATCCTTCCACTAGGGGCTATACTAGGCTCCTATGTTCGCCTAATGTATTGACAGCTCTCTACACCACACAGTATGGGTTGCGATAGACGACTAGGAGCTATCGATTGTGTGCAGAGAAGAAAGATTTGTATCTACAGTGACAGAGACATATGTTTTCCACTAACGAGTCCTAGATAAAAATGTAAATTCTCCATTCATGTGAAATCGTTTTCTTTATTGAGTACAAAGAGTAGAAAGAACTTATTGTCAAGCATAAAATTGTAATACTTATTGCAAGGATTATTAAAACACAGAATATATCACAGAGGTAAATCTGAAACATCTTGCCCATCATCACATTCAATGTCATCTTGATAGGCTTCGTCCTCATTCTGAAACTTGAGTTCCTCTTCCAATTAAATAACTGTCGACACATATCATTTATATGTAGCATTTTACAAATCCATGTATAATAGGGTCTGCTGTCTGAGCTTTCAGGCAATCAGTACACACTCATAAAAAGGTTTCGCCGGTGGTTTCTCGCTGGAGCTTATAAGCTCGATTGTTTCTTCAAGTTATTCTTTATTGCTTTATTTAACCACATCTGTTACTTAGAGTTAAGAGGTCAGTTACTCAGTAATGGTACAAGCTCTGTGTTTATTTATTCAACTATTTCTTTTACCTTTACAGTCAATTGCTTACAAAATTATACAATAACTAACATCAATCTTGTATTTTTTTCAAGCCACTATTATACCTACTTCACCCAGTTCTTAATCAGTGTTACACTAACGTTTCATCCCTCATTCCATCTTTACTTGCATTTTTAGTTTATTCTATTTAGCATTTTATCACTAAGGAACGTTTACTTATTTAATATGACGTTCGGAGACAGCTGAGCACCGTCAGTCAACACGCTCAGAATTACTGTAATCCTAGATCTTCCAATCCCTCTTGGTTTCCCTGTGACCAATTTTACCCCCATTTTCTTTACTGTTACATTAGTTTGTATATCGAATTAACGTATACGATCCCTGACATACTTTTGAAGTAGTTAGACTGACGTCCTACGTTTAAAATACGATATTAAAAACCTAACAGTTTTAAATATGTATTTAATCGATGATTGCAGAAACAGCAGAGTCATTGTCTTTTTTCAAAATGGATTTATATTCGCATCTGCTCAGTTATATATAGTTTTCTGAGACAATACTAATTGTATTAATTTCCGCCCAATCCTTTGGCAAATCTATTTTTTCTGTGTTGTTTCTCTTCACTTTCTCGATAGAGCCAGGAGTTGTGTCAGCGTCCATATGAGTATGACCCGGCTCATAAAACTTATGTTGAATTATTTGTATTTGGTTTTCATTCCTATCTACTGCTAATAAGTAATTCAGTATCATAACCGAGAAGTATATATTCGAGTTTAGATCAGAATAAGAGTCCCTAAACGTGTTCTCTTATATACATTCATTGGGTAGATTCAACAGATATTATCTTATGCAAGAAACGATTTCTTATTCGCCCCATCGTGCAGCAGTCTCATCCCCCAAGAAGCAAACTAATTGCTTTTTACTAATAATGCCGCAAACGGTAAGATTTCGAGTCCAACGGGATTTTTCGTAAAAGGCAAACTACTTTGTAAAAACGATCTGGGTGGGCCCTTTTGGAAATCAAATGATAGGAATGAAGCCTTTAAGGTTTCAACTTTTTTTTTATTATTTTTTGTTTTATCAGTATAATAATCTTCAGCTAGTTGCAAGTGTTTATTATATTCTTGGTATTTTTTTCTTTTCTAACTCTTCTACCACAGTGTTAAGTTTTGCTTTGTTGTTATTGCACTTTGCACAAGTTTCAATTTTTGGATGATAAAAAGCTAGATTAAACTGTTTCACAAAAACTTTCCGGTAAGGTGCTTCATTTTGAGGCATTTCATTTTGTTTTTGGCTGTATAAGCTATACATTTTAGGGATTTTTAAATCTGAATTTAAATATTTGTGCGAACGAAAATGGTGGCTTTTATAGGATAGAAATAAATTAATGCGCTTTTTTATAAGATCTACAGCATCACTTGAAATCTTTTTATGATTACCACATTTCCCTCTCCCATCATGTAGACATGTACCGCTGTCACATTTTCTAAAGGAAGGTAATACCGTTTTGTAAGTTGACGTTTACTTACGTTGCTACTGCTTTCTGCTACTTTTGTTCTTTGTGCATTTTTTATTTCTTCCACTGAGTTAGATGTAAAATGACCTTGAGATGTGAGTGCTTAAAATAATGTAAATATTTTTTCTCAATTATCTTGACTGAATTCGTCATAAAATATCTTTCTACATATACGGGTTTATGTATACATACATATTCATACATATATATAAGGGTTGCGTAGCTATTTTCTAGGCCTCTTTTTTCCTGTAGTGAAAACATACTCCTTACCACTTACTAACATTACGGATCCATTTAGATAAATTTCTTTTCCGCTTACGCGATTCTTCACCAATGCCTGTTCCATGCCGCCCCAGATTGTTAGCCGCCTCGCTGTTTTTTTGAGCTCAACAATATTGCACAATATCAAGAGCACAGTGGTACAATATATTACAATAAAAATATTGAAAAGAACCCCAATATCACAAAAATAATATAATATAACAAATAAAACAAGTTACTTAAGATTAAACCCTTATGTACATTTCGATGACCATGTCATCATCATCAGAGGGTCTTGTTACAAAATACAATCTAGCACACAAGAAGTTGCAAACTAGAATGATACCAATCGTTCTCCGCGGTCGCTATATTTTTAACAATATTGGTCTACTGGATTCCTTGATACATGAACTCTGATTAGTTAGTTGATGTTCATTTGTGTCATTCATTTCAATGTGAAACTAAAAACAAATTTATGATAAATACTGCATTGAAAGCGCTATATGTAAAGTGCTTAACATTTATTATAGAACTAATTTCCAGGAGTACAACCGATGGATTTATAAACAAAAATGCAAAAGTCTCATTGCTTAATTAATCGTTTCAATTTAGGATTCTTTAAACAATTATACGAAGGCAAGTGTCGAAGATTGATTGATGACCAGCACGCAATACAATATCCGACATCTACTTTTTATTGCAAAACTTCTCTTTCTACAATTAATCAGTACTTACTTACACTATGCATTAATCTTACTTGCCATGTTTACTTATTAGGTCGATTTATAGAGAATAAAAGAACTTCTTATTTTTGTTAGTAGTCTGTAGTCTAGCTCTACAAGATTCATGCGATTTAACAAGCTTTAAAAGAAAATTAATCAACTTCATAATTTTTTTTTTTTAATTTTTTTTAAATTTTTTTTTTATTTTTAAATAAATAAAACCTCTAAACCACAAATAACATTTTATTTAAACCTTATGTACATTTCGATTGCCCAGCAATCATCTTCAGAGGTATTTAAAAAATACAACTAACTTTAAACAACATAATACAACAAATATATAGGCTTAAACTGGCAACTACTTCGCCACGCCCCTTATTTAAAAAACTAGTACGACCAATCACGTTGCAGTAAATTCCCCCTCTACAACTTGGTCCGGTCTTCCCCCTCTCGTGGTGAAGAGTTACCGTTACAACTATTTCAATTTTACTAAAAAAAAATAATATTCCTTATTAACAAAGCTATAACTATCTCCTAATTAATGAATATAACTGAGATTTAGGGATAGGCCCTTTATCACAATTTAATAAATTATTTTTGTCATATTTGTGAATGTACAAACTTTCAAAACTATTCAAAAGACCTTTTGAATTAACATTTTTCTATAATTTTAGATCATTTAATTCTAAAGTGTGTTTAGTGTTTAGAATATGTTCTGCAACACTAGATTTTTCAGGTCTTCAAAATTTTATATGGCTAATATGTTCATTAAATCTAGTTAATATTTTCCTTTTCGTTTGGCCAATATAAATTTTACTACATGAATTACAATTTATTTTATAAATCCCAGATTTATCTATCATCTTAATTTTATCTTTAGGGTTACCTAATACATTTTTAAGCTATTTAAGCTTTTGTAAGCTACTTTTAAATTTACCTGTTTAAAAACTTTATCTAGACCTTTTGTTAAATCCATATCAAATGGTAGGCTAATGAATTTATTTTTAACATTTTCTTTTTGTGTTATTAAGGTAGTAGAGTCGTTTCTAAACTTTTTTAATTTTTGTTTCCTCAATATATTATCTATTATTTTAGGATCATATCCATTGAATTTAGCGATCTCTTTAATTCTGGCCAACTCACATTTAAATATATTTTTGTGCAATGGAATAGTAATTAATCTATTAACCATAGTGTTAAAAGCTGCTAATTTATGGGATTTGCAATGGTTAGAATCTACCGGGATATATCTATCATTATTTGTATGTTTCCTATATATATCAAATTCAATTTTATTATTATTTCTAAAACATAATACATCAAGAAACGGTAAACATTTATTATGCTCTATTTCAAAAGTAAATTTAATGTTTTTATGTTCATTGTTAATTAATGATAAGAAATGTTCTACGTTAAACTCTTTGGTATTAAAAATTGCGAAAACATCATCTACATATCTAATCCATACTCTAGGAAAATACGGGAGTTTGTTTCTTAATTCCTTTTCAAAATTTTTCATTAAAAGTTCGGCTATGAAAGGTGATAAACTATTGCCCATAGCTGTACCATCTTTTTGTTGGTAAAACACATTGTTAAATGAAAATGGTATTAGGTTTTTAAACGAATTTTGAAAAGGAATTAAGAAACAAACTCCCGTATTTTCCTAGAGTATGGATTAGATATGTAGATGATGTTTTCGCAATTTTTAATACCAAAGAGTTTAACGTAGAACATTTCTTATCATTAATTAACAATGAACATAAAAACATTAAATTTACTTTTGAAATAGAGCATAATAAATGTTTACCGTTTCTTGATGTATTATGTTTTAGAAATAATAATAAAATTGAATTTGATATATATAGGAAACATACAAATAATGATAGATATAACCCGGTAGATTCTAACCATTGCAAATCCCATAAATTAGCAGCTTTTAACACTATGGTTAATAGATTAATTACTATTCCATTGCACAAAAATAGATTTAAATGTGAGTTGGCCAGAATTAAAGAGATCGCTAAATTCAATGGATATGATCCTAAAATAATAGATAATATATTGAGGAAACAAAAATTAAAAAAGTTTAGAAACGACTCTACTACCTTAATAACACAAAAAGAAAATGTTAAAAATAAATTAATTAGCCTACCATTTGATATGGATTTAACAAAAGGTCTAGATAAAGTTTTTAAACAGGTAAATTTAAAAGTAGCTTACAAAAGCTTAAATAGCTTAAAATATGTATTAGGTAACCCTAAAGATAGAATTAAGATGATAGATAAATCTGGGATTTATAAAATAAATTGTAATTCATGTAGTAAAATTTATATTGGCCAAACGAAAAGGAAAATAATAACCAGATTTAATGAACATATTAGCCATATAAAATTTCGAAGACCTGAAAAATCTAGTGTTGCAGAACATATTCTAAACACTAAACACACTTTAGAATTAAATGATCTAAAATTATAGAAAAATGTTAATTCAAAAGGTCTTTTGAATAGTTTTGAAAGTTTGTACATTCACAAATATGACGAAAATAATTTATTAAATTGTGATAAAGGGCCTATCCCTAAATCTCAGTTATATTCATTAATTAGGAGATAGTTATAACTTTGTTAATAAGGAATATTATTGTTTTTTAGTAAAATTGAAATAGTTGTAACGGTAACTCTTCACCACGAGAGGGGGAAGACCGGACCAAGTTGTAGAGGGGGAATTTACTGCAACGTGATTGGTCGTACTAGTTTTTTAAATAAGGGGCGTGGCGAAGTAGTTGCCGGTTTAAGCCTATATATTTGTTGTATTATGTTGTTTAAAGTTAGTTGTATTTTTTAAATACCTCTGAAGATGATTGCTGGGCAATCGAAATGTACATAAGGTTTAGATAAAATATTATTTGTGGTTTAGAGGTTTTATTTATTTAAAAATAAACATTACGCCACAGTTGCTTCATATAGTTATTCATAAATTTTATATTCCCAATTATGATATTAGCTTAATTTATTTATTAAAAGTTCCTAAAAATAATAAATAAAGTACCTGTATGAAATGTTGTTCAAAAATGACTTATACAAATCAGAAAATTATCGTTACATTTAAAACGTAAACACAGTTCTAATGAAAACCTGCAAAAAAAACCAAGATTTTGTTAGCACAAAAATTATCACCGTTTCTGCATTGACCTTAGGGCAGTTATTGGCACCTCTGATTTATGTACTAGTCTTTTAGGATGAAAGGGCGAAATAGTGGTTTGAGTCTGTTTATATAGGTGATAATTTTAAAATAATAAAACTTTATTCAAGCGAGCATGTGATAAATCGAAGTCACTAGATTAATTGTTTTCATTTAGCGCTACGTTCAATGAAAAGTGCATCAAAGCAACAGACTTAAACTCGAGTTAATTATAAGTGAAATGCAAACTGTAGTTGTTAGAAAACATAAATATGAATAAGTTCATTGCACAAAGCACTTGGAATTATTAACGCATGATTAAGTATTTTATTTATTTAGGGTAGTGTTTATTATAGAAGAACAGGCAAAACCCGTGCCGTTTGTGTTTTAATGACCTAATGATTTCCACTACAGTCTTTATTTATGATATTTCGAATCAGAAATAATAAATGCATCTGTTTTGCTGCATTTCTACTTAATTCTCTTTACGTATTTATTGTAGAATATCTTGTATCCTAGAAGTGATCTCTCTCTTTCTTTCTCTTTTGCAACCATTAGTTTGTTTTTAAATAGAAAATCAAAATATGTCCCTACATATTTCTATCTATAGGCCTCAATACGTGGTATCCATTTACTATCAAAAAGATATTTAGGGTTGGGAAAATAGGAATTGAAAATGTATCCTTCTACATATTCCGAAATGCTGCAAACCATATGAAAGCCAAAATCATGACTTTAACAGAGTGTGATATTTCGACATTTCAATTGGTTGCTTGCTTCAAGAGTCACGAGCTTGAGGTTGGATTCGTGTGACCGTTAATTCACCTACTGGCTTTTAGGTGAAACTCTAAAATTTTGCAATAATGTTTTGTTTTCTTGATGATGGAATAAGAATTAAGACGGAAATTTATTAGTGATTTATTGGTTTCAACTAGTTTTTAACAAATAATTGAAGCGTATTTAATAAAACGTATTTATTTACAGCACTTACATGTGTGTGCACATATGTCTGACACGTCTTCTTTTGTATGTCTTATTGAAACACATTCAGATTTGGGATATTTTTAATATTTCCTTATATGTAGATTATGTGTTGTAGCTTTCATTATTTCAACGTTTAGGAATATTTATAATTCCAATAAGTTTACTGCCTATGAAAGGGACTTAGACAGAAGACCAAAAAGTTAGTTATATAAGAATCTTATATCACAACCAGAATTACATTATCAGCCAACAATTTATATATACACACCCACACACACACACACACACACACACATATATACACACACACATACACACACACACACACACACACACACATATATATATATATATATATATATATATATATATGTGTGTGTGTGTGTGTGTGTGTGTGTGTTGCGGCGGGCAGTATTCTCTTGGAATACAGACCGCAAAGAGATAAAATTTAAAACATAAAGAGTTTAAATTTCTTTTAAGTAAAACAAACCGAGCCACCGTAAGAAGGGTTAGAAACTTAAATTTAAGGCCGTTTGCAAGGGGAAGATGGTCAAAATTGACCTAGTGTTACCATCGACATTTCCAGAGATAAAGCAAGACGAGAAAAATCAATAATAAAGAATAATAAAATTTCATCAGAAGCACCCTTAAAGAGTTATACGGCTTGATTGAAAAAGTGGATAGAATCGATCTGAATATAGATTCTGCGAGCCGTTAAGAAATAGTATAAAGGAAGATGCGCGCGCCGGTCAGGCGACATCGATAAAGATCCTTATTGGTTGTCAACTCGTGGGAACGGACTGCAAGGTGGGAGAATTTCCCTGTGTGAACAGAAGCCAAGCGTCTTTACGCCCCAGCGAAACCAGGACTTTTGAAGAGTAAGGACGTTGTCGGGCGTAGCTCCGGTAAAACAATGAATAGTAGTTTTGTTACCGTTAATAGTTCAAAAACTATGAGTGGCTAGGGAATGTTCGTTTCGTTGAGATGTCGTGACGCTGTGTTCCGAAAATGGGGCCCTTTCGCATATCAAGATCGCGGCGAAAGAGGTTTCCACATAAATTTCCATCAATAATGTGCGAGCGTCTTAAAATGTGTGTGTTGCAGCCTTACTAGAAAGACAAGGCGATGTGAACAGTGTAACCTAGCAAACAGTTTTAAAAAAGTGATTCTACATTTCTAACAAATTTAAACATAATTTAACTAACTTGATAAACGTTTTAAAAAAATTTTCTATTTCTTTTCTGTGTTATAAAATGCCCAAGAACTGTGTTAAAAGAAGGGCTTAAAGCTAAAATTTTATTAGTAACTGTTAAAATTTAAAAGAGGTGCGAAAGTCATCGAAGAAAGAAGATGGGAGAGTTTCAAACAAAGGGTGACGCAAGATGATCTACCTGAGGCGTACCAGACACACAAAGGGATGGAGGATTTCAAAGATGGAGGCAACGCGTGGGAAGTCATCCAAGTATACCTGCGTGGGAAAGATGCAACATCCAAGCCAGACCTCCCCCACCCCCGCTGGAGAACAAAGGGAGAGACGGAGAAGAGAGGGAGAAATAGGCAAACCGTGCTTTGTGGTGGATTTCAGGTCAGATCTATTTTTGTCTTCACTTTGCAAATTAGAAATTTTTAATTTGAAGAATTTTTTCTTAATGGGAAAATGTTATAAAATTTAAATAAATTTTCAAACCATTAACAGTAAACTTTGAATTTTATAAGTAAATGCTGGTGGCTTTGTTTTAAAGAGTGGGGGATTTCAAGATGGCGATGCCATAAAAGCAGAAATTATGTAGTATTTCATGAATGTAAGGGAAATAGAAATTTTAGGTTAGAACTTATGTAAAGGGAAAGGGTTTTAAATAAACAAATCAAATAAAGGGATTTAAATTATTTAAAGAGTTAAAATCTTATGAAGGTGTAAAGAATTTAAATAAGAGATGTGTTGAAATAAAGTTAAATATAATTTGCTATAAGTAAATATCCAAGATGGCGGACAAAAGGCCATTGTTTACAACAGCTGATTGGAAGGCTATGCTTTAGTCTCATGTACTCCTATAAACAGGAGTGTTATTTCATATAATTAAATTAAACTAAATTGTTATTTTATTTAGAAGGAGTCATTACGACATTTTTCCATATGAAACAAATTGACATAAATTGTTCTCATTTAAAATAAACAAGGGTTATATCAAATTGAAGCTTTTTAATTTAAACTTTTGATTTTATTTAGAAAAGGGTGAAATTATATATGTGTATTAAATAAATTGAATCAAACCAAGGTTTGAGTAAAAATAAAGGGTTATGATTTTGATATGTGTAGATTTTAAATATTTTAAAAAGTGCAACAAAAGGGTTAATTTAAACAAGAGATTTTAAATTTGTGAGTGGGGCTAGCTGATAAAAATATGTTAATATAAGTTTTCTTTTTTGAATTATAAGTATATATATTGTTTATTTCATGATTTATATGTATTTAAAATAATATGTTGGTGATTGGGAAACTTAGAAAGAAAAATGAAATTTTTGCAAATTGGTTTAAATATAAAATATATAATAAAGGCAAATGGGTTAGTAGCCATTTAGTAAAGGTTACTCAAGATTTATTAAATATCAATTTCCTTCCGAAATTGCATTGATAAATTTTAAATAAAATTTAATTAAATTTCAGTATGTATAATTTAAATGAAGAAAGGGTTAACCAAATGATAACCAAAGGGTTACATATTTTATATTAAAAGGGTTTAACTATGATTAAATAAGTTGTAAACAAACCTCAGTATTTATAATTTTCATGAAGAAAGGGTTAATTCAAATGAGAACCAAAGGGTTTTTTTATTTTATATAAAAAGGGTTAAATAAATTTTAAAATTTGTAAATTTCTTTGTAAATGATCAAGGATAAGTTTAAAAGGGTTTAACTATGTTTCAACAAATATTAATAAATTTCATTATGTGGATTTTCATGCCGAAAGGGTTAATCAAAGAGAAACCAAAGGGTTAAATATTTTCTAGTAAAAGGGTTAAGTGAATTTAAATAAATTTGTAGATTTTGTAAATGAGTGAAGATATTTTTAAAAAAGGTTTTAAATATGTTTCAGTAAACGTTTGAATTAAAATATGTATTTAAATATTATAATGTCAATTGGGAAGGTGTTTGAATTTATTCAGCAGATGTTTTAACAATTTTTATAAATTATGATTTGTTGTTCAGTAAATATTTTGATAATCTTGTAGGAGATATAGCTATATGTTTTATATGTAATTTTTTGTTTCAGTATGGGCTTGATAATTGGTTTTTATATAATCTGATATAATTTATGAAATTGTTTTTAGGTTGTTTGGTAAAATTGATTGAAACTTTACCTGCTAAAGTAAATAGAAATTGAATTTTAAAAAGGTCATTTAAAATTGATAAAGATATAGAAAAAATTTTATCATTTACATGGCTATGTAAAATATGGCCATAAATAAAGTAGTGTGTTTAGAAAGTTTAACTAATTGAACAAAATGTGAAAAGTAGGGATCTTTCGGAGTGTGTTGAAGAGTAAGGCTTTGCTTGAATCCAAAAGGTTAAAGCAAATATTTGTAATTTGTAACAATTAAATTTTCAGTAAAAAGTAAGTAAACAAAACCAAATATTGACGATTAAAATTGCAAGGTTGAGAACCTGGGATACTGAAATAAAACTAGGACAAGCAGTAAAGGGTTGTTAAAACGTCACTTAAGGGAAAAGAGAAATTTTAATTTGAAGATAAGAACAAGAATTTCAGGTAGTAAAGGGTTATATTTTCGACAAGTAAGATTGACCGTTAAGTAGAGCAAAGTTTTACGCTTTGGTATACTCCGATTGAAAGAAAAATAAAATCGTAAATTCTTAATTTAAATTATAATGTCAACTAAAATAAGCAGAGTATGGTTTCTTAACTGTGTAAGAACCAACACAAAGGATATTTTTAAGTCAAATAAATTGCAGACTGTGCATTGTAAAATTAAATTTTAAATTTTTTAAAATTAAAAAATAAATATTTTTTAACTAACTTGCAAACAAACTGAGTATTATTTTAAACAAGTTTCTTACACTCTCCTACAGCTGATATGGTCATTTCGCCGTTTAGATGTCTTTCAAAAGAACCCATCCCCCGGGATGACTTACCCGTTAAGGGTAGAATCCGCAGCAAGTTAGGTTTTTTCTTTTTTAAGTCCAGTGACTTGTTCTCTGGCAGATTTTGGCGAGCATTGCACAGCGTTCGTGGTTTTGGCTGCGAGCGGCTCGTTTCAAAATTCTTGCTCTGCAATGGGCGTTTGGTGGTCGGACTTGCGCGCGCGTGTTGGTCAACGTTAGGGTTGACGGCGCGGCGTAAGCGGTGGTGGCCCGGTCCGTTGCAGTAAGTAAGATGGCGCCCGAACGAGTGGGACCGACGGGTAAAGTTGCGGACTTTCCCGTATAAATATTTCGGTCTCTATTAAAATCATAAAAAGGCATGGCGAAATTCGACCTAGGAAGTGTAAGAAATAAATAATAAAAAGTTAAAGAAAAGAGTTAGATTGCAGTTTTAGGTTGAAACACTGGTAAATTAATTAAAAATAAGATAAGAAGATGAAATTAAGAGTTAAATAGTTTAGTATGAGAAATAGATTTAAAAGAGTTAAGAAAGTAAAGTAGGGGTAAATAGTTGTAAGTAAAAAGAGGCAAACACATAGACGAACGCGCGCATAGGAAACACACGCATGACATCCAGCGACAAAAAACGGAAGAAGAAATATGTAAGGAAACATATTCATAGTCTAAGTAGAAGGAGTAGGATAGGATATATATATATAAAAAAAAAAAAAAAAAAAAAAAAAAGGAAGAAATAGAATAAAACAGAGATTATGGCATCACCAAAGCAGCAGGAGAAGAGTGATATAGAGAAGTTCATGGAGTGGTGGAGAGAAGAGAGAGAGCAAGAGCGAAAGGAGAGAGAAGCAAAGAGGGATAAAGAAAGGGAAGAGAGAGAACAGGAGCGAAAGGAGAGAGAAGAAAAGAGAGAGCAAGAACGAAAGGAGAGAGAGGAAGAACGAAGGGAAAGAGAAGCAGAGTGGGAACAAAAGAAAATGAAATGGCAAAGAGAAAGAACGAAAAGAGAGAGAGCAAGAGCGAAAGGAAAGAGAAGCAAAGAGAGAGAAAGAACGAAAGGAGAGAGAGCAAGAGCGAAAGGAGAAAGAAAGGGAAGAGAGAGAACAGGAGCGAAAGGAGAGAGAAAAAGAGAGAGAGGAAGAACGAAGGGAAAGAGAAGCAGAGTGGGAACAAAAGAAAATGAAATGGCAAAGAGAAAAAGAAGAAAGAGAGCGAGAACGGAGGAAGGAAGAGTTAAAGAAAGAACAAGAGGAAATAAGCAACGTCAGACAACCAGGACCAACCGCCTACTGGGAGAAACCGAGAGTGTGGGCCTACCATCAGATAGTGGGAATCCGAAGGATCGAGTTCTTCGGGAAGGAAAATGAAGATCCAGTTGATTTCATAAAAAAGATGGAAGAGCTTTTCGAAGAAACCGACCCCATGCTCGAGGAGGATACCAAGCTTCAAATGATTGTAAGGAATCTACAAAGAACAGCCAAAGCTTGGTGGCTGGCAGTGCAACGGCCAGAAGACCAGTACGAGGAATTTAAGAGCGTTTCTTAACATGTACTGGGGATTTGCTGCGCAAGAGAAAATAAGGCGGCAGTTAGACACTGGGAAGTATAACGAGATGGGACCATACAAAAGGTCTGACTACTTCGTGGTGATGGTTAACAAGGCCAGGAACCTGGATCCACCAATACCTGAGAGGTACTTGGTGAGCAAAGTAATGGCACATTTCGAAAGGGAAATTAGCAGTGCTTGCATAGGAGTTCATCGGGAGTCCGTGGCCAACGCCATTGAATTTTTGGACAACTTTGAAACCGAGACCCGGAACATAGAAATAAAAAAAAATATTGGTAGTATAAAGAAGAGTAAAAGAATAGTAAAGGAAAAAGAGAGGCAAAAAGGAGTTACATCTGACAGAGAAGCGAGCAAAAACGTGCTGGAAGGAGAAGGCAAAAGGGAACAGAGTGGAAACAGGGCGATGGTAGGGGCAGAGCCCAAGGATGCTGTAGAACAGCTACCCAGTAACAGTAAAGGAGGAAGAAAGGAAGAAATTGAGAGAAGAAGTAGGCAGCAGGAAGCTGCAAAACAAGGAGGCCCAAAGAGTTCCAGTGACCATGCGAAGATCCCGGAAGGAAACGGAAATGCAAGCAATCTCAGAGAAACTCGAAATCAGGAAGCTCAAGTAGGAGAAGTCATAAGACATAAACAAGACCATCCAAACACATCAGTTGCTAACTTGGAAGCTCAAGAAGGAGAAGATGTAAGATCTACACAAGACCATCCAAACACATCAGTTGCTAACTTGGAAGCTCAAGAAGGAGAAGATATAAGATCTAAACAAGACCATCCAGGAGAGCTCCAAGAGATTAGTAGGAGAGCAAAAATCGACAAGGTGGGATGGATTGGTACAAGCGAAGAAGAGGGGCTTGTACTGGCGCCAGCCGAACACCAGGCTGACGTCGTTACCCCTATCGAGAACCCGGAGTGGCCGAGCCTCGGGGGGGGATTGGGACATGGATCCCAATCTGAGGGAAATGTTGGAGCAGACGTGGCTAAAGAGAAACCACATACAGAATTAACACAGAGAGGTAGTGAACAGGAGAAAAAGGGAAAACCAGAAGGCCAGGAGGCAAAAGAAACAGAGCAAAGTGAAAGCAAGAAGGGAGCAGCAACTTTAAGCAAAAGAAGAGGAGCCGATGGCAAGGCAAACGGAAATGTGCCGGAAGGGAGGAGCAAAGAAGGTCATACACGTGGAACTAGGGCGGAAAAAAGGGCAGAGCCCGAGAAAGCCGAAAGTAGGCACAAAAAGCATAAAGGACAAGAGGAAGAAATAGGAGGAAAAGTACACAGAGGACAAGGAGGCCCAGAATGTTCCTACGACCATGCGGAAATCCCGGAAGGAAACAAGGATGCGAGCGAGCCAGAGGACAAGAAGAACAAGCGTAATAGGAAGGAAAAAGGAGGAGAAAAGAAAAGTCAGGACAAGGAAAAAAGAAGTAGACCCAGATACAGGATGAGGAGGAGATTAGGAGTTGTAAATTGGAAGAGTAGAGTAAAGAGAAAGAAACACAAAAAGTATAAAGATGACCAAACACTGAAACCACGTCGAGTATATAATGTAAGAAACCTAAGTACAATACAGCAGCAGGATGAAAATAAATCGATTCTCACGAAGACTCAGGAAGAAAGGCTGAGAAAATTAATAGAGGAATACAAAGAGGTATTCAGCGAGACTCCAGGAAGGTCCAATAAGTATAAACATAAATTGAAAATATATGAGGATAAACCATTCATAAAGAGGAGTTATCCGATCCCTATAAACTATAGGAAACAGGTCCAACAGGAAATCGACGTTATGCTGGCTAACGACATCATCGAGAGGTCAAGAACGCCATACATCAACCCGATGGTAATGGTCCTCAAGCCAGACAAATCCATCAGACTATGCCTTGATGCTAGGAGACTAAATGACATCACTGTACCAGATTACGAAAGCGCACCAGCGATTGACGAGATTCTAAGGAAAGGAAGATGTAAGAGGTATATCTCCAAGATTGATCTCACGTCTAGTTTTTGGCAAATACCTCTTACACATGACTCCAAGAAGTATACGGGGTTCCTCTTCAACAACAAGGTGTACAACTTCAAGGTAGTGCCTTTCGGACTACAGAACTCCTTAGCGGCATTGGTTAGGACGGTGGATTTGACGCTGGGGCAAGAATTAGAGGAAAACATTCTAGCATACGTCGATGACCTGCTATGCTTGTCTGAGACGTTCGAGGAACACCTCACCAAATTCACTTCACCAAATTCAGGGAAGGAAACTTGACAATAAATCCAAGAAAAACATTTTTCTGTCAGGAGGAGGTGAAATTCCTAGGATACATCTTTACTCAGGAAGGGGTACGAACAGACCCAGAGAAGCTACAGGCCATACACGACTTCCCGGTGCCTAAAAATAAAAAGCAATTACAATCGTTTCTAGGATTTGTGAATTACTATGCTCGTTTTACGAGCAAGTATTCACAGGAAACCTCACCTCTTTTAAAGCTCCTGCGCAAGCAACAACCCTGGATTTGGAACTCAGACATGCAGGCGGCTTTTGATCGTGTCAAGGGGTTGTTTCTCGAG
Organism: Prosapia bicincta; assembly: GCA_036971475.1. Taxonomy (NCBI): domain Eukaryota; kingdom Metazoa; phylum Arthropoda; class Insecta; order Hemiptera; family Cercopidae; genus Prosapia; species Prosapia bicincta. The sequence goes on along the minus strand of JBAIZL010000003.1, from coordinate 13,454,374 downwards.
GCAGTAACGATTACACACCCAAGAGCTGGGCAGGATGTCTTCCTACAAACGGATGCCAGCCACATAGCGATAGCAAGTCAACTCTATCAAAAGGACGATAACGGGGATTTGGCGGTTATTGGATTCGCTAGTAGGACCCTCAAGAAAGCAGAATTGTCATACAGCGTGTGCGAGAAAGAACTGCTGGCCATTGTGCACGGCCTCAAGAAATTTAGACCACTTATATTAGGAGCGCCGTTGCACATCATCACTGATAACAAGGCATTGCAATTTTTAAACACCTGCAACTTCACCAACTCTCGCATCACCAGATGGACACTAGCAATCCAAGAGTACCAACCCTCAGTTATTCACTGCCCTGGCAAGGAGAACATACCTTGCGATACGGTCGGCCGCATGTACCAGGCACAAAGCGGGATCGGAAAACTAAAGAACGAGCAGGCAGTTATCAGGCTAAACGAATTGAAAAGCGAGAGACCCTTAAGACAAATAATCCTATCATTGAAAGAAGGACAAAGGGAACAAATAGATTTAAATAATATAAAAGAAAATATACAAAGGTACCCGAGATACGAGGTAATAGAAGGATATTTGTGCTTTAAAGTGAGAGGAAAAAATAAAATAGTGATTCCAGAAGGGAACATTGAGCCACTCATAAACGAAGTACACCAGGTGGGTGTATATTGGGAGAAATAAATTGGCAAAAATGCTAGGTCGGAGCTTCTATATAAAGAATATGTACCAAAGGGTGATGGAAGTGATAAGGAGATGCAAAATATGTCAATACGCCAAACATACTAACAGGTATTCACAAGCATTAACAAGACCAATCCTTACACAACAACCAGGGGAAATGGTTGCCGTAGACTTCTTAGGGCCCCTACCCAGGAGTATAGGAGGGGCGAGACACGTACTAGTGATCCTTGACGTGTTCTCAAGGTTCCTAAAATTATACGCTGTGAAAAGCCCGAACTCCAAAACCTCCATTGATCGCATGACTGAGTATTTTAATACAGTGGGAAAACCGATTAAAATTCTTACCGATTTCGGCGCGGCATTTACCTCCAAACAGTGGAAAGAATGGATCGAGGCAGTAGGAGTGCGACACATTCTTATCCCTGTTCGGCATCCCCAGGTAAATTTAGCCGAGCGTATAAATCGAGATTTGGGAAGAATTTTACGGACATACTGTAGTAATGCACAATCCTCATGGAAAAATACTTCAAATACATAGAAAAAAATCATAACCAAATGCCACACGAGATCACAGGCTACACGCCGGAAATGGTCCACTGGGGAGTGGAAACAAACTATGTATGGGAAGGATATATCCCTGAGGATTGTAGGAATGCGGTAGTGGAGACTAGGAGGGAGATGCTTCAGAAAGTATTTCAGCGAATTAGGACTAAGGGAGACTACAGAGCGGCAAGGACAAATAGAACCTGTAAGGAGACGCACTTCCAAGTCAACGACCTAGTGTTAATCACAAGGCATAACCGCTCCAATGTGCAAAGAAAAGAAACAGAGAAGTTACTATTGATTTACGAAGGCCCTTTTAAAGTAACCAGGAAACTAGGGCGTAAGACCTATGAAGTGGCCAATATTATGACAAATAAAGTAAGGGGTAGGTACGATGTTAAAGATATAAAATTATACGTAGACTAAAAATAAACAAAGAAACCTGATAGCTGGCCTGACTTCAAAACAAAAAATGTGTGTTGCCTTAGTGCAACAAATATCGATCCAAAGTTGTGTATACAGTAGGAGCACTGACCCAGGCAAAAAAGATAAGGAAACAGCTTTAGTACACAAGGTCACAGCTGTGTGGAGTGGCCGACTAATGCGTAGGCAAGTTACGCAAGACGCCAGCTGATAAAAGGGACAGCGCCCGAGAGTGAGAGGGGAATACCCGAACATCGTTCCTCACTTAAGATAAGGAGCGTAAGTAAATAACTGCAGGTATAGATTGTAAGAACTTGGTTAGATATTTTGAATTGTAGTTATGGGAAATGTAAAATGTTTATATGTGTGTGTAAAGAAAAAATAAAATAAAGCCACTAACAAGGGAATAAATGTAGGGCGATGTAAGAAATGGAAAATTTAAGATAAAAAATTTTAAATTGTTAAACTTTCAAAATAATGAAGCAAAGAGAAAACAAAATCAGATATATTGTGTAAAGCCTGAGAGTGAAAAGTGAGAGTTGTGAGATTTATAAAAATGCATAAACTTATGGTTGTACTTATTAATATTGTATAAGTGTTTATAAGTGTTTCAGTGAGAAGAGATAGAAGAGGACCAAGGACAAGTAGATAGATAAGTAATATAGTTAGGAGTTAGCTAGCACCCACAAATAAATTAAGAAGACTAATAAATCTCGAAAAATGAATTTTTTTTTTAGTATAAGTAAATTTTTTTTTTGGGAGATACTTTCAAAAAAATTTTTTTGTCTCAATTTTAAAGGGGGATCTTGCGGCGGGTAGTATTCTCTTGGAATACAGACCGCAAAGAGATAAAATTTAAAACATAAAGAGTTTAAATTTCTTTTAAGTAAAACAAACCGAGCCACCGTAAGAAGGGTTAGAAACTTAAATTTAAGGCCGTTTGCAAGGGGAAGATGGTCAAAATTGACCTAGTGTTACCATCGACATTTCCAGAGATAAAGCAAGACGAGAAAAATCAATAATAAAGAATAATAAAATTTCATCAGAAGCACCCTTAAAGAGTTATACGGCTTGATTGAAAAAGTGGATAGAATCGATCTGAATATAGATTCTGCGAGCCGTTAAGAAATAGTATAAAGGAAGATGCGCGCGCCGGTCAGGCGACATCGATAAAGATCCTTATTGGTTGTCAACTCGTGGGAACGGACTGCAAGGTGGGAGAATTTCCCTGTGTGAACAGAAGCCAAGCGTCTTTACGCCCCAGCGAAACCAGGACTTTTGAAGGGTAAGGACGTTGTCGGGCGTAGCTCCGGTAAAACAATGAATAGTAGTTTTGTTACCGTTAATAGTTCAAAAACTATGAGTGGCTAGGGAAAGTTTGTTTCGTTGAGATGTCGTGACGCTGTGTTCCGAAAATGGGGCCCTTTCGCATATCAAGATCGCGGCGAAAGAGGTTTCCACATAAATTTCCATCAATAATGTGCGAGCGTCTTAAAATGTGTGTGTTGCAGCCTTACTAGAAAGACAAGGCGATGTGAACAGTGTAACCTAGCAAACAGTTTTAAAAAAGTGATTCTACATTTCTAACAAATTTAAACATAATTTAACTAACTTGATAAACGTTTAAAAAAAATTTTCTATTTCTTTTCTGTGTTATAAAATGCCCAAGAACTGTGTTAAAAGAAGGGCTTAAAGCTAAAATTTTATTAGTAACTGTTAAAATTTAAAAGAGGTGCGAAAGTCATCGAAGAAAGAAGATGGGAGAGTTTCAAACAAAGGGTGACGCAAGCTGATCTACCTGAGGCGTACCAGACACACAAGGGGATGGAGGATTTCAAAGATGGAGGCAACGCGTGGGAAGTCATCCAAGTATACCTGCGTGGGAAAGATGCAACATCCAAGCCGGACCTCCCCACCCCGCTGGAGAACAAAGGGAGAGACGGAGAAGAGAGGGAGAAATAGGCAAACCGTGCTTTGTGGTGGATTTCAGGTCAGATCTATTTTTGTCTTCCCTTTGCAAATTAGAAATTTTTAATTTGAAGAATTTTTTCTTAATGGGAAAATGTTATAAAATTTAAATAAATTTTCAAACCATTAACAGTAAACTTTGAATTTTATAAGTAAATGCTGGTGGCTTTGTTTTAAAGAGTGGGGGATTTCAAGATGGCGATGCCATAAAAGCAGAAATTATGTAGTACTTCATGAATGTAAGGGAAATAGAAATTTTAGGTTAGAACTTATGTAAAGGGAAAGGGTTTTAAATAAACAAATCAAATAAAGGGATTTAAATTATTTAAAGAGTTAAAATCTTATGAAGGTGTAAAGAATTTAAATAAGAGATGTGTTGAAATAAAGTTAAATATAATTTGCTAAAAGTAAATATCCAAGATGGCGGACAAAAGGCCATTGTTTACAACAGCTGATTGGAAGGCTATGCTTTAGTTTCATGTACTCCTATAAACAGGAGTGTTATTTCATATAATTAAATTAAACTAAATTGTTATTTTATTTAGAAGGAGTCATTACGACATTTTTCCATATGAAGCAAATTGACATAAATTGTTCTCATTTAAAATAAACAAGGGTTATATCAAATTGAAGCTTTTTAATTTAAACTTTTGATTTTATTTAGAAAAGGGTGAAATTATATATGTGTATTAAATAAATTGAATCAAACCAAGGTTTGAGTAAAAATAAAGGGTTATGATTTTGATATGTGTAGATTTTAAATATTTTAAAAAGTGCAACAAAAGGGTTAAGTTAAACAAGAGATTTTAAATTTGTGAGTGGGGCTAGCTGATAAAAATATGTTAATATAAGTTTTCTTTTTTGAATTATAAGTATATATATTGTTTATTTCATGATTTATATGTATGTAAAATAATATGTTGGTGATTGGGAAACTTAGAAAGAAAAATGAAATTTTTGCAAATTGGTTTAAATATAAAATATATAATAAAGGCAAATGGGTTAGTAGCCATTTAGTAAAGGTTACTCAAGATTTATTAAATATCAATTTCCTTCCGAAATTGCATTGATAAATTTTAAATAAAATTTAATTAAATTTCAGTATATATAATTTAAATGAAGAAAGGGTTAACCAAATGATAACCAAAGGGTTACATATTTTATATTAAAAGGGTTTAACTATGATTAAATAAGTTGTAAACAAACCTCAGTATTTATAATTTTCATGAAGAAAGGGTTAATTCAAATGAGAACCAAAGGGTTTTTTTATTTTATATAAAAAGGGTTAAATAAATTTTAAAATTTGTAAATTTCTTTGTAAATGATCAAGGATAAGTTTAAAAGGGTTTAACTATGTTTCAACAAATATTAATAAATTTCATTATGTGGATTTTCATGCCGAAAGGGTTAATCAAAGAGAAACCAAAGGGTTAAATATTTTCTAGTAAAAGGGTTAAGTGAATTTAAATAAATTTGTAGATTTTGTAAATGAGTGAAGATATTTTTAAAAAAGGTTTTAAATATGTTTCAGTAAACGTTTGAATTAAAATATGTATTTAAATATTATAATGTCAATTGGGAAGGTGTTTGAATTTATTCAGCAGATGTTTTAACAATTTTTATAAATTATGATTTGTTGTTCAGTAAATATTTTGATAATCTTGTAGGAGATATAGCTATATGTTTTATATGTAATTTTTTGTTTCAGTATGGGCTTGATAATTGGTTTTTATATAATCTGATATAATTTATGAAATTGTTTTTAGGTTGTTTGGTAAAATTGATTGAAACTTTACCTGCTAAAGTAAATAGAAATTGAATTTTAAAAAGGTCATTTAAAATTGATAAAGATATAGAAAAAATTTTATCATTTACATGGCTATGTAAAATATGGCCATAAATAAAGTAGTGTGTTTAGAAAGTTTAACTAATTGAACAAAATGTGAAAAGTAGGGATCTTTCGGAGTGTGTTGAAGAGTAAGGCTTTGCTTGAATCCAAAAGGTTAAAGCGAATATTTGTAATTTGTAACAATTAAATTTTCAGTAAAAAGTTAAGTAAACAAAACCAAATATTGACGATTAAAATTGCAAGGTTGAGAACCTGGGATACTGAAATAAAACTAGGACAAGCAGTAAAGGGTTGTTAAAACGTCACTTAAGGGAAAAGAGAAATTTTAATTTGAAGATAAGAACAAGAATTTCAGGTAGTAAAGGGTTATATTTTCGACAAGTAAGATTGACCGTTAAGTAGAGCAAAGTTTTACGCTTTGGTATACTCCGATTGAAAGAAAAATAAAATCGTAAATTCTTAATTTAAATTTTAATGTCAACTAAAATAAGCAGAGTATGGTTTCTTAACTGTGTAAGAACCAACACAAAGGATATTTTTAAGTCAAATAAATTGCAGACTGTGCATTGTAAAATTAAATTTTAAATTTTTTAAAATTAAAAAATAAATATTTTTTAACTAACTTGCAAACAAACTGAGTATTATTTTAAACAAGTTTCTTACACTCTCCTACAGCTGATATGGTCATTTCGCCGTTTAGATGTCTTTCAAAAGAACCCATCCCCCGGGATGACTTACCCGTTAAGGGTAGAATCCGCAGCAAGTTAGGTTTTTTCTTTTTTAAGTCCAGTGACTTGTTCTCTGGCAGATTTTGGCGAGCATTGCACAGCGTTCGTGGTTTTGGCTGCGAGCGGCTCGTTTCAAAATTCTTGCTCTGCAATGGGCGTTTGGTGGTCGGACTTGCGCGCGCGTGTTGGTCAACGTTAGGGTTGACGGCGCGGCGTAAGCGGTGGTGGCCCGGTCCGTTGCAGTGTGTGTGGGTGGATGTGTATATTCTTATATACAGACAGTATATATATATATATATATATATATATATATATTATATATATATATATATACATAATAATATAACATAATAAAAATATAATAATATATATAGATATATATATTATATAGAGCATATATTATATATAATATATATATAGAGAGCAATACATAATCTAGTAAGCATTATATAGGAAGCAAAATAAAACTAAATGATAAAGGTCTGTTCATATCAATTTCACAAAGACGATAATACAAGATCAAACGCTACTTCATATTATTGGAAACCTCAAACACTATAATAATAATGCAAAGTATTTATGTACGAAACTAAATACTAAGCTAACAGCGGACCACCACATTAAAGGAAAGGTTGAATTAGATTTAAAAAATCGAAGCATTTGTGTATCCTGGGCTAAAACTCAAAGTTATCAATAAATAATAAATCAATCAATATCTATAAGAATATTCTAAAACCCGCCTGGGTATTTGGCAGCCAAGTACGGAAATATCCAAAATTATCAAATTTAGGGTTTCCAAAACAAGGTACTAAGGAATATGGATAATGACAGTTAGTATATATAAAATTATATAAACTCAAGAAGATCTGAATATTTTAAATATCAGAGAAAATGAAGATGACCAAAACGAAGAGAGACTTGAACACCATTTAAACGCAGAGATTCCCCAACTGGTCGATAATCCACCAGCCGTTGGGAGATGGAAGAATTGTAAACCCTTCAAGCTAGGGTAGTGTGGTGTTATAGTAGGCAAAAACAACAACTAAAGTGCCAATCTAAAACTATTAATTACATGTGCGTGTAGGAATTGCGTAAGGAAAGTTTTTATTAGTGCGATAAGTTATGTTAATAAAGATATAAAATAAAAATGGTATACAAGTAGAAAGTTACGAGAATATCTACAGGGTTTGTAGAATAAAATATATCACCCCTTTGGTAAAAGGTTTTTATGTTTTGTATTGAATTATAATGTTTTGAGAACCAATTATTTTCCTTTTAAATTTTTGATAATATAAAGTTTTTTTTAAATATGTTATTATTAATTTCCTCTGGATATATACAACATATTTGTTTATTTAAAGTAATATAAAATGACCGACACATATTTACAATCATGATTTTATATCTTTCCAATCATCTACACATCTTCGCATACAGTATTACAAGATACAATCACGTATATGATACTTTGGCTAACTTTAGGAATCGGCAATTTCCGAAACAAGTGATTTACACGGTTTTCTTTTCGTATAAAAGTAGAGCCAATTTTTCAAATTTTTCATATCGTACAGTAATTATAAAAATAATGCTTCAAAATACTACCACTTCGTTGGACATATTGGTTCGTTCAGAATGGACATCAAAGTGCATGTCTAACCGACGTTTAGAGGCGGACTGCAAAGACTGTATTGCTTCAAAATGTCGTTTATGTGTTACTTACCATGGGTAGTAGGTAACCCACATTGACCGCAACCGACTACCTTTTGCCTGTCATTGGTAATGAGCAGTCCAATAAAGCTTATCAAGTAACTTAACCTATCTTGAGCCACTGAAGCTAACTTGTAAAACATCGAGTTTACTTCTTAAAATCAGGAAAACCAAACAGAAATTTATGTTTTAATCGGTTGCGAATATCTGTGTCCACTGAATAATATTAAAATTAATTATGTATGCATAAAGATTAAATTGACCATCAATGTTTTTTCACTCGCTGGTGTGCGTACTTTGCTTATGTGTTTCATTAACAATATTATCTGTATAACATCTCAATATGCGCGAGACAATCCAGACAATGTACATACGTCAGCGACAGCAAATATTGCCTTATAAAATAACAGATTTTGCTGTCCATGACATTCAGGGAATATTTTAAATTTGCTGTAAACGATTTGCGTCAAGGTAAAATTGAACTAATTTTTCAATTTCTTCTTATCTCATAATATCCCTATATACAGGTTGTTTCAGGAGTAATCTGACATACTGCAATAACTTATTCCTTAGGAATAAGTTATTCTTATTCAATAACTTACAATAACTTATTCCTTGAAAAACGTTCATATAAACATTGATCTGGAAATGCTTCGCTGGCGAATTACACATGGTCAATGTTTTATCCTGAAATTCAGCACCCTCGGTAAAATTAACATACACTGAAATATTTAGGACGTTAACTGAGTTTGTTAATTAGATACGTTTTATGTAAATTCAGCTGGTAAATCGTATAAAACCTATCGCAGAACACTATCATTATTAGTTTAAGAGAAAACTGTGGTAAAGCAGAACAGGATAGGGCCGAACACACACTTTTTTTACGTTTGGACTACAATAACTCCGATAATTGAATATAAATAAGAAAAACTATAAATAAAAACTGCGGAGAATTTTATTCACAAAAAAATTATGTAACTAAAGTTAATAAAAACGGAATAGTTTTTTTTTAAGAGATCCCCCTATTTGAACCCCTAAGATTTCTTCGTATGGAGACATAAGTAGAAATTAGCGTATGCTCGAAAATCAGCTAACGCACATAGACCTTTACACAGAATCCTGATTGCTGAACGAGAAATAAAAAACAGTCCGATAATTTTATAGAATACAATGGGCTCTTTAAATCGTCAGGGTGAAATAGGTATTAACAATGAAGGTGAGCATTTATAGCAGGTCTTTTAATACAGTTGTTAAAGTAAGTTTATTAACTAATTTTGTCATTATTACTGTAGAATATTTAGATAAATGTTCGATTTGTAAGAAAATTATTTTGAGAGACATTGACATACATTTTAACGTCAGGCTACTTCGTTAGTAATGGTTGTTTTTCATATATTGTTTTACTGTTGTATATTCCTTATTAAAATTAAATTTAAGATATAACTATTCAGTTTTTATTGACTTTATTTACAAACTTTGGTTGAGAATAAAATTCTCTACTAACTTTAGTCAATACTTTTCTTTGTTTATGCGTAATTAATGGAGTTATTGTAGTTCAAACGCAAAAAAGTGTGTTTTTGACCCAAACCTTTTTTACTTTACCCCAATTATCTCTTTAGCTGCAGGAGAGAGTTAATGGACGGGTTTTATACATTTGGTCAGTTTTATACATTTTACATAAATCCTATATAACTAACAAACTCAATTTAAGACCTACAAATTGCAGAGTGAGTTAATTCCACGGAGAGAGTTATATTTCACGTTAAATCTTTGACCCTGTATAACTTGCTAATGAGGCATTTCCAGACCCATGTTTAAATAATAGTTTTTTCCATTATTTTGTTAAGCAGAATATGCTTGTGTAGTATGGCAGATTGCTCCTGAAAAAATCCTGTATATATATATATATATATATATATATATATATATATTCAAATGCATAATAAATACAATTTCAAATATATTTTTAAAAACCTGTAGTGGGTGACTATTGCTAATATCTCAGTTTTTTTTCAATTATTTATTCAAATTAAATTTAATAAAACAAATTACTCCAGCACAATAATTACATGTTGGAAATCCAGGACTTTAGCAACCAGCAAACTTTCCCATTGATAGATATCTATTACTTAAAGATGTACATGGAATTAAAAGAAAAAAGTTCCTTACAATAATGAAGCAATGCAAGAGAGGGATAGAATAAGAAATTATAGACCACCATCATCTTCATAAATTAGGAACGAAAAGAATTCAAATAAATATCAACAAACAAAAATATTAGTGTAAGGCCATGTAGACTACTGTATAGAGAGGAAAATGGAAAGAAGCGAAGAAATTCTCTTTCTATTTATCCACTTATTATTGCAATTCTGTCATACCTGTATATATATATATATATATATATATATATATATATATATGTATATATGTGTGTGTGTGTGTGTGTGTGTGTGTTTATATATTTATATATATATATATATATATATATATATATATATATATAAGTATTTCAATAACAACAATGCTTGAATACTAAGGAAGATTATTTTCCTGAAGATGCTGTTACTGTTTTATCGGCGAAAAGCTTTAAATAATATATCTATTAAAAGTATTCTTGTTTTTGAAATATGTTTAATTTATTAACTATATTACAAGAAAACATAACCATATTCAATATAATATATATATATATATATATATATATATATATATATATATATATATATATATATATATATATATATATATATATATATATATATATATATATATATATATATTAAAAGTATTCTTGTTTTTGAAATATTTTTAATTTATTAACTATATTACAAGAAAACATATAACCATATTCAATATATATATATATATATATATATATATATATATATATATTTCAATAACAACAATGCTTGAATACTAAGGAAGATTATTTTCCTGAAGATGCTGGTACTGTTTTATCGGCGAAAAGCTTTAAATAATATATGTATTAAAAGTATTCTTGTTTTTGAAATATTTTAAACTTATTAACTATATTACAAGAAAACATATAACCATATTCAATATAAAATATATATATATATATATATATATATATATATATATATATATATATATTATTTGTAAATATAAAGTTAAAAGTAACAAAGTACACATTTTCTCGGTTGATCTCAGCAGGAGTTGAATTTAATTTTTTTTAATAACTGCTTATAATATACTGTCAATAACGTGTCTATCTACCATGCCAGTAACTTTTGAATAAATCTAAAATAATAGGAGATGTTTTTTTCAAGATATAGATTTTAAAACCTTGCGTTTCATGTTCCTGCATATCGTATATATTGTACAATTTCATTTTGAAAGATTCACCGAAACGCCATTTAAGTCAAAAAAAAGGAGTATAAAGTTAAAATTATAAACCTTTCATGACTTGTATTTAAAGTTGTATTTACTATAACAAATAAAATTTACACATGTTACACCCACATTAGTCTTACGTTAAATACTCGAATACGATATAGAATTATCAGCTACGCTTTAATGTACTCTACGAGAATCTTACATGGTATTTTTACTCGTCGACTTTCTAGAGATATACAGTGCTCTTATTTCCGATCTTCAAAACACTCGAAGTGCTCTAATTACGAAGACACGAGAATATATATATAATTATGATCTACTATTAGTATATCTCTAAAATAGTTTTGCTAAGTTAATATTATACACACACACACACACACACACACACACACACACACACACACACACACACACACACACACACACACACACACACACACACACACACACACACACACACACACATACACACACTCACACACACTATCTCTCTCTCTCTCTCTCTCTCTCTCTCTCTCTCTCTCTCTCTCTCTCTCTCTCTCTCTCTATCTATCTATCTATCTATCTATCTATCTCTCTATCTGTCTAACGGCCTTAAATTAAAAATTTAAGAGTTACAATGGAAAATTTTAATTTAAAAATATAAAATTTTAATCTTTGATAAGAAGTAATAGAGTCAAATATATAGAGTGCCATAAGCAGCTGTTTCAAAGAATTTTATAATGTAAAAACCTATTTTTAAAAGGGCTAGATTTTTCATGGATTTGAAGGAGATAGAAACCAACCAAGGAAAATAGAAGAAAGGTCAAAATACACGTAGAAAGTTCACCGAAATTAGAAAAGGTGCAGAACGAAAAATTATGAAGAATATAAAAAATACAGAAATCACCAAAATTCAAAATTAAAAAGTTATAACCAAATATAAATTTTGTACTAAAGTTATACATTAATAAAAAACCGGAACCTTTGACATCAAGGATCTCGCGATTCTAAGGGGGATACTCTTATTACGAACCATATTACGTCACTCTTAACAAGTATGTTGATTTGGACAGAGACAACAGGTGAGGAAAAGGGAGTGTGTGGAGGGTGAAGACGAAGCTTTGGGAAAGTTTTCAGGGGGTCGCATACTGCCGTAAAGACGGGTTCCACGTGACAAACCGCTCTGCTTTTGATGTTTTAAAAATATAAAATTCCAACATTATTTGCTAAGTGCGCGGAGAGGTGGCTGCAAAAATGTAACTGTGTGATTCCCAAGCCTTTCTTAAGGATTTTGGTCTCTAAAAGTGGCTAAATTCAAACAAAGTGCATTTCAATAGTTTAAGAACAAAAGGTTTCCAAGTTTATAAATCGTAAATTGTTTTTAGAAAAAATATTAACATTAAACTTAGCCCAAAATAAATTTTATAACTTTTAAAATTGAAAACCATAAACAATTAAACATCAAGTTACTAAGAAACTGTTTTAAATTCGAAAATAGAGTCAGTGAAACTCATTCACAAAAACAGAAATAAGAACTGTGAAATTTTAAAATTTAAATTCGTGGTGACGAGGGAAAACAAGAGAAATGGAGAAAGAAGAACCGGTAGGGACGTTTTACGTACATATGTATATTTCTTCTTCCCTATCCTAGGTGAAGCTTTTAACCAATTTTGCTGACCCTGACAGTGACTTCGGAGTAGTGCTCTGGAGCCAATAAGCCCTTTAGAATTCCTTAGACCATTTTTTATTCCAAAAGCTACCAAATTTCATTGGAAAAGTGTGAATTAGGTAGGCTAATAAGAATGACATGATTCTGTACTTCTATATTACCCCAACACTAGGCCTACTTCAGATACAGAAGCCTTCATGTGGGATGATGCTGTTATGTCTCTACCTTAATTCAATATTTAAGATATATCCTAGACCCTTCCAAGCCTTCATGTGGGATGATGTTGTTATGTCTCTACCTTAACTCAATATTTAAGATATATCCTAGACCCTTTTATAAGCATACAGTGAAACATTCTTCCTATAAAAGCTTTATATTGACCTTGTCAAAGTCCTCTTAAATTGTTTGTGATGCTCCGTAGACTTCGCAGGCCCTCTGAATCTACCAGAGCTCCTCCCCTAAGATCTAAGTTTATGTGACGAGGGTTACCCATAAACCAGTCCCAAACAAAAAAAAATTAATATTACTGACAATTACCCAAAATACTAACCCCAAGACAATCAGTTATTGAATAATGCAAGGCTTATAACCTTATGTTAGCCTTGACCTAGTTCCTTGACCTGCGATCTAGTTCCTTCAAATATCTAATCCAATCAAAGGCCAATCGAAATGTTTCTCCGATCCACCCTATCAAGATTTCCTAGTTGATTTTTATGTTATAATCAGCTTTTCATACACTTGGCCTCGTCTCTTGCAGCCCCTGTTTCATTTCTCCAAAAGTTGTTACGTTAAAATTCGTAAGCCTAGATGTTAATTATTGGTGTTCTTACAAATCTAAGAACAATCATTTACCTATAAACATCTGATTACACTCATTAAAAAATATAATATTCAATATTATTGCATGGAATGTAACACATTTTTAATCATTTTAGAATACTCTAATGAAATATTTCTTTTTCCAGCAAACAGGGTCTGAAGTTTGTCCTCGGCGTTCCTGTTGCTAATTAATGGGCTCCATTTACCACCCCAACTTGATCTATCGTTAGCCGACTTACTCCTTTAGCCGAATAATTTTGTCTTCAAGTCACTTTACAATCGGGTTATATCAAAACTGAGGCAGAAAAGCCCTGTGTGAAAGCTCTGATATTTTTCCAAAACCGCGATTCAGTATCTTAGTACCAGGGAATGATACTGATGTAATCAATAAAAGTAATTTTATTTTATATTTCATAAGTAAAAATTTGTAAATTCCGATTAAACGGTTGAACATATTTTCTAATATAAAAGTTATAATTCATGTAGTAGAAAACACTGTAATACACCGGTAGAGAGTAGGTCTATTTCCGAACTTAGACTCGAGCCATGCTTTTGTGTTTATCTCATAATGCATATGTAATTCCACTTTCCTATCCCAACACCGAGGTGAAGCTTTTAACCACTCTTGCTGATCCGAAGGTGAGTTCGGAGTAGTGTTCAGTAACCATTGAGCTGTTTTGAATTCCTTAGACAAATTTTAACCCAAAATCTATACAATTTCATTGGAAAAGTTACAAACAGATAGGTTATAAGAATGCTATGAAATATGTACTACTTACTAAGCTTAAGACAGTCAATTATTGAATCATGCAAGGGTTATAATTTTCTCTTGACCAACCTGCGATATAGTGCCTCCAAATATCTAATCCATCAAAAGTCAATCGACACATTTCTCCTGTTCGCCCTATCAAGATTTCTCACTTAACAGTAAAATCACTACCTTTAGACTTTGCCAAAAAATCGGATGTTTTTCGGTTTTTGAGACTGAACTCTCAGAAATTTCCCCTCAGACAGTTTTGTTGGAATGCATCAATCTGCTTTTCATACACTTGGTCTCGTGTCTTGCTGCCCCGTTTTCTTTCTCCAAAAGGAGTTACGTTAAAATTTCTAAGGCTACATGTTAATTATTGGTGTATTTACCTTACAAAATAGAAGAATAATCATTCGCCTATATATATTGACAACCAATTTGATAGAATAACCTTTATTTAACGCTTAAACCTATCTTAATTCTGTGTGCAACAGGTTTCTCACTTCACACACACAAACACACACACACACAAACACACACAAACAAACACACACACACACACACACACAAACACACACACACACACAAACACACACACATACATACACACACAGGTCTGTATGAGGACCTCGGTGTGCCGGAGTTAATGACTATCCGGCTAACCGAGGACTCCATAATTTTCCGAAACCGACTAATGAGGTCTCGCCTAATTATACCTAAAAAAATTAAATAGTTCGACAATAAATTATGGTGATGTGTTATGTTTTAAATTCTGAATCAAATGGTATGAGTTTTTTATTTTGGAAATGAATTTTAAAAATTTGATTTTTTTGCACGCTAGCGAGGTCTTGCTGTTTTAGAACCTACTACTGGGGTCTCAGCTCCACTATATACTGTGGAATGTGTTATTTAAATACAATGGAAAATTTTAAAAATAATAGATATTGTAATTATATTAGCCTATAAGTCGGGTTTCAATAAATTATGAATCTTTGCTAAAGTTTTTTCACTTTTAAAATTCGTAATTATTATTGGAATATAAATTCAAGTATTCTATTTGTTTTTACTGATAATTTAAATCTCTAGTATTTTGAAATTGTAAAATAGTAGGTCTATACATTAAATTTTACAACTAGATGTATGATTTTGCTCTAGATGTAAAATTTCAGAATGATCAAAGCACTATTTTTAATCCAGTAAAAAATGTTTGAAATATTTTACAGTTTTTTATGGTATATAACAGATTTAATAAAAAAATCTATAAATTCTAATGTTTATACAATTTAAATAAAACCTCTGTTGACCGGATAATGAACCGCCTAAGACCTCGGTTGTATGTTAAGAAAATGTCGATTCCTCGCTAGGCCGTTACTGTACCGCACCAATTTCAGGTATATGAAACACATTTAAAAAATTTAAGACGTTACAACTAATAATAAAATAATGTCTCACAGCATCATTTTCAGAGCTATGTTATATACTCCATTAGGTCTAGTATGTATTATGTTCTGGTAATATAATTGTAATGGCATTTATTTAAAACATATAAACAAGCAAAATTTGTTTTATATTTGTTTAATATAAATTACAATATTTTGTCGATTGTTTTTAATTAAAAAATTAGACCACGGTTAGTTTGTTCAGTTAATCTAGGAATTAAGAGTTAATGTTGAAAACACGATTCCTAAATGCTCGCCATATCTTGTACTTTTAATGCCGAATATGGTGGTTTATACATGTATACCAATGGGTCCTGACGAAATGACAATAACCGGTTACAGTTACAGATGACTTTTTTTTCAAAATAACAATCCGTTCTAGGTTTCTAAACAATTTCCTGGGATATATCCGCATATTACAAGATCATTTTTCTTATAAACATAGGCTACTGTTACCTATTTTCTTTTGATTTCATACAAGTCGTCCTAGTATTATTCATTACAACCCTATAATATTATAGCACTTTATGAACAAGGTGGTTATTTAATCAAGGTGGTTTTGGAAACTCACTGTTCACTAAAAAATTTACTTTATATTCAAACGAATTGATAGTACACTTGTTAGACGGCACAGGACGGCACATTTTCACAATTAACTCTTTCCAACTAACCTGTTCTTGTTAACATTCTCAACCCCTACTAAAGATATTTTTGGCTAACGGAGAGACAGATGTTCAACCCTACCATAATCTTTACCTGGATTCTCTCTCTCTTGTCAAGTACAAGAAACCACCCTGTCTTATACATCAAAAATTAGTTAAACAAATATATTCAAGATCTTATTTCTCTTTAAAACTTAAACCTATTATTCTAAATTCCAATTATGTAATTTTAACGTCTATCACTATACGGATGTTTTTTTTTAATGGCTATGGTCGACACTTCACTAGATTACAAAATAAATATTTCATTTAGAGCTCCAAATTTTAAACTTGTATTTTAGTATTTCTTTAATTTCATATAGTCTTAGATAAATTATATAGACTACTTGTAAACTTTGCTAGTACAAGTTTTATAACGATTGAATCCTGAATACTCAATATTTTAATGCTGGAATATTAAGCTCTTATTTCAGAGTTTATAAGGTCAACAAAATTAAGTTTTATTGTTGAAAGTCATGACTTATTGCAGTATTTAGTTTGATTAATACATGTATTGCATATTCTTTACAATAAAAACAATATTTCTCCCGCATAGCTTAAAGTTTAACTACCAGTTCTCATTATGCATCTAAAGTTCAAATTTCATTAGAAATTTGGTGAAGAGTTGAAGCAAATACCGCTTAATCGATTATATAAAATTATTTTTATTTTGTACAGAATAAATTTCTTTTATTTTATAAAAAAGGAAGAAAATTTATTTGGTGCTACTAATTAGATGAATTAGAAAATACTGTAAAAACCTATTAAAAATGCTATATGAATTATTTTAGGCTGTTAAAATTAATGATCAAAAATATTTATCCGCTTGATTATAAGAAACCTATAATCAATAACCGTGTTAAACATATTAATACAATACTAAAATACATGATTACCACTGTAAATGTAATTTTATGTCAAATGCGAGTTTTATTATTTTTTTAAATATTCAGTCTGTTAAATTTAGATATATGTTACTTATAAGTTACTGTGGATTATTATAATAAATAACCTGCCCCCCCTTTGCGTATTCAAAGCCTCCTAACAGATTAGTGATACCTTCTATATTCAAAACCTACTAATAACGGCCACCTCCCTTGTATATTCAAAAGTTACTAATAGATTAGCTGCCCCCTTTGAGTATTCAAAGCCTCCTAACAGATTAGGTGATACCTTCTATATTCAAAGCCTACTAATAATGGCCACCTTTCTTGTATATTCAAAAGTTACTAATAGATTCAAATCCTTTGCGTATTCAAAGCCTACTAACAGGTTACGTGATACCTTCTATATTCAAAGCCTACTAATAATGGCTACCTCCCTTGTATATTCAGAAGTTACTAATAGATTAGGTGTCCCCTTGTATATTCAAAGCCTACTAAAATTGTCTGCCTCCCTTGTATATTCAAAAGTTACTAATAGATTAGCTGCCCCCTTTGCGTATTCAAAGCCTACTAACAGGTTACGTGATCCCTTCTATATTTAAAGCCTACTAATAATGGGTACCTCCCTTGTATATACAAAAGTTACTAATAGATTAGCTACCCCCTTTGCATATTCAAACCCTATTTACATATTGGCTGCCTCCTTTGTACATTCAAAAGTTACTAATAGATTAGCTGTTCCCCTGTATATTCAAAGCTTACTAATGGACTATGTGTATCCTTGTATATATAAAGCTTACTAATATATTAGCTGGGACAAGGATTGCAATATAAGACTTGAAATAACTGATATGATATGATATAAAAAAAACAGCTGATTTTATGTTATAGGTTATGTGGTAGAACAGCTGTTTTAACGCAAAGTTTATGATACTTTATTTGATAATTTATGGTATTTTTTTTGAAAAATTAATCCATTAAAAATATTTAATAATAAATTAATTTTAGTTTTACATGGGATAAAATCGTTTCATAAAAGGGGTAAGGTTGATGATATAGGTAATCCATTCTATTTGGCGTAATATAAGTGATAACATGATTAGAAAAGAAAGCTGATTTTATGTTATAGGTTATGTGGTAGAAAAAAAATAAAACAATCTGATATATAGGTTTATTTATTTTCAAATGAACACATAGGTTATTCTAATGTACGAAAACGTTGGTTATTCTAACGAAGATTAAAGCAGCTGTTTTAACTTATAGGTTGTTACTTTATTTATAAAAAGATAAATAAAGTAACATTTTTCGCTGGTTATCTAAGTAGGAATTGACCTTATCAAATAGGAGTTTTTGTTTATATTACTTGTATTACAGAAAAAATCTAACTAATATAATAATGGCAAAAACGATTGAATGATACAAAGAAATTAAAATGTTCGAATAAATAATAAAAATAATAATATTTGAAACAAAGTAGCGAGATAATATCTCTGGCTCTCTATGTATGTGGATTGACCCATACATAAATAATTAGAGCTACTGAGAACTTTGGGGCAAGCTATTTCAGAACTAGCCAGTGCTTGTAGTACGAAGATATTCCGGTAGATCAGTACTTGTAAAATACCGCAAAGTATTGTTAAATATACCGTAATAAGAAAGTGGTATCTTGGAAACAAACCTTCCCGAAAAAGTCGTAACGAACTTATTCTGAGAACTTATTCCGGATAAATCTGAGAAATGATGCGTACAAATTGGATGCAAGAAAGATACATTCAAAATAATTCAATAAACGGTGATAATACAAGAAATAAAAACTACCAAACAGTTCAAATAACGTGGATTAGCTGTCTATTCACATTCAAAATATATGTCTACATAAACTAGTGGTCAAGAACACATTTAGCCATGGCTTAGTATAGCCGTAGTGAAGCATGACTGTATACATACAGTGCTTGTTTTAATTGCAAGTGTAGTTTATTTCAGCTGGAATAATGCCAAGACTACGGCAAGCATTAGTTTTCTGCTCTTATTGTGCCGGCATATAACATACTTGGCCCGGTCATTAGAACAGTCGTGGTTTCATCTAAAGAGGGCATGGATGCTCTGAGTGGCTTAATCAAAGGAAAAAGTGTTAATAGAACATTTGTGTATTACTTACAATTTGATGGAAAATTCCATTTACATATAATATTTTAAATAACCATATGAAACACGATATTAGTCATATGATAAGAAAACTACCGGAGGAATATGAGGCAGCAGGCTCAACAACGAACATTCTAAAATTTGATTATCTAATAGTAGGCAAAGACGAGATTTGGGACTGTAGCTTAGAAAACACTGTAATCAAGAGGGTACCAACCTCCAAATATCTAAGGGCGATTTTTAATAAGAATTGCGATAATGAGGATGAAATCAGGGGACGACTAAACAAAGGCAGATCAGTGAAACTAACTTTAAACACTACAGTTCAGAGGTATGGGATGTTACGAATGCTAACAATTACAAACTAATGACGATGGAAATGGACTACTTAAGACGACGCTACGTGAATCGAGACTTGAAAGGGTCAGAAATAGGCAAATACGTAACGAAATGAAAATGGATAAAAGTATAAGGGAGGAGATAGAAAGAAGACAACTAAAATGGTTTGGACACGTAAAGACGACGGCAGAAGGTGGCCTCCAAAGGTAGATTCAACCTGAGAAAAGAAAGAGACGACGGCCACGAAGAAGTTGGCGTAATGGCATCGACGAAGCAATGACCGGAAGAAACCTAAAAGAGGCATAATCTATGCCAAAAGAAATTGGAATTTGAAGCGGAGAAGTGGCAACAGCTGTAACAGATCCGTTATAAAAAAATAAGTACATAATCTCACCCACCCTTCTGTATGGACCCTGTAGAGAGCAGATCTTCTTCAGATACCTAATACACTTCCTTGTAGGAAGAGGGATAATCAAGGACCGATGAAATAAGGCAGTACTACGAACAGGGCAATGTTCCTTTAGGAAAAATTGGTGCGTTGTCAGGTTAGGTTCACTCATACCTAGCCTTGCTTTCCGCCAGAATGAAGAGGTACCGACTACCGCTACACAGGGTTTTAACGGAGTTTTTGTCCTATTCTTCAAAATGGCTGTTATTTATACCATTTATATAAAAATTAAAATTAACACATTTTCATTGAAAATTTTTAATAGGTAATAAAGTAATACATTTTTCAATTGGATGAATTTGAATTTAAATATTGTGGTTTGGTAAACTACAATTTTATGATTCATATAAGTAACGTCTTGAATTTTTACTCTCCAAATGTAAAATAACTAGTTACATTGTTTAGGTATACTAGAATTTATTAATTTTGCCAATCATAATCACTTCCAGATTCATTTTGTAGTTGTATACGTGATTTCTTAAATTTCGTTCTTCAATAGTACAATATTTAGCTGGCTTGCTTTGGTAAACTGTAATTTATATATTAATAATATCGTAGTTTAAATCAGAAGGGTGATCTGTAATGTGTAGCAGATTAAGAATTTTCAGAGGCTACTTCCAATTTTAAATACACTTACAATTTTTGCAGTATTGGATAGGAGAATAAGTCGCATTATATATCTCGAAATTTTGCCAATCATAATCACTTCCAGATTCATTTTGTAAATGTATACGTAATTTCTTAAATTTCGTTATTCAATCGTACAATATTTAGCTGGCTTGCTTTGGTAAAGTGTAATTTATATATTAATAATATTGTAGTTTCAAATCAGAAGAGTGATCTGTAATGAGCAGCAGAGTTCGATTTTCAGAGGCTACTTCCAATTTTTAAAACACTCATAATTTTTGCTGTATTGGATAGAAAAATAAGTAGCATTATTTATCTTGAAATTTTGCCAATCATAATCACTTCCAGATTCACTTTATAGTTGTATAGGTGACATCTTAAATTTCGTTCCTCAATCGTACAATATTTAGCTGGCTTGCTTTGGTAAACTGTAATTTATATATTAATAATATCGTGGTTTAAATCAGAAGGGTGATCTGTAATGAGCAGCAGAGTAAGAATTTTCAGAGGCTACTTCCAATTTTAAATACACTTACAATTTTTGCAGTATTGGATAGGAGAATAAGTCGCATTATATATCTCGAAATTTTACCAATCATAATCACTTCCAGATTCATTTTGAAATGTATACGTAATTTTTTAAATTTCGTTCTTCAATCGTACAATATTTAGCTGGCTTGCTTTGGTAAACTGGAATTTATATATTAATAAAATCGCACTTTAATCCAGAAGAGTGATCTGTAATGAGCAGCAGAGTAAGAATTTCCCGAGGCTACTTCAAATTTTAAATGCACTCTCAATTTTTGTAGTAAAGAAACAAGTTATGATTTCATGTTATATTGTTAGGAACGTGCCTAGGTCTTGCATCTCATGTTTTAATGGAGGTGGAAAATCAGTTTCTTTATATTCTAATTTTGCTGGTGTAAAATGTATACTGTTAAAATTCACTCTGTGCTGATAAACATCACTGACCACCTTACTGTTAAAATTCACTATGTACTGCTAAACATCACTGTCCACCTTACTGTTAAAATTCACTATGTACTGCTAAACATCACTTTCCACCTTACTGTTAAAATTCACTATGTACTGCTAAACATCACTGTCCACCTTATTGTTAAAATTCACTATGTACTGCTAAACATCACTGACCACCTTACTGTTAAAATTCACTATGTACTGCTAAACATCACTGTCCACCTTACTGTTAAAATTCACTATATACTGTTAAACATCACTGAGCACCATACTGTTAAAATTCACTATGTACTGCTAAGCATCACTGACCACCTTACTGTTAAAATTCACTGTGTACTGTTTAACATCACTGAGCACCATACTGTTAAAATTGACTGAGTACTGTTAAACTGTTCTGATTTTATTTATTTACTGTACATTTAGATGTCATTTTTAGTTAATGCAAGACCTAGGCATGAATTTTGTTAGCTGATACAAATAAGAACCTTTACGTGAAAATTTTTAAGCCGAAATAAAGGCCGTTGCTAAGCAATCCCATATACAACAATTATCAACTACTACTTTTATTGGGCATTTTACTGCATTTTTTCTACTACGCTTTTTTTATTCTAACCTGAATAGTTATAAATTCGGCTCAAGTAAATAAGTCTAAACAATTCAAATATTTCGAAAATAAATTATGGCGATGTATTATATTTTAAATTCTGAATCGAATGGTATAATTTTTTTATTTCGGAAATGAATTTTAAAAAGATGATTTTTCTGCACGAAAGCGAGGTCTTGTCGTTTTAGAACCTACTACTGAGGTCTCAGCTGTACTATTTATATAAAAGCAAAGCGAGGTCGAATGAAATGTTTGATATCGACTACTGAGGTCTTTTTCTAATAAATTTGTAAAAGATTTTTTGTGTTCATGAAATCTTTATATAATTGTAATGTTAATGAATTATTTTTGAATTAATAAAATTTGGTAGTAAAACTAGAATTTGTTTTTAAAACAAGACTGTTTTACAACACATGTAATGTGAAAGGTACTTTATTAAATGGATTAACCTATATTTTTCTTTGCGAAGCTAACAGGATAATTAGAGTTTGGATTGTATTATATAAAATGCTCTTGAATATACAAATATTTTAAAATATACATAAGTATTCGATCACTTTAAATGTTTACATTTTTAAGCCTAATAAAAGTTATATAATAACGATTTTTAAATTGTTTTCATATTTTATTTAACGGTGTCGTATCCGTGATAGAAATATACTGTAAAATATTTTATTATAATACAATATAATTTTTAATATTAAAAAATAGATATTGTAATTAATATTACCCTATTAGCATGTTTCAATAAATTGGGAATCTTGGCTTAAGTTTTTTGAATTTAAAAACTCCTAATTAATGTTGGAATATAAATTCAAGTATTTTATTTGTTTTTACTGTTAATTTAAATAGTAGTAAATAGTACACATTAAACTTTACAACTGGACTAAATTTAAATATGTTTAAAGCGCTACTTTTACTCCCGTAAAAATTGTTTTAAATAATTTTGCAGTTTTTTTCTAGTATGTAACAGATTTATTAAAAAAAACATTATAAATCTTTCTGTTTGTACAATTTGAATAAAGACCTCTGTTGACCGGATAATGAACTGCCTAGGACCTCGGTTGTATGTTAAGAAAATGTCGAGTCCTTGCTAGGCTGTTGTTGTACCGTACACATTTTAACATTATGAAACACATTTAAAAAATTTAAGAGGTAACAACTACTATTAAAATAATGTTTCACAGCATCATTTGAAGAACTATTTTGTGTACGAATTCATAAGAATGGTTAAAAATTTTTCTGTTTGTACAATTTAAATAAAGACCTCTGTTGACCGGATAATGAACTACCTAGACCTCGGTTGTATGTTAACAAAATGTTGAGTCCTCGCTAGGCCGTTGCTGTACTGCACACATTTTAGAAATATGAATCACATTTAGAAAATTTAAGGCGTTACAACTAATATTAAAATAATGTTTCACAGCATTATTTGCAGGCTATTTTATATACTCTATTGGTTCTAATATGTGTTTTGTTTTCGTTATATAACTGTACTGGCATTTATTTAAAACATAACAAGCAAACTTTATTTTATATTAGTTTAAATCTAAATTACAGTAGGTCCTACTTTGTTAACGATTGCTGTGTATTAATAAATTAGACAACGGTTAGTATGTGAAATTGATTTAGGATTTAAGAGCTTTTGTTGAAATAGGATTTTTAAATGCTGATATCTTGTAGCGAAATCTTGTACTTTTAATGCCGAATATGGAGGTTTATACATTATATATTTGTAATGGGTCCTGACGAAATGACAATTACCGGTTACAAATACAAATGTCTTGTTTCATACAATAACAATCCGTTCTATGTGTCTATACTATTTCCGGGGATATATCCGCATATTACAAGAGCATTTTTCTTATATAGATAAGTTACTGTTACCTATATTCTTTCGATGTCATACACGTCGTCCCTAGTACTGCTCATTAAAACCCTATAATATTATAGCACTTTGAGAACAAGGTAGTTATTTAATCAAAGTGGTTTAGGAAACGCACTGTTCACTAAACAATTCACTTTATATTCACACTAATCGTTAGTTCACTTGTTAGACACGGACCTGGAAGGCACATTTTCACAAATAACTCTTTCAAACTAACCGGTTCTTGTCTCAACTTCTACTAAAAATATTTTTGGCTTACGTAAAAACCCATGTTCAACCTTACTGTAATCTTTACCTGGATTCTCTGCCTTTGTCATGCACAAGAAACCTCCCTCTCTTGTACATCATAAATTATTTGAACAAATATATTCAAGGCCTTGTTTCTCTTTACATAACTTAAACCTACTATTCTAAATTCCAATTATTTAATTTTAACGTCTATCACAATGCTGATGTTTTTATTAATGGCTGTGTCGACACTACACTAGATTACAAAACAAATTTTGCATTGTTGAGCTCCTATTTTGGAAACATATATTTTAGTATTTCTTTACTTTTATATAGTCTTGAATATATTATATAGGCTACTTTTAAACTTTGCTAGTACAAGTTTTATAACGATGGAATCCTGAATATACTCAATATTTCAATCCTGAAATATTAAACTCTTATTTCAGAGTTTATAAGGTCAACAAAAATAAGTTTTATGTTGAAAGTAATAGACCTATTGCTGTATGTAGTTTGATTATTACATGTATTGCATATTGTTGACATTAAAAGCAATACGTCTCCTGCATTAGCTTAAAGTTTAACTACCATTACTCATTATGCATCTAAAGTTCAAATTTCATTAGAAATTTGGTTTTTATCAATCAAAAAACTATACGATCGGTTATTCCTTCCTTTTAACTTAGTTCATATATTTCTTAAACACGGAGGAAAATTAATTTGTTTTTACTAGGCAAGCACATTAAGAAATATTAAGACTATTAAAAAAGCTATATGAATTATCTGAGGCTTTTAAAGTTAATGATCGAATGAAATAATTATCAACTTGATTATAAGAAACGTGTAAACATATTGAAATTGTAAAATAAATGATTACCACTATAAATGTAATTTTGTGTCAAATACGAATTTTAATATTTTTAAATGTTCAGTTTAATAAAGATAGATATTTGTTGCTCATAAGTTACAGTACATTATTATAATCAACAGTCTAGATATTACACATTATTGAACATATTTATTTAAAAAATGTTTAATTCATTACTAATCATTCAAGGTAAGTGTTTTAGATTGTAAGCTTAATATTTTTAGGCAAGGGTGCACTTTTCGTAAGGTAAGTCAATAACATTTCGTTCAGTTACAGTTTTCTGTTCAAACCACCGTATTAGTTTAGAAACTATACGATTTCGTCAAGTGAAATTCAATTCTAATGACTCAAACATTTTGAATATATTTCATTATCATCAGTTTGAACCTCAAATTCCATATAAATTGTCGTTGTAAATGTATCCTACTAACATCTTGACGAACACCCCTACATTGATCACCAAATTTTTAATTTGGTTTAGGGAACGATTCTAAATATAAAAATAATATAATGCATCGATATACAAGCATGCCTCGTTATTCGTGGGGGATACTTTCTCCGGACTTACCGCAAACAGTGAAACCGTGAATACTGAAATCAACTGTATATGGAAAGGAGAAGATTCCGTTCCACATTAAAAATTTTAACAGCTACACTGTACTTCCGTCTGTATTCTTCCGTCAAATCTTGGTTCGCACTTTTTAAAAGATTTTTGACACCATCATTGTTAATGTCTTAAAATCCTTCATCGTTAAGTCATGTCCTATTGAGATAATATTAGTCCGTAAGCACCACAGCACAGCAGAACAATCATATCATCTTTTGCGGCATTAAACCCCCAACATATTTCTCCTCCTTAGATAAGAAAGTTAGTGAATGCATTATTTTACAAAACAGTCCGGCCTCATCCGTGTTAAAAACTTGATCGACGGAAAGCATTATAAAAATATATTGTGTTTAATAATTAACACTTGAGTTACTTTCAATTTCTACATTATAAAGCGATAAAACTGAATTAATTTCTAAAATAGTATTTAAAATGTCACACATCTCAAAAAAAATCTCTTCCATGTAAATACTGTAGATGAATAATTTATTAGTTTATTATTTAATACTGTAGTGCTACTAAAGTAAAAAAAAATCATATTTATCTATAAGATCAAAATACTACGGTCGTAATTTATGTTACAAATAACTTCATTGTTATAAATGAGTGAAATATTATGAAGTTAGTAGTCTATCGTTTAATTTATTGTTTGTGAACATTTACAAAAGTAGGTTGAATAAATGACTGTGTTATAATATAAAATTTGTTGAACATAATAACTAATCGTGTATTACCGGTAATTTTAACAATCCTTTCTACTCTAATACTCAATATTGAGTGTTATTCTTCATGTAATTCTTGATGATATTTTTATAACTTCGGATATATTATTTTTTGTAAAAGTTATAACTTAAAATATGTTTGTTTATTATCTAATTTGGTTTACTTTAGATATGCTTATGCCGGATGATGGAAACAATTAATTTTCCGAAAGCTCTCCATATAATAGTAAATTTAGATGCTTATGTACTTCTCTCAACAATAAACCGCATTTTCTTTTATCCAATCTTATACGGCTACAAGTGTATATATGGATTATCTTGAAACTATTTTTAAACATAAAATGGACAACGTAATTTCACTATGTAGTTCCAGTTTTGTAAAAGGGAGCCAATCCCTTAAGACATTATTCTGTCACGCAGGTGTGTCTTTGCCCATTGCAGTAAACTAAAGTAGTCATGCCCAAAATGGTCGATGTTATAAAACCTTTCATAAGAACAAGGAAAGATGACATCCTACTAATGAAATTCTACCGCCGAGCCCTTGGGAAAAGTTACTGAAGAACGTGTTAAGTAAATTATCACAAAGGCCCTGCAGGTTGTAAACAAAACGTTTTGTTTAAAACTTCATACCTACTTAATCATAGTGTAATTAAACTTTAGCTTAATTAATATTCATTTCATTAGTGTAAGGGTATAAGGCTTATCAGTTCATACAACATGCTATCTTTTTACGAAATAAGGATTAGAGAAGATGAATGTATAAAAGTCTTCAAGAAGAAGGTGTATCTATTGATGAAGCAAAAATAATTCTGGAAATAAGTTTGAAAGAAAAAAAATAAGATAGCAGTTTGGAGTTGTTGGTAAAGAAGGTGAATATCCTAAAAAAATGGAAAATTGTGCCTTTACAAAGACGTAACACATAAAGACGTAAAAAACGATTTTCTCACAGTAAAAAAAATATAAATTATGCTCAACATTGTAAAAAAACTGTACTTTAAAATACGGGGATATTAAAAATTAAATTTAACGAGCTTCAGCTCTAAACCTTTGATAAATTTTATATTTTAATGTTCTCTGCCTACACCATAATGGGAGAGCGAACCCGCAACAGGAAATTAGTAAGAAAGAGGTTTGTTGAATGAGATTAAATACCTTATCTGAAACGTAAGGCATACTGAAATAAGAAATACTGCTGAAATAACAATAAAAATAATAACAGTTTGAATTTTAGCATTATCATCAACCACATATAGATACATATTATTACACATTATTACACATACAGATATGGTAATACACAACTTTTAGGCACACCTCTATTCACATAACGTCGCAGTTTTTATTACTTTTCTGTATACATAAACATTAAGGTAGACTATTCCACTTTCTGATTTGGAATTTCTAAAATAAACCTAATACCATAAAATGAATTGCTGTTAACAATGGATAAACACATCATTGATAGGCAATATTTCAAACAAAATATTCCTTTGTTTGAATGTATTCTTTTGCTTTAAACAATGTTTGTCCTCCTACAATAAAGGATACACGTGTCATCTTCTTCGTGCTCCAAAAAGGAAAGTTCATGCTGTTTATATTATCCTTGTAAAGAGAAATGCAGAAATGATAACAAGCAATAGTAGTTACAAATTATTTACACTAATGCCTAATCTTAGCATAATAAATAGTAAAAAACTAAAATACTATACTTTACTTAAAGATATGATAGTTTCAGTCAATAATGACATCTAAAATGTTCCTTCTAGACGTCGACAATATTCAGTATTTTAGGGTATGATCGATCTCCTATACTTTTTATTACGTTTTATTGTACTTTGAAAATCCTATATAAAATTGTGCCCTTCAGATTGCATTTAAATCTTTATAAATACATTGATCGATTTTTCCTATTTACAAACACATTCCCACAAATAACAAATTACATCTGCTTATAAAATTAGATCGTATATAAATATCTGCTTATATATATATATATATATATATATATATATATATATATATATATTCATATATAACTAAATTAGATTCCAATTATTTAAAAACAAAATGTTGAGTAAATACTTTAACACACTTTTAACTTTCATTAAAATTTGACCTTATGCAAAATATCAAAGCTATTGCTGAAGAACTAGTTTAATTGCAATTGACAGTTATATTTTTAGCACTTTTATATCCTGTAGCAAGAGGAAGGCAAGTAAATTTAGGAGCGTGTTACATTGAGGAAGTACAAACATAGAGTATTAATAGACTTATAGAGTACACTATCACCAGCTGAGGCCGAACTGACGTTTTTTGGTTATATAACCAGCAAAGGTAAATCGTTTAAATTTGTTGTTCAGAAAATACATAGTAATTTAAGAATAAAGTTAATTTGTCACTCTTATATTAGTATAATTTAAATGTTTACATAAAATATTATGACAGGCTGATGACATAAATTTTAAAAAATTACTTTCCAAAAAACTTAGGTATTTATTTCATTATATATGATTAAAATTATAAACCGCAGCAATTAAATTCTCTGGAAAATTCAATCTTTAAATTTAAAAACAGGATCTACCTTTCTCTCTCTAGTTCATTTTCTCTATGTATATATATATATATATATATATATATATATATATATATATGTGTGTGTGTGTGTGTGTGTGTGTGTGTGTTTAAATATATATATATATATATGTGTGTGTGTGTGTGTGTTTAAATATATATATATGGATAAACAAAGACTTTCATAAAAAAGAATATTTTATTTTACTTCATAAATTTATTTCAAACTAAAGCTTTTCACTGATGAACAGGATCAGCATTTTCAAAACTCATTTAGTACGGTATAGTTCTGTGGCTACATTAGGATATAAATCGAACATATATATTTACCAAGAAAAAATAATTTCACCTGAGAATTAATAATATATATATATCACTTTCACTATATGTACTTAAACAGAATCTTACTTGGTATTTATGCGAGTTAACTTTCAAAGACTGGTCTTGCCTCCATCAAACTCGCATAAATACGAAGTAATATTTTTGTTTAAGTAGACATAGTGAAAGTGATAAGTGAATACAAGAAAACAGTGCTGCAAAGCTACACACACACACACACACACACATATATATATATATATATATATATATATATATATATATATATATATATATATATATATATATATATATATGAGTACATTTCTCTTTTAAATAAAAAAAAAGATTTTGAATAAGTCAGTCAGTCAGGGTAGAAGAAGCTCTGTGGTTTTTGCTGCGGTTGTCTTCTTTACCATTGTCTGTAGCTTCTATCGATATCAGGGCTGATAGTAATCATCTGATAAGAAATATGGAGTATTTTCCATTAGGAAGAAGTCTTATATAGTTGGGAAATTTATAAAGTGTTGTAGCACGGAAAAATGATTTTATATAAACTCGGGAAGAGTTTTCATTTGTTTAGTTTTGGTATAAGCAGAATAGGCTACACTTAAAAATTATGTGTTTTAATAGGTAATAATGACAGTTGAAAATAAATTGCAGTATAAGATGGATTAAGGTACAGTCCCTTTGCAGATGTATGATCATGGAATTAACGTGTGCAGTTACATACCTGAGGTAGACGGAATCTATATCGGGATAGTAAATAGGCGTCGCTTGTATGAAAACGTGCAAATAAGGGTAGGTGGAATTGCGTGTGACTAAGGGTACCCATGGTACTAAGAATTAAGGAGAATTATAGCATACCTGAAGCACATATACACTCAATCTTGGTGAAGAGAACTATCTACCCAATATTTTGTGAATCTTATATATCTATAACAATATTCTGAAAGCTAGCAATTAAGTGCACTTCTTTCCAAAGTTACCATGATTTAGACATCGTAATATTAGTATATATTTGTGCGTAAAAATTTGAGCAAATATTTTTTAATTTCCAGACATCTTAAAACAATTTCCATCTTAGTTTCCGGCTTACATTTACCGCAACAGTACTATTTTTGGTTTATAACAGCAACAGATGTTGGCTACTTGTTCTAAACTTTATCTGGGTTGCTTTATCTTCGCCAAGTGCCAAACCTTGCAAAGGGTCACAATACATATTTCACAAACTATACTTGGCTAGTCATATTTACAACTACATATTTTTCGCATAGGTCGGCTCACTCACACAAAGGCAAAGGATTAAGGAAGGGCCGCATTCATTCTCGGTTTTACCCTGCTCTGAGTAAAGATTCAAAGTGTTGCCGCGAAAGTACAAGTACTTTCGTACTAGTACTTTTGTACTAGTAAACCCGGCAAAAAAGTTGACGTTTCCAATTCCATACCTAGCCCTTCAATTTTTAATATAGATTTAACAATTATAAACGACGATGACAAGCCGTGACATTAAACCGGGTTAATTATAAACTATATTTTGACAGTGTTCTGTTGCGTGAGAAATTAGTTGATTTAGTTATAAGTGACGGTGTCTTTGCTATGTGGATAATTCATCTGTGTTGTGTATAATTGCGATCAGACTCACACATCAAGGTAAAGGCTTGATTATTTTTTTTAAACTACATTTTTTATAGACAATAAATTTTATATTAACATAATAAATTTAAAGAAATGTTTTTAATCAATTCATTTGTTCTATCTTTATATGTTTAGTTTAGGTTTACCAAGCAATAAATTGTGTTATAACTTTATATTTTCTATATTGTAGGATAAAGTGGATTGTACGCTTTCCCTCCACTGTAATCGGCTACAGGCCCACACATTAACCACTATAACAAGTAATAATGTTTTTGTAAAAAAACCGAATTATTAATGTTTTTTTATAATCACGTATCGTAAATGTCAATGTAATAAGAATTAGCCTACAGCACGACCAAATACAAAATTTTCCGACCACTCCGAGATGAGGAAACTTGTTTATGTAAACAAATAACACATAATGTGAAGATAAAACTCTGAAATTCATAAAATTTATCCAGTTATGTTGACTTAAATTCTGAATTCGATTAGGCAAATGGTATTTCATTAATCAATGTTTAAAGTTAAGGCAATGATTGAAAACCTAAAAATAACGGTACTTTTTTCTTTTTTGGTATAAAAAATATTAGAGTTTAAAAAAGTTATAAAAAATTACATAGTGCTCGTATAATTAAACGACAAGAATAATGAGGCTATTGATTTTTATTTACCTCTTTTTTGTAGTATTTAGAGGCGTTCCAACTCAATATAAGGAAAAGTTATAATTTACCGTTTTGTTTCGATTAACCTACTCAATTCATAGTTTTTTAAAAGTAAAATAGTGGTGGAAACATTGCCGCTTTTAAATGAAGTATGCAAAGAACTTTTATTCAAAGTCTCTTGAAGAAAGAATCATATGAACTAAATAAATCAGGTATAAAATGAATATACCTCATGATCTAACAATCAAAAAGCATATGCATGAGCAAGCTAATTTCCTCGTCCAGTTTCCCATCGATATAATTTTGTCTATAACAAAATCTACATAGATACAAAATGTGACATCTGTAAAGCAGTTGCTACCTTATACCGGACACAATAAATGCTACATAATCACAGATACATGGCATTGTTATTTACTTGAAAATTTATTAAGCCGTGAATATAGGTCGAAGTGCTTTTATTCATCCATAAAGTCTTTATGCGTACTTGTTATAACGCACGTGCTTAATCTGTCATGACAGAGGACTTGTGTGAAACATTGACTAATAAATACATCAGATTATATCTACGTATTAACCACGCGATTATATCGCAACTTAGTGTCTCTTTACCCAGAAACGATGCATATAAAATATTTTTTGAAATAGAAATTGTGTTTAAAAAAAAATTAGTTAGATAAGTTAACATGCGTAAGAGTTGTTTGTTATTTAAAAGAATGTGTATATTTTTTTTTTATTTTTTTAGTAACCTAAGAGTAGATCGCTAACTTTAGGTCGCGTATTGCTTTTAACGGGACCGTAACAAATGGACACCTTATAAGAATAGGATGAGGAAAGCCTAATGGAACTGATTAGGATTAAGGGAAGTATATAAAGAGTCCCTAGTACTCGGGATTCCGAAATTACTTTCCTTCAGCAGGAATAAATAACTTAAAAATATATTATTTCTGTTGTGAAAATAGAAAGTTAAAACCATCAAAGGCAGTACCGGACTTTGGCGTTTATATTGATAGAATATTTAGTTCCTTTTTAATGTAGAACCGTAATATTTCTAGACTCGGCAGTTTTTGTAAAGGGTTTATGGATTTGTCGGCGAACGTTGATAAAATACAGTTTTTTAGTATTGCATTTCTCACATGCAATTATACAATCTATTTACATTTTAAACGACCATACTTGAAGTTTTCCATGGAAGTTGTGTATATACAGTGCAGGGAATATGTTACCTTACTTCAACTGCAAACCGCACCAAGCTCGGTGGAACTCGGCATCTCAAGGGACGAGTGACATTTTATTAATTGTTTTCCCAGGAAATTTTAAAATATGACGATGTAAAATATAGTTTTTAAACATGAGACAGAATTAAAAAATAATAATAAAGAAATTACTATATTGATTAGGCCTTCAGTATTTTGGAATTCACCATTATTGCAGGTTATTCTTTTTTTTAGTACTTACTCTCTACTTTCTCTGCCATTCTATCCTTTTCACTCTCTATATTTCAACTTTTAGTTTCGACTCAGGTTCAGATACGAATTACAATTCTATTTCTGATAACGATTAGAAGAAAACTCTCTTCTCACCTCTGTTGAGCCGATCTAATCTAGTTAACCGACCCCGTCATTTCCTTTACTCCCTGTCTTTTTAACTACGGCATCATTATGAATCCCTTGTTTTTACCAATTTCCAACTTTCCTATCACCTTCCTTACAAGTAAGTATAACGGATACGCTCATCTTCATGCTATAGATAAAAAGTAGGCCCACTTCCGGTACGCGGCTTGGATAATTGAAATCTCCCCCTACCTTGATGCTTCATGTACCTCACACTTGTCTTGTAGTATATTGCATCTCATTATTGCATTTCTATAAGAGTTATAATTTCTATGGAGATAAATAATTTCAGCACAAAAATTATAAGCCGTCAAATACTAAAGATAAATTTCGTGCCTTTTGGAAAATACGTATCCAGTTAACATGAGCTAGTTGTGCATGTGACAGCTCCTCCATCACAGCATGGTTAATTATAAATGCCATTACGTGTCGTTAGATGTTCCCCCCGCTGCTTAGATTGTGCTATCGGCCTTTACTGTACAAGTAAAATCAATTGCTAGAACCACGATCTTAAACTATTTTAGTCTCTTTTAATACATAATAATATTAAACTTCTTTCACATATGACATGAACTATTGTTTATTGAAATTTCCAATTTACTTGAAGGCCGTCAAAATTGTTATATTCATACTTAATATTGCCTCCACTTTTATAGCAGTTACTGTCTTGTAGAAGATCTATATTAACCCGCTCAAAACAATTGGTTTATAATTTAGTTTTATCGTAATGTAAATAATGTGACAAACATTTTAAAAGCTAGATAGTTATTCAATAACCAGGACACAGCAGTTCACTAACAAATTATTTTATTTGTATACTTGTGATAAGACAATTAAGTCAAGACAAGGGCACCTAAAAACTCTTTATATTTACAAATATATACGTTTAATTTCATAGTTTAACTCTAAATGCAACAATGTTTGGGTTTCGTAGAACCAGATGCTAGTCACCTCTTCTGACCGTTAACTTGTATCTTTTGCTTTTATCACGTTTACCTAGCCATCTCATCACAACTCATTGCAAAAACGTATTTCATACGAAATATTTAAAAAACCTGTTTTACTTTATTTTCCAATTTACATTAATTAATACCATTGGACGTAAACCATATGACATTAGAAGGCAGATGAGTCAAGTTCGTCGAACGTTACAAAAGTTGACACTACCATTTACACCAAGTCCAAAAGGTGTAGTGTTTCATAAATTGCACATTAATACAGTTACAAGTGGTATGTCTTTTTGTTACGCGTATTCATGTGTACTATGTTCTCACAGACTTCCAACATAAAAAGTTTGAATATGTAAGGTTTTTATATTATATGGGTGTTAATTACATTTTTACAATGAAATATTTCTTTCTTCGTATCCAGACACGTTTGTTAGATTAGAAATAGAAAGAAAACGACATAACATTTAAATTTATTATTATTTGTCCCCGTGAATTCAATTGTTCAGTTTAACTATACGTAGATATTTATAATTATTTAAACATTTTATGCAATATACGAGAAAATGAAAATTTTGTACGCCCAGATGTATGTTAACTGTATACTAATATGCTAAATTATTTTTTAATTACTTATATGCTTTATATAAGTTATGGAAATTTATATATTCTCATATATTTTTGTTCAATATGAAATTTAAAAGAAATTCACACTTTTTATTTTAATATATAATTTGTGAAAACATTTTAGGAATAATTTCTATTCTGCTTAGATGAACACACAAAGAATAATTTATTGCTAAGTTTGGTACCAAAAAAGAGGCTAGCATTGTCTCTTTTATTCCATGAGCTACTTCAGTGTAAAAATCAATGCAAAAAACACTGTTACCTTGACAGTTATTGCGACTTGGTTACTTGTGAGGGGTTACTATGGCAACCAGGTGGATCTAGCAAATTTAAATAAAAATGTCAGATGTGATAAAAACACTTAAAATATAATTGATCAACAGGAATTTTGTCGTAACAGACGTTGATAATTTTCTGTAAATAACTTTGTATGCTGAATATACCTTAATATAATCAGAATTTCTTAAGGCTCCAAACATTTTGTGTTAAAACGATATTTCATATTGTTGTTTTACTTATTATCTTTCATTATACTTATTACATTGTGATAAACAAACACTTGTTTTTTTTTTAAATTTAAAAAACTGTTTTTGTATTAGTATGCTACGTTAATACAACAACAACAACAACATCAACAAAAAATTACTTTCTACACCATCAGCCCGTGTCATCATATGAAACTATTCCTTGAACAGATTCAATATAACAACTATGTTTGGAAAATCTGTAGCGACTAAAATCATAGAGCTCTTTCCAGATTTATTGCTTGGTTACACCAAATGTTGCTGTTTTTCATGTGATAAGAACCAACACAACCACTATACAAGAGACATCTGGCCAAAACGTGAATAATTTATTCTAAGGGATGAAAATGTTGAAGATCGTTTATTTGTCAATACAGAAAACGCCCACCTTTCTTCCCTATTTAAATTGTGACTTATAAAAAAGAGTTTGTAAAAACAAATTGACCTAAATGGTACAACTTTTATTAATTTAAAAGAAAAGGTTCCAAACGACTATAACACATAAGAAATTCACATGGTTGTAGACAAATAAACTTTACATTCTGAGAGTTACTGAGGTTTAATCCGCACAAAAAGCCATTTAAATTTAAACGCTTTTCCTTTTTATGTTTTGGTGACTTTATAATTAAATACAATATAAATACATTGTAGAAAATTTCACAAATCATTATTGCACAGTTTAGAATTTCTAAAAATAACTTGAATTGTTAAAACATGTAAGCAATGTATACCATTGTTTTCATTACGGGAGGTGTTTGCGGGTTATTTTTCTGTGATGAAGTAATTAAACATCTAAATATAAAAATATCTAATCATGATTGTACATATATAAGTTTCAAATTCATTATAATATTTAATGACAAAAAGGAATGTTTTACTTCAAATATATAACTCTAAAAGTTATTGGATGAAAACAAATATTATCTTTATTTCACAATAGGTTCTACAGCTAAATAAAACTAGCAGACACTTAATCTTTGTTGAAGAAACAGATCATAATTGTTCATTTTCAAGCTCACTAGCCCCCACTAGTGAAGCGTGAATATGACCCACTCTCATGAAAATTATGTTTCTTCTTGTTGTTACCATCGCCTTACTGGTTCAGTATACCACAGCATTTTTCGGTTTTTACTAAAAAAAAATGTTTTTTCCTACCGTATTTTTAACAAATTCTGGCAAAATTGATTGATTTTCAACAAATTGACCACTTTCTTCATTTTCAGATTCATCTATTATCTCTTCATTTGTTTCATTGGCTTCTTCATCAGGGTCATCATCTGCAAGAGACTCGTTTTCATCAAAATTATCTAAAAACTATCTAACAAAATTTCCGGCAGACCGTATTTCTTAAATTTCCCCTATTTCGACACTATCCAGCATTTTACGAATTCTCTCCTTTTAAAATGGAACAACAGTAAAATGTGAAACTTAAATACTAAAAAGACATACAACACTAAAATATTAATAAAAACAAAAACTGTAATGATTACACTCCCAAAACACTTTTGTAATGTAAATAGCCGTGCACGAGAAACTCCGCACAAATAAGTTATACAAAAGGGCGCTTGTGGACGAAACCTCCGCAATCTGACCGTGATTGACAGATTAAATTCACACTAACGCTACTTGAAAAAAATTAACAGAAATAGGTTGGGCCGTTTTCTAGAATACAGGTTGTGGAGTAACGAGCTGGAAATAAACATCTGACAACTGGAAAGACGTTTTCTTAACAAATAATGATACGTCAGGTTAAACAGCCGCTGCGTTTATCTTATGAATAACGCAAGCAATTAACTGTTTTAAATTCAGTAAATAAATTAAATAGCAATTTTCAACACAAAACAAAACCCAAGAGCATAAAAATAATCTCAGAATTTAGTAATAGAATGGACTAGGTCTTAATTTTTCACAAAATACCTTTTATATATTGACCAAATTTTGGATACATACAAAAACAGTTGTGTTATACAACTGATATATTTTACTAAGTGTCTTTACTCAAGGTAAAGAGTAGAAGAATATATTTTATGTATTTCACTAACAGAAATCCGAAATCTATTTACGATTACGAAATACTAGTTGTCGTGTCATGAAACAGGTTGTTGTTTCTGAAGTTTCTTGAGATGGTATTGTTTCTTTCTTTAACAGTTTCCTATAAACATTGAGGTTTGCATAACCTAGCATGAAAACATGAGAGTAAGGTTAACTGAAAATATAAAATACAATTTATTCATCTGTATCAAAGTGCATTTGTCATTTGATATTAATGTGCGACTTGTGTTTAATTGAAGAAGAAATAAAAATGAGGGGAAAGGTTAAATAATCGTAAGAGAAGATGAAAATGTTAGCCTAAATTACATTATAAAATATATTATACAGAAGTTTAGTATAAATAGTTTCTAATATGTAATTATAAGGATGAATAGCTAAACAATCATAAACCTATTGCTGTGAGTAGGTTTTATTACTTGCAGTGGTTAAA
The DNA here is from genome assembly GCA_036971475.1 of Prosapia bicincta. Taxonomy (NCBI): domain Eukaryota; kingdom Metazoa; phylum Arthropoda; class Insecta; order Hemiptera; family Cercopidae; genus Prosapia; species Prosapia bicincta. Next base: position 13,416,022 of record JBAIZL010000003.1, on the reverse strand, counting down.
TCAAGCGATTAAAATTAAATACGTAACAGCTTGGGTACGTATTGGCTTATTGCATGCCTATCCCACAAAAAACGGTCCGAAATTGTTTATTATTACCAGTTCACAACCACCTTCAGATTTGTACTGAAATATACATTTACTTCTGCAATGACTTACAAACAGGGCTGTGGTACACGAAACCTTGTAAGTAACATAAGGCTATTGGAATTTTGTCTTATTGCTTTGCACTTGTTACTGACAGAGCTTCTTGCTAATACAGTAGTAGCAGCAGAGTCACTCCCTCTAATTGGTGCATATAACGTGTCTCCAATCTGGCACATAGTTGTAAACTAACCTAGTACTAGCAGACATAGCCTAACACCAAACTCACTCACGTAGACTATGCTCACACACATTACTATCGAAGTTATTTCCCTCAACATACACAAGTGTAGTACTTATTTTCGTGTGTGGCAAATTAATTAAGTGTTAGACAACATGAGAACACATACATACAACATATATTGTAACCTATTGTGATCTTACTATTGTAATTAACACGTACTTTAGATATTAATATTGTTTAATTAGTAGAAATACAGACAAGGGCTAAACTCAACACTAATGTTTTTGAAAAGAAAGAAACCTGGAATAGTAAGTGAATGAGAACAGCTGAATAATAATACATGAATAAATGAATTTTGTGCCTCTGGGATAGCAGAGACAAAACGCACCACTGGGTTAGAAAAGAGTGGCCCAAGAGAGAAAACGTACGTTGGGGAAAAGAATATAATTAACGACCCTTTAGTTGGGCGAGAGAAAATCATCTTTCCTCCATTACATATCAAGTTGGGCCTTATGAAGCAGTTTGTAAAGGCTCTTGATAAAAAAAAAGAACGGATCATGCTTTTCATATGTAGAAATGAAAATGCCTCAGTTGAGTACGGAAAAAAATTAAAGCAGGAATATTTGATGGGCCACAAATTAGACAACTCATTAAGGGTCCTGACTTCGTAAATTCAATGAACGAGACTGAGCGAAAAGCATGGATTTTATTTGTTGCAGTTGTCAAAAAATTTCTGGGCAAGCACAAAGCGGAAAACTATGTTGAAATGGTAAATGAGAGGCTAAACAGTTTCAAATCACTTGGCTGTAACATGAGCATTAAGGTGCACTATTTACACAGCCACTTTGATAGTTTTCCTGAAAATTTAGGAGACACCAGTGAGGAACAAGGTGAAAGATTTCACCAGGATATTAAAACTATGGAGGATCGCTACAAAGGAAGATGGAATACACACATGATGGTAGATTACTGCTGGAGTTTAAAAAGGGACTGTTCTAATTTACATTAAAGAAAGTCACGAAAAAGAAGCTTCAGAAGAAGTATTCAGTGACTATACCTGGTTTGATTGTCTTATGTAGACGATGATGTTCTTTCGGATTTTGTATATAATAATATTTGTATAATGTAATAAAATAAAAATGTAATTATAATATAGTAATAAAAATTTCGTGTTGAGTGTTTAATTTGATCCACTGATTTAACTTAAAATATTGTAGCGTATATTTCACTAAAATGTTGTATCTTAAAATTTGAGCTCCTAGGCAAAAACTAATGCCATATTTGAATTCGGGCATCAAATTCATGTAAAATCAGCTCTTAATACTCCGGCACCAAAACAGCTATTGGCCCGTGTAATAGCACATTTGATTAAAACATAGAGATATGACACTCACCTTCACTTATTGTAAGGAAATACAAATTATATTTCAACAACAAAGTCTTTGAACCGCACTAGCGGTTTGCCAGATTTACTTCTATAGGTTTTTCCTGGTAAACATGGTTTGGTCTTAGCTAAATATGCTCTGTAGACTTTTTCGGAATTCCTAACACATCAAAGGTTGCTTTCTCAGGATCTCTGTCCGTTGTAAGGATTAGGTTTACTTTAGAATTTGGGAGGCATTATACTTTTTCTTCATCAATTGTAGACAAATTTTGTTGGTTACTACAATTACCAAGTTTATATTGTGAATAGAAATGCTATTTGATGGTAGTTTGAACATTTTGTTATATATATCTTGAAGTCCTCTAAACCACTGTCTTCCTAATAAAGCGGGGTGTTCTGCAGCAACAATGTGTAATTCACCGTCATTTCTTTACCGTTGCAAGTGACAGTGACACATACCTATGTAACAAGTGTAATTATGTTGCCTATTTATCATCGAAAACAAACATTAGAGCTCTCTAAGGGTAAGCGTTCCCGTAGTTTGCTGTTGTCACTTTCCGAGACGAGTCTAAACTTTGCACCGGAATCAACCTCAAATGCTGATTTATACCATTTAATTCTACATCAATCAGGTACTTGTCATAAAATTGAGTCAATTCCAACAAGTCAACTTATTGACATCAACCTATGAATGGCGTAGCTGGGTAACAGTATTCATATCATACTGTAAAGGTTGGCCGTCATTTGGTTGGTCGAGACATGGTGCGTCTGAATTTTTTTGGAGCAGTGGTTGAATACAAACTCTTGATGCATTTCATCTTATATTACAGATAAATAACATGCGAGCTTTTGAAGTTTACTGTGCAGTTACTTACCTTGTGATGACTATTATCACATCGTAAACGTAGGTTTTCATCCCCCAAAGCCTTAACGTCAACAGGCGTTCTCTGGAAACCGATCTAGGGTTATGATTGTCTGTAGATATGCATGTCTAGTTGGATTTCCGGCTTTTTAGTCTCTTGTACTTTCTATGGATTTCTTGAAACTGCTGGAAATAGCATTAGTAATCTTACTAAAAGTAAAAATGTTTGAGCTAGAGGTTTGATTAGGTTTAAAAGCCTTATACTGTAATTTATTTATGATTCTAGAGAAATAAAAGTATTGAGTAATTCATGGCAACTAGAAAGGTTTCTTTGGAAAATTCATTCTTTCAGGCATTCGTCTTGAAGACCACCCACGAACTGTGTTCGTAAAAATACAGCTGATTGGTTTTCTCATATTCGCAATTTAGCGTAAATTCACAGGCTGCTATGTCTTACTGAAGTGAGGCTACAACATCTGCAACTGTTTGACCACTCTTTTGACAAATGTTTAAGCAGTAGTGTTGAGATACAACATTTTTCTTTCGAACAAGGCCTTGGGTTAGAATCTTGATAATCTCATCGTAAGATAAGTTTCTAATTGGTTTCTCTGGGCCTAGAACAGCTGATAGTGCATTGTAATGTACTGAACCAATCCTTTCGTTGCTTACAAATTTGTTACAATATGTTGACAAAGATCAATACCTAAACTATAAAGCAAAGGATATTCATTTCTTTCGTAGTCGATGCACATATCATCCTTAATAAGACTCGTCTCTATGCATTGCTTCTCTTCCATTTTGTTTGTTTTGTGTCTCTCTTCAGAGTGTTTCCATCTAATTTACATTTTTTTCTCTTCTTTGTTACCATTTATAAAAATATTAACATGTTTGACTAAATGTTTACAAGAAAGTAATGAAACGTACTCACATTCATGTTTCTTTCTTCATTTTCTTTTAGTTTTTTTTTACTTGTTTATTGATATTAGAGAATAATGCATGAAGTTTTGTATAAAATAGATATCGTTCTAGATTGTTTGCAGTATAATTACAATTATTTTTGAATTACAGCTAAATTTTCTTATTTTCGTTCTTTAATTAATAGTACAGCTAGACTGTAATTCATTGTTAGTAAGAAAAGTGGTTCGGGGGTGGTTAAAAGCTCGTTTTATCTGTATCATTGGCATTACAAACAATATTTACTTCTATTTTTTGCAACTCTAGTTTTATTTGTTTCGACATATGTGACGAAATCATAACTTAGCGTTTTACAGTCCATTACGTCAGAAACTCAGACCTGTGTTTACTGACGTATTTTGCTTACAATTTATAGGAAACTGTCTTGTCGCCTTATTGACACTTTCTTTACTTTATTGCCTCACTGCAATAACACGGAATCATAAAGTTTTACATCAAAAGAGAGTGCCTGATATAAGAATTTAGTTTATGACAAACTACCTACTAGGTACTAGATTAGATTACATTGTTAAGGAAACTAAATAGTGCAATTTATTCTCTCTCTCTCTCTCTCTCTCTCTCTCTCTCTCTCTTTCTCTCTCTCTCTCTCTCTCTCTCTCTCTCAATCGATCTCAGTTACAGCATTGTCTACGTTATTTTCCCCTTTACTTTTTATAAAAAAGAAAAGGTTGTCTTACGTAACTAACCTGGCTGATGGATTAACACATTTGAATTCATATTTAAATGGACGTTATTTTACGAAAATACATTTTCATGTAACACGTGCCACTTAATTTCCCCTACGTAAGAACATAAGACCCCATTCACTCGGTCGGAGTTAACAGTGTTACAAACCTCCTTATCAGGCCTTCTTTACTTAGGCATATTGCAGTAGTATTATAAATAAGTGTTTTGCAATCTTATGAGAGTGGTGTAGCTCATGTAGGAGCTCAAGTTAAACGGCGAAAATAGTTTTTTCATATATATTTAGTGGCTAAAGTACTTAAAAATTCATATCAATGAGACACGAAAATTTAGAAACAATAAAAAAGACAATTAAAAAAACTTGTTATTAAAATAATTATTTTAAACATTAAAATGAAAACTAAATAATTTTAAATAAATGCTCACTTGTTTTAAATACACAGAATAGCAATGCTTTAATATGTAGTTAATAGCTAAAGAATTAAAATAATATACTTAAAAACCAAGTGAATGCAGAATAAGGTTTACATTTATAAAATTACTAAAAACGTATTTAGTTGTTATTACCATAGCTTCTCTATAATTTGGCTCTTATTGCTGTTGTTCTATGTTATTTGCTGCTATCAAATTACATATTTCACGCTAAAAATCAAGAGTCTACAATACTTCTTTTATCCACACTGTAAACATTAACTGAGCAACGCTTCCTCAGTTTTATCCTTTTCCAAATTATTTTAGATTGTCCTTGTCAACGTTACAGGCTCAATTTTCATCTAGCGAAAGATAAACTTTTGGTATAAATTACAAACGTTTGACGAGGATTAGTTCTTGTAAACACACTGAAGTTAGCTTGAGAGTCTTGAGTCAACAGTGTTTTGTATTTGCATAAGTCAGTGCCTGAAATCCAATAAACCTGCTAACAATTCCCTACAACCACTTATTGCACACAAATAAAAATATATTAGAAGAAGAAAGTGTAATTGCTTATCAACTTAGCAACCTATCAACCTAACAGTAGGGGTTTACAGTGGCACTAAGTATAGTAAGTGCATTATACAAAAAGCACAAGTAGATCAGCTGTTACATGCAAATCACTCGTCTTCAGTTTGAAAGATTGGGAACACGACTACCGATACGCTCGTATTGACAGCACGCAAACTACGAGGATTCAGTACGCAAACAATCATACGGGTATTCGTAGGTTAACAGTGGACTCAATATTTATTATGAATTTTCATTTAAAGGTTTATATACACAAGCAAATGCAGTAAACATGAAAGCAAACCTAAGATTTGTTTCATTATAGTTTGGTCTCGCAAAAATTCTTGCTTCAACTGCTTCCGTAATAGGTGTTAAGCCCCATAAACAGCTTTAATTATATCTCGTAATTCTGAATGTATAGTTCTACTTATTTTTTTTGAAATAAAAGACCTAAATTATATGAAATATAATTGGTAATGAAAATAAGAGAATTCTATTACTCGTTTCAATAAAGTCAACATACCAATTGAAAACGTTTGTATAACGTCTGCAAAGGATTAATCTGCAAAAGGTACTTGAAAACATTAACTTTTAAAAGGCTCTTGCAAAGGAATAACAGTCTAAAAGAATTTTCAAAAAGATTGACCATTACAAGGCATTTGCAAAGGTTTAACTTTTAAAAGGCACTTGCAAAGGAATAACATTCTAAAGGAATTTTCAAAGGATGGACCATTACTAGGCATTTGCAAAGGATTAACCTTTAAAAGGCACTAACAATGGAATAAAATTCGAAAAAACTTTCAGAGGATTGACCTTTAAAGGCATTTCAATAGAATAATTTTTTAAAAGGCACTTGAAAAAGATTAACCTTCAAAAAGAACTTGCTCTCTAACTAAAATGAAACTTAGGCTATAAGTGAAATAATGGTATTCTATTAGCGATGATTTCACTGCAGAAATAGCATAAATGATGCGCATATGTTTTTTTTTACATCAAATGGTGAGGATAGATTGTTTTTCGTCAGGGCTAAACTAATGAACCTTTTAGAACTGGCATGTAGTGGTCTTATCACAAATCTTTCATGCTTGTCAGAAAGCACTTAATCACGTTTCTTCAGTATTTTATTCTCTCACAGGATATATTCCGTATGAGGGAACTCGCCTCTACGCTTTCCTATACAAAGCTCTTCAGCAGAATATAGCTGTGGAAAAACATAGACTAGAGTGTCTAAGCACGACTTTACTAAATTGCTACGCATGACTGCAAATATAAGTACAATAGTTATTGATTTTAATATGTGGCAAAAACCATCATTTTATTTAGCAAACTAAGCTACTGAAGTACATAAATAAATGATTATTAAATATATTATGAATCGCATTTTACACCCTTTGTGTACTAGAAAGCAAAACAATTGCATTTAATTTTGTTTCTTACCTATAGGCCATACCCTGGTCTATAGTCATATAAACTTTCTTTTTCAAAACTTTGCGATTTTTGACGTGTGGGAGACGTTTCTAAAAACACAAGCAAATGTTATAGTAAACACTAAGGCCAAACTTATGATTTGTTTCATAATAGTTTGGTCTCACAAAAATTCTTGCTTCAACTGCTTCCGTAATAGGTGTTAATCCCCATAAACAGCATTAACTACATCTTCGTAGTTCAGAATGTATAGTTCTACTTATTTTTTTGAAATAAGAGACTTTGATGATATGAACTATAATTGGTAATAAAAATAAGAGAATTCTATTACTCAATTTAATAAAGTCAACATACCCCTAGAAAACGTTCTGAAAACGAGAAACCTTCGAAAGACACTTTTACAATATAACTGCAAATGAAACTTATAAGTAGAATAGTTTAATTTCATTAGCGATGATTCCACTGCAGAAATAGCATCAAATATGCGCAAATATTTTTTTTTTTTGCAGCCAATAGTGAGGATAGATTGTTTTTCGTCAGGACCTCTTCTCATAGTGTAACAAACATGAGCAAAGTAGTATCAAGGTTCGGTAAGATTATTTCTACATTATAATTCATATCTTTATCTACCAAAAGGAAATCTATATAAAAAGAATTGGCAACGATAGAAGTAGAAAAAATAATAATAACTACAATTCTTATAACAAGGAAAGATAATGAATAAAAGAATATTGTTTAAAATTGCCAAAATTAAAATTTGGTTTTGCCACTTAATTTGTATTTTTACTCTCTGTTGAAGTAAACGAAAAACTAATTAATTGAAACCACTTGCCTAAGACTCTTTTAATTACTTTCTATTAAGTCACATCACAGTCTTCTTTCCAATACAGCACTTGTACCGACTCTTCAAGATACACGACTTGCTTCAGGAGGTCACGTGATCGTTTCTTCCTTTCAACAAACTATTCATTGCCACTAACTTTTATGATTTTTGCGACTTTGTTGACAGGTTTTTTACTAACTAATGGACCTTGTAGAACTGACATGTAGTTGTCTTATTACAAATCTTTCTTGCTTGTCAGAAAGCGCTTAATCACGTTAGTTCAGTATTTTATCCTCTCACAGGGTATATTCTGTATGATTCTGTATATTCCTCTTCACTTTCCTATACAAAGTTCTTCACAGGAATGTAGAAATTCATATGCAAAAACATGTGCTGGAGTGTCTAAGTTTGACTTAAACTAAATTGCTACGGCATTACTGCAAATATAAGTAGAATAGTTATTGATTTTATTCTATTGGCAACTGCCATAGTTTTATTTAGCAAACTAAGTTACTGAAGAAAATAAATAATAAATATATTATAAATCTCACTTTAAACCCAATGTGTTAGAAACCTAAACAATTGCAAACAAACTAAGCCGCGTGGGGATTTTTGTCGTTGTATTCGAACCCAGATTTTGCACTACATTTACCAAATATCGCTAATTTCATAAGTTTACATCAGTAACAATGTCCTTTAGTTATACCATTAATAAATATACAAGATGGTACAATCATTGAAAAACGAAGAAACTTCAGAAGGAACACATTTAAGACAGGCAAAATGCCGACAAAGATAGAATTAAGTGTTAGCTAAGATTGAGTTATGGATACAATGAAGTAGGAAGGTAGGATGAAGTAGATTGTAAGGGGTAGATATGGGAGACAATAAACAGGTTCATGACTTATATAAGGTAGGTCAAAGCTGAGTGGTAGGTAATATTGGAAAAGGGAGAGTAATATTAGTTTCAAGGGACAGCCTAGGAGGTACTGTATATGACCGTTATGTGGTAGATAAAAGAAGAGTTATAAGTAACAGTGAGGTAGGGACAATATCTTTATGTGGTAGATAAATGGTAAGTTATAGATAATATTGAAGCAGGGCCATCACTGACAAGGGATAAATAGGAGATGAGTTATACGTATAAGGCAGAGGCAGAAGTACGACAGTTATGTGGTAGATAAATGGTAAGTTATAGATAATATTTAAAGAGATACATCACTGTCGAGGTCTTAATAGAAGAGGAGTTATACGTTTAAGACTGAGTCAGGAACACGACAGTTATGTGGTAGTAAATGGTAAGTAATAGATAATATTGAAAGATATACATCACTGTCGAGGTCTTAATAGAAGAGGAGTTATACGTTTAAGACTGAGTCAGGAACACGACAGTTATGTGGTAGTAAATGGTAAGTAATAGATAATATTGAAAAATATACATCACTGTCGAGGTCTTAATAGAAGAGGAGTTATATGTAGAAAGGCTGAGGCAGGAATACGACAGTTATGTAGTAGTAAATGGTAAGTTATAGATAATATTGAAGCAGGGACATCTCTGTCAAGGGATAAATAGAAGATGAGTTATATGTAGAAAGGCTGAGGCAGGAATACGACAGTTATGTAGTAGTAAATGGTAAGTTATAGATCATATTGAAGCAGGGACATCTCTGACAAGGGATAAATAGAAGATGAGTTATATGTAGAAAGGCTGAGGCAGGAATACGACAGTTATGTAGTAGTAAATGGTAAGTTATAGATAATATTGAAGCAGGGACATCACTGTCAAGGACTTAATAGAAGGGGAGATTTACATATAAGATTGAGGCAGGAATAAGACAGTTATGTGGTAGTAAAGCAAGTTATAGACTATAATGAAGCTGAACATCACTGTTAATTGGTAGATAAAGATTGAGTTTTATAGATAAGGCAAAGGTACTACTGTTTTGTGGTAGATAAAGGTTACGTTGTGGGCAAAGCTGAGACAAGTACTAGACAATTGGTATACAGGTTATCAAGATGAATAAAGTATTTACGGCATAGATAGAAGAGAATGTCTAAAATTTAATACTACATATCGAATCATGAAATATATCTTATATTAATTACTATACACTTTAGAGGGTATGTATAGTAAGTAAACAATGGATTTTATTTTTAAGGTAGGGGCATGATGTAGGGCATGCCTTTACGAAACATCAGCAAGATATATTACATTTATTTCTAATATGCACATATTTGCATATACAATATTATCTACCCCTGTTATTGACTACTCGTTGTTTTTAATATTTTTAACCTGTGCCAAAAACATTTCAAGTTTAATTCTAGACATCATTAAATAATATACACACAATATACTACACAATAATAATACACTATATATGGTTCTCCTTCATTTATATTTTCTTGATTATATGTTTCCTTGTTTATTTCAACCTATATCTGCCAATATTTTGTCATGTATATCTATTATTTTACATATGAAATTAATGACGAATCTCTGTATAAATACCTGTAATGGTTTAAAACTAACGTTTTATTTTCATCGAAAACTGTGAAATCATTGGAGAAGCAAATAAACCCCTACCTTATCTGATTCCCTGTGCAAATCGTTTTTATAAAACACGATCAAATGTAATGTTATTGTAGAGTGTGTACACAAACATAGTTCTGTATATTGCTGTATTGAGCAAGCTTTGCAATAGATATTTGTGTACGGTGTCAGCTTACACGATCTACATATGCAAACCTTATCCATAATAGATGTTTAGAATAGTGTATTTTGCAGCGTAATGAAAGTTCTCCTCGTAACTTAATTATAGTAATTATACTCTATTTAATTTCCTAAAGTGGAAACTACTTTTGTAAACTAAAAATCTTTATTTTTTGTTTACTCTTTCTTGACCCTATTCCTTGAAAAGGTGAAATTGTATGGAATAACTATGCAAAGTATGTTCATAGCTTCTCGGACTGTAGAAATAACAAAATTAACCTTTTTACTACATTTGTAAAATATCAAGATATTTCTCAAGGACTTGGGAATTGGTGTTCTCTAAGAGCGATAAATAATAAGACACACGTGAACGAGTGTTTGGACACTACTCCAGCACTGATAATAAAATCGAAAGCAATAAAACTTACTTGACTTATGAGCGCTCGTAAAATGCATGTAAAATATATTCGTAAACAGGAATTATGACAAACTTGATATCCTGACAACAGCTATGAACAAATTAAATTTGAAACTCTTACGATGGGGAACAATAACATGTTTACGATCTCTTTGTAAAGAATTTAGTAACAAATATATATATATATATATATATATATATATATATATATATATATATATATATATAATTTGACGGTTTTATTGCAATAAAAGCTTATGCTCAGTCTTTATAACTTATAAAATTATACTTGTTTACAAAATAGTTTTTTAAGCGGACTTTAAGTAGTTTTAAACTATTTTTTAAAATTATTGAAAATAAATAATTAAAATTCTTATGGCCAAATTACAGACATATTGGGTAAAGAAATAAATACCGTATACTCCAACTGCTTACGTAGTTTCATCGCTAAAAACATAAAATAAAACTTGCGGTTTATGTGTTGTACCAATTGGATTTTTTTGTTTACTACTATTTGTATCAGTTGGTAAAAAGACATTACTTACTGATATTTTTCAGTATTCGCGTTTCGTACTAGATCAGTGCTATACGGAACAGATATCAATAGGCCTACTAGTAAACGTAACGTGACTCTAAGTGACCAAACAAAAAAAAACACTGTTGCTGTTAATTGTCAAAGGAACTCTCAATTGTCAAAATATTCCTCAACAAACTTACATAATTGTTATTTCTTTCTTATTTTATATATCCTTATCTAAAAGCCCAATGACCACATTTATCATAGATTTAGCTGATTTATATCACAACGTTATAATGTATGGTAAAAGGTATTTTATTTATATCACAACCTTATAATGTATGGTAAAAGGTATTTTATATCACAACCTTATATTGTATGGTAAAATGTATTTTATTTATATCACAACCTTATAATGTATGGTAAAAGGTATTTTATTTATATTACAACCTTATAATGTATAGTAAAAGGTATTTTATTTATATCACAACCTTATAATGTATGGTAAAAGGTACTTTATTTATATCATAACCTTATAATGTATGGTAAAAGGTATTTTATTTATATTACAACCTTATAATGTATAGTAAAAGGTATTTTATTTATATCACAACCTTATAATGTATGGTAAAAGGTATTTTATTTATATTACAACCTTATAATGTATAGTAAAAGGTATTTTATTTATATCAAAACCTTATAATGTATGGTAAAAGGTACTTTATTTATATCATAACCTTAATGTGTATGGTAAAAGTTATTTTATTTATATTACAACCGTATAATGTATGGTAAAATTTATTTTATTTATATCACAACCTTATAATGTATGGTAAAAGGTATTTTATTTATATTACAACCTTATAATGTATAGTAAAAGGTATTTTATTTATATCACAACCTTATAATGTATGGTAAAAGGTATTTTATTTATATTACAACCTTATAATGTATAGTAAAAGGTATTTTATTTATATCACAACCTTATAATGTATGGTAAAAGGTACTTTATTTATATCATAACCTTAATGTGTATGGTAAAAGTTATTTTATTTATATTACAACCGTATAATGTTTGGTAAAATGTATTTTATTTATATCACAATCTTATAATTTATGGTAAAAGGTATTTTATATCACAACCTTATATTGTATGGTAAAATGTATTTTATTTATATCACAACCTTATAATGTATGGTAAAAGGTATTTTATTTATATCACAACCGTATAATGTATGATAAAAATTATTTTATTTATATCACAACCTTATAATGTATGGTAAAAGGTATTTTATTTATATCATAACCCTATTGTGTATGGTAAAAGTTATTTTATTTATATTACAACCGTATAATGTATGGTAAAAGGTATTTTATTTATATCATAACCCTATTGTGTATGGTAAAAGTTATTTTATTTATATTACAACCGTATAATGTATGGTAAAAGGTATTTTATTTATATAACAACCTATAATGTATGGTAAAAGGTATTTTATTTATATCACAACCGTATAATATATGGTAAAAGTTATTTTATATCACACCATTATAATTTATGGTAAAAGGTATTTTATTTATATCACAACCTTATAATGTATGGTAAAAATGGAATGCAAGTGCTGAAAAATATCAGTAAATAGTGTTTTTTTGTCAAGTGATACCAATAGTAATCAAATAAAACGAAAGTCAATGTGGCCAAACAAATGTAACACGGCTGTTAATTGTCAAAGTATCCCTCAATTGGCTACATATCACTTCACAAACTTACATAATTTTTATTTCTTTATTATTTTGTTTATTCATATCTTAAAGACCAATCACCTCATTTGTATTACTTCTAGCTAATTTATATCACATCATTATAATATTAATTAAAAGGTATTTTATAAAACGTTAGTAGGTAAACTGAAATGGCGAAGAAAAGTTAACCAGTGATCAGATAATACCGGCGGAGAACTAGCCATTATGAGCTGTGAAGTTGGGCACGTTCTGAACAAGAAGTTAAAGGGACTGAACTATAAATAGCTCCAATTATTAGTTGTAGATTACATTACGCAATCATATTTTCTTTCGAGATAAGAAGTAAATAGAACCGGTTGAAAATGCTATTTAAAACAAGTCGACATTTATTGTATACTTATTACGATTCAGTTGTTTATCATTTGAATTTATTCCAAGTAATAATTAATACATACCTTAATGGTTGGAAGGTGAATATATTTATGTATTGTAATCCTTGAATAACATTTTTCTTGTTAAATATATATGTTTGAATAACAATTTCAAAAACAAGAATATATATGCCCATGGTTTAATTTGTATATATTCTTGTTTATGAAAATTTTACTCACCTATATATATATATATATATATATATATATATATATATATATTATAAAAAATATGGTGATATGTTTTCTTGTAATATAGTTAATAAATTTAAAACATTTCAAAAACAAGAAACCTTTTAATGCATATATTATTCAAAGCGTTTTTGTAAAAATATTTTGTTAGATAATTATTTACTTGAAGATGCTGGTACTGTACGGCTAAAAGCTTTGAATAATATATGCATTAAAAGTATTCTTGTTTTTGAAATGTTTTTATTTATTAATTATATATATATATATATATATATATATTGAAATCCTTGTTAAATATACATGGTTGAATAACAGTTTCAAAAACAAGAATATATAATTCTTATATGTTCTTGTTTTATATATCACTTGTTATGAAAATTTTATTCAACAATATATATATATATATATATATATATATATATATATATATATATTAATTTATTTTATTTACTCCTATTCAATTACAAATAATACATCGTGTAACGTTATCTCTTCATATATTACCATTGTTAATCAAGTACGGTATTTTAGTTTTAGTTTCTAAAAGCCTATTTACTAACTATTTAATAAACATTGACTGCTTCAAAGTCTTGTTTGCAACATAGTTTTAATTAATCCTATCTCTGTTGCCAACTTGGAAGTAAATACCGCATCATGTTTGATGCAATAAACCGGGAGTTTGTGGTTTGGTTTAATTTGTTATACCGTGTGACGAAATATCCCACTTGTTTGAATCTATATACCTATTTGTATTGCACGTTAGACTATGTATTTGCTGTTTTGTTAAAGTAAAACATTTATAAGAAAATAAAATATTATATAATATATAGAAAGAAGTAAAGGTTTTTATTTTTATTCGATTATTATTAGAAGTATTTGTGTGTTATTACCCTATTTGACGATTTCCCAGAAATAAATCTCTAAATTCGAACTCGCCTAATATGCCCTGTCTAGAATTTTATAGAAGCACATTAAAGGTCTTTAAAGTTAAGTCTTATGTAGAACAGTACGTCTATTCTTAGCATCTGATTTCGTATAGTAATGTAAATATGACAGATTGTGAAGTATTCGGTAGTGGAGGAAATCAAGGATCCACGAGGGGGAGGTGTGCATCGTGATGAGCGTCGAAGCTATGCAACGAATTTTAAGTTGATTGCAGTAAAAGTACCAATATCTGCACAAAGAATCAATGAAACGGAATAAGCGAATACGGAAATTAAAGTTGGAAAATGCCAATTGAATGCCAGTTCTTCTGGTGAACCCAAGAAAGAACTATTTGAACGTATGGGGAAAAAATAGTTTAATAGTACTTGAAAATCGTGAAGTGTGATTTCCAATAACCGGGAAATCATAACTTTGAATATTCATGAAATAGGTAAGGAAAGAGCTTCTGATATTAAATTTAAAGTAAGGCTGGTTTGGTGTAAAACTTATGATGAAAAGATGAATTATCACTTCGTGGAAGCACAAGTCGCAGAAAAATGGTTTCCAAACAACTACATATTTTTTTTGCTCTCGTATCAATTCCGTCATTTTAAGATTCAGCTTACTAAACATTATGCAGTAAAATTAACTGCAGACAATACACCTTTAATCAAACTGCCACAAATTCATTAACTTGATGGACAGACATTACACCTATAAACCAACTGCTACAATTTAATCAATTTAGTGAGCATACAATACACCTGTAATGAAACTGCCATAATTTCAATAAAACGATAATATTAACATGGAACCATTAAAGCTATGAAGTTGTAAACGTAAACTCAGCACAACAGTCGGGTGATGAGTAAATAGTTAACTACTACTCCGTGGTTATTGCAGAAACTACATAAGCCATTAACTACACATTGTTCCCACTCTTAACACCGAAGTTCTGCCTATAAAATATAAAAGAATAATAATATAATTTCCACTGTATCTGCAAACAATATATATATATATATATATATATATAGACTATATATATATATATATATATATATATATATATATATATCGACACGTAATTTATCAGATGTAAATTTAAATCCATTTTGAAAAACGACAATGGCTTGAGTCGTTTCTGCAATGATCAATTTAATACCAATGCGAAACTGTTAGGTTTTCAATATCATATTTCAAACTTAGGACGTCAGTTAAACTACTCTAAAAATATGACAGGGAACGTATAAATTATTTCGATATACCAACTAATATAGCAATAAATAAAAAGGGAGAAAATTCCTAACAGGGAAACCAAGAGGAATTGAAAGATCCAGGATTCCTGTTATGCTGAGCGTGATGGCTGACAGTACTCAGTTGTCTCCGAAGGTCATTTTAAAACAGAAAACGTTCCCTAGGGATACAATCCTAAATGGAATACTACTAAGAACAAAAGTAAGGATAGACTGATGGATGAAACGTTACTGTAGCACTGATTAAAATATGGGTTTAGTAGATATACTACCTGCTTGAAAAAATAACAAGATCGATTTCAATTATTAATAAACTTCGTAGACAATTGACTGGAGACGTACAAGAAACACAGAGCTTGTATCATTCTTGAGGATGTGGCATGTCAACCCCAAAGGAAGTATGCGGTTGTAAATAAAGCAATTAGGAGTGACTTAAGGAAACGATCGTCTTAAGAGCACCAGCGAAAATCCACCAGTGAAACTGTTTAATGAGTGCTTACATATTACCTGGAATAGTATTATACATTTTCTGGAATAGTCCATTATACATTGATATATTAAATGTGAATGGATACAAAGACGATATTTTATGGGAAGAGGATCTTGAGTTGCAGAATGAGGATGGAAACTATCGAGATGGCAGTAAATGTAAAGATGTCGAAAATGTAGCAGATTAGACCTCTGTGATACATGGAGTGTTTTAAAATTCCTTGTAAAAAGTATTATGATTTTCTGTTTAACAATAATTTGTTTACAAGATGAACTCGATAAAGGAAGTATTGTCTCATCAATGGATCATTTATTTTTTTCTGTTTAACAATGTATGTTTTTATCATCCATATTTTTTTACATGGTAAAAACACCACAATAATTTTATAATAGGACGTCTTATACAATTCTTGCTATTCCTATGCAAAAGTTTATAATCGTCTTACATTAGGGATATTTTTTTGTAAGAGCCAGAACGGTATTTTTGTTGAACTTTTCTAAAATAAAAAGTTTCATTTTTATCTAAGACTCATTAGTGGAAAACATCTATCTCTGTCACTAGAGACACAAATCTTTCTCCTTTGCACACAATAAATAGCTCCTAATCGTCTATCGCCTTCCATGCAATGGGGTGTACTGTGTAGAGAGCTCTCAATATATTGAGCAAACATTGGAGCCTTGTATAACCCCCGTTAAATGCGTAGAAAAAGTAACAAGGTTTTACGCTTGGCCGGGATTCTCTCACTCTAACTTTTTTCATTTGCTTGAATCATTTTGCTTTAGTATTAAACATATTTTTAGTTTTTATAATCTTTAGAGCCACAACCACCTCGCGTAGGACTTAGGACCTCGATGTGAAGTTTTATAAAATAATCTCTAAAGTAAAATATTCTTTCTAAATTAACGCTCACGTTGACAAAATATTTAGTAACACACTTTAGATGGTGTTAAATATTAAAAATAAGGTTCAGAAAACAAACGCGAATAAAGTACAAAATGTAACAGTAAATAAGTATATAAAAAAATTGTCAATTTGTAAAAGTAAATCTGGGGATAATATTGACCTCTTGCGAGTAAATTTAAACTAATAATATGCGCAGATCGGTGTACGCTAATTAGGACGGAAGCTTACTGGCCATGATTAACACTCTCTCGATAACAAGATGTAGCGGGGGACGCATGTCTCCGACAACACCCCTCTAAAAACGAGAAGCAAGAAATGTTTTTTTTTAAAGTGTAAAGTTATTTAAAGTTTTATTTTGTTGAAGAAATGCTACGTGTAATATTTTTGTGTTAAATCTCTGTCTTGTCCAAACCATGGAGCCTGTTGTACGTGCATTAAGATAGCAGAGTGAGGAAAAGTTTAATTTTTTAAAATATGTAACAGTTTCTAATATTCCTTTGTTTTAGTAGATGGAACGCGGAGTTACTGAATAATGCCCGAACCAAATTCGCAATCATGAGCGAGATGATATTCTAATGAGTTCTTCTAACGAGCGATGCGTGGCTTCATCAATTGTACAATCAGCTAAGTTGTAAAAATTAAGACTTTTAGTGAACAAGTTGCAAAAGTTAATTATTTCAACAGTAATGTTCAAAATTAAAACTTTAAACTTTCAATGCATCATTTAAATTTAATTTTTGGCATCTGTGCTGAATTGTAATAAATCTAAATTATAAAAATTAAATATGAAAAGAATTAGCAAAGCAAACTCGAAAATAGAGTCATTCTCAGCCTTTATTTCCTTGAAAATTAAATTAAAAAATTGACAATTAATTATTATTATTTAGTTATAAAAATGGTTATGTAAAAATGTTCAAATGTTTGCAAATAGAGAAATAGTAAAGCATATGCAAAAAGATAAAAAGGATATTAGGCATATTTATAAAATAAAATCAATCATAATATCTAAGGAAATGCAATAACCTTTGTTACAACCAGTAGTTAAATAAACTGGGGGAAATTATTTATCATTATTTAACTTGTTGAAAAATATAAATAATTTCTCAACCAGAAATTATTTAACAAAATTAATCACAAACTATCTAGTATTTTCTGAATGAGTGATAAATGTTGAAAATTAGTTTTAATTAAAATATTTCAATATATATATATATATATATATATATATATATATATATATATATATATATATAAATTCAAAAGCTTGTATATAAATGATTTCGGTGGTAGTAGAATTAGTAACAAATTTGGTTTAAATAATACAATATGTAAATTTATTGAATGTAATTTAACTGCTGGCACAAAATAAAATCAGAAATTAAATTTGAAATTTATAATAATTAATATAAATTTTGCCAACCTCCCTGCGATAAAGATCAAAGTAATTTTAGTTTATTTAAGGAAAATTTAATTTATGTTTTGTTAGCTAAGGACTTTAAGATAGTATCATTTGAAAGAATATATTCAATTTATTTCAGTTATAAATTTCATTATTATTAAATTCAGTTTCCAACAACAGTTAAAAAAGTAATTTTTATTGAATTATTCCTGTGTACAAAAATAATAAATTTAATTATTTCCCAACTAGCAAATTAATAAAATCAATACAAATATTAAAATCCAGCCTATTAGAGTCAGTCATATTTATTTAATAATAAATAGCTAGGAATCACTGTGCAACCTAAAGATAATAGAGCAACCCATTTAGAGAAATTAATTAAACTAAATTTTAATTTATGAGCTAGCTTAAGGACTAGTTGGTTTTGCTTTAAAGCCCAGGAGTTCACACTCACTGGCAGGTTTTACTACATGAAACACATGACATCTTTTAGGAGGATATGGTAAGACTCTATCTTGCACGGACCTCACTAAAGCAGGAGCATGGTGGAGAGATGTCTTCAAAGCATGGTAAGGCAAATTTATGATGTGATAATATTATATGTGTTTTCAACTGACATAAATTAGACCATATGACAGATCACTGACTTTACCATGACTTTAAATACACTTTATAGACAACGTTCCCAGGGTGTACTTATTAGATGGGATTTTAAATACTTGCTCATGTAACTAGGTGGTAGGCAAACTTTCGACAGGTAGCAGGTTGAGGTTGTAAGGGAGGGGGTGTAGTATTGTTGCAGTGTGTGTGTGTGTGTGTGTGTGTGTGTGTGTGTGTGGTGTGTGTGTGTGTGTGTGTGTGTGTGTGTATGTGTGTGTGTGTGTGTGTGTGTGTGTGTGTGTAAGTGTGTGTCTGTGTGTGTATGTGTGTGTGTGTGTGTGTGTGTATGTGTGTGTGTATGTGTGTGTGTGTGTGTGTGTGTGTGTGTGTGTGTGTGTGTGTGTGTGTGTGTGTGTGTGTGTGTGTGTGTGTGTGTGTGTGTGTGTGTGTGTGTGTGTGTGTGTGTGTGTGTGTGTGTGTGTGTGTGTGTGTGTGTGTGTGTGTGTGTGTGTGACAGCGGGTAGTTCCATCCTTGAAGGTTGAAACCTCTAATAAGAGTTTCAACTAAAGCTACATATTTTATTATTTCTTACTTGGATTAAACTTAAACAATAAACCACTGAATCCCCATAAGAAGACAACAAATTACATATAATTTAAAATAGTATTTTAATTGGTTGTTTTTACTTCTTATCTCGAAAGAAAAATATGATTGCCTAATGTAATCCCCAAATTATAATTACAGCTATTTATAGTTCAGTCCGTCTCGCTTCAGGATGCGTAAGTGCCAATAACGTCCCTCCTTACGTGGACTAGATCTCCGCGGGTATTATTTGATCACTATTGAACTTTTCTTCGCCATTTCAGTTTACCTATTAACATTTTATAAAATAACTTTCAAAAAATATTATAAGGTTGTAATATAAATCAGCTAAATCTATAAAAATGAGGTCATTGGTGTTTTAGGTAAGGATATACAAAATAATAAAGAAACAAAACTTATGTTAATTTGTTTAGCGATTACTTTGACAACTGCAACAGTGTTACTTTTGTTTGACCACTTAGACTTTCATTCAAGTTTACTAGCACTGATATCACTTGTCAAAGAACTACAACTTACTGATATTTTTCAGTATACCCGTTTCCTTCAAGATCAGTGCATATTTTAATGCTTTGGGTCACAGACAAGACTGACTATCAGCATTGAATAGTTCACTTATCTAGTGCGAAACGCAACTACTGAAAACTATCAGTAAGTAGTGTCTTTTTACCAAGTGGTACCAATAGAAGGAATTTAAAAAAGCCAAGTTGTATAACACTAAAACCGCAAGTTTTATTTTATGTTTTAGAGATGAAGTTAGGTAGGATGTTAAAGTATAAGGTATGTATTTCTTAAACGAAGATGGTCTTTTAATTTGGCTTATTAGGTTTTCATTAGTTGTATTATTTATTTAAAAGAAAAAAAGTATAAAACCACTTGTTGTTGTTGTTGTCGTGTGACAAGTGCAATAAAAACAATAAAAAAACAGAAAAAAAGATAAAACCACTTAAAATCCGTTTAACGTAACAAATAAGTTATACCTTAATTCACTTAAGCTTAATTTAACTTAATTGTATAAGTTATAAAGAATGAGGATAACTTTTATTTCAATAAAACCGTCAACGTATATATATTTGTTACTAATTTAATTCCAAAGAGATCGTAAACATGTTATTGTTCCCCATCGTAAGGGTATCAAATTAGATTTGTTCATAGCTGTTGTCAGGATGTCAAGTTTGTCATAATTCCTGTTTATGAATAGATTTTACATGCATTTTACGAGCGCTCATAAGTCAAGGAAGTTTTATTGCTTTCGATTTTATTATCAGTGCTGGAGTAGTGTCAAAACCCTCGTCCACGTTTCTTATTATTTATCGCTTATAGAGAACACCAATTCCCGAATCGCGAAATCTCGATATTTTACAAATGTAGTGAAAAGGTAAATTTTGTTATTACTAAAGTCCGAAGACGTTTAAACATATACTCTGCATAGTTATTCTTTACAATTTCACTTCTCCAAGGTCAAGGGTTTAGCAAACGTAAAACATTATTACTAAAATTAAAGTATTTTTTTTAGTAAAGTAAGTACCACTATAAAGAGTTCATTATATTCCTCCAGGTCCCTAATAAAGACATCCACTAAAAAATGGAATCAATGTCGATTGAGGGAGCTCTCAGCAGGAAAACGGTGGGAATGTCTGGAGACGGGTAGACCAATTGACCAAAACTTTCCCCGATCTGTTAGCGTTGCAGCTTTCAAATTGAAGACCAGTCATGATTACCTTGCTTCGCACCTCCACCGCATTCATGTGCTACCAACCCCGTAGTGTCTGCTGTGTGGTGGTAAACTTATGAATGCCGAACACCTTAATGATTTCACAGCCTTGGACCGGGCCTACGATTACACAGTCCCATCTTCAGGGATGCCCATCTCTACTGGTCAGAGCGTCGCCAAATGGCTCAACTGCCTAGGGTGGGCGTTGGCTAGTAAGTAAATAGGACCGCTATAAAAGTAATGTGAGTATTATTAATACAAATAAGTTAGGAGGAGAGCTAACATTGTTCCACAATACACTATTCTAAACATCCGTTAAGGATACAGTTTTGTACCTCGTGTAAGCTTACCCCTTACACAAATCTCTATCCAAAGCTTATTCAATATACAATGTTGTGCTCGTGTAGAATTACTCGCTCTACGACGACATTGAATTTGTTCATGTTTTTATATGAAAGATTTACACAGCGACACAGATAGGGTAGAGGTTTTTTTGCTTCTCCTATGATTTCATAATTTCCAAAGAAAGTTTTAAATCCGAAATGTTTTTATACATATAAATCTGTCATTAATTGCACTCATCAAAAATATATTGGCAGATAATTATTAAAACAAACAGGAAAACGAATAATCAAGAAAAGATAAATAAAACAGAACAATGTGTGGAATAATGTGTGTATTATTTGAAGATGTCTATAATTAAACTGCAAAAGTTTTTGGTACAGCTTAAAAATATTAAAAATAACGGTTAGTCAATAATAGGGGTGGATATTATTGTAATGGTAAATATGTGATTATTAGCAATAATTTCAATACATCCTTCTGACCAAAGCATGTCATATATCATGCCAATATTTTACACGTAAACTACATTGTTTACTTGTTGTACATAACCTCTCAAATATAGACTAATTAAATATGCCTCGATATCTGGTATTGAATTTCATCTTTTCAATTTTCTAGGCCATAACAAATTTATTCTTACCAAAGATCTTGATCATACCATTTGTCTTGATCCTGTCTCAGCTTTACCTACAACCTAACTTTTATTTATCACAAAACGATCGTACCAGTTCCACAGCCTTATCTATATACCTAGCTCTTTATCCATTTATTAACATTGATTGATGTTCAGTATTATCTATAACTTACCATTTACTACCACATAACTTTCGTATTCCTGCCCCAGCCTTGCACGTATAACTCACTTTCTATTTATTCCTTAACAGAGATGTCCCTCTCTCAATATTATCTATAACTTACCATTTACTACCACATAACTGTCGTATTCCTGCCTCAACATTGAATATATAACTCACTTCTATTTATCCCTTGCAAGTGATGTCCCTGTTTCAATATTATCTATAACTTACCATTTACTGCCACATAACTGTCGTATTCCTACCTCAGCCTTACACATATAACTCATCTACTATTTATTCCTTGACAGAGATGTCCCTCTCTCAATAATATCTATTACTTACCATTTACTACCACATAACTGTCGTATTCCTGCCCCAGCCTTGCACTTATAACTCACTTTCTATTTATCCCTTGACAGAGATATCTCTCTCTCAATATTATCTATAACTTACCATTTACTACCACATAACTGTCGTATTCCTGCCTCAACAATAAATATATAACTCACCTTCTATTTATCCCTTGCAAGTGATGTCCCTGTTTCAATATTATCTATAACTTACCATTTACTGCCACATAACTGTCGTATTCCTACCTCAGCCTTTCACATATAACTCACCATCTATTTATCTCTTGCAAGTGATGTCTCTGTTTCAATATTATCTATAACTTACCATTTATCTACCACATAACTGTCGTATTCCTACCTCAGCCTTACACATATAACTCACCTTCTATTTATCCCTTGCAAGTGATGTCCCTGTTTCAATATTATCTATAACTTACCATTTACTGCCACATAACTGTCGTATTCCTACCTCAGCCTTTCACATATAACTCACCATCTATTTATCCCTTGCAAGTGATGTCCCTGTTTCAATATTATCTATAACTTACCATTTACTGCCACATAACTGTCGTATTCCTACCTCAGCCTTACACATATAACTCACCTATTTATCCCTTGACAGAGATGTCCCTCTCTCAATAATATCTATAACTTACCATTTATCTACCACATAACTGTCGTATTCCTGCCTCAACCTTATACATGTAACTCATCTTCTATTTTTTTTCATTTCTAGTGTGTCCCTGCTTCAATTCTATCTATAACTTACCATCTATCTACCATATAACGGTCACATCCCTGCTCTTCCTAATCTATCCCTAAGACTAAAAATACTCTCTTTTTTTCAATATTATCTGTTACTCAGCCTTAACCTAAACCAATGAAGTGTTTCTCCTGGCTAGTGTCACCAGTATCTAGCCCTTACAGTCAACTACATCCGATCTTCCTACTTCATTGTATCTATAACTGAAACTTAGCTACCACTTAATTCATTTTTATCGGCATTTTGCCTGTCTCAAATGGGTTTCTTCGGAAGTTTTTACCATTATACCATCTTCTCCATTTGTTAAAGACACAAATGGACTAGCACAAATAAAATCCAAGGTTACTGATGTAAACTTCTGAAATGGGCGATATTCGGCAAATCTATTGCATTTTTTAATTCTGGTTTCGAATACTATAACAAGAATTCACTAGCGGCTTAGTTCGTTTGGAATTGTATAGGTTTCTAAAAACACATTATCTCTATATTTCTATTCATATTATATGTTACTTATTTATTTACTTCAGTAATTTAGTTTTCTAAATAAAACTTTGGTTGTTGCCAATATTTTAAAATAGAATTAACTATTCTACCTATATTTGCAGTCATGCAGTAGCGATTTAGTAAAGTAGTGCTTAGACACTACAGCACATGTTATTGCGTATGCACATCTATATTCATGTGAAGAACTTTGTATTGGAAAGTGAAGAGGCGAGTACTCTCATACGAGATATACCCTGTGAGAGGAAAAATACTGAACAAACGAAAATAAGTGCTTTCTGACTAACAAGAAATAATTGTAAGAGAACTCCATGTCAGTTTCACAAGGCCACTTAGTTTTGTAACAACCTAATAACAAACTCTCACAAATCATATTAATATCTGGCAATGAATATATCGAAGAAAAGGAAGAAACGATCACGTGACCTCCTGAAGCGAGGCTTGTATCTTGAAGGCCAATACAAGTGCTAAATTGGGAAGAAGACTGTAATGTGATTTAATATAAAGTAATTAAAAGAGTGTTAAGCAAGTGGTTTCAATTAATTAGGTTTTCTTTCATTTCAACAGAGAGTAAAACTCGGTTAAAATACACAAGCTCGGCCACCTACGATATTTTGGAAAATTGTTCAAAGCCACCAAATAGGATCATATCCACAATTTTTTTTTTTATTGGCCTAGGAAAGTTATTTTTTTCAGGCCGTGGTTTCAATTAATTAGTTTTTCGTTTACCTAAACAGAGAATAAAAATACAAACTATGAGGCAAACACAAATTTTAATTTTCTCAATTTTAAACAATAATTATCTTCATTATCTTTCCTAGTTATGAAAATTGTCATTATTATTTTGTTTCTATTACTATCATTGTCAATCCTTTTTCATTGATCACCTTCTTGATGGATAAAGATATGTATTATAATGTAGAAATAATATTACCGTACCTTGATACTACTTTACTCATGTTTGTTACAATGAGAGACGAGGTATTAACTGTCCTGACGAGAAAAACATCTATATTCACCAATGGCGAAAAAAAACATATGCGCATCTATGATGCTATTTATGAAGCCAATCATCACTAATGAAATAAAATTATTTCTCGTATAAGTTTCATTTGCATTTATAGTGTAGAAGTTCCTTTTAAATGTTATCGTTTTGCAAGTTAATTTTAAAAGTAAATCTTTTTGAAATTCCTTTTGGAGATTAATTCTTTACAGAACGATTTCGAGAGGTATGTTTACTTTATTGGAACGAGTAATACAATTCTCTTATTTTCATTACGATTTATATTTCATACCATAAAAGTCTCCTATTTAAAAAATAAGTAGACTAAACTTTTGGAATTACGAGATGTAATTAAAGCTGTTTATGGGGTTTAACGCTAATTACGGAAGCAGTTGAAAGAAGAATTTTTTTGAGACCAAACTATAACAAAACCCACCTTAATGTTTACTATAACATTTGTTTGTGTATATAAACTTAAGAAAATTAAAATTCACAATACAAATTGAGACCATCTTACCCTACGAATATCCGCATGATTGTTACAAAATCCTCGTAGCTCTGCATGCTGTCAACACAAGCCTATCTGTAGTCGTGTTCCCAAACTTACAAACTGAAGGGGTTGGATTTACATGGCATAGATGTTCTACTTGTGTCTTTTATATAATGTATTTACTATACTTAGTGTCACTGCAAATAACTACTCCTAAGTTAGAGGTTAAAAGAAATTATCATTTTCTTCTTCTAATATTATTTTTTTTTCTTTGTGAAATAAGTTGATGCAGGGATTTTTAGCAGGTTTAATATATTTCAGACACTGACTTATGCAAATGCAAAACATTGTTGACTTAAGACTTTCTAGCTACCTTCAGTGTGTTTACATGAGCCAATGCTCCTCAGTCTCGCCCAAACTTGTGTAATTTATGCCAAAAGTTTATCTTTCGCTAGATGTAAATTAAGCCTGTAACGTTGACAAGAACAATCTAAAACAATTTGGAAAAGCCTACATTTGCGGGAGCGTTGCTCAAATAATCCTTAGAGCTACGATAGACGAAATATTGTCGACTCTTGATTTTTAGGTTATAGTACGTAATTTGATAGCTGCATATAACAACAATAAGAACTTAATTATAGAGAAAATATGGTAATAAATCTAAATAAAACAGCTGTAATATGTGTTCAGTAATTTTATAGATTTAAACTTTATTCTGCATTCACTTGGTTTTCTGGTCTATAATTTAGTTTGATTTTCCATTATCTACACACTGCGCCTGAGCTATTCTCTGTATTAAAAATGTGTCAATTTATTTTTATTTATAGTTTTTTAATTTCATTAATTAAAATAATTATTTTATTATCAAATCCAAAATTTTAATTGTCGTTTTTATTTTTTTTAAATTTTATTGCCTTATTGATATGTGTTTGTATGTACTTTAGTCACTAATTATATATGAATAAACTTTTCCCCTTTTCTAATTGAGCTATATATACAACTCGCATATAACTGCCTGTATAGTTTTGGTAGCAAAACTAAAGAAAGAAAAATATGTAAATTATTAGAAAAACATATGGTAGTTCGAATTATACGAGTTTACACAATAAAGTCCGGAAGAGCCACCCACGCTTTGTTGGAGCAGTATGGGGTCTGCTTTATTAATCAAAACGACACTGAATTTAAGTTTAACACCAAAGACAATTAAAAGAGAGATAACACAAGATTCATGAGTAGCAGTTAATTCTAAGCCACTTACCAATCAAACTGTATGAGGTTCTTGTAGAGCGGTGAATCGTTCGACGAAACAGGCCTGTTTGGTGTCTAGCAGAGATGAAAGAAGTTTCTTGACGAGTGGCATAAACTACAACTCATTTAAGCTTTAATTTAATAATTTCACTGAACTTACAACAATATAAAACGTCTTGAATCATTAAATGTTTATTCCTTCAAGCGGTTAAAGGAATTAATGTGCTGATGCAATGTTGGCCACACGCGGTTAACCAAGACAATGGCACTCGAACTTATAACGCGGTTTAAATTGACTTATTAAAGTTTGACGGCGGTAATTTATAGTTAGAACGCATCTAAGACATTAACTGAACACAATCAATAAGCCGTGTAATATTATAACGCGGTTAGAACCCGATGTAACCGGCTAAAAGCACATGCCTAGAAACTGGAGAGCCGCACTAGTAAACAGCCATATTGGAAGAGGAATGTAACTTTGACAAAGACGGAAAAGGCTAGCAAAAGGTAACTAGATCAGAAACTACGTGGACCTAGTCTAGAACATAGATGAATAGGCTGAATGCGTCTGGTAACTGGATCGCAAGACTATTTCTTTGCAGTAAAAGAAGCCTAGATTCTGGCCGGCAACGAATGTCTAGTAGGCGGTGGAAATTGAACTGTGGTAAAACACTAGCTGATTACTAGGTTATATCGGACATAATGACAGATGTCAACAAACGTGGTTTATGTAAAGTGAGGTTAACAATTCTGTACTTAACACTGCCTATAGTAGTACTTTCTTTTAACAAATAAGGGCGGCCTATTAAGGAGATGTGTCACACTGTTAACTCCGACCAAGTTAATGAGGTCCGTTCTTATCTAGGGGACGTATGTGGCATATGTTAGAAGCAAATGTATGTTGAAATGTATAAATGCGTGTAATAATACATATTACGTATTTTGAATTTTATTAAGAACTTTAGTAAGAAATTTATAATTAATAAGATCATTTCAAATAAAAATATAATTTATTAAAAACAAAAAATAGGAAATATATTTAAAATAAACATGTACATGAATGAATTCATATATATATATATATATATATATATATATATATATATATATATATAAAGAACAAAAGGCTAAATACAAATACAAGAATTATAATTGAATTTACAATTCAAAGCTTTTCGTTGGCTAACAGTACCAACATCATCAGGAATATTAAACAATTTAGACTTTTGTTCTTTATTAATACACAAGAAAACATACTGCGATATTTATATATATATATATATATATATATATATATATATATATATATATATATATATATATATATACATATATTAATATCGCAATATGTATTCTTGTGTATTAATAAAGAACTAAATCAAATTACAAATACAATAATTATAATATAAATACAAGAATTGTAAATTCAATTATAATTCTTGTATTTGTATTTTGACTTAGTTCTTTATATATATATATATATATATATATATCATATATATCATATTATAAAGATATGTGAGCAGAGACTCTAAAAGAAACAATAAATTAGGTTTTTTCAAAAAAATAATACAATGTAGAAGGACAAAGGGCGGTATTATTACTTCATTGTGTCATTAATTCTCAAAAAAGGTTGTCAGTTTTAAAATGCAAGGGTGCTCCAAGAAACTAGATTAAAACAAACTTAGTACCGTCCAAGTATGTCAGTTTCAAAAACACGTAAGCTTTTAAAAACTAATACGTTATATGTTCAATTTAACAAATTTGATTGGTTTAAACTAGGAGAAAAGGAATACGAGGTTCGAAATGTTCGATTTTTGGGAGAAACGACAAGTGGAGTTATTCAGGAACGTTCGATGAGAACAGACGTAGGTGAAGTTACCGTAGTAAAGTATTACGCAAAGTCGCCAAACATTTTCTAGGGGAAATAATTAATAAATCAACGAAAATTGAATGTTAAGCAACAACCTACACGTTGTTAGCAGAGAAATTAAAGTATTAAGTAAACTGTAAATAATTTATATGTAACTAAGTAAATACATAAGAGCTTATTTGCTGAGGCGCCTCGAAATAATCGTAGATTGTTATAGCCCTGTAGTGAGTCAATGAACAGATTGAACTTCAGTCAACCATCTACGAACAGGTGACCCGCCAAAGTTATTTATTCATTAAACTTTATAAACAGCTTTCATTTTTTTTTTTTTTTTTTTTATTTGCCGATCACAAATTTTTCACCGTTTCTCAAGTTTTGAAGAATATGTTTTAAATTTGGAAATAAAGACAGTGAAACTCAAAAACGAAAACAGAATTAGGAACTGTAAAATTTTAAAAGGTAAATTCTCGGTGACGCAGGGCAGTGAAGGAATTGAAGAAAGAAGACTCATAGCGAGATCGCTATGAAACGACCCCAATGCAGAAACGGGCAAGCGGAGTGAAATCTGGTCAGGACAAAAAACAGGAAACGGATCAATAAAAGATTAATTTTCTTTTCTTGCAAATCCATTAATTTTTAAATTCGCTTATTTTGTGGGGGAAATGATAAATCAAGTAATTCTTTTTAATTTAAAAATAATGAAACACTATATTATACCAAAATTAGATTTATCAAAATTTGAGGAGAAGTAACATAAGAGAGGGGTGGCGTCATCGTGGACTGATAACATCCAAAGCCAAAATGGCGCACAAATAACTAGGGATTCTTTATCTAAATATTCTTTATCTAAAGTATTCTTTATCTAAATTTACATGGTTACTTGTAAACATATAAAGAAGTCAAAACTAAAACATTATATTTAATAATATGCCTAAGTGTTTTAAATGTTACTTTAGTTATAGATCCTGGATTTTTAGTTTGTCAAGATAATTAAATAGGAAAATTAAGCATTAGATAATTTGGATAAGAAAAGTTTACAAATAACCAAGTATAAAGGGTTGCAAGTGGAGCAGGCTAGTAATTAACAAATTAAAATTCTTATATATAAATGTCAAAACACATGATAATATGTGTTGCAATAATATTCAGATATACGGACGGTAAATAAGTATTGTTTAAAAATAAAAAGATAACATTTCAACAATGTTTTTAAAATTAAATAAATATTTTATATATATATATGTGTGTGTGTGTGTGTGTGAGTGTGTGTGTGTGTGTGTGTGTGTGTGTGTGTGCGTGCGTGTGTGCGTGAGTGTGTGTGTGTGTTTGTGTGTGTGTGTGTGTGTGTGTGTGTGTGTGTATGTATGTGAGTGTGTGTGTTTGTGTGTGTGTGTCTGTGTGTGTGTGTTTGTGTGTGTGTGTGTGTGTGTGTTTGTTTGTTTGTTTGTTTGTGTGTGTTTCTGTGTGTAATGAATAGTTAATATCCGGAGTATATCCGTTAATTTTGCATTGATTAAAATCGCAGTTCAAACGTTTCGCTAAGATCTTATCTAGCATTGACGAGGTGAAACCAACAACAATAGAAGTGCGAACAACATATATATATATATGTTCATTTTACAAATTGTGGGTTAAAATTTTGATAGAAATAAAATGTTTAATATAGTTATATAAATATATAATATTAGTTGTCAATTGAGGTTATATTTTTGATAAGATGCGTAGATTTAAGTATATGAAATTAATTTAATGATTTTGATGCTAATTATTTGCGTTGTTTTTATAAATTATTATATTTTAATATTAGTGGTTTTCCTTTTACACATTTTTGAATCTTAATTATTAGGAAATATTCGATATGTTTGATTATAAGTCAAGAAGTGGAAATTTGTTTTCTAAATTATTTAGGGTTGTCTTGAAAGATGGGAAATTTTAAACATCCAAAGATTTTGTATAAAAACATTTTTAATGTTAATATGTGTTAATGTAGTGTATAATTTTAAATTTTGAATGTGTGAAGCCTTCTAATATAACGTGATTCATTTACATAAGTGGTTTTCCTTAAGGAATTATAAGTTTTAATATGTTTCTCTTTTCTGGCATAAGTTTGTGTATTTTGCTATAATATAAACTTAACAGTAAATCGTAAGCTTTTAGGATATAAATGTACGATAAAATTAAGTATATTTTTCAAAGGGGTACATTTTGCACCAAAGAGTTTAAAGGCATAAATGCATTAAAGTATTTAACTAATTGGGCTAGGGCAAAGGCATTACGAAAACAATATAGAGTCTATTTATAAGGTTTTGTTGAACTTTAGATATGCTGTAGTATATAAATGTAGGATAAAATGTAGTATTGTGAAAAGTTTAGTTTTGTAACAATGTTTAATCTGTGCTAAAGTATAAATTGATATATATAACAGTGGTTTTACTAGCTTGCAACATGAGTTGAAATTTATTTGATAAACAATTTTCTTATGGAACCTAAACCCTGGTCATTAAGCTGGGACACTTTTACATAAATCATTCCTTGGGAAACAAAACCCAAACGTTTAAATATTAAGGCAAGTATTACAACATTGTAATATAAGGGTAAGAGAGGGAGTGAGAGAAAGAGAGAGTAAATTACAGTATTTAGTTTCCATAGCAATGTAATATAACCTAGTACCTAGTAGGTAGTTTGTTTTAGACTAAAATCAGAAATTTTCTTTCGATGTAAAACTTTATGATTCCGTGTTATTGCAGTGACGCAATAAAGTAAAGAAAGTGTCAATAAGGCGACAAGACGGTTTCCTATAAATTGTAAGCAAAATACGTCAATAAACTCGGGCCTGAGTTTTTGATGTAATAGATACTGTGAAGCGCTAAGGTATTATTTCGGCACATAGATCGAAACAAACAAAACTGGAGAAATTACTGCACACAGAAGTAAATATTTGTTTGTAAGGGCAAAAGGACTGGTAAAATACACGTATGGCCAGCCCGCACAACCTTTACTACTAACAATGTATTATACAGCATAGCTCTATGATTAAACAAACAACTGAAATAAGATACGCTAATTGCAATTCAAAAATAATTGTTATAGTACTGTAAATAATGTAGATCGAAATATACTTTATACATGACTTCTCGTATTATTCTCTAAATTTAATAAACGTATGAAAAATAAACTATAAGAAAATTACGCACATAGGGCGCGAAAGCATAGATTTTAATAAAATCAACCGGAAGTAATCGCTCCTAATCTTTCTAGAAATATATTTACAAAACTTGATTTGTATAAATTATTATTATGTTATATTTAAATATGTATGTCAGTTCATGTGTGTAATTTTAAGTAAAAAACATCAAAGTGTTGTCAAATAACTACAAATGCCAAAGAACATATTATTAAATTTTGTTAAAAACTAGATAATAATATGAGAAATAAACAAATAGTAATTAAAAACAAATAATTTGTATATTTAAATGTTTTGAGGGTGTGTATTTAAATTGACTGAAAAAATAAAAGTTCAAAAACTATTATAATTATAAAATTAAAATTTAGAAATGTTCAAGTTGAACAAAAACATGACTAATTTTAATATTGTTGTTAATTTATGCCAATAGAACTTAGTAGAATATGTTGTTTTGTTGTTTAAATATTCTATGTTAGTACATTAAGTTATTGAAATAGGTTACATGTTTAAGTTGAGAATAAATTTTGCAAGTGGAAAATATCAAGACAAACTATCAGGCGTGTTAAGGAAATATTATATTTCTAACAACAGTAACCAATAGTAATATTGTCTAAATGAGAGTATTAGAGTCAAATAGAAGAACTAACTAGGTTGCTAGTTACAAACATTACTATTAAAAAGGGGAAAATATATCGTTATAAATTTGTCAATATTTATAGGTAATTTAATTTTTAAAGGATAAATTAAAGCAATATTTACCAACCTACAATTAGTTAACCGCTTCAAGATCATTGTTTTGATCAATAGCGTCTTCTTACATTTTAAATATAAATAGCCAAAAAATAAATGTCAACCAATGTAAAAATTTTTATAATAGACAGCTTTAAACAATCATAATATAATCTTGAAAAAATCAGTTTTTGATTTGAAAACAAAAATAAAAGGAAATTGGTAAAAGTATAAGATTTTAGTCATAATATTAGGAGTATGTTCAAATAAAAAAGGAACGATTCGTGAAACATTTTAAGGGTGGAAAATAGCGTATTTTACACTTACTAGCCAACGCCCACCCTGGCAGGTTGTTGTAAAATATTAATAGTAACGAAATTTATGAAATTTTAAAAAATTTATTTAAATATATGGACAAATTTTAATCAAGATTAAAGCTCTTAAATATTAGATATAGTCATTATTTTATAGAAAAAGCTCTTAAAATAATAAAACATAGTCAGTAAAGTGATTATGAGTAGCTAACACAAAGCATGTAAATTTTGAAAACGAAAGTTGTCGCCTTAAAAATTAAATTTTAATTTTAAATTATCCGTTGTTAACTTTAATTAAGCCTGACAGTTTCACAGGGACTTACTGAAAGATTTCCAAATAATAAACACCTCAAATAGCAAACACCCCACCCCGAGTATCTTGCTAGTACATGAAAATACTCCGTTAATTGGTTTTGTCGAAGTCTAGGAATTTATTCCTAAGAGGTCTAGGAAGGGAAGTTACAGATTTCGGTCATTTGATCGAATCCCTTCCTAGATCATTATACCATTGTGTGTGTGTGTGTGTGTGTGTGTGTGTGTGTGTGTGTGTGTGTGTGTGTGTGTGTGTGTGTGTGTGTGTACGTGTGTTCGTGTGTGTGTGTGTGTGTGTGTGTGTGTGTGTTGCAACGGACAGAATTGGGATTAGCAAATACCGTCGCAATGATATTAAAATTTCGTAATTATAAAATGTGAAAGCTAAGCCATTAGAAGGGATAAGGGGTTTTGTATATTTTAAAAAACAGGTAAATTACATGGAAAGGAGAGAATACCTCAAATACACCTACAACCACCATCGACATTCGAGGAGATGCGATTTTTCAAAAGGAAAAGGAGATGCCCTGTACCAAAATTCGCGAAAACGCCGAATAAAGGAGTTAAACCAAATTTAAAGAAAAACAGAAAAGATTTTGATCATTTTAGAGTAAGCCAGCTTTATCTGGGAAAGTAACCTGAAGCGTTGGTAAAAGTCGCCTGATGTCGTGATGTAGATTTTAAAAGATTGTTTGACAAAACATGGTACGATACAAGTCTTGTGGAAAAGCGAAAGCCCAGCGAAGGTAAAGCTGGGAAAAAATCGCCAGCGTTACTCGAGACTTCAAAGGTGGAGGACGTGTCGGTCCGGTCGCTCCGGGTTACAAATCTTTGTGTGTAAATTTGTAATTCGATAATTAAAACACAAATATGAAGGGCTAAAGGCGAGACTGGCCGTCGCTAAAATGTAGTTGCGTGTGTTTTGGAACCTTTTTGGAAGAGGTATCTTCTCCAAAAGGGTTCTCCAATGTTTAACATCGATGTGGCGGTATTCTCAAGAAGTTTGTGTGTGTTAAAGGTGAACAATATGAACAATTATTAAAGTCAGTAAAGTAATTTATAAAGGACAGTGCTACAAAATTTCTATAAAACAGTGAACAGTAAAAAATCCAGATTTAATTAAATTTCAATATCTAAATCAAACTCTTATATATGAACAGTGAGAAATAAATAATTAAATAATAAATTGAACAATAGAAATTCAAAAACTGAAAGCGGGAGAGCAAACTTTTATAAATTTCAAAATCGGGATATAAAATTCTACTACGACAACGCAGAAGGGACGCCAACAGTCAAGGTCGGGGACGCTTGCATACCAAGATGGCCACCCCAGAAACAAACGATCTTCACGGGAGAACAAAGAAAAATCTACCTGGATTTAGGAGTAATCCTGGGTTTAGGGTCAGAGGTTAATTTCTCTAGTTTTCATTTAATTAAAAATGTTATATTGAACAATTTTTGGGGAAAGTTGACGTTTTAAATAATTTAATTACAAATAAAATTTCTTTTTGGTGTTACAGAATTTCAGACAATGGCTTTGTTTAAAAAGTAACCGAGAGGGGGTAGTGTTAGGTGGGGGATCCCATCTACAACGTGAGGGCCCTTTTTCAACCAAGATTACTTATATTAAATAAAATTAAAATTGTTATACGGTAAGAAAAAATTTGTGTTTTTGGTTATTATATAAAGAAATCAGACATCAGTAGAAATGAAACTTAATTAAAATTATTTGATGTAAATTAAATAAAATAAAAGTTCAATGAATAAAAGTAAAAATTAATTAACGCAAATTAATTACAATTATTTCAGAATTTAGTTAAATCATAGAGGGATTAAGGGGTTGTAAAATTGTGAGTCTAGTGAATAATTTATTACGTTAAGAATTTCAAAAAATGTAAGGTTTTAGTTAACTTAGTTACATAAGAAAAAATATTTTATTTTTTATTGTTGGCAAATAAAGTGTTCAAAATTTTTATCAAACTAAATGTAGTAAAACTGTATATTGAAATAATTTGTGTTTTACGAAGAATATCGATTGTTTAACTTGAAGGGTTATATTGTTACAACTTTTTTTAAAAAATGTTTTAACTTGCCTATAGTAGCACTTACTTTTTTGTGTTGAGGACGGCCGTTTCGGGAGATGTGTCCCTTTGTCAACTCAGACCGTAACTGATCTCAAGGTTTACGTAGGTTAGGGTGGGGGTGGGATATTTTGGTGGTGTGGGTGTATTTTGTGTGTATTAGGAGTTATGATGTCAAAAAGTGCGTGTGAGTTGTAATGTAATTGTGTATTGAGTATGTGTGTAGGGTGTAGTTTGAAGTGCCTGTATATTTCGTATTGTTCGGTTGTGTAGCGTTGGTTATTTCTGTGTTGTTTATGAAGAATTTGTAAGTTAGATGTTATGTCTGTGTAGTCGTGTTTTGTGGAGTTGAGATGATCGGCGAAGTTTGATTGGTAGTTATTGTTTTTTAGTGCTTTTATATGTTCTTGGTAACGTGTGTGAAATGACCTCCCTGTCTGGCCTATGTAAAAACTGGGGCATGAACTGCAAGTTAGTTTGTAAACTCCAGTGGTGTTGTAAATGTCGTTGATTTTGCTGTTGGGTTTAAATTGTTTGTTGAGAGTGTTGTGTGTGGAGTAAGCTATTTTGTAGTTGTATTTTCGTAATGTGTTGGTTAGATTGTGGGTTTTGGATGATCTGTAAGGTATTGATAAGTATTTTATGGCATTGTCATCTTGTGTGTTTGTATTTGGGTTATTATGTTTATTTTTTAGGCGGTTGTATAATTTGTCTATCATTGTTGGGTTGTATCCGTTTGTTTGTGCTATATATTTTATGGTGTTTAACTCCTGGTAGTGTTCATCTTTGTCTAATGGTGTTTTAAGGAGGCGGTATATCATGGTATTGTAAGCAGCTAGTTTGTGTTGGTGTGGGTGGTTTGAGGAACTGTGTATGGTCGTGTTAGTGCTGGTGGGTTTACGGTATATGTTGAATTTATGTGTTTGTTTGTCTGTTCGTTTAATTGTGAGGTCTAAGAAGTTAAGGGAGTTTTGTTGTTCTGTTTCGATGGTGTATGTTAGTTTAGGGTGTATGGAATTTAGGTGTTTTAGAAATATGTGTGCTCTGCGTGTGTTGCCTTTATATAATGTTATGATGTCGTCGACGTATCTGTACCAGTAAATTATGTTATCTGAGTATTTGTTGTTGTGTAAACAACAGATGTCTAAAACACCTAAATTCCATACACCCTAAACTAACATACACCATCGAAACAGAACAACAAAACTCCCTTAACTTCTTAGACCTCACAATTAAACGAACAGACAAACAAACACATAAATTCAACATATACCGTAAACCCACCAGCACTAACACGACCATACACAGTTCCTCAAACCACCCACACCAACACAAACTAGCTGCTTACAATACCATGATATACCGCCTCCTTAAAACACCATTAGACAAAGATGAACACTACCAGGAGTTAAACACCATAAAATATATAGCACAAACAAACGGATACAACCCAACAATGATAGACAAATTATACAACCGCCTAAAAAATAAACATAATAACCCAAATACAAACACACAAGATGACAATGCCATAAAATACTTATCAATACCTTACAGATCATCCAAAACCCACAATCTAACCAACACATTACGAAAATACAACTACAAAATAGCTTACTCCACACACAACACTCTCAACAAACAATTTAAACCCAACAGCAAAATCAACGACATTTACAACACCACTGGAGTTTACAAACTAACTTGCAGTTCATGCCCCAGTTTTTACATAGGCCAGACAGGGAGGTCATTTCACACACGTTACCAAGAACATATAAAAGCACTAAAAAACAATAACTACCAATCAAACTTCGCCGATCATCTCAACTCCACAAAACACGACTACACAGACATAACATCTAACTTACAAATTCTTCATAAACAACACAGAAATAACCAACGCTACACAACCGAACAATACGAAATATACAGGCACTTCAAACTACACC
This sequence comes from Prosapia bicincta, assembly GCA_036971475.1. Classification (NCBI taxonomy): domain Eukaryota; kingdom Metazoa; phylum Arthropoda; class Insecta; order Hemiptera; family Cercopidae; genus Prosapia; species Prosapia bicincta. The sequence goes on along the minus strand of JBAIZL010000003.1, from coordinate 13,378,723 downwards.
CTACACACATACTCAATACACAATTACATTACAACTCACACGCACTTTTTGACATCATAACTCCTAATACACACAAAATACACCCACACCACCAAAATATCCCACCCCCACCCTAACCTACGTAAACCTTGAGATCAGTTACGGTCTGAGTTGACAAAGGGACACATCTCCCGAAACGGCCGTCCTCAACACAAAAAAGTAAGTGCTACTATAGGCAAGTTAAAACATTTTTTTAAAAAAGTTGTAAGTGATTACTAGTAGCTCACGCGAAGATGGAGTCAACAAAGGTTATATTGTATTTTTAAAATTTCATTGCTGTTTTTAAATATATTAATTAGTTAAAGGATTAAATGGGTAATTGCTATAGCAAATAATTTTATATTATTAACTGTTCTAGAGTAGAGAAAATTTGCAAATTCATTATTTTATAAATTAACAGTAATGAGTGTTTAACTTAAAGGGTTATATTGTTTTTGTTTTTTTAATTTCATTGCTGTTTTTAAATATGCTAATTAGTTAAAGGATTTAATGGGTAATTGCTATAACAAATAATTTTATATTATTAACTGTTCTTAAAAAGCGAAAAATTGCTTTTGGAATTAACTTCTAAATTTAAAACTTCAATGGTTTAGTTTAAAGGATTACCTTGTTTTTTTAATATGATTACTGTTTAAATATGTTAAATAGGTAAAAAAAGCGAGGATTGTTTTGGTTTATTTTAAGAGTTATGTAATTGCGATTTTAAGTATTAAAAAGGTTAAAGGGAACTCAGCTAAAGTAAAATTTTCCATCTGAAACTATTAATTAAAGATATAATTTCTCAGAAATTGTAACAGAAAAAGAATAGACAGAGAAATATTAAAGAAAAGTAGTAGTAAAAACTTAATGAACTAGTAGATGTAAGATGGGTAAAAACTGTGCAGTAGTAATAGGTTAAAAAGTAAATAAAAAACATATTTTTTATTAACTTGCCAACAAAGCAATGGTGTTTTTATTTAAAACAGATTTCTTACACACTCCTAAAACTAAAGGGTCATTTCGCCACAAAGATGCCTTTAAAGAACTCATTCCCCGGGAAATACGTACACAAAGGGTTAAATTTCAGCAAGTTAGGTTTTTTATAATAAAGTCCAGAGACTTGTTCTGTGGCAAATTTTGGCGAGTCATTGCACAGTATTCTAGTTTGGCTAGGATAAGCCCTGTTAGAATTCTGAGCTTGCGGCAGGGTAAGGGTGGAGGCGGCGGAGCTGAGGCCTGTGTCGGGGCGGGACGGCCCGCGGGCAGCGCAGTGAGCGCACCGCTGCAGTGTGTGTGTGCTGAGACGGTCAAAATGGCCGCTCAAGTTGAGAAATTAATAATTTCAAATTTTTGAATAACAAATTTAATAATAAAATAATAATGTTTTAATTTATTGTATAATAAAACGTTGTAAAGAGTGAAGAATCCAGTAGAATCTTAAATAATTATTATCAGGACAAATTAAAAATTAAAATAAAATAAAACTGTAAAAGCTAACTAAATTTGACAAACGGGAGTGCAGTGAAAATTTTCTATGTGCCGAGAAATGCGAACTTAAGAACTAGACCACGTAGAACTATCACTTGCATTTTAAAATTACCAGAAAAATTAAAAAAGAACAATAGTTAAAACCAAATCTAAAAAACTTAAATAGCAAAAACGTTACACCCATTTTAAAGAATTAGACATTTTTCAGTATTCCAAAACCGATAACAGAATTATGCAGGTTTAATCGAATACGTTGTCCAACCCGCCCGACCAAGATAAAAGCACGGAGATAGTGACGAGTTAAGAGCGGGTCGGGAAGGGTTACATATCCGCAATAAATACAGGAACTTAAGGACCTGTAAGGCAGTCTGTGACCAATTTTTAATTCGAGGTGTCAGTTCGCACCTAGGACAACCACCAAGGGCCAGATGGAACCAAACAGCCACGTTTCTGCCGTCTAATTTGATCCACGAACTAGGGATTCAGACTCAGCCTCCGGGACGTGAAGATCAGACGAGAATGGAGAAGGACTTCCATCGACTTACCAGGGATGGCTACTTCCAGTGTCCAGGGTTCTGGAATCAAGACGAGAGGACTCTAGGACCGACAGGGATATTCTTGGCAAGTCATTTTCTTTATTATATTAAATAACGTCAAATTTAGTAAGTTGTAACACACTTTAGATGATGTTACATATTAAATTGGCAAGGTTCAGAAAACAAACGAGAATGTATTCAAAAATTTGTAATAATGTACAACTGTATAAAAAAAATTGTAATGTATGAGAAATATTTTAATGAGATCTCTGGTTGTTAGTGACATCTAACGGAGAATTTTAAAACGTGTATTAAAATCGGGATGCGCCCCCCGGATGCGCGGTAGGTAGGAAGGTTGCTCGCAAATACAATATAAGCTCTCTTTTAGCCAAGATGTAAAGGGCAACGGACGTTTCCGAGAGCAACAAAAATTTTTATTTTGTTTTCAAAGTTTAATTTAAACCTCCTTTTTAAAACATGTTATAATCGTGAGATAGAAGACAGCGTACGCAACCAAGTACAAGATGGGACGCTGAAGTTACCGATGACATTTCCTGAAATTTTCCACGAGGAGGACGCGAGGTTACCAGATGTGAATGCAGCTAAGTGAACGATTTAAGACTTTAAAGATTTATTTCAAAATTTAAAACGTTATACAGCATAATTCAAACTAAAGAACCTTGAACGTTTCAATTCATTTACATAACAGTAATTTACGCACACTTTGGTGCAATTGTGTTCACCTTGAATTATGAAATTTGATTATAAAAAAAAAGGGAAGCAAACTCGAGTGTAGATTCATTTACAGCCATTGATTGATTAATTGTTTGTTAGAATGTTATCCTTATAAATTCATAAATTAAATATTAAATGTCCGTAACTGAAGGTCAAGAAATTTGTATCATGATTGTAACTTACCTTTTGTTTGCTAAATAAAAAGAGTATAATTTGCTTTAATTGCATTTAATCGAGTAATTATTTAACCAGCACACAATTCTTGCATTTCAAGTTAATAAGCCTTAAGATTTAATTTAATGAGACTCTGCTAGTTTAAATGATTTAATCTTGTATTTTAAAGTATTACAATGTAACGGAGTTCTACCATCAAGGCGTTACAGATAGACGGTTATTATTACGCCTAAACTGTAAGCTAGAACAAAAAAAATTAAAGCTTAAACTAAAAGAACTTAAATTTAATAACAACCGTTACAAAGTTAAAAATATTAGATTCAAAATTTGCAATAAAAATTAAACAATGACTTCACTCTAAGTAGAAATTTCAAATAAATGTTAAATGCAGTAAAATAATTTGTAGCATAAAAATGCTTAAGTAATAAATAATAAATATTAAATCCATAAAGGGGGTTTGGCCATAAGCCAATCATTTTCAGGAAGACCAGATTTATAGAAATATACAAATTTTAAAATTATTTGTTATAAAAAGTAAAATTTACCAATTCAATCTTAAAATCGAAGGATACAAAAATTTTATTATGTTAAATTAGGAAATCGTTTTTGTTTAAATATGTAAGTGTAATTAATGGCTTATATATAAAGTAGAAATTAAATACATAAAATATAAGAAAAATTTAAGCAATTATTTGTGATTATAAGGAAGACTAAGAAATAGTAAAGAGAGAGTCAAGTGTATTTTAGTTGAAAGTATATTTATTTTTATTTTAAAAACAAGTAATTCAATGTGTTATAAAAACTTTTGGTATTTAAATTTATCCTGTTTTTAACAACAAATAAAACTTTTAGTTTTTTCCAACTAATAAATAATGATTGTTAAATCAAATCACAATTTTAAATATAGTAAAATAAATGAGCTATTCTGAACATTATTTGTTTTTTTGTAATGAAGTCCAGAGACGAGATCTATTGGCAGATCATGTTTAAAGAACACAGGAGCCTTTAAAGAAGGTAACTTAAACATGATCATATTTTGCACGTCCCCTTGCTGTGCCTGCAGACCCTCTAAGATGGTAAGACTCTGGAAATTTTGTGTGTTCATGTTAATAGTGTTTCTTTCCAGCGGATTACTTTACTGACAAGTATGACTATTTAAAAACCCGACAAAACATGTTAACCATTTGGGGGGGGGGTCATACAAACTTTAAGTTAGAAATAAGCGGGAAGTGGCTTGCGTTTAGGCGTGGCAAATAACAGGTGAACACAAGACAAATTTTAAGAACGCTCGAGGCTACATAAGCCCGAGAGCGGAACGGAGATAAGCATAAACGAATAAAAATAATAAAAAGTAACAAATCCGTAACATCATTAACGTTACGATAAAAAGAAAGCAAAAGAAAAAAGAAGTGTTGTTGGGGGGACGTTGCAGTGCGTGTGTGTAATATCTCTATCTTTTAATCAGATTTGCTAATATTCACGTGTTTTTGATCACCTGTTCTCATTCAATTAAATTTTAAGTTTTCGTTTCTTTTCAATAAATTACATTTGAGTTTAGTCCTTGTATGCATTTTTACTTATTAAAACAATGTTAATTTCTAATGTACGTGTTAATTACAATAGTAAGATCACAATAGGTTACAATATATGTTGTATGTATGTGTTGTTATGTTTTCCAACCCCTAATTAATTTGCTACACACAAAAATAGGTACTTCACTTGTGTATGCAGACGCAAATAGTAATGTGTGTGAGCATATTCTATGTGAGTGAGATTGATGTTAGGTTATGTCTGCTTGTACTAGGTTAGTTTACAACTATGTGCCAGATTGGAGACACGTTATATGCACCAAGTAGAGGGAGTGACGTTGCTGCTACTACTGTATTAGCAAGAAGCTCTGTCAGTAACAAGTGCAAATCAATAGGATAAAATTCCAATAGCCCTATGTTGCTTACAAGGTTTCATTTACCACAGCAGTTTTTTTTTTTTAGTTCATTGAAGAAGTAAATGTTTATACCAGTACAAACCTGATGGTTATTGTGAACTGGTAAAAAAAAATTTGTATCGTTGTTTGTGGTATAGTTAAAATATGCAATCAGCCAATGCGTTCACAAATTGATACGTATTTAATTTTAACTACTTGATTTAATAACTGTAAATAAAAAAAAGTTAAATACTGCAATATATTTCTGATAATTTAGTTATGTATCTTTATATTTATAAACTATAAAATATTTATACTAAGCTACAGTGTAATATATTTTATAATAATTATGTTTAGCCTAACATTCTCAACATCTTCTATAATTATTTTCCCCATTTCTCCTCATTTTTGTTAAATGTATTATTTCTTCTGCAATTAAAATAACATACACAAGTCATACATTCATTGCAAATGACAAATGCACCCTGCTACAGATCAATAAATTGTATTTTATATTTTCATTTAACCTTGCTTTCATGTTACAATATCTGATGCTTGCTTATTCAAACCTCAAAATTTATAGGAAACTGTTAAAGAAAGAAACAATACCATCTCAAGAAATGTCAAAGCAACATTTTCTATTATAAAACAACAACTACTATTTCGTAATTGTAAACGATTTCATATTTCTGTTAGTGAAATACATGAAATACATTCATTTACCCTTTACTTCAATTTTATGTCACAAATATATTTGTATATAGTTAAAATTTCAATAAAACGTCAAATAATAAACTATAACCAACAAATATGTTTGTGGTTATCTGAAACTTCGATAATATATATACGATGTTTGTAAAAAATCATGGACTCGTCCATTTTATTACTAAGCTCCGAGAATAAATTTATGTTCTTGTATTTCATTTTGTGTTGAGAATTGCTATTAATCTACTTTACCAACTTTAAAACAGTTAAATGCTGGCGTTATTCATAGGCTAATCGCAACAGCTGTTTAAAGAGTTTTAAATATTGATATTTTACATCAAACAATGTATACATCATTTCTATGCTTCAAAAAAAACCTCTATTCGCTCTATAACTTTTGAAATGAAATATCTCTCAGAATCAATAGTTTATAACTTTAGAAGTTCTCCCATATTCTTCTTCTATTATTAGTAAGTCGAGAAAATAAACTTTATTTTAAAATCAATAGAATGAAAGCGATATTTATTTATAAAAATATGAAGTGTATTCCATATGCGAAATAAACAATTGTCTACTTTCATTTTTGTGTGTTTGGTCAGGCAAATAAACTTATTATGGAACATTAGTGTTACGTGTTTTGTTCAATATTTAAGTAACAGGTTAGTTATATATTATTATTATTACTTTTACCGACAGCACTAGACGTGTTTGTCGTTACTTGTATGAAACATTATTTTATTATAAAGAAGCGTTTTTATTTAAGGAATGATATATTTTTTCTTTTCTCATATTTTCAATTTAAAATGGCTGTTAATATTGGTTTGAATGGCTTGATACAATGCAACTGAAGAGAATGCGCGAATATAAATTTAATTATGACAAAAAATACTTCAGGGGATTGTTAGATTTAATTATATTCATTAAATTCTTGAGTTCGAAATGTCAATTCGGGCTCTACAATGCACTGACAATTTCGCTAATTAAATATCAGCTACAGACCTATTTGATAATAATATTATATCCTCCATTCTATTATTCGAGTAATAGACAAACTTTGTAGCCAAAGCCGTTTACTATTATTATTACAAAAACGTTTGACCTAAACAAATAGTTTAGCAAAATAACTCAGAAGATGCATGTTTCATTAGTTCGTTATCTCTTAACGTCGTTATAAACTGGAATACCTAATCTCAAGTTATGTGTTAATATAAATCTTTGACAACTATGTGATGTGTCCTCCATGATTGTAAAGCTATGTGTTATATAGTTTACTTTTTAAATTCAAGAACCCTATTATTTAGTCTTTAATAATCCAGACATATTTTTATATTAATTTTGAAGATTATAATCAATCATGAACCACATACTTTAGCCAATACTATGTCGACATATATATTTTATGCTAAATATTTACATCTTTTAATTTCAATTCTACTCTACACTAATTACGCTTGGAGAACCACATATTAAAATGTTTTTGTCAAACAAAGTAAATTAGTGATTAAATGCTTATATTCCAATATGCTTCCAGTTTTTCTTTCTTATCACGCATGCTCATCTGCTAAATTAACAGATAATTTAAATTTAATGATATATATATATATATATATATATATATATATATATATATATATATATTTACACACCTAGTAAAGAAACAACTATGATCCCTAAATATTAAACAAAGGTTCTAATAAAATTATTTTTTATTTTTCTTTACTTTTTCAATTTCTAAACCAAAGATTGGATTCATTTTTCAAAATGGAATAACTTAACCATGAACTTATTTCAATTCAAACTTACTGAAAACCACCTAATATATTTTTTAAAATGTCATTTTATTTGCCCGACAAAAATTGTCCGATTAAATACTTCGTTATGAAACGTATAACAAAACGTTCTGGAAAATGAAAATCCTCAAATTTTCTTGGACAAATTTATATATATATATATATATATATATATATATATATATATATATATATATTTCTATATATATATATATATATATATATATATACATATATATATATATATATATATATATATATATATATATATATATATATATATATATATATATGTATATATATATATATATATATATATATATATATATATATATATACATGAAGATAAATAAATATATATAATATATGCGGGACTGTCTAAAAAGTACAAATTTGACGCATAGGAGAAGCAAAATCGGCCATAATTCATCAAAAAAAAAAATGAAGTAGGCATGAGTAAACATTGGATTCTCGATCAGCACATCTAATTCTGCCCTGCAGCTGCACCATCCTTCTCCCACTCGCTCCACAGACTTCTGCCGTCCTGATTAACCATAATATCTCTCCGTTCGTAGCTTCTATTGTACGCTCGGCTGTTTCCGCTTGTTGTTGGTTGCAGGCATTGGTCACGTCTAGTAGCGATTAGTAAAACCCTCTAGTAAGAATTTAGGGTCAGTCTTTTAAACCACTTAAAAACACGCTTCCTGTCATTAAAAACCTGCAATTATTTTACCTTTATATCCACATCAGATTAGTAATTTTTATGAAGCCAAACACATCCCTGAGTCTTTATTGTCTCTCGTTCAAAAACTCCAATATTTTAGAATAACAAGGACTATAAAATAAACAGAACGTAATGAAAAATATATATTATAACACTCGTTGTTGTAGTCGTGGACGATTTCAAAAGTTGCCATTATTTAATGTTTTAATAACTTGTAAATGCTATAAATTTCGTTGACTAAATTATTATTTTTATTCGTTGTTGTAATTATTAGGATTAGGTTTGCGCGCCACTTATAGGAAAAGTAAAATTATATATAATATTTGCGTTTGTTAATTGCACTCAAATAAAATACCCTAAAATACTGTTTCATAATATAATTTTATCCATTTTAACAAATGAATTACAACTTTAATATTTTCATGAGGATAATTTTATATTCTTTAAATTACCGTTGGTTTGCTCAATAATAAAAACCTACACATATCATTAATCTTACTTAAATTTCAAGAAATGTAAGTGTAAAAGTTTTTGAAATAATGTTCTCATTTACTCGGTCAGTTATTCCTTTCAATAATTATTAAAAATTAAATATGTGATGGGTAATAAATGAAAACATTTATGGTTCAAAACTATTTATAAAGTTTAATGAATTTCAGGGTCACCTGTTCGTAGATCTTGGTCTGAAGTTCCATTTGTTTGTTGAATCACTATAGGCCTAAAATCACAATAATATCTTTATTTATTTTCACTTCCCTAAAACACGTAAATTTCTACTTAACATTTGACATATCTCAACGAACGTTCCTGGATGACTCTCCCTTATCGTTTTTCCTAACAACTAACGATTTGAACCTCTTATCCTTTCTCTAATAGTTTAAAACCGATCACATTTCTTAATTTTAACTTTCAATGTATATTTTCAATATGTAACGTCTTTTTGAAAATCGGTCTCTCTTAATGGTACCGAGTTTTTTTCTAGTTTTTCGAGTGCCCCTATGTCTTAAGAATGACAGCCTTTTTGAGGCTTTTATGACAAAATAAATTACAGTTTGGCCTTGTACATTGTATTCTTAATGTTACAAACTTAAATTATAGTTCCCTATACTCTGTTCACATTTCGTTATAATGTATATATATATATATATATATATATATATATATATATATATATATATATATATAAACTGTGTTAGGGGTATTTCTGTGTTTCCTTTTAAACTTGCATATTCTGTTTTGTAACTTGCATATTCCTTCTTAATAAATAGAAGAGGAATACATATGGAAATTAATTGTAGTTAATTTATGAATGTTCGTTTTCAAGAAACGCGTCTCTAAGTCTAACACAATGGCATGAATCGTTTTCTGCAAGTACAAAGTATTTACTGTGTATGTCAAAACTGTATCTCTCTCTTGACAGACATTAGGCACCCAAAGTTGGCCAGAACAGAAGTGTGTTTGTTTGATTAAGAGAAACAATGTAACGGTGAGTACATACGATGTTGGTAACGCTTAGAATACACAAAATTTGTTTCTAGGAAGGGAAGCACAGATTTGCTTCTAGGCCTATAAAAATAACCAGAAAACAATAGTTTATCTACTAAGCAAGATATCGGACAACGTTAACATTTGGCAATGCCGACTATAAATATTTCTGGCCTGGTAGATAATCTTTTTGCAAAGAAACAAATTTACCGAATGATACTTATTATCGAAAGTTAACAGTTACTATTGTTAAATTATAACTGTTAACTTTGTTTATGTTTTTTCATACAAAATAGCTATAAACTATAAGCTATTGCCATTGTTAATTTATAGCTATTAACTGTTATTGTTATTGTTAGTTCATAATCATTAACAATTACTATCAGCTATTATTATTGATAGTTAAGCTATTAACCATTAAGTATTTTTATTTTTAACAGATAGCTTTTAGCTAATAACTAATACCTATTGTTATTGTCTTTTTATTAGTAATATTATTATAACTAATAACTAATGGTTAAAATAATGCATACCTATTAGCTACTAATATATTATTATCGATTATTATTTCATAACTAATATCTAACTACTATTATCTATTTTATTGTTATATCACATCTATTATTATTAGGCATCAACTTATTTATTATACTTGTCAATCACAGTTATGCTTGTTAATTCATAACTATTATCAGCTAAATATAAACAATTATAAAAATATAAAAAGTTAATTATTGTTTTATAACGAGAACTTCTGTATAATTAACTTTAATTCAAAAGTGTAAATTCTCAAAATGTTCAAGGATCACTAAAAATGTTACCTAAAAATTCAAGCAAGATTTTTGTCCCAGAAATAAATACACAAACAACCCTAAGTGTGGAAAAAACATTTGCAAAGATCATTTTACCGAAATAAACAAATAATTTTAAATATTTAAACAAATACTAAATAAGTATAATATTATAAAACGATTCACGTATATAGGTGATAGAGCTTGAATACATTTTTCAACTTTCATTCCAATTTAATAAATTTCACGAGCCAACTCAGGTATGTAGAAACATTAATACGGGATATCCCATGGTATTACTACCCCGTACTAACCTCGGTTTATTGATTTTATAGATCTAAGTTATAACAGTAAAAGGTTCAACCACCCTAGGTATAATAATTTCTCAACTCTAGGCTGGGGGATATAGCAACTTCAAACAAGGTCTTACGTAAAATTACTTGTGTCGATCACTCTGTGGTATATAATGTTTAAGAACTAAGTTGGTATGAGTAGTCACCCCAAGTGTGGCAACAGTGCTTGGTTTAGACATTCTGTGGTAAATAATTATTAAGACATAAGTCACTGTGAATAAATACCACAAGTGTGGCAACAGTGCTAGGTTTCGACACCCTAGGTTAAATAATGATTAAGACTTAACTCAGCGTGAACAGATACCTCAAATGTAGCAACAGTACTAGGTTTAGACACTTTGTGGTAAATAATGAATAAGACTTAACTCAGGGTGAATAGATACCTGAAGTGTAGCAACAGTGCTAGGTTTAGACACTTTGTGGTAAATAATGAATAAGACTTAACTCAGGGTGAATAGATACATGAAGTGTAGCAACAGTGCTAGGTTTAGACGCTCTAGGGTAAATAATGAATAAGACTTAACTCAGGGTGAATAGATACCTCAAATGTGGCAACGGTACTAGGTTTAGACACTCTGTGGTAAATAATGAGTAAGACTTAACTCAGGGTGAACAGATACCTCAAATGTAGCAACAGTACTAGGTTTAGACACTATAGGGTAAATAATGAATAAGACTTAACTCAGGGTGAATAGATACCTCAAATGTGGCAACGGTACTAGGTTTAGACACTCTGTGGTAAATAATGAGTAAGACTTAACTCAGGGTGAACAGATACCTCAAATGTAGCAACAGTACTAGGTTTAGACACTCTGTGGTAAATAATGAATAAGACTTAACTCAGGGTGAATAGATACCTCAAGTGTAGCAACAGTGCTAGGTTTAGACGCTCTAGGGTAAATAATGAATAAGACTTAACTCAGGGTGAATAGATACCTCAAATGTGGCAACGGTACTAGGTTTAGACACTCTGTGGTAAATAATGAGTAAGACTTAACTCAGGGTGAATAGATACCTCAAGTGTAGCAACAGTGTTAGGTTTAGACACTCTACGGTAAATAATGAATAAGACTTAACTCAGGGTGAATAGATACCTCAAATGGGGCAACGGTGCTAGGTTTAGACACTCTGTGGTAAATAATGATTTATTATTTAAGATTTAATATTTCAAATTTACGTTGATGGAAATAACAACCCTAAGCAGGGTCGTACGTAAGAGTACTAGGCTCAACTTTTCTGGGGTGGAATATTTCCAAAGAACTAGAATCATTAGTTTTTTCCAAAATAGTTTTCTTCCCGGAACAATTTCGTTCTTAATAGTTGATTTTCGTAGCCACGGGTTTTTGACGGAAACCGATTGTTGCAGAGGTTTAGTGCAAGATTGTGAATATGAAAATAGGGTTATTTATCAGAAAGCGAAGTGTAATACATCTGTGCACGAAAAGTTAGGAGTTGTAACGACTTTATCCATTATCGTTGACAATAGTCCAACGTATTCTAGATTTACATGGTAAGAAATGCGTACTATAACTAAGAGGTTTCATTACAAAGTATTCAGAGCATAAATACAATAAGAGAAAATGTAATTGACTCATCTTTAAATTTGTTTTTTCCAGATTATAACCTGTGAGAATATAAAAAAATGTACAATATAAAGTATCCATGGACATTACATTTAGCATTTAAGTTGAAACGTGATTTTTTAAAACATATCCAATTATGTCTTTCTTTAATTTTAACAACTCCCAGTATGTTTTGACACGTCAATTGCTTTCTTTCCCAACAAAACTCATTGAATTTTGTATTTTCTAAAGGTTCTTGGAGGGGAAATTTTCCTACTACTAAAATTCAATCTCTAATTTATTTATTTCCTTAAACGAAAACCATACAACTCCTTAATATATACACACATATATATTAAATCTGAAATGATGGAAACTATTTTTTTAAGTAACCTTCGTATTTGCAAAGACGTAAAAAAATTTGTTTAGGTTACCATTTAAATGTACTTTAGCTTAAACAATACTTTAACTGATGATGTAAACCAACCTGTCTCACCTATTTATGGACATAATAAATCACCCTCTGCTCTGTTCTAGGAAAACTAGACGACAACCCTGTTATTTCTTTCAGTTGACTTCTACTCATTAGTATGAAGAAAGTTTTACCTGTCTTAGATAAATTATTTACGTTTTGACATCAGCTACATCATATAATAAGACAATGTGCAGTAGACTATTTATTTATTTTTTAGTAGCATATAAGTGCGCGTTTGACGTTTGCGGTTGAAGCATGAAAGTGATATTTTTCAGAACAACGTACAACTAAGGCTTTCATTTATTTAAACACCTTCGTATAATAAATATAACCTCATGACCAAATAAAAACTTTTTAACACCTATCCACAAATAATTTTATCATTTAAAGAAATTATCAAAACCAAGGTTTTGTTTTTACAAATTTATACACATACACACACACACGCATATATATATATATATATATATATATATATATATATATATATATATATACCATCTGCAGATGATTACTTTGCAATTGAAGTGAACATAAGATCTAAGTAGAAATTTTTTTTTGGTTAGCGGGTTTCATTTATTTAAAATAAAATTCACACCACAGATACTTCAGGTTATCTCTGTATATGTTCACCACCCACAGTTCTAATTACGACGACCTACACGTAAAAGGTTTCCATTCCCTAACAAACAGCAATGTCACATTCTTAAAGGGCAAAAGTTCCTTCTAATCATTTTATGCTAAATATTTTTTTCTTGAGATACCATAAAAGATTTTTAAAGAGATATATTTAAAGTAAACCTCGTTTGCACAAGACGTGAAATAATCTGCTTAGATTAGCCCTACAATGTACTTTAGTTAAAACAAAGGTTTAATTAATGACGTAAGCCAACCTGTCTCACTTATTTATGGGCATAATGAATTACCCTTTACTCTGTTCTAGCGAAACCAGACGATAAAAACATTTTGTCCAGTTGACCTTCTACACACTAATATAATTAATGTTGAATTGCTCTCATGGATATTATTCACGTTTTGGCATTTTTTTACATCTTTTAAAGTACTACAAAAATCAGTATACCTCTAGAAAAGAAACAAGACGAAAAGAAAGCAAACTTCGCTATCATAAGTAAACAGCCAACTAGTCTTATCTTTACACAAAAAAATGAATGTACAGTAGATCATTTCTAACTCGTCACGTTCAAGACCGAGTGGACGACGAATTCCAGAAAAAGACGAATTACGGAAGTCGTGAAATTATCATGTAATTGTAGGTAAACATAATACGTAAATATGTTGCAATTTAATTAATGTTATTCTTATGTTTGCCGAAAAACTCAACAACACTATTACTCAATCCTAAAAAGCGCTAGTAGCCTCTGTATAGTTCGTAATTACAAATACAGTACGTTACTGTATTTTAACAAAAGACGGGGAAAATCATATCAAAGTACATTATAAGAAAAACCAGTAATATTAAAAAAAAAACTTTTTCTAGTCAATTCCTACAAAAAAAAAAAATATTTCATTGACATTTTATTAAACAATTACAATTAATGAAAATAAAGTAGCATACCTTATGCGTTAAAATATCGAAATTGGACGAAAAAACTATATTGCATACCTTGCATAACAGCCATCTAGTCTTATCTGTATACAAAAAAAATGAAAGTACAGTAAAACCTCTCTATCTCGACACGTTCAGGACCGAGCGGCGACGAATTCCAGATAAAGACGATTTACGGAAGTCATGAAATTATCATCTAATTGTAGATAGAAATAATACGTAAATAGAATGTTATGTAATTAATGTTATTCTTATGTTGGCCGAAAAACTCAACTACACTTTTACACATCCCTAAAAAACCCTAGTAGCCTGCTGTATAGATCGTAATTACAAATACAGTAAGTTACTGTATATTTATAAAAGACAGGAAAAATCATATTACAGTACACTATAAGAAAAACAAGTAATATAAAAAAAACTTTTTAAAATTAATTCCTACAGAAGTAAAAAAAAATTGTTTCAGTGACTTTTTGTTAAACAATAACAATCAATCAAAATAAAGTAGCAAACCTTATGCGTTATAATATCAAAATGGGACGAAAAAACTATATTGCATACCTTGCCCTCTTGTGAAACGTTTTTCTCCCATATAAAACTTAAATTGAGTAACACAATTTTATTAATGTATTATTATTTGAAAAACTCTATTAAAGTCACGTGTTACCCACTACAAGTTTAATAAAATGTTTTTGGACGAGAGTGGATTTCAATAATGACTGAAAATTTTGTACAAGATATATATATATAAGAAGAGTGTGAACTAATAGAATGTATTAAAATAACACAAGCAAGAATAAATACGGTATATTAAATCTAATCACGTTTTAGTTTTATAAAACGTCTGTCATTTTCTTTTGTACTAAACAATGTGTTCTTATGGTGAAAGTGCAGATAATGTTTGTTATTACAGTGACGAAACCAATGACGAATTAGAGAGGTTCTACAATATGTCTGTTTTTATATCTGTCTGTCATATCCTGCAACCGTTAATGAGTTTATTGTTCATTTCAAATCAAACACATTGTTAAAATATTTGTTTGAGATGATATAAACATATTAACATTATACTTTCTTGATACACCTTATTGGCTAACATCACTTTTAACTTTAGAAATTATATTTAGTAAAATTTCATCGTCCATGTGCATATAATTATTGTTGTATACCTCTAACAAACTGATTGGCTAAACAAATTAAAGGTTTTACAGTTGTATTAATAGATTTATACGTGAGATGTGCTTTGTAAAAATGTCAGCAAATAATGATTTCGTAGTGTTAGCATTAGATATTGTTGCAGCCCCTTTACTAAGTATTACATCCCTTTACAGCCCCCCATTACCAGCAGCTGTTATATAATATTTTGTATTGAATTTATCCCTTAATAGTGCTTACAGACGTTACCTGATCCGGAAATATATAAGGAGCATTGGACGTGATTCGCGACTATATCGACGTATTACCGGACACAAACACAGTTTGGGTTTAACCTATACATTTCCTGGCTCAATACTCTACGGGTCTAGTGTCCATTATCGTCAAAAATCCTGTTTAGAAAGTCTTCTATACTATCATTACTCTTAGTAACGGTAATGGTTTTTTTCTCAAAACGCCTCTGAATTTTAAAATTTGTACCTCTACATAACTAAAAAATGGTATTTAAAAACGCATAATTTAAAAAGGCATTTTACTTATAAGTATCACGGGCAACATTAATGCTAAAAAAAAATATATTTTGGTTTTAATAAATGATTTTTTATAATTTATTTGATTGACATACAATATTAGTTTTATTTTATTATTCGTTTGAAAACTCATTGACAATTTAAGTTTCCAATGTTTCCAGGATTTTAAGGCTCACTTTCTTTATTGCCAATAAATTACGTTGAATAAGAAATTAGTTATTTTTAATTTATTGCTCTTTTTTTACTTTTCTATTTATATACCACATAGAAATAAATGGCGTTTATTTAACTATCGTTTTCCATTCCCTCGTCATTTGTTTTTGTTCTCAATCTTTCATATTATTATCTTTTTAATAATAAACCTATCTCTTTTTGTGATACAAGAATTAGGAGATAGAAAGAAATTTATAATAAAACGGAATAGGAATGTATGGATTCTTTTTGTATTTGTTTTTGTTATCATAATTATTGAAAATCCAAAACTTAAATGCGTTGGTAATTATCATGCCACGACTCCTAGGTTGTGCACATTGTATTTCTGTATTGTATTTCTTTACATCCATTACACTAAGAGTAACGAGCAATTTAGATAACGAAACAGAGGACTGTTACGTTAGACAACATCCACAGCTGGGATATTTGATGCTCAAGGGTTGATTAAAGCTATAAATCTAATTAAACTTTATCTTGTTAATGTTATTCAAGAGATCCAATTCACTGGATATACAAGTAAACAGGTACTTAGAGCACAGCGACTTACCTTCTATACCCTTACGTTTCCATCAGAACACCATTAACGACATAGCCTCAAGTACGATAAAACAATTACAATAGTTACAAATATCCATGTTCTGTCAATTCTTGCATATTATTACAATATATAAAATCTGTCGCCAGATGTACGTCTTCACTATATCGCTCTATTTGTTAGGTTATTTTCCCATGGGTTGGTTCAAGTGCACAGTTAATGCCACAAATCTTGTCGAATCAGATGTTTTTAAAAGCAGTAATGTTGATCTGTTAGGAAGAGCATAGGGAATGTCTTGTTTTATATTTTCAAGATAATTTACTTAAAGCTAGTAATAAATATAAATTTTAGAATATTAATTTGTTTTTCAGGGATATATTGTTAGTTATGATAATTGATTTTTATCATTAAATTACTCATTTAACTTTTTTTTATACTCACAATGTTTTACTTACTTATTATGCTCTCTCTCCTTCTCTCTCTCTCTCTCTCTCTCTCTATATATATATATATATATATATATATATATATATATATATATATATATATATGTGTGTGTGTGTGTGTGTGTGTGTGTGTGTGTGTGTTTGAGTGTGTGTGTGTGTGTGTGTGTGTGTGGTGTTTGTGTGTGTGTGTGTGTGTGTGTGTGTGTGTGTGTGTGTGTGTGTGTGTGTGTGTGTGTGTGTATGTGTGTGTGTGTGTGTGTGAGTGAGTGAGTGTGTGTGTGTGAGTGTGAGTGTGTGTGTGTTTGTGTGTGTGTATGAGTGTGTATGTATGTGTGTGAGTGAGTGTGTGTGTGTGTTTGAATGTGTGTGTGTGTGTGTGTGTGTGTGTGTGTGTGTGTGTGTGTGTGTGTGTGTGTGTGTGTGTGTGTGTGTGTGTGTGTGTGTGTGTGTGTGTGTGTGTGTGTGTGGTGTTTGTGTGTGTGTGTGTGTGTGTGTGTGTGTGTGTGTGTGTGTGTGTGTGTGTGTGTGTGTGAGTGAGTCAGCATCAGCAGTCTAACTGCCTTCGGACCTAAAGTATTTTCTCAAGCATTTCTGACCTTACCCATAACTTGTGCTAATGCCTGGCAAAATATGCCAGTGACCAGTCAGTGGGTTTTAATTTAAAAAGCCTAAATCCCAAGTATTTAATTATTTTGGTTCTTATGTCTGTAGGGATGAAATAGTTGAAAGCCTATCGTATTAATGTCTATGAATTGGGACTGTTCAAGAAAATCGGTTTATTAAACAAAAACTCAATTTGCAAGTTAGTGAAAAACTATGTTTTTTATTTCCTCGACAAATCTATAAAATTACCACAGTTTACATACAAAAATCTTAGGAACTTTTCATTAAATTCATTATCTTAATTCATTTCTATGTTTTAACACAATGCAAACTTTTCCTTGAATAGTTTATACTCACTTTTTTGTAAAGCTTTCTAGGTCAACATTTAGCAAATCAAAGCTAATTTTAACCCTTTAAAAACCATACTTAATTAAAATATAATAGTAGGGTTACATGTAATCTAAAACACATCCATTAAAAAACATAACTTCACATCTTGAAAACACAATTCACCCCGAAAAACAAAAATTATCAATTATCAAAATTACACTAGAAACTTTCACATATTTAAACTTAAATATCTAATCTGAAACATATTATCATTTTTCTTCATATTTTGGAAAAACGTCACTTAGTTCTCTGATTTTAAAAATAATTCCTAATAACAAATTCACTTGCAATGAATAATGCTTTAAGAATGAATAACACTATAACTTTTCAAAGGGGTAACCCATTAATAAATAATCTCCTTGTAAAGAAACATTTATGATCCCTATATATTAAACAAATGTTCTAACAAAATTATTTTTAATTTATCCTTACTTTTCCAAATTTTTGTCTCTAAACCTAACATTGGATTCACTTTCCAAGATGGAAAAACTTGACCTTGAACTTATTTCAATTCAAACTTACTTAAAACAACTGAATATTATTTTAACAAATGTTATTTTAATTGTTCTTTTAATTATTTTAAAAATGTTCGTCATGAAACGTAGATCAAAACGTTATGGAAAATGAAATTCTTCAAATTTTCTTGCACAATTTTTAAAGTTATTATATATATATATATATATATATATATATATATATATATATATATATATATATATATATATTTATTTACTGTAACATCATTATAGGTGATGTACATATTAAAACATATTACATATTAAAACCGATTCAGAAAACGAACGTGAAATCAATTTCAAAATATACCATACAATTTTAAAAAATTGTTGTAAATTTATAAATTAAAAATCCATAGGTGAGCCTGACATCTGTGTTGAAACTTTTGGAACTGCAATATGCGTAGAACGAGTGAGCGGAAATTAAGATACTCGCGTAATAGCTGGGTTTCCGTCCCTTTCGTTTGAAGCATGTGATTGAGAGCAGACATATTAAGATTGAAGGGCGAGGGGTAGCCTTTTATATTTTTTAAGTTTTGAAACATGTAATAACTTATTATATTTTAATTTTATTTTAATAGACGAAATGCTAGGTTACGATACGACGCTGGGGCTAGATTCCAAATTACGAGCGAGCCAACACAAAATACAGAATGCGGAGATCTAACTACCGAAACCATGTTTTGGCTACACCAGTTTTATTACAACACAGCTAAGTCCTAAAATTAAGACGTTTAGTGATCAATATGGAAAAATTTAACTTTTAAAACTTTAACCGTTAAAATTTTTTAAAACTTTAAACGTTCAATAGCATGATAATGCTAAGTTTCTTTTTAATATTAGGGAAAATGTATATTTTTTTGTATGAGGTAGTAAATTTTTTTTTAGTCGAAAGGACAAATTTAAATGTATGTTGAATACGCAAAGCAATCTAGAAAGTTGTCACCCGTGCCATATATTTTGTAATATGTAAAGTTCTGATAAATATAAAATCTGTAAAAGTTGTAAAATCTGAAGGTAGCATAGTTTTTCTAATGTGAATTTGTTTGTTATATTTATACATATATTTCTTTTTGATGAACTAAAGTTTTATTTGTTTAAATTAACATTTGTGCTTTAAATTATTTAATGAACACATAATTCTTATTTTCAATTAAACATTTGACGTTGCAGGTCAACTATTTAATTATGTAACAAATACTGCAATATTAAACATCAGCATTAATTCCATAAGAACTAATGTTACAAAAATTATAACTTTACAATATATATATATATATATATATATATATATATATATATATATATATATATATATATATATATATATATATATATATATCGCAATATGTATTCTTGTGTATTAATAAAGAACTAAGTCAAAATACAAATACAAGAATTATAATTGAATTTACAATTCAAAGCTTTTCGTTGGCTAACAGTACCAACATCATCAGGAATATTAAACAATTGGAATTATTTAATATTCCTGATGATGTTGGTACTGTTAGCCAACGAAAAGGTTTGAATTGTAAATTCAATCATAATTCTTGTATTTGTATTTTGACTTAGTTCTTTATATCTATCTATCTATATATATATATATATATATATATATATATATATTATATATATATATATATATATATATATATATAAATATATATATATATATATATATATATAGCATGGCGTTCGAGACTGTCTAAAATGTATAAAATTGACTCATAGGAGAAATTGACTCCATAATTATTTATGCTAAAAATAAAAAGTAAGTAACCAACCATGAGTAAGTAGTGAATTCTCTGTCAGAGCATCTAATTCTGCCCTGCAGCTGCATTAGCCTCCTCCCACTCGCTCCACAGACTTCTCGCGTCCTGATTAACCATTCTATCTCTCCGTTCGTAGCTTCTATTGTACGTTCGCCTCTTTCCGCTTGTTGCTGGTTGCAGGCATCGGTCACGTCTAGCAGCAACTAGTAAAACCCTCTAGTAAGAAATTAGCGCCAGTCTTTGAAACCAATTAAAAACGCGCTTCCTGTAATTACAAAATTTGCAGTTTTTGGACCTTTATATCCACAGTGATTTTAGTGTGATTAGTGATTAGTGATTTTTATAAAGTCAAACACATCTCTGAGTCTTTGTTGTCTCTTGTTCAAAAACTTCAATATTTTAGATCAACAAGAACTATAAAATAAACTGAACGTAATGGAAAATATATATTATAACACTTGTTGTTGTAATCGTGGACGATTTCAAAATTTTCCATTATTTAATGTTTTAATAACTTGTAAATGCTGTAAATTTCATTGACTCAATTATTATTTTTATTCGTTGTTGAAATTATTAGAATTAGGTTTGCGCTCCACCTATCACTGATAAGAAAGGTATAATTATATATAATATTTGATTCTTTTGATTGCACTAAAATAAAATACCTTAAAATACTGTTTCATAATATAATTTTATCCATTTTAACAAATGAATTACAACTTAAATATTATTATGAGAATAATTTTATATTACTTTAATTTTGGATTGCTCAATAATAAAAACCTACAAAGATCCTTTACCTTACTTAAATTACATAAATTAATTTACATTTAATATATTGTTTATCCTCAGGGTCGCTGTATTTTGATATTGTAAAATTGAAGAAATGTAAGCTTAAAACTTTTTTGAAATAATGTTCTTATTTACTCGTTAGTTATTCCTTTCATAAATTATTAAAAGAAAAATTTGTGATTCGTAAATAAACGAAAACATTTAATATTCAAGAGCTATTTATAAAGTTTAATGAATTTCAGGATCACCTGTTTGTAGACCTTGGTCTGAAGTTCCATCCGTTCTTGAATCACTGTAGGCCTATAATCACAATCACGTCTCGACGATTTATTTTCACTTCACTACAACGCGTAAGTTGCTACTTAACATTTGACTACCAACGACTTACTCAATACTTTTCTGCGAACTGGGGGTTACTTGGCCGACGTCTGTTTTCAACGAACGTTCCTGGATGACTCTTCCGTATCGTTTTTCCTAACAACTAACGTATTGAACCTCTTATCCTTTATCTCCTAGTTTAAACCAATAACATTTCTTAATATAAACTTTGAAATATATTTATTAGGAATATACTGTATCATAGTATTTTTATGCTATCCCTCTAAGGATGGTTACTTGGTAACTGAAATGTACATAAGGGTAAAATAAAGAAAGTTTTTGGTTAACAGATTTTGTGTATTTATTTATTTTTAAAGTATATTTTTAAAATCTAACGTGTTTTTGAAACTCACTTTCCTTTAACGATTGCAAGTTTTTTTCTAGTTTCTGGAGAGCCCTTGTATTGTAAGCCTGGCACCCTTTTTTGAGAATTTATGACACAATAAACTACAGTGTATTCTTAATTTTACGAACTTAATTTATAGTTCCCTTTAGATTCTCTATTTACATTTCCTTATATCGTGTGTGTATATATATATATATATATATAATGCGGGGGGATTTCTGTGTTATATTGCCCTCAGATCTTTAAACTCCAGTAGAAACTGTCTGTAACTTGTATATTCCCTTGGGTAAATAAAAGGTGAATAAATATCCAAATTATTGAATTGTTGAATTATAAATGTTTGTTTTCAAGAAACCCTTCTCTAAGTCTAACACAATGGCATAAATCGTTGTTTTCTGCAAATACAACGTTGTCGTATTTACTGTGTATGCCAAAACTTGACCTCTCTCTTTATACAGATTAGGCATCTAAAGAATACAAGTGTGTTTGTTTGTATAAGAGAAACAATGTAACGTTGAGTACATACGATGTTGGTAGCGCTTAGAATACACAAAAATTATTTTAGGAAGGGAAGCACAGATGTGCTATTAGACCTATAAAAATAACAGGAAGACAATAATATATTTACCAAGCAAGATATGGGACTAACTCTAACATTTGGCAATTCTGACAGTAAATATTTCTGGCCTGGTAGATAATCATTGTGAAATGAAACAACTTCACTCAGTGATAAGTAATAACAGCAGTTAACATTTCCTATACTTAAATTATAAATGTTAGTTTTGTTAATAACATTCCTCAGACAATAGCTATGAACTATAAACTATTGCTATTGTTAAGTTATAGCTACTAACTTTTAACTATTGTTATTATTAATTCATAATCATTAGTAATTATTATTATTTGCCATTATTATAATCATTATTCATAGCTATTAATATTGATAATTATGCTGTTAGCTATTAAGTATTTTTATTTTTAACTGTTACCTTTTACCTAACAAATAATACCTATTGTTATTGTCTATTTATTATTATTATTATCTACTAACTAATAACTATTGTTAAAACATTTTCAAAGATCATTTAAACGAAATGTGCAATGAATTGTAACTATTTAAACAGATAATCATTAAATACGAAATTATAACTATTTTATTATACAGACGATAAAGCTTCAATATATTTTTGAAACTTTTAGCCATTTAATAAATTTTACGAGCCAACTCAGGTATGTAGAAACGTTAAGACGGAATATCGCCTAACATTACCATCCCGTGCTACTCTCAGTTTATTAAAATTATAGACCACTCTAGGAATAATAACTTTTCAACTCTAGGTAGGGGGTTATAGCAACTTCAAACTTGGTCTTACGTGAAATTACTAGTGTCAACCAATCTATGGTATATAATGTTGAAGAACTAAGCTGGTGTGAATAGGCACCCCTAGTATGGCAACAGTGCTACATTTAGTCTTACAAGGATAAATAATGATTAAAACTAAAGTCAGTGTGAATAGATAGCCTACCTCAAGTGGGACAACAGTGCTAAGCTTAGACACTCTGGGGGAAAATAATGATTAAGACTTTAATCAGTGTGCATAGATACATCCAGTCTGGCAACAGTGCTAGATTTAGACTTCTAGGGGTAAATAATGATTAAAACTAATATCAGTGTGAATAGATATCCTACCTCAAGTGGGACAACAGTGCTAAGCTTAGACACTCTGGGGGAAAATAATGATTAAGACTTTAATCAGTGTGCATAGATACCTCCAGTGTGGCAACAGTGCTAGATTTAAACATTCTGAGGCAAATAGTTATGGTGACTTAACTCGGCGTGAATAAATACCCCAAGTGTGGCAACAATGCTATGTATAGAGATTCTGTGGTAAATAATGATTAGGGCTTAAATCAGTGTGAATAGATACCTCATGTGTGGCAACAGTGAGGTTTAGACACTCTGGGGTAAATAATGATTAAGGCTTAAACCAGTGTGAATAGATACCTAAAGTGTGGCAACAATGCTTAGTTTAGACACTCTGAGGTGAATAATGATTAAGACTTAACTCAGCGTGAATAGATATCCCAAGTGGGGCAACAGTGCTGGGTTTAGACACTCTAGGGTAAATAATGACTAAGATTCGTCAAGTGGGTACCAGTGCTGGGTTTAGACACTCTAGGGTAAATAATGACTAAGATTTAAGTCAGTTTGAATAGATGCGTCAAGTGGGTACCAGTGCTAGGTTTAGACACTCTGGGTAAAATAATGACTAAAACAACTCAGCGTGAATAGATACCTCAAGTAAATTAGGTCCTATGAACTTACAATACTAGGCTTTATCACTCTAGGTTTAATAATATTTAAAATCTACGTTAAGGGAAATAGCAACCAGGGTCTTACATAAGAGTACTAGGTACAACTTCTATGGTTTGGAATATTTCCAAAGAACTGAAGTCATCAGTTTTTTCCAAAAATGTTTTCTTCCCGGGACAATTTTATTCCTAATAGTAAATTATCGTAACAACACATGTTTTAAAGAAACTGATTGTTGCGGTGGTTTAATGAAATATTGTAAATATGTAAATAGGGTAATCTATCAGAAAGCGAAGTTAGATACATCTGTGCATCATAAGTTATTAGTTGTAACGACTTTAGCCATTATCGTTTACATTAGACCAAAGTATTATAGATTTACGTTGTATGAAATGCATACTATATTATAGAGGTTATATTAGAAAGTTCTATTAAAAAAATACAATAAAGCAAAATATAATTGACTCATATTTCAATCGGAATTTTTCCTGTTTATATACTATGAGAATATATTAAAATGTACAATATCCATGGTGAAACGGCCAAAAAAGCGTCTCAAAGCAAAAGATTGCGGCTAGCCCAAAATCTTTTGAAACAGTGTCATAAGAAAAATGTAATAAATTGTAAATTAGATTGAATAACAAAAGTGAGTATAACATTTTTAAGAAATGGACCACCGAAACTCAAATATAAAATTAAATAAAAGATACTTGTATTAAAAACAAAATAAATTTTGGCTAGGACATCCATAGGCGTCTCCAAGATGGTGTTCCGTGGCTAAACACTACGACTAGCCCCTGATGGACGAGACGATGGCCTGCTTTGCAACGATTCCGCGAAAACGAATTTTGTATTATTTTTGTAAAATGTAAAAAAGTATTAAAGACGGCCTTTAAACCGATCTAGTGCGTTTCGCTGCTGATCCAAGGAGACCAGGACCACATCCGAGGGGAACTAAGGCGTCCAGGACCACATCCGAGAGACAAGAGGAACCACCACGGTGAAAGTTTTGGGGCAAGTCTAAATTTTAATAGTATAAACAGTTTTTCTAAATTTATAAAATTGCTAAAGAATAATTTCCAAATTTTGTAATAACAATCAAATCATCATTTATTAAAAAAGTAAATTAAAATAAAGAGAATATATAAGCAATTGTCTTATTTTCAAAAACCTTCAAAAAAGGTGGTTATAAGATAAAATATTGTTCCAGTAATTTATATCCAATATGAAAAGCAAATGAATAGAGTTACAGTGAATTAACGGGAAAATTAGTCTATGCACTTGAAATTCAAATTAAGAAATAAAGAAAATTATTCAAAAAATGATGTCACAAGTATCAAGAGAGTCTTGAAACAAAATTATAATCACAATTTTAACATTTTCTAGGTCCATATATCCCAGAGGAAGAAAACAGAATTATATGAGGGAGCACAGAAATATTCAAACACAATATTACTTAACAGTAAGTTCACCTGTTGCTTTCCTGAAATGGTTATATGGACATGCAATAAAACTAATTATTATATATTATTTTCTTGTCAAATTTGAATAAGTGAGAAAACTTAAGAATGAAATTTGATCTTTAAAATATGGCCTGTTCAAGAATATTCTGATGAACGGTAAAAGGGTGGAACAATAATTTGAGCAAAGTTTAGACAAATTTTAAGAATATTTAGTAATAATATCATGTATTTGATGTAAAATTAATTGCTTAATAAAAGAATAAATGGAGATGAGATAAATTTTGAGAAAAAGTAAAAATCAATGTAATAGAATCAATTTTAAAAAAACATTTCAAATTTAAAGAATTAAAACAATTTATGACAAAAAGCGATTCAATTTATTAAAACCAACCCGTGCTAAAATTAATTAATTAAAATTCATAAAAAATTTTCCAATCATTAGAAAGAATAGAAATAAATCAATAACATAGAATTAAGCGAAAGTTCGTTAAAGAAAAAAATATCTTAATAAAGGTATAATAAAAAATAACTCTTAAGTAAGGTAAAAACCTTGTGGTTGGTTTTTTAAAACAAGTTCAGGTATTTATAAACTGGCAGATCAAGCTCGACACACCACAGGAACTGGTAAGTCGGGTGAAATCATATTTTGACCGCGGTCGGAAGGTTAAAGTGTTTGGCCGCGGCAGTGGGCATTAAATTTACCTTTTGCAGTTGAAATGGGATTTCTTCAAACATAGCCATTTATGTCTTTCCTTAATTTAAACATGATACTCCGTGAATGTTCTGATACGTCAATTGTTTCCTTTCCCCATCAAAAACTCATGGCCGTCTATAATGTCCAAAGATTCTTAAAGGGGAAATGTTCCTCCTAATAAATTGTTATCGGAAATTTATTTATTTCCTTAAACTAAAACCATAAGACTCTTTAATACATACTTACATATATATATATATATATATATATATATATATATATATATATATATATATATATATATATATATATATATATATATATATATTTATGGACAAAATAGCGACCATCATTTTATATTTAATGTCAATATATAATATATATATATATATATATATATATTTATGGACAAAATAGCGACCATCATTTTATATTTAATGTCAATATATAATATATATATATATATATATATATATATATATATATTAACCCTTAAATGTCCTTTAGTTGAAGCAATACTTTAACTGATGATAGAAGCCAACCTGTCTCAGTTATTTATGGACATAATGAATCACCCTCTGCTCTGTTCTAGGAAAACTAGACGACAACCCTGATCTTTCGATCAGTTTACTTCTACTCATTAGTATGAAAAAAGTTTCACCTTTCATAGATAATTTATTTACGTTTTGACATCCAGTAAAATGTAATAAGACAATGTTCTCTTACAGTAGATTATTTTTTTTATTTTTTAGTAGCATATACGTGCGCGTTTGACGTTTGCAGTTGAAGCATGAAACGTGATATTTTTCAGAACAATGTACAGATACGGCTTTCATTTATTTAAACTTATCATTTAAATCCTTATGTACATTTCAAGTGCA
>JBAIZL010000003.1:13258872-13346372 GCA_036971475.1 Prosapia bicincta | reverse complement strand
AAATCTTTCATCAATGCATTTGAATTTATGCCAGGAGTCCTTGTATTTGATTTTATAATTGTATTTACCCTTTACAGTTGTATAATATTGGATGTTAAAGCAAAGATTAGTAATATTAATTTGTTACTTGCAATTCATGCGACAAAGTTATCTATGCGTTGTAACAAAGTATTTCATGTATCGAGCACTTTGTCAAACTTGCAACAGAAAAAGGTTTTAAAAGGTACATAACAAATAAATAAGTCAGAATTAATCTTCACAAATATACTCAACTATTACAAGTATGCATGCATTGTACAAAGACATTTGTGATTAACTTTCATAAAGAAGAATACACTTAAACAAGAACCAGTTCTAAGCTTTAAGCGGTGTTTAGTGAAGACATTTTATGAACGTGTACACCTCTGGGTCTTTGTTAATCGCGCAGGGCCTTAATACCATGCTCCTCTATATTGCGGCCATTTGTAGTTAGTAACCAGTACGACATATAAGTGCTGATAAGCTTAAGGTAGATTGTTTCTGCAGTGCGTTTTTGTGTTTATAAAGCTTTTGTTGAAATATATGTTATTCCGAGAATATATGTGTGTATATACATACATACATATATATATATATATATATATATATATATATATATATATATATATATAGATAGATAGACAGATAGATAGATAGATATAGAAAGAAAGGGAGGGAGAAACAGGGACAGAAATATAGAGAGAGAGGGAAAGAGAACTATTTATTTGGGATATCGAGGTATATGGAGGACTAACGTACAAACATTTGAATTATTATTTATGAAACAAGGAAACCATTTATAAAAAAGGTTATTGAAAACCTCCTAGGCATATGATTTCCTACTTTTTTTAATTTTAAAACAGGTTTCTAGTAGTCTTACTGTTAATCTCTAAATGTAACGATGTAAAGTCTGTTTTTATTAAACAGACAGATTTTTTTTTCATAATTGTACACAGGTTGTTGATTTGGTAGGAAATACAACGTTGAAGGCTATTTACCACCATTTACGCTACATTTATTTCATTATAACCAGGAAATAATGCAGATTAAAATGAAAGTTGTAAAAACAAATTTAAAAATATCTTTAAAATAACTAGATTTGGCAAAATATTAAGCTTAACTAGTAACATGCCAAAGCAATTTGCAACTTAAATGTAATGGATGAAAAACCTAACGGCAATATTCACTCAAACAAGGTGTAATATAGACCAGTATCATTCATATCCCACTAGATGAGGATAATATCAGACACACCATATTCCTCGATGTAGGATTGCTTTTGCCAAACTTCTCACTTGGGACTGACACAAGAGGTCCTCAGTTTCCTACGGAAAGAGTATTGCACAGCAAATTTTCGTAATATTAACTTAATTAGGAGGAAGAAAGCTCAGCCTCATACACATTATTGTTGGAGTCCACATAACAAAAATGTGGACAATTAAGCTGAATGAAACTAAATTTGTTCTATAATAACTGCATCATCCCATTCAAGCCAAAGTAAATGTGGCTCGATTTGCTGAGTGACATAATTTCACAATCAACCCGTTTTGATTTCGTTTGCAATTATTGGTTGGTTTCTGTTCACACGACTGACAAAATTTAAATGGACTCTTTTCTATTCTTCGGAACCTATGAAGGTGTTCAGATGCGATAACCAAATAAGCCACATGCCTTAAAGTCTCTAACCACTGGACTAATCAATGTAAAAATATTTAATTCAAAACATGAACATTTTCAATGTTGTTGTGTGCGAATAATAATACTCGTACATTAATTGAAGTCTATATTTCAATAGGAATATTCAACAGGCTTTCTTTGGAAATTCTCAGTGTTTGTCGGATCTCGCTGGTACATCTCGATAGGCGTTGTGTCGATAGTTGTGATGGTGAAAATAGCTGTAATTTTAGCAATGTGTTAGTCGCGAGAGAGGAGTAGACAGCTGCTTGGGGTCCCACCTCCACCAGTCCGCTAACTCCCCTCCTGCACATATCATGTTATAAGTCACCCATTGTTTCATCCCCTGTTTGTATATATCGAAGTCTAATTGTAAACCACTTGCGAACACGACGATGTATATTTTATACTTCAATAATTATAATAATGAATGGCAACAAAGAACATATCGGATGTCAAATCAAATCAACGCGTGTCTTTGTATATTACTGTCCAGTGTGTAGATAGTGAAAAAAGAGCATATTTTACAGTTGCTTTTGGAAAATGATGTTTACAAAACCATGCAAAACCTTAAACAGTTTTATAAATCGTTTATTATACTAGATTTAACAGCAAAAACTGATAATATTCGTGAAGTTATGTACAAACTATTTTTACTTTTCCGTTTAAACTTTATGCACAGGGTGTTTCAGGAAGAGTCTGCCATACTGCATAAGCATATTCCTCTCGCCTAAATAATGAGAAAAGCTAATTTAAACAAGGGTCAGGATATGCTTCGTTACCGACTTTATAAGTGTCAAAGATTCCACCTAACATTTACTTCTCTCGGTGGAATTAACTGAAATTTTTAGGGCGTTAATTGAGTTTGTTAATAAGGTGACGAACTGTATAAAGCTTTTCATAGAGTTCTAACTCAAATAGTTACTCTCTCTGTAAGAGAAAATTAGGGTGAAGTAAAGAAGGTTAGGGTCGAAAATACACTTTGATGCGTTTGAAATACAAAAACTCCGTTACATTGCCCTCAACCAACGAAAATTGTTGAATAAAGTTTGTAGGAATTTTTGTTCTTTAAAACTTAATGTAAATTATTTCAATAAAAAAATAATTGTTTATATTTTAGAGATTCCGCGATTTGAACCCCTTTTTATGGGGACACATGAAGACATTAACGTATGCTAACAAATCCGATAGTGAACATGAACTTCTACACAGAATCATTGTTACTGCCCATGAAATAAAAAACAGTCCAACAATATTAGAGAACCCAATGAGCTCTTTAAATAGTTGGGCTGAAATGTGTATTAACAATGTAAGTGAACATTTTTTCTTCATATTTTGCAAAAACGTCATTAAGTTCTCTGATCTTAAAATATGTTGTAATAATAAATTCACTTGCAATAGTTAATGCTTTCAGAATGAACAACACCATATCCTTTCTAAGGGTTAAGCCATAATTATGTAATCTCCTTGTAAAGAAACATGTACGATCCTTAAATATTGAACAAAAGACTCTAACAAAATAATTTTTAATTCGACCTCAATTTTTTGTCTTTAACCGTAACAATTAATTCATTTTTCAAAATGGAATAACGTTACCATTAACTTATTTTTTTAAACTTATTTAAAACGCCTGAACAATATTTAAAAAAATCTCTTTTCACCTGTCTGACAATTATGTACAACTTTATATTTTGCTTATTTCGAACTCACCTTGTATATTGTGGACTTTTAATTGATGTAACACTTGCCCTTATTTAGCAACTTAATATTTTCTTCCTAAAAATAAGTACATATTTTATTTTATTTTTTTTGTCACTATATTTATTTCTAAAGAAAAATTTAGACATATTTCATTTTAATTAAACAGATATCCATATTTCTATTTCCGAATAATGATAGAAGAATTGTAAGTTTAATGGTAACTCTATTTAATATAATGATTTTCAATCTGTATCCCTCCATTTTGAGAAACCCAATTTATTTACTATATGTGTAGACTAGTAAAATTTACAAACAATTAAATTGGTATAAATTTTGAACTCGATTAAAATATCTTTATTTGAGGTTGAAATACATATTTGCAATTTTGATTTTATTCGTAAGAGTTGGTTTACATGACTATTACACGCTAGCCATTTTTTATTTACTGACGAAATTAACCACGACATCGTATTTGTCTTTTATTTATTTTTTCAAGATAAACGCAGTAACAAACTTAGTAATAAACTATGCTTTGTGTGTTCACTTAAGCAGAATAGAAAATATTCCTAAAATATTTTCACAAGTTGTATATCAAATTCCAACGAGTGATTTTTTTTTAAATTTCATACTGAACAAAAAATATATGAGAATAAATAAATTTTCAAACCTTGAAAATAATTTAGCATATTTATATTTAGTAAACATACATCTGGACGTACAAAGTTTTCAGTTTCACGTATATTACATAAAATATTTAAATAATTTTTAATATCTATAGTTAACCTGAACAATTGAATTAACGGTAAACATTAACAAAAATGTGGTTAATAGTAATAAATTTAAATGTTAGGTCGTTTTCTTTGTTATTCTAACCAAACAAACTTATCTGGATATAAAGAAAGAATTATTCCACTGATAAAATATCAATAACTCCCACATAATATAAAACCCTTACATATTCAGGCCTTTTATGTTGAGAGCTGAGAGCACATAGTACACATGAATACGCGTAAGAAAAGACATATCACTTATAACTGTATTACCATGCAATTTTTAAATACTTCACCTTTTGGACTTGGGGTAAATAATAGTGTCAACCTTCATAACGTTCGACGAATCTGACTCATCTGCCTTCTAATGTCTTATGCTTTACGGCCAATGGCATTAATTAATGTATATTGGAAAAGAAAGTAAAACAGGTTTGTAAGTATTTAGTATAAAATATGTTTTGGCAATTAGTTGTGATGAGATGGGTAGGTAAACGTGATAGGAGCAAAAGAAACAAGCAAACGGTCAGAAAAGGCGAATAGCATCTAGTCCTATGAAACCCAAACATTGGTACAGTAACTATGTTATTGATTAGAACTATGAAATTAAACATATAAATGTGTAAATATATTTTTTATGTCCCCTTGTCTTGCCTTACTAATCTTACCCCAAGGGTAAACATAAAATAATTTGTTAGTGAGCTACTGTGTCCTGGTTTTGGAATCACTATCTAGCTTTTAAAATGTTTGGGACGTTATTTACTTTATGATTAAAACTAAAATATCAAAACCCATTGTCTTGAGCGAGGTTAATATAAATCGTCTACAAGTCGGTAACTACTATAAAGGTTCAGGAATTATTTAAGTATGAATATAACATTTCTGACGGTCTTAAGGTAAATTGAAAATTTCAATAAACAATAGTTCTTGTCATATGTGAAAGATATATAATATTAGTATGTATTAAAAGAGACTAAAATAGATAAAGATCGTAGTTCTAGCAATTGCTTTTTCTTGCACCATAAAGGCCGACAGACCAATCTAAGCAGCGGGGGAACATCTAATCAACTGTAATTTCATTTATAATTATTCATAATTTGATGGAAGAGCTGTCACATGCACAACTAGTCCATGTTAACTGGATACGTATATTGCAAAAGGAACGAAATTTTGCGCTTAGTATTTGGCGGTTTATTTCTTTGCTTAATTATCTTTATTGAAATTTTAACTGTCAAAGAAATGCAATTACTATATAATACAGCAATAATGAGATGCAATAAAGGTTAGGCGAAATGTGGAGTACATAATGCATAAAGGTAGAGGATGATAGAACTTGTGCTGCGTACCGGAAGTGCATACTATCTAAAGCATGAACATGAGCATATCCGTTATACTTTCATGTAAGGACGATGATGGGAAAGATAGAATGTTGTAAGAACAAGGACACCCATAATGATGCAGTAGTATAATAGGCAGGGAGTAAAGGCAGTGACGGAGTCGGTTAATTAAATCAGATCTGCTCAACAGAGGTGAAAAGACGTTTTTCTTCTAATCGCTGTAAGAAATTGAATTGTGGTTCTTATCTGAACATGTGTTTATTTTTGGAAAAACCCAATTTTACATCGTCATATTTTAAAACTTACTGAAAAAATAATGAATAAAATAAAATTTAGGTTGCAAAAAAAAACACTTAACACAAATAAAACGAGCAGGATATCTGGATATAATTCCGTGCAATGAGCTTAAAATGTAAATTTACAAATATTTTAATTTAAAAAGAGAATAAAAACTGAAAACGCATTTATTAATAAAATAAACAATTGACAAATTATTTATTACATAATTATACCAAATATGTAATATTTACTAAGAAATAAATTAACCACACTCCAGATCAGGGATTGTAATAGAGAAATATATTTAGTATTTCGAAAAGATCAAAGAAATACACTTCTCAAATAATAATAACATGGAATAAACTGAAGATACAACGAAAGGAGTTAAACTAATTATGCCAAATAATTACAAACGTTTGTAGATAAACTAATATAGGTTGAAACCGACCAATGCCAATAAAACACTGTTATCAAATTATATAAAATGAAACTAAAATGGACACAATTATATTTATCTTCAATAAGAACAAGAAGTGATCGGGGATAAAATCCCACCCTAGTGGTCGCTCCGATTGAAAATATTCGTCATGAGACGTAGAACAAAACGTTTTGGATAATGAAAATCCTCAAGTTTTCTTGGACAAATTTTATTATTAGTATATTTATATATATATATATATATATATATATATATATATTAAAACAACATAGGTTATTCAAATATAAGAATATTTATCAATTTATATCCAAAGCTTTTCGTTGGTAAACAGTATCAACATCATCAGGAATGAAAATTACAATAATGTAACAATAATTATTAAACAAGAAAACGTATTATTTATATATATATATATATATATATATATATATATATATATATATATATATATATATATTAGTATTATAATTATAAATAGCACGAATTCTGTGGATTGCACTGAAATAAAATACCATAAATTATAAATTACTTTTTCGTAATATAATTTGTTCCATTTCAACATAACAATTACAACTTTAATATTTTTATGACCATAATATAATACTTTTTACCTTAATGTTGGTTTCAATTACAAAAATGAATTTACATTTAATTTCTTGTTTACCCTCAGAGTCGCTGTGATATTGAAGAAATGTAAGCTTAAAATTCTTTTTAATAATGTTCTGATTTACTCGACAGTCATTCCTTTCATAAATTAGATAAGAAAAATTTGTGATGGGTAAATAAACGAAAAAATGAATATTCAAAAGCTATTTATAAAGTTTAATGAAATTCAGGGTCAGCTGCTCGTAGATCTTGTTCTGAAGCTCCACCCGTTCGTCGTATCACTATAGGTCTATAAACACAATCACGTCTCGACGATTTATATTCACTTCACTAAAACGCGTAGGTTGCTACTTAACATTTGACTTCCAACGATTTATTTAATACTTTTCTACAAACTTGACCGACATCTGTTCTCAACGAACGTTCGTGGATGACTCTCGTATCGTTTTTCCTAACAACTAACGTTTTGAACCTCTTATCCTTTCTCGAATAGTTTAAACTAGTAGTATTTCTTAATTTTAATTTTCAACGTATATTTTCAAAACCTAACGCCTTTTTTAACGGTTTCAAGTTTTTTTCTTATAGATTTTGAAGCGCCCTTATGTCTTAAGACTTGCAAACTTTTTTGAGAATTTATGGCACAACAAACTAAAGTTTGGCCTTATACATTGTAAAATTAATGTACATAATAATACATTACTTAATAATACATTAATTTAAAAGGCTAATTTATAGTTTCGATTCTCTTTCATATTTCTTATAATGTGTGTGTGTGTGTGTGTGTGTGTGTGTGTGTGTGTGTGTGTGTGTGTGTGTGTGTGTGTGTGTGTGTGTGTGTGTGTGTGTGTGTGTGTGTGTGTGTGTGTGTGTGTGTGTGTGTGTGTGTGTGTGTGTGTGTGTGTGTGTGTGTGTGTGTGTGTGTGTGTGTGTGTGTGTGTGTGTGTGTGTATAGATATATATATATATTTATATTTTCTATTATGTATTCTTGTGTATTAGGAAAGAAATAAAACTATTTACAAATACAAGAATAATTTATTGAATTTATAGTTCAAAGCTTTTCGTTGGCAAACAGTACCAACATCCTCAGCAGTCCTCAGGAATGTTGTATTCATGAGGATATTGGTACTGTTCGATAACGAAAAGCTTTGAATTATAAATTCAATAAATTATTCTTGTATTTGTAAATTGTTTTATTTCTTTATATATATATATATATATATATATATATATATATATATATATATATATATATATATATAGTGTTGGGGGTATTTCTGTGTTATATTACCCTCAGATCTTTAAACATCTGAAGAAACTATTTGTAGCTTGTATATTCCCTGTAAACAAATAAAAAAGGTATAAATATTGAAATTATTTTAGTTGAATTATGAATGTTTGTTTTCAAGAAACACTTCTCTAAGTCTAACACAAAGGCATGAAACGTTGTTTTCACCAAATACAAAGTGGTCGTATTTACTGTGTATGTCAAAACTTTATCTCTCTCTTGAT
This sequence comes from Prosapia bicincta, assembly GCA_036971475.1. Lineage (NCBI taxonomy): Eukaryota > Metazoa > Arthropoda > Insecta > Hemiptera > Cercopidae > Prosapia > Prosapia bicincta. The sequence continues at coordinate 13,338,039 of JBAIZL010000003.1, read as the reverse complement.
AGAAATTAGGCATGTAAAGTTGGCAAGAACACAAGCGTGTTAGTTTGATTAAGACAAACAATGTAGCGTTGAGTAAGACCTAAAAATAACCAGAAAACAATAGTTTATCTACCAAGCAAGATATGTCTCATAACGTTAACATTTGGCAGTGCTGACCGTAAATATTTCTGGCCTGGTAGATAATCATTGTGCAAAGAAACAGCTTTACCAAATGATAAGTATTAACGAAAGTTATCAATAACTATTGTTAAATTATAACTGTTAAATTTGTTAATGTTTAATTTGTTAATATAAAAATATTATTTTATAACTAATACCTATTTGCTATTAACTATTATGTATTAGGATTTTATTGTTATATAAAAAGTATTAATAATAAGTAACAAATTATTAATTATTCTTGTTAATCACAGTTATTCTTGTTAATCACAGATATTTTTTTAATCACAGTTATTCTTGTTAATCACAGTTATTCTTGTTAATCACAGTTATTCTTGTTAATTCATAACTATTAACAACTACATATAAACAATTATAAAAATAAAAAAGTGTGTTATTGTTTTATAACGAGAACTTGTGTTTAATTAAATTCAATTCAAAAGTTTAAAGTCCCAAAATAATCTATGATCACTAAAAATGATAATAAAAAATTCAAAAAAGTGTGGATAAAACATTTTCAAAGATCATTTTAACGAAATATGCAAAGAATTTCAAGTATTAATCAGATAATCATTAAGTATAATATTTAAAAACCATTTATTTAGATAGGCGATAGAGCTTGAATACATTTTTTAACTTCTATTCCAATTTTAAAAAATTTCACGAGCCAACTCAAGTATGTAGAAACGCTAATACGGGATATCCCATGACATTACTACCCCGTACTACTCTCGGTCTTACTAAACACGGTCTTACGTCGACCACTCTATAATGAACGTCGGTATATAATGTTGAAGAGCTAAGTCGGTATGAGTAGCCACCCCAAGTGTGGCAACAGTGCTATGTTTAGACATTCTGTGGTACAAAATGATTAGGGCTTAAATCAGTGTGACTAGATACCCCATGCGTGGCAATAGTGCTAGGCTTAGACACTCTGGGGTAAATAATGATTAAGACATAAGTCAGTGTGAATAGATAACTCTAGTGTGACAACAGTGCTATGTTAGACATTCTGTGGTACAAAATGATTAGGGCTTAAATCAGTGTGACTAGATACCCCATGCGTGGCAATAGTGCTAGACTTAGACACTCTGGGGTAAATAATGATTAAGACATAAGTCAGTGTGAATAGACAACTCTAGTGTGACAACAGTGCTAGGTTTAGACACTCTTCACTAATTAATGCTTAAGACTTAAGTCATTGTGAATAGATATCCCAAGTGTGGCATCAGTGTTGGGTTTAGACACTCTGGGTAAACAATGATTAAGACCTAATTCAGCGTGAATAGATACCTCGAAATGAATTAATTCCTATCAGGCTACAGTACTAGCCTTCACCACCCTAGGTTTAATATTATTTCAAATCTACGTTGAGAGAAATAGCAGCCCTAAGCAGGGTCTTACGTAAGAGTACTAGGCTCAACTTCTCTGGGGTGGAATATTTCTAAAGAACTAGATTCAGTTTCCTTCCCGTGACAATTATATTCTTAACAGTTAATTTTCGTTCTCATTTATGGGCATAATGAAACACCCTTTACTCTGATCTAGCGAAAATAGACGATAAAAACATTTTGTTCAGTTGACCTTCTACACACTTAATGTTGAATTGTTCTCAGGTTAATTATTTACGTTTTGGCATTTTTTTACATCTTTTAAAGTACTACAAAAATGCAGTATATCTCTAGAAAAGAATCAAGACGAAAAGAAAGCAAACTTCGCTATCATAAGTAAACAGCCAACTAGTCTTATCTTTATACAAAAAAAATGAATGTACAGTAGAAGCTCTCTAACTAGTCACGTTCATGACCGAGTGGACGACGAATTCCAGAAAAAGACGAATTACGGAAGTCGTGAAATTATCATGTAATTGTAGGTAAACATAATACGTAAATATATTGCAATTTAATTAATGTTATTCTTATGTTTGCCGAAAAACTCAACAACACTATTACACAATCCTAAAAAGCCCTAGTAGCCTGCTTTATAGTTCGTAATTACAAATACAGTACGTTACTGTATTTTAACAAAAGACGGGAAAAATCATATCAAAGTACATTATAAGAAAAACCAGTAATATAAAAAAAAACTTTTTCTAGTCAATTCCTACAAAAAAAAAATTATTTCATTGACTTTTTATTAAACAATTACAATTAATGAAAATAAAGTAGCATACCTTAGGCGTTAAAATATCAAAATTGGACGAAAAAGCTATATTGCATACCTTGCCCTCTAGTGAAAAGTTTTTCTCCCATATAAAACTTAAATTAAGTAACAAAATTTTATTAATGAATTATTATTTTTTTAAACTCTTTTAAAGTCAAGTGTCATTCACTACAAGTTTAATCAAATGTATTTGGACTAGAGTGAATGTATTTCAAAATTAACTGAAAATTTGTAAATATATGTATATGTATGTATATAGTGTATATACTCGTTTTTAAATTTTTAAATTATTAGATTCTTTGAAAGTGGGACCCTTTGAGCTTGTATAAATTAGAGTTAAAATAAAATTTAAAGAAAAAGAGTTAAATAATCGTAGTCAAGTCAAATAGTATATACAAATTTTAGTGAATTATTCGTTAAAGAATATTTTTCACAATCCATTGTTACTTGATACAACCGTTGTCAATAACTAGAACCATTGTCATTATCTAGAACCAATGTTATTAACTAGAACCATTGTCACTATCTAGAACCATTGTCACCATCTAGAACCATTGTCTGTATCTAGAACCATTGTCAATATCTAGAACCATTGTCATTATCTAGAACCATTTTTACTAACTAGAACCATTGTTATAACCTAGAACCATTGTCTGTATTTAGAACCATTGTTACTAACTAGAACCATTGTCACTATCTAGAACTATTGTCATTATCTAGAACCATTGTCACTATCTAGAGCCATTGTCTTTATCTAGAACCATTGTTACTAACTAGAACCGTATCTGTGAAACAATAGAAATTACAGTACCTACTTTATCCATACAAGCTTCACTTACTTTTAAAGCTTAAATAAATCAAGTTTTACAATATAATTACAAATTTTTTTTAAAATTAAAATTTTAAAGTCAAATCTCTACGTGTCCTGAAAGACATTATTCGATTAATGAAATATTATCAGGCTTAGTACCTCAAATCTTTAAGTAAAATATATTGATCGTTTCAACTTTTATGGGAAATGAAATCTATAGAAAAATATTTTCATAAAATTGGGATTTTATTTTTATTGTGGTTTTAAACATTTGTAATCAAGCAATCACTCAAGCTAATTACAAAGAGATTAGATTTAACTTTAGTTTCTTCGTTGATTAACTTATATTTAAGTTTCCATAATTATACTCCGACGCTCACCTTAGTATGTTTTTTATACATTTTTGTATAGGATTTTGTTTTACATATTTTGTGTGTACGCTTAGATGTATTCTATATCTAGCCTTCAATTATTTTCCATAACTTATTACAATACAGATAGTCAGCTTTGAAATTACATATATATTGCCTTAAGTTCTAACTTACAATATCATATTTAAAAGTTTATTTGAAGTGCTTTGTAGAATTCCCCCGTCATGAAAAAATGGGAATGTATGGGCTAGTTACGTTTATTCTGAAAACCACAGTGGCACAAAACCATTAGAAGTTATTAAATATCTAAACTGAAGATTAATAAATGTAAAACTGAAAATATTCTATTAAAAATAACAACAAATATTATCTTCCTTTAAAATGTTAAATGAAAACCTTTGTAAAACAGGCTGTGGCAACAAGCATAACAAGTTAACATTACGCATAAATGAGGGACTCAAAAATAGTAAATCTATTAACAGTTATAAATGTTAGTTCATCTGACAATCGTTTTAATTTCAGTGAAGAAATATCAGGAAACATTAAAATTATATATAACCTAATTATATTTATTACGTCGAAACTGGTTTTCAACAATATAATAATATGCTATATATCGTTTGTCAATTATAATTCCGGGAAAGTAGGGATATTTATTTCAAATGGAGAATATTTTTCATATTAAACAATGCCTTCAATAATTATAGCAGTCCTATTGTGTACTACAAAATTCGCGTAAATGATAATCATAAAAATATCAATTTAGAAATTACAAAATAGTACTTGAGAAATACTTTAAATAAACATTAAAATATACCGAAATTTAAGATATGTTGTTCAAGATAAATTTGAAATCGTCTAGACATAAATAAAGCTTTATAAATTAAAAACAAATTAATCAATAATGAAAGAAAATATATAATATATAATAAATCAACAAAATAAGAACATCAATTACACCAATAAAGGTTTGAGATAGTTAAGAAATTGTATTGAAACTGTTTTACATATAATTTACAACATCGTCTTATGGCAGAAAAAATGTTCAGTGATGTTAACAAAGTTAATGCGCCCTTTAAGAATTTACAGGAGTGGAGGGTAGAGGTTGTATTTATTCATTAAAAACACTTAAACATTAGTTGCTTATGTTACTTTTGCCTACAGTAGCATTTACGTTTCTTGATTATCGAGGACGGCCCTTTCGGAAGATATGATTCATTGTCAAGTAAGACCGTAACGAAGTTGGAAATATTACACATCTCCAGAAAAAGATGTCTTCAGTAATAAAAGAAGTAAATGGTACTATAGGCAAGTGTAATTTACTAATAGATGTTCAAGTGTTTTAGTGAAATCTAGTATCTCAAGTGAAGATGGAATAAAAGAATATTGTATTTATTCCTAACTTGTTATAGTTTGTACTTTTGCCAGGTGTGCAATGAGAGCGAAGAGCCGCGGTCGGCTTTCTCCTCTTTGGTTCCTCCATGTACATCATTGGACCGTAGTCACTTCAGTCCAACAGCTCGGCGGTTCCTTTCCGCACCGTACACAGGCACTGGCTACCAGCCCACTGTCATCCAGCCTCCGCCAGAGTACGGGCTGCCTTTACATCTCTACTCCACGCCGGACAAGACTACAGCGTCTTCTCCCAGATCTAACACGGGATCCGATAAGACATCTTATTCTGAATAATACAAACTTTTACATTTATAAGGGAGAGTGAGATCGAGGGCGCGTGTGCTAACCCAACTTTTGTATGTGTACGGCGACATTGTTAAACCCTAACTTACTTAAGTATATAGATTTATATTAACTAGAAATAAAATATATATGTATAATGTGTAACGTGTTGTAAGTAAGTGTATAAATAAAAATAAAAATGTTCTGAGAAATATATCTTAACTTTAGTTAGTTTTAACCTCTTCAAGTATTCTCCAGGCCAACGTAGATACACACATTCTGATTTATATCTGAGGCTATTCAAATACAAGAATTATTTATTAATTTTTATTCAAACAATTTCATTTCCTTTGCATACTATATTGATATGAACATTTCTTGGAAGCCAGCATCATTTCCTTGCATACCGTATTGATCATTTCTTGGAAGCCCGACTCAATTCCTTTGCATACCGTATTGATATGGAGATTTCTTGGAAACCCGACTCATTTCCTTTGTATATTGTATTGACTTGAACATTTCTTTGAAGTCCTACTCATTTCCTATGCATACCGTATTTATATGAACATTTCTTGGAAGCCAGACTCAGTTCCTTAGTATACTATATTGATATGAACATATCTTGGAAGCTCGACTCATTTCCTTTGCATACCGTATTTATATGAACATTTCTTGGAAGCGTGACTCAGTTCCTTCGTATACTGTATTTATATGAACATTTCTTGGAAGCCCGACTCAGTTCCTTCGTATACTGTATTGATATGGACATTTCTTCAAAGCCCGACTCATTTCCTTTACATATCGGATTAATATAAACATTGTTTGGAAGCCCGATTTATCCTTTTCATTCAAATAGATAAAATAGACTCATATAGAACACGTTTGAACTTAACAGAAGCTCGTAAATTCAGGACTCGGAATTTCGAGATTCTACTGTATGGGCCTATTATACAATTTATGAAAGTTCAAGTAAACATAAAAACTTAAACTCGTATAAATCAGTGTAAATAAGCAATTGCTTCTTACCATAACTCTCCATATGCTCAGCGCAACTGATAATAAACCGAAATAATCTGGTAAATATTTATCTAAGTAAACATTGATCGGCAACACTACTTAATCTCCCATTACATAATTTCATAATAAGAATTTTAATCTGTTTCCATAAAACCTAAACCTGGCTGAAACAAAATCATGTCTCCCTTTTAATTTTAATCACGTGCGTGAACTTTGTAAGGTTTTTGGATTGCACTCAAATTGGAATAGCTATTTTATTTTACACTTTGTTAGATATTGTTTTTTTTATATCGCAAGACACTATTACATTAAAAGACGTATTTGACCACTTATAAGAAATAAAATAAGTGTTGAAAATAGTTCTTATAACTCTGATAAAAATTAGTAGGCCTACTTACTTTTACAAATAAAAACGCAAGAACTAATAGGCTATTTGTAATAAATGACTTTATACTAGCTATGTTTAAACCCCTAATTTGTACCTTATATACCAAATCACTAATACACCTAATTTGTACCTAATGTACCTAATTACTAATACTTAATCACTAATACACCTAATTTGTACCTTATATACCTAATCACTAATACAACCTAATTTGTACCTAATGTACCTAATCGCTAATAATTAATCACTAATACACCTAATTTATACCTAATATACCTAATCACTTATACACCTAATTTGTACCTAATATACCTAATCACTTATACATAATCACTAATACATCTAATTTGTACCTAATATACCTAATCACTAATACACCTAATTTGTACCTAATATATCTAATCACTAATACACCTAATTTGTACCTAATGTACCTAATCGCTAATACTTAATCACTAATACACCTAATTTGCACCTTATATACCTAATCACTAATACACCTAATGTTTACCTAATGTACCTAATCACTAATACTTAATCACTAATACACCTAATTTATACCTAATCATTAATACACCTAATTTGTACGTAATATACCTAATCACTAATACACCTAATTTGTACCTAATATACCTATTCACTAATACATTTAATTTGTACCTAATATACCTAATCACTAATACACCTAATTTATACCTAATACACCTAATCACTAATCACTAATACCTAATTACGAATACACCTAATTACCAGTATTTGTCCTCTTAACACATTTATGACATATAACAGTTCGTTAGATGATATTTTTTTATTACATCTATTGAAAAATAACCGCAAGCCTGGGTTTAACAAAAGTTTTCTTATGATCTGTAATAATAAGACGTTTGTTGGTGACAGGAACGCTTGCATCTGTGTCGTTAGATAAGGAGATAACGTTATTTTCTTATTTCACACTTGACAACAAAGACACATTTTCTTGGAAACAGAAGATAGTTGAACCTACGACTGGATGGCCTCTCTTATTCACTGTAAACTCAATAATACGTTTTTTTTACATTTTCCTGCATTAAGGATAAGTGACAAAACAGATTCTTCAAGCAAATATGTTACTAGCTGTGTCTGGACAGTAAATCCCTTGATCAAAACTGATAACTTTGTAACTAAATGTGCACGTTGAGAGCTCGCGATATATGGCTTAAAACAGAGCAACGAGTATAAGCATCTTAAGTCACGTATTATCCCTTATTGGCAGTACTGTATGTGTTCAAGCACGTCCACATGCACACTAAAGGGCTCAGTTAACATCTGAGCTTACACCGCTTAGCTAACAGATCAAATTCGACATAAAATTAACATCAAGCTGGAGTTTCATAATAATATCTGCAACGAAATACGCATAATTTAATAATACAAACATGTAACACTTAATTTTTTGCGACCAACAGTTCTTCAAAAAGTTTGTTTATTAAAATGTTCTAGAAGAGACTTCTAAGATCAAAAAATTCTAAATCTCATGACTTATGCTCGTAAGATCTTCATAACATTATATTTAATCTCAAGAAGGATTCGGATAACATATTCATAGTTTTAATTTTAATTTTTTTTTTTAAAGTTATCATGCCTTGATTCAGTTATGCTCTAATAATAAAGTTAAACAGTTCAAAAATTTTAAACAATATGAATCAACGCACAAGAGCATGAAACTTTCATTGGCTTTTATTTGTTAAACTAGAAACTTCAAACCCTTGTTAAGGACAGTAGGCTTGAATCCAAAATGCAATTTTTTCTAGAGACCTTTCATTTTGAATCATTACGCAACTAATTTAAATGAGATTGTATTACAATGAACGCATGCTCTTAGGGTCATAGTCGAAAACAGGGTCCGTGCCATCCATGCTACAACGTATTCTCATCTAACACTGCCCACCTAGATTACGAGTTGTGAAACAGAGATAGGTATAATCCAATGGATACTGTAAAGTACAGGATGTATAGAATACGATATACCACCAACTTGGTACTTCAGTCCGCTGCGCTTAGGTGTCATTGTGCCTCTTCTATAGGCATACATTACCGCAGGTGGTAATTTCTGCGTCTTCCTTTGTAGGTCACATTAATCCTATACGTTAAAACATTACACAAATGGGCTATGAAGTATTGTCTAGAATAACACCCATAGTGTGAATAATGTAAAGAAATACTAATGATTTCCTCTGAAACATTTCACACCCACTCCCAGTACCAGAGAGGTATCATTCGTCTTAACCTTTTCTTTTCCGTTCCCTATGATTCCTTCTACACGAAGATGTATTGGGGAGACATCTCCTACAGAGAGTATGAATGAGATGTCTGAGTACGTCAGCAGTCTGCTTGCCCGTTACCCACACCAGAGCATACTCATGTTCCTTAACTAACTTTCAACTTTATTATCTTCACGTAAGCCTACTGCATAGCCTGTATCAGGGATCTTCACAAGGATTTCTTAGAGAGCAAGTGATTTGCATCAAGTTTTACCCAGGGCTGCAAGTGCACGTGACATTAAACAACTTACAAACAGTATTATTATAAATAAACATAAGTTTATTACATCACTGAAAAAAATTCACCGTTTTATACATAAAAGAGGTGGAAACTGTATTTTACTTGACTCCAGAAATAATTGAATTTGTTAATACTTTGTAATCGATGATCGAAATCTTTCCCAGGTCTCTAATATGACATCTATGTTAGCAGGTAGTGAAGAAACAAAAATTTGTCAAAATATTAACAGTCTGAGGGCCTCAACAAATCGTTCTTAGGGCCACATGCGGCCCAGTGAGGATGATTTGCCAATACAAGTTGAAATTGAGTTTTTTTACTATTTATAAATTATTAAAAACCAATATAAACTAAAGAAAAGTACAACAATTAATTCAACCAAATGTAACAATTAAACAATTTAAAATAAGTTTCTATAGATATTTTGTTAGTTTTTTCCAAATATTTGCACCAGCAACAAGATGGGAAAACTATCAAGACGTTTTGCAAACGCAATGAGAAGTAAGTGCAAAAATACTTTAGAACGTTTAACAGTCATTTAATAATTTCACTATTTTGGTAGGAATATGTAGCCCTATACTAATATATATATATATATATATATATATATATATATATATATATATATATATATTAAAACAACATAGGAATATATTCCTGATGATGTTGGTACTATTTACCAACGAAATGCTATAATTATAAATTAATAAATATTCTTATATTTGAATAACCTATGTTGTTTTAAATTATTAAAAAAGAAAACATTATATATATATATATATATATATATATATATATATATATATATATATATATATGGGTCAATTTATAAACTTACTTCTATTACATAGCTGTAATACAGATCTGAATGTTTTGATTTGGTGAACATTTACAATAATAAACCTGATTATGAAAACTTCCAGAGCCTGAGATGGAATATTTTTATTTTTAAAATATAATGATTGTTTCTGAGGCTGTGCTGCATCTAATGCATTTTATTATCTGGTATTATAAATTAGATATTAACTATGGCTTAAATACCAGTTATTAATTTTGGAAAATCTCAGTAGTATAATCTGAGTCTAAGCTATATCTGTTGTATCATAATAACTTCCTATTTATTAAATTAAAATATTTAGGTATGTTTTCTATCACATTTAAAGAGTTTGGACCTCCCCTTTAACATAACGCTTACTACTGACAACTTTCTACCTCAGATAAAACTTACAGTACAGTAAAGACTTCAAGTTACCAAAATAGGAATATTTATGATCATTTAGTTATATATTGAACAGAATTTAACCTTCCTTTTATTATAGTGATTACTTCTGACTGTGTGCTACATCTGGTGATACATATTGACTTCTGTTGACTTAAATGGAATATTTATCAACGTTTTGTTACAAAACCATTGGATTGGACCTTAATTTTATTATAGTGATTAATTCAGATTGCTAACTCCATCTGGAGATACAAGTTTATTTCTGTTTACGTAAAATGGAATATTTATCAATGTTTTGTTACAAAGCCATTGGATTTGGACCTTCCTTTTATTATAGTGATTAATTCTGATTGCGAACTCCATCTGGTGATCCAACTTTACTTCTGTTGACTTAAAATGGAATATTTATGGAGATTTACGGATTTAATACAAAGCCGTTGGATTTGGATCTTCCCTTTATTATAGTGATTAATTCTGACTGCATGCTACATCTGGTCATACATATTGACTTCTGTTGACTTAAAATGGTATATTTATGGATTTTTTAATATAAAGCCGTTGGATTTGGATTTTCCCTTTATTATAGTGAATAATTCTGACTGCATGCTACATGTACTGATACATATTGACTTCTGTTGACTTGAATTGGAATATTTACGGATGTTTTGTTACAAAACCATTGGATTTGGACCTTCCTTTTATTATAGTGATTAATTCTGATTGCGAACTCCATCTGGTGATCCAACTTTACTTCTGTTGACTTAAAATGGAATATTTATGGATTTTTTAATATAAAGCCGTTGGATTTGGATTTTCCCTTTATTATAGTGAATCATTCTGAGTGCATGCTACATCTAGTCATACATATTGACTTCTGTTGACTTAAATTGGAATATTTATGGATGTTTTGTTACAAAACCATTGGATTTGGAACTATCCTTTAATATAGTAATTAACTCTGACTGCATGCTACATCTGGTCATACATATTGACTTCTGTTGGCTTAAATTGGAATATTTATGGATGTTTTGTTACAAAACCATTGGATTTGGAACTATCCTTTAATATAGTAATTAACTCTGACTGCATGCTACATCTAGTCATACATATTGACTTCTGTTGGCTTAAATTGGAATATTTATGGATGTTTTGTTACAAAACCATTGGATTTGGAACTATCCTTTAATATAGTAATTAATTCTGACTGCATGCTACATCTAGTCATACATATTGACTTCTGTTGACTTAAATTGGAATATTTATGGATGTTTTGTTACAAAACCATTGGATTTGGAACTATCCTTTAATATAGTAATTAACTCTGACTGCATGCTACATCTGGTCATACATATTGACTTTTGTTGGCTTAAATTGGAATATTTACGGATGTTTTGTTACAAAACCATTGAATTTGGACCTATCCTTTATTATAGCGACTACTTCTGACGGCATGCTACATCTGGTCATACATATTGACTTCTGTTGACTTAAATTGGAATATTTACGGATGTTTTGTTACAAAACCATTTAATTTGGACCTATCCTTTATTATAGCGACTACTTCTGACTGCATGCTACATCTGGTCATACATATTGACTTCTGTTGGCTTAAATTGGAATATTTACGGATGTTTTGTTACAAAACCATTGAATTTGGACCTATCCTTTATTATAGCGACTACTTCTGACTGCATGCTACATCTGGTCATACATATTGACTTCTGTTGGCTTAAATTGGAATATTTACGGATGTTTTGTTACAAAACCATTGAATTTGGACCTATCCTTTATTATAGCGACTACTTCTGACTGCATGCTACATCTGGTCATACATATTGACTTCTGTTGGCTTAAATTGGAATATTTACGGATGTTTTGTTACAAAACCATTGAATTTGGACCTATCCTTTATTATAGCGACTACTTCTGACTGCATGCTACATCTGGTCATACATATTGACTTCTGTTGACTTAAATTGGAATATTTACGGATGTTTTGTTACAAAACCATTGAATTTGGACCTATCCTTTATTATAGCGACTACTTCTGACTGCATGCTACATCTGGTCATACATATTGACTTCTGTTGACTTAAATTGGAATATTTACGGATGTTTTGTTACAAAACCATTGAATTTGGACCTATCCTTTATTATAGCGACTACTTCTGACTGCATGCTACATCTGGTCATACATATTGACTTCTGTTGGCTTAAATTGGAATATTTACGGATGTTTTGTTACAAAACCATTGAATTTGGACCTATCCTTTAATATAGTGATTAACTCTGACTGCATGCTACATCTGGTCATACTTATTGACTTCTGTTGACTTAAAATGGAATATTTATAGATGTTTTAATACAAAGCCGTTGGATTTGGATCTTCCCTTTATTATATTGATTAATTCTGACTGCATGCTACATCTGATGATACATATTGACTTCCGATGTTTTGTTACAACGTCGTTGGATTTGAACCTTCCCTTTATTATAGTGATTACTTCTGACTGCGTGCTACATCTGGTGATATAAGTTTACTTCTGTTGACTTAAAATGGAATATTTATGGATGTCTTAATACAAAGCCGTTGGATTTGGATCTTCCCTTTAATATAGTGATTACTTCTGACTGCGTGCTACATCTGGTGATATATATTGACTTTTGTTGACTTAAAATGGAATATTTATGGATGTTTTAATACAAAGCCGTTGGATTTGGATCTTCCCTTTATTATAGTGATTACTTCTGACCACATGCTACATCTGGTGAAATAAGTTTACTTCTGTTGACTTAAAATGGAATATTTATGGATGTTTTAATACAAAGCCGTTGGATTTGGATCTTCCCTTTAATATAGTGATTACTTCTGACTGCGTGCTACATCTGGTGATACATATTGAATTTTGTTGACTTAAAATGGAATATTTATGGATGTTTTGTTACAAAGCCGTTGGATTTGGATCTTCCCTTTATTATAGTGATTAATTCTGACTGCATGCTACATCTGGTGATATAAGTTTACTTCTGTTGACTTAAAATGGAAAATTTATGGATGTTTTAATACAAAGCCGTTAGATTTGGATCTTCCCTTTATTATAGTGATTACTTCTGACTGCATGCTACATCTGGTGATACATATTGACTTTTGTTGACTTAAAATGGAATATTTATGGATGTTTTGTTACAAAGCCGTTGGATTTGGATCTTCCCTTTATTATAGTGATTAATTCTGACTGCGAACTCCATCTGATGATACAAGTTTACTTCTGTTGACTAAAAATGGAATATTTATGGATGTATTGTTACAAAACCATTGGATTTGGATCTTCCCTTTATTATAGTGATTAATTCTGATTGCGAACTACATCTGGTGATACAAGTTTACTTCTGTTGACTTAAAATGGAGTATTTATGGATGTTTTGTTACAAAGCCATTGGATTTGGGCCTCTCCTTTAATATAGGGACTAATTCTGACTGCGTGCTACATCTGGTGCTACATATTGACTTTTGTTGACATAAATGGAATATTTACGGATGTTTTGTTACAACGTCATTGGATTTGAACCTTCCCTTTATTATAGTGATTACTTCTGACTGCGTGCTACATCTCGTGATACATATTGACTTTTGTTAACTTAAAATGGAATATTTATGGATGTTTTGTTACAAAGCCGTTGGATTTAGATCTTCCCTTTATTATAGTGATTAATTCTGACTGCGTGCTACATCTGGTGATACATATCGACTTTTGTTGACTTAAAATGGAATATTTATGGATGTTTTGTTACAAAGCCGTTGGATTTGGATCTTCCCTTTATTATAGTGATTACTTCTGACTGCGTGCTACATCTGGTGATACATATTGACTTTTGTTGACTTAAAATGGAATATTTATGGATGTTTTGTTACAAAGCCGTTGGATTTGGATCTTCCCTTTATTATAGTGATTAATTCTGACAGCGAACTCCATCTGGTGATACAAGTTTACTTCTGTTGACTAAAAATGGAATATTTATGGATGTATTGTTACAAAACCATTGGATTTGGATCTTCCCTTTATTATAGTGATTAATTCTAATTGCGAACTACATCTGGTGATACAAGTTTACTTCTGTTGACTTAAAATGGAATATTTATGGATGTTTTGTTACAAAACCATTGGATTTGGATCTTCCCTTTATTATAGTGATTAATTCTGACTGCGTGCTACATCTGGTGATACATATTGACTTCTGTTGACTTAAAATGGAATATTTATGGATGTTTTGTTACAAAGCCGTTGGATTTGGATCTTCCCTTTATTATAGTGATTAATTCTGACTGCGAACTCCATCTGGTGATACAAGTTTACTTCTGTTGACTAAAAATTTAATATTTATGGATGTATTGTTACAAGATCATTGGATTTGGATCTTCCCTTTATTATAGTGATTAATTCTGATTGCGAACTACATCTGGTGATACAAGTTTACTTCTGTTGACTAATAATGGAATATTTATGGATGTATTGTTACAAAACCATTGGATTTGGATCTTCCCTTTATTATAGTGATTAATTCTGACTGCGAACCCCATCTGGTGATACAAGTTTACTTCTGTTGTCTAAAAATGGAATATTTATGGATGTATTGTTACAAAATCATTGGATTTGGATCTTCCTTTTATTATAGTGATTAATTCTGATTGCGAACTACATCTCTTGATACAAGTTTACTTCTGTTGACTAATAATGGAATATTTATGGATGTATTGTTACAAAACCATTGGATTTGGATCTTCCCTTTATTATAGTGATTAATTCTAATTGCGCACTACATCTGGTGATACAATTATACTTCTGTTGACTTAAAATGGAATATTTATGGATGTTTTGTTACAAAACCATTGGATTTGGATCTTCCCTTTATTATAGTGATTAATTCTGACTGCGAACTCCATCTGGTGATACAAGTTTACTTCTGTTGACTAAAAATGGAATATTTATGGATGTATTGTTACAAAACCATTGGATTTGGATCTTCCCTTTATTATAGTGATTAATTCTGATTGCGAACTACATCTGGTGATACAAGTTTACTTCTGTTGACTTAAAATGAAATATTTATGGATGTTTTGTTACAAAACCATTGGATTTGGATCTTCCATTTATTATAGTGATTAATTCTGACTGCGTGCTACATCTGGTGATACGTATTGACTTTTGTTGACTTAAAATGGAATATTTATGGATGTTTTGTTACAAAGCCATTGGATTTGGATCTTCCCTTTATTATAGTGATTACTTCTGACTGCGTGCTACATCTGGTGATATAAGTTTACTTTTGTTGACTTAAAATGGAATATTTATGGATGTTTTAATACAAAGCCGTTGGATTTGGATCTTCCCTTTATTATAGTGATTACTTCTGACTGCATGCTACATCTGGTGATACATATTGACTTTTGTTGACCTCAATTGGAATATTTACTGATGTTCTGTTACAAAACCATTAAATTTGAACATCTCCTTTATTATAGCGACTAATTCTTACTGCATGCTACATCTAGTGATTCATATTGACTTTTGTTGACCTCAATTGGAATATTTAGTGATGTTCTGTTACAAAACCATTAAATTTGAACCTTTCCTTTACTATAGCGACTACTTCTTGACCTCAATTGGAATATTTACTGATGTTCTGTTACAAAACCATTAAATTTGAACCTCTCCTTTATTATAGCGACTAATTCTTACTGCATGCTACATCTAGTGATACATATTGACTTTTGTTGACTTCAATTGGAATATTTAGTGATGTTCTGTTACAAAACCATTAAATTTGAACCTCTCCTTTATTATAGCGACTAATTCTTACTGCATGCTACATCTAGTGATACATATTGACTTTTGTTGACCTCAATTGGAATATTTACTGATGTTCTGTTACAAAACCATTAAATTTGAACCTCTCCTTTATTATAGCGACTAATTCTTACCGCATGCTACATCTAGTGATACATGTTGGCTTTTGTTGACCTCAATTGGAATATTTAGTGATGTTCTGTTACAAAACCATTAAATTTGAACCTCTCCTTTATTATAGCGACTAATTCTTACTGCATGCTACATCTGGTGATACATATTGACTTTTGTTGACCTCAATTGGAATATTTACTGATGTTCTGTTACAAAACCATTAAATTTGAACCTCTCCTTTATTATAGCGACTAATTCTTACTGCATGCTACATCTAGTGATACATATTGACTTTTGTTGTTCTCAATTGGAATAGTTACTGATGTTCTGTTACAAAACCATTACATTTGAACCTATCCTTTAATATAGTGATTAACTCTGACTGCATGCTACATCTGGTCATACATATTGACTTCTGTTGACTTAAATTGGAATATTTAAGGATGTTTTGTTACAAAACCATTGGATTTGGACCTATCCTTTAATATAGTGATTAACTCTGACTGCATGCTACATCTGGTCATACATATTGACTTCTGTTGACTTAAATTGGAATATTTAAGGATGTTTTGTTACAAAACCATTGGATTTGGACCTATCCTTTAATATAGTGATTAATTCTGACTGCATGCTACATCAGGTCATACATATTGACTTCTGTTGACTTAAATTGGAATATTTAAGGATGTTTTGTTACAAAACCATTGGATTTGGACCTATCCTTTAATATAGTGATTAATTCTGACTGCATGCTACATTTGGTCATACATATTGACTTCTGTTGACTTAAATTGGAATATTTAAGGATGTTTTGTTACAAATTCATTGGATTTGGACCTATCCTTTAATATAGTGATTAACTCTTACTGCATGCTACATCTGGTCATACATATTGACTTCTGTTGACTTAAATTGGAATATTTAAGGATGTTTTGTTACACAACTATTGGATTTGGACCTATCCTTTATTATAGTGATTAACTCTGACTGCATGCTACATCTGGTCATACATATTGACTTCTGTTGACTTAAATTGGAATATTTAAGGATGTTTTGTTACAAAACCATTGGATTTAGACCTATCCTTTAATATAGTCATTAATTCTGACTGCATGCTACATCTGGTCATACATATTGACTTCTGTTGACTTAAATTGGAATATTTAAGGATGTTTTGTTACAAAACCATTGGATTTGGACCTATCCTTTAATATAGTGATTAACTCTGACTGCATGCTACATCTGGTCATACATATTGACTTCTGTTGACTTAAAATGGAATATTTATAGATGTTTTAATACAAAGCCGTTGGAATTGGATCTTCCCTTTATTATAATGATTAATTCTGACTGCATGCTACATCTGATGATACATATTGACTTCTGTTGACTTGAATTGGAATATTTACTGATGTTTTGTTATAAACCCATTGGATTTGAACCTTTTCTTTAAAATAGTAATTAATTCTGACTGCATGCTACATCTGATGATACATATTGACTTCCGATGTTTTGTTACAACGTCATTGGATTTGAACCTTCCCTTTATTATAGTGATTAATTCTGACTGCGTGCTACATCTGGTGATATAAGTTTACTTCTGTTGACTTAAAATGGAAAATATATGGATGTTTTAATACAAAGCCGTTGGATTTGGCTCTTCCCTTTATTATAGTGATTACTTCTGACTGCGTGCTACATCTTTTGATACGTATTGACTTTTGTTGACTTAAAATGGAATATTTATGGATGTTTTAATACAAAGCCGTTAGATTTGGATCTTCCCTTTATTATAGTGATTACTTCTGACTGCATGCTACATCTGGTGATACATATTGACTTCTGTTGACTTAAAATGGAATATTTATAGATGTTTTAATACAAAGCCGTTGGAATTGGATCTTCCCTTTATTATAATGATTAATTCTGACTGCATGCTACATCTGATGATACATATTGACTTCTGTTGACTTGAATTGGAATATTTACTGATGTTTTGTTATAAACCCATTGGATTTGAACCTTTTCTTTAAATAAGTAATTAATTCTGACTGCATGTTACATCTGATGATACATATTGACTTCCGATGTTTTGTTACAACGTCATTGGATTTGAACCTTCCCTTTATTATAGTGATTAATTCTGACTGCGTGCTACATCTGGTGATATAAGTTTACTTCTGTTGACTTAAAATGGAAAATATATGGATGTTTTAATACAAAGCCGTTGGAATTGGATCTTCCCTTTATTATAATGATTAATTCTGACTGCATGCTACATCTGATGATACATATTGACTTCTGTTGACTTGAATTGGAATATTTACTGATGTTTTGTTATAAACCCATTGGATTTGAACCTTTTCTTTAAATAAGTAATTAATTCTGACTGCATGTTACATCTGATGATACATATTGACTTCCGATGTGTTGTTACAACGTCATTGGATTTGAACCTTCCCTTTATTATAGTGATTAATTCTGACTGCGTGCTACATCTGGTGATATAAGTTTACTTCTGTTGACTTAAAATGGAAAATATATGGATGTTTTAATACAAAGCCGTTGGAATTGGATCTTCCCTTTATTATAATGATTAATTCTGACTGCATGCTACATCTGATGATACATATTGACTTCTGTTGACTTGAATTGGAATATTTACTGATGTTTTGTTATAAACCCGTTGGATTTGAACCTTTTCTTTAAATAAGTAAATAATTCTGACTGCATGTTACATCTGATGATACATATTGACTTCCGATGTTTTGTTACAAAACCATTGGATTTGAACCTTCCCTTTATTATAGGGATTAATTCTGACTGCGTGCTACATCTGGTGATATAAGTTTACTTCTGTTGACTTAAAATGGAAAATATATGGAAGTTTTAATACAAAGCCGTTGGAATTGGATCTTCCCTTTATTATAATGATTAATTCTGACTGCATGCTACATCTGATGATACATATTGACTTCTGTTGACTTGAATTGGAATATTTACTGATGTTTTGTTATAAACCCATTGGATTTGAACCTTTTCTTTAAATAAGTAATTAATTCTGACTGCATGCTACATCTGATGATACATATTGACTTCCGATGTTTTGTTACAACGTCATTGGATTTGAACCTTCCCTTTATTATAGTGATTAATTCTGACTGCGTGCTACATCTGGTGATATAAGTTTACTTCTGTTGACTTAAAATGGAAAATATATGGATGTTTTAATACAAAGCCTTTGGAATTGGATCTTCCCTTTATTATAATGATTAATTCTGACTGCATGCTACATCTGATGATACATATTGACTTCCGATGTTTTGTTACAACGTCATTGGATTTGAACCTTCCCTTTATTATAGTGATTAATTCTGACTGCGTGCTACATCTGGTGATATAAGTTTACTTCTGTTGACTTAAAATGGAAAATATATGGATGTTTTAATACAAAGCCGTTGGATTTGGCTCTTCCCTTTATTATAGTGATTACTTCTGATTGCGTGCTACATCTGGTGATACATATTGACTTTTGTTGACTTAAAATGGAATATTTATGGATGTTTTGTTACAAAGCCGTTGGATGTGGATCTTCCCTTTATTATAGTGATTAATTCTGACTGGGAACTCCATCTGGTGATACAAGTTTACTTCTGTTGACTAAAAATGGAATATTTATGGATGTATTGTTACAAGATCATTGGATTTGGATCTTCCCTTTATTATAGTGATTAATTCTCATTGCGAACTACATCTGGTGATACAAGTTTACTTCTGTTGACTTAAAATGGAATATTTATGGATGTTTTGTTACAAAGCCATTGGATTTGAACCTTCCCTTTATTATAGTGATTACTTCTGACTGTGTGCTACATCTGGTGCTACATATTGAATTTGTTGACATAAATGGAATATTTACGGATGTTTTGTTACAACGTCATTGGATTTGAACCTTCCCTTTATTATAGTGATTACTTCTGACTGCGTGCTACATCTGGTGATACATATTGAATTTGTTGACATAAATGGAATATTTACGGATGTTTTGTTACAACGTCATTGGATTTGAACCTTCCCTTTATTATAGTGATTACTTCTGACTGCGTGCTACATCTGGTGATACATATTGACTTTTGTTGACTTAAAATGGAATATTTATGGATATTTTGTTACAAAGCCGTTGGATTTAGATCTTCCCTTTATTATAGTGATTAATTCTGACTGCGTGCTACATCTGGTGATACATATTGACTGTTGTTGACTTAAAATGGAATATTTATGGATGTTTTGTTACAAAGCCGTTGGATTTGGATCTTTCCTTTATTATAGTGATTAATTCTGACTGCGAACTCCATCTGGTGATACAAGTTTACTTCTGTTGACTAAAAATGGAATATTTATGGATGTATTGTTACAAAACCATTGGATTTGGATCTTCCCTTTATTATAGTGATTAATTCTAATTGCGAACTACATCTGGTGATACAAGTTTACTTCTGTTGACTAATAATGGAATATTTATGGATGTATCGTTACAAAACCATTGGATTTGGATCTTCCCTTTATTATAGTGATTAATTCTGTCTGCGAACTCCATCTGGTGATACAAGTTTACTTCTGTTGACTTAAAATGGAATATTTATGGATGTTTTGTTACAAAACCATTGGATTTGGATCTTCCCATTATTATAGTGATTAATTCTGACTGCGTGCTACATCTAGTGATACATATTGACTTTTGTTGACTTAAAATGGAATATTTATGGATGTTTTGTTACAAAGCCGTTGGATTTGGATCTTCCCTTTATTATAGTGATTAATTCTGACTGCGAACTCCATCTGGTGATACAAGTATACTTCTGTTGACTAAAAATGGAATATTTATTTATGTATTGTTACAAAACCATTGGATTTGGATCTTCCCTTTATTATAGTGATTAATTCTGATTGCGAACTACATCTGGTGATACAAGTTTACTTCTGTTGACTAATAATGGAATATTTATGGATGTATCGTTACAAAACCATTAGATTTGGATCTTCCCTTTATTATAGTGATTAATTCTGACTGCGAACTCCATCTGGTGATACAGGTTTACTTCTGTTGACTAAAAATGGAATATTTATGGATGTATTGTTACAAAACCATTGGATTTGGATCTTCCCTTTATTATAGTGATTAATTCTGATTGCGAACTACATCTGGTGATACAAGTTTACTTCTGTTGACTAATAATGGAATATTTATGGATGTATCGTTACAAAACCATTGGATTTGGATCTTCCCTTTATTATAGTGATTAATTCTAATTGCGAACTACATCTGGTGATACAAGTTTACTTCTGTTGACTTAAAATGGAATATTTATGGATGTTTTGTTACAAAACCATTGGATTTGGATCTTCCCTTTATTATAGTGATTAATTCTGACTGCGAACTCCATCTGGTGATACAAGTTTACTTCTGTTGACTAAAAATGGAATATTTATGGATGTATTGTTACAAAACCATTGGATTTGGATCTTCCCTTTATTATAGTTATTAATTCTGATTGCGAACTACATCTGGTGATACAGGTTTACTTCTGTTGACTTAAAATGAAATATTTATGGATGTTTTGTTACAAAACCATTGGATTTGGATCTTCCCTTTATTATAGTGATTAATTCTGACTGCGTGCTACATCTGGTGATAGGTATTGACTTTTGTTGACTTAAAATGGAATATTTATGGATGTTTTGTTACAAAACCATTGGATTTGGATCTTCCCTTTATTATAGTGATTAATTCTGATTGCGAACTACATCTGGTGATACAAGTTTACTTCTGTTGACTTAAAATGGAATATTTATGGATGTTTTGTTACAAAGCCGTTGGATTTGGATCTTCCCTTTATTATAATGATTACTTTTGACTGCTTGCTACATCTGGTGATATAAGTTTACTTTTGTTGACTTAAAATGGAATATTTATGGATGTTTTAATACAAAGCCGTTGGATTTGGATCTTCCCTTTATTATAGTGATTAATTCTGACTGCATGCTACATCTGGTGATACATATTGACTTTTGTTGTCTTAAAATGGAATATTTATGGATGTTTTAATACAAAGCCGTTGGATTTGGATCTTCCCTTTATTATAGTGATTACTTCTTACTGCATGCTACATCTGGTCATATAAGTTTACTTTTGTTGACTTAAAATGGAATATTTATGGATGTTTTAATACAAAGCCGTTGGATTTGGATCTTCCCTTTATTATAGTGATTACTTCTTACTGCATGCTACATCTGGTGATACATATTGACTTTTGTTGACTTAAAATGGAATATTTATGGATGTTTTAATACAAAGCCGTTGGATTTGGATCTTCCCTTTATTATAGTGATTACTTCTTACTGCATGCTACATCTGGTGATACATATTGACTTTTGTTGACCTCAATTGGAATATTTACTGATGTTCTGTTACAAAACCATTAAATTTGAACGTCTCCTTTATTATAGCGACTAATTCTTACTGCATGCTACATCTAGTGATACATGTTGACTTTTGTTGACCTCAATTGGAATATTTAGTGATGTTCTGTTACAAAACCATTAAATTTGAACCTCTCCTTTATTATAGCGACTACTTCTTGACCTCAATTGGAATATTTACTGATGTTCTGTTACAAAACCATTAAATTTGAACCTCTCCTTTATTATAGCGACTAATTCTTACAGCATGCTACATCTAGTGATACATATATACTTTTGTTGACCTCAATTGGAATATTTACTGATGTTCTGTTACAAAACCATTAAATTTGAACGTCTCCTTTATTATAGCGACTAATTCTTACTGCATGCTACATCTAGTGATACATATTGACTTTTGTTGACCTCAATTGGAATATTTAGTGATGTTCTGTTACAAAACCATTAAATTTGAACCTCTCCTTTATTATAGCGACTACTTCTTGACCTCAATTGGAATATTTACTGATGTTCTGTTACAAAACCATTAAATTTGAACGTCTCCTTTATTATAGCGACTAATTCTTACCGCATGCTACATCTAGTGATACATATTGACTTTTGTTGACCTCAATTGGAATATTTAGTGATGTTCTGTTACAAAACCATTAAATTTGAACCTCTCCTTTATTATAGCGACTAATTCTTACCGCATGCTACATCTAGTGATACATGTTGGCTTTTATTGACCTCAATTGGAATATTTAGTGATGTTCTGTTACAAAACCATTAAATTTGAACCTCTCCTTTATTATAGCGACTAATTCTTACTGCATGCTACAACTAGTGATACATATTGACTTTTGTTGACCTCAATTGGAATATTTACTGATGTTCTGTTACAAAACCATTAAATTTGAACCTCTCCTTTATTATAGCGACTAATTCTTACTGCATGCTACATCTAGTGATACATATTGACTTTTGTTGACCTCAATTGGAATATTTACTGATGTTCTGTTACAAAACCATTAAATTTGAACCTCTCCTTTATTATAGCGACTAATTCTTACTGCATGCTACATCTAGTGATACATATTGACTTTTGTTGACCTCAATTTTAATATTTACTGATGTTCTGTTACAAAACCATTAAATTTGAACCTCTCCTTTATTATAGCGACTAATTCTTACCGCATGCTACATCTAGTGATACATGTTGGCTTTTGTTGTCTTAAATTGGAATATTTAAGGATGTTTTGTTACAAAACCATTGGATTTGAGTTCTCCTTTAATATATCGACTATTTCTGACTATATGCTACATCTAGTGATAAATATTGACCTTTTTACTTAAATTTAAATATTTAAGGATGTTTGTTTACAAAGACATTGGATTTGGACTTCCTCTTGAATGTAGTGATTAATTGTAACTACGTGCTACATCTGATAATACGTATTGACATCTTGGGTAATGTTTTTACCAATAACATAATGAATGTTTGAAACTCTTTTCAGTCTTTTATTGTACATGTGACTTTCTTTTTTTTAATTTATTGTTTAACCGATTTGGCTAGAGTTACGACGTCTTAGCAAAAATGTGTTTTTTCTGCGATTCGTGCAGGACTTTGTGTGACTATTTCGATTTCTGTTTGTATAAGTAGAAACAGGTACTGTTTGCGCTTTTATGAAACAAGTAGTGTGTGTCGAGATCTCCAACATTATTTTAATTTATTATTATTTGCGATGAAGAGCATGTCTGGTTCGATGCGTGATGAATTTACTCTTCTCAGACCATTTGTTTACCACCTAACGAGTCTAATAATACCCGTAATATTTCTAATTACGGATTCTTTTTTTAAATCATGGGATCATACATTTTGCATGTAATAATAATTGCATCAACTTTTGAGGAACTACGCTTGTGTCTAATCGAATCCAGTTAATTTGTTTTTTTTTCTGATTTATTTTGGGGTTTAATAAAACATATTGACTTCCGATTAGATACAGGAAGAGTTGATGTTTTTAAAACTACTAATAGGTTTGACGCTTAGTTAAAAGTTTAATTCCTGATACAACTTGGTAAGGTTTTTCATTTCTGATCAGATAACTGTCGTCTCCATTTTAAAGTAGAAGCAATTAATTTTTGCTTCTGGGGCTGTATATTTTGGTTAGTCAGTTTAGGTTGGCCCAGGCGCTCTTTTTCAGGACTGGGATTTTATTATGTATGTGATAAAACACATGTTTGCATATACAGTATTTATATTTTTTAAACGTATGAACGATACATTATCTAGTAACGTTTTGATAGTTTGAAATATTTTTTTAACAAAACTATTGTAATGTTAGTAATAACTAGTAATATTGTCCACTGTTAGTTGGCTCTGCGCAGTTCATCAAGTATTAATGTTGCTGCCCATCTTCTGATTTGAGGTTCAATGTTGAGATATATAATTTACTGTAAGACTTTGAGACTGCCCCTATTTTTTAGGATGAAAAAGTATACATTGATCAGAATGCTTGATAATTCTTAACATTTTATTAATCATATTTTTCAGATTTGAAAGCAACCTAACCGCCAGTATTTAGGATAAATTAACTTTTTATGTAAATATATGTAATAATAAAACTTTACACAGTGTTTACAAATAAGAAAATTAATTTATTTCTAAAACATTGGAAAGTTCGGTTTTAGCTTTAATTGTGCTGCAAATAACAATGTACTTTTACGGCGGTTTCAGCATTGTTCTGCTGTGGGAGGGTGAAGGAGAGGGATGAAGCTAACCACACAGGCATTGAGAAGAGTGACGGTAAGATTATTTTTTTTAATTAAGATGAACGGTTTTCGATCATTTAAATTATGCTTGTACGTTATAATATAATTATGTAAAATCATTACATTTGCAAAAACTAAGAAAACATTGCCAGCGAGATGTTACCAGGACAGGTTTGTCAAAAAGTTGGCTAGTGTGGAGCTTACTCAGTGACTACTGTCAAGTTTTCCAGACCTATTTGCCTCAGCAAAATGACAAAATAGTAATTCGGAGTAGTAAAAAAATACACAGAATATTGTTATTTAATATAAGCTAACATTATAGATTATTTCCATTTGCAAATTATAACTGAGCATGTTAACTTAGATATTAAATAGTATTTCATTACTCTAGTAGATATATATATATTAATTTTTTTTTTTTTTTTTTTTAATTTCCGTAATAGATACGTAGTTGCAAAGTTTGACACCACTTTTATGATCAAACTGTCCGGAGTAATTTTGTTAATATTTCATTACAATTTTTCTTTCTTTATAAACAAATTTGAAACAGGTGCAGCAAAGACTATTAGCGGTTCATAAATAATCAAACAACAATTAAGAATATCAATATATTCAGCATCAATATATTCTGCATCACACTATATATTCTTTTAATACTCTTTAAAACTAATGGCACTTGTTGTATTATAATAACAAAACAACAACAAGCATACATACATTCGGATTCACTCCGAACACTTAAAATACTAAGAATAAAATTTAATAAACTATTCTTTACTTAAATCCAAAATACACTAATAAAATATATTCAAAGAGTCGTTCTATTACTTAAATCTT
This sequence comes from Prosapia bicincta, assembly GCA_036971475.1. NCBI lineage: Eukaryota > Metazoa > Arthropoda > Insecta > Hemiptera > Cercopidae > Prosapia > Prosapia bicincta. The sequence goes on along the minus strand of JBAIZL010000003.1, from coordinate 13,311,662 downwards.
GACAATGAACCATTAAATAAAATTATTATATTTTAGAAATGAACATAATTATAAAAGAAATCATTTGGGTTTCTAAAATTAAAAAAAATATATAAATAATAAATTTGTTACAAAATATTACAAAACACATCCACGCTACTTAATTTTGGAGATTCATATGTTACAATATAATTTTTCACCGTTACTGATTTCACTTTTTAGAAATATACTAATTATAAACTATTCTAATTCGTATTGAGTTATAGCGCTTTACCATACAATCCACAAAGGAATTCACTGAGTAACGGGAAATGGAGAAGATACAAAAGGCAGAACGCATTTCGTGTAAATGGTTAAGAATCTAATTAGTAGAACTCACCAACATTAGAGTATTCCTTCTATTTTTTCCTAATTGTAACTCTAAATAAAAATTAACCAGTTAAAACGTAATAAAAGTGACAGTACTATCGTTTGACTTGTTAGTCATCGATCTTTGCAAAATTCAATCTTGGATATTATGTGAATACTGCCCATTAAGAGACAAAGTGTTAAAAAACACGATTCAAAACGTTTTTAACAAAAACTGAGCTAAAATAAACCCTGAAAACCTAAAAGACGATATGCACATTATCGACTACTTTTACGATCACAGGGCGCATGCGCAACAGAGTTACCCAACCCTCCACTCTTCTTTAATAACTCTTTAAAATAATTTTAACATTCTTTAGTATTTATAAAAGTTACTAATTTCACTAAAAACAATTTTGTATAGCCTACTAAATGTTTTCATACTTTTACAATTTTGAAATAAAACCAATAACTTTCCTGAATAAACATATAAATAATATTCCTGCTCTCTTTTTTAGTTGCATTTCTAATTGTGTAGTAGTATCACTGATTATGATGGTATTTTCCATCAAAACAAATATAAGAATAAAGTGCTTATAAATGTAAGTTTGAGTAAAGCTTATAGATTAATTCTGAAGCAAACTGAAATTTAAATTTATTAAAAACTATAGAATTATAATAATTTTCATTGTGACCTAATGCATTTCAAACCCTCAATTGTTCTATAAAGTAAAACTCAACATCACAAAAACGGTTTACATTTGCTCAACATTTGAATTTAGTCGTAAGTAATAGTGACTCTACAAATACAAAACATTCTAAAATCTAGAATTTTTTTCCAGAGGGGAGCCAAGTCTCCGTAACACCAGTTAGCGAAAACGCGGAAGGTAAGCCATTGTAGTTGTATATTTATAGCATAGCTAAATTTGTAAGGAATTTATTAATAAAACAAATTATATATTGAAACAGCAAAAATAAAGCTATATCGTGTCGCACTCGCGTGTATTTTGAGTAATGTATTGAAAGTGTGTAAGTAGCAAAGAAAAAGGAAATTTCAATACATTTAAATATATTAATATAAATATATATATATATATATATATATATATATATGTGTGTGTGTGTGTGTGTGTGTGTGTGTGTGTATAAATATCGTAATATGTTTAATATTCCTGATGATGTTGGTACTGTTAGCCAACGAAAAGCTATGAATTGTAAATTCAATTATAATTCTTGTATTTGTATTTTGACTTAGTTCTTTATATATATATATATATATATATATATATATATATATATATATATATATTCTATTACATTATTGGTTTCGTTTCACTTAGTTTAAAAAATTACTAAAATTAGGCATCAATGAGGCAACTTGAGTAAAATGATTTTAGTGCATTGCACATGAAGATCAGTTGTTAATGCATTAGCACCTTATAATCTAATTTTTTCAATTACAATTTGTGACTGCGGATTTACATGCGTTTTGCTTTCGATTGATTTTATTCACAACAACATTTTAACCCTTCTGAATTTACCCTACACTGTGGAACCACAAAAAAAGCAGCAGGGCACAAAATAGAAACGAAGTAAACCTATTTTGACATTTTTTTGTCTTTGGACAGCATGAAAGGGTTCCCTCATGAATAGTCTACTTAAAATATGTAATGTCCTAAAAAAAGATTTAAAATATGTTTTTCAATAAAATTCTTGCATTTTTATTAGAATACAAAGTTGTTTTACAAAAAATAAGAAAGATATACACTTTTCATTACTAAGTTATTATGTTATCTATGTACATGACTTGATCAACAAAATTTTGTTTTCTTTAGAAATTCAAATTAAATTAATTTTAGTTTGTTTAAAATACATCTCTTTATCTTAAATAGTTTTCCAGAACAATTTATCCTAAAAATATTGAATTTTAATATAGTAAATTCTGAATATTGTATTAACAATTAATGTAGGCATGATGGCAAGAGAATTTGTAAATGCTATGGTTCTATTTCTTAAGCTTAAAATGTTATACGCAATATTGCAGCGCGTTATAAAGTCTTTGCAAATCTAGACATTCCTATTTTGTTCATTGACCATTGACATATTAAAAATTATATTTTTTCACAACCACTCTCCATCTTAGGCCTACAACTGAAGAGTATCCCTGTACTTTTTAGTGTTTCAAAGAAACTAATTTACTCATATAAAAATGTTAATATACAACTGAAAACCTTTAGCTGTTACCAGTTTAGCTTAAGAAGTGGGATTTTCACAACTTTACACACATTTACTTTTTATTATAAATTTGCATAGGGTATAACAAGAGTTGTGTATTTGTGAAGTAAGATATAATTATTGTTTTAGTTATTTAAACATTTTTAATATATCCAATTATCAATGTGTTGCAGAAGCAGTCATCGGAATACTGATGGAAATTGTAGACCAGGAAGTCCTTGCCCTGCGAGAGCAGGTAATATCCTACAGGAATATATTAATAATGCTCTATGAATTTACTTCTAAATGTATTCACTTTTGTTTATTTAAGCACCCGCGAGCTCAAACATAGCTCCCCAAATACACTTGGAGAGGGGTAAAAAAATAATTAAATGATTTTTGTCTTTATATCCACTGGAGTAGCCGTTCCGAAATTTACGGAGTTTTTTATATACTCCCATAATTTTTAATTATGTAATGAGGAAAGTAGGAGATATAATTAGGTCATAATCACAATTCATTTCCCTATACTCTGTTGAGATCCAAAGTTTATCAATCTTCATTTTTCCAAATACATTTTACTATTTTACTTTAGGCATTTTGAAAATCAGGTTTATTGATCTCAGAAACATTAATCTTTAAACACCATTGTTAAACCATACTGACTTGTTATTTGACATTCGCAGTTACAGGTTTGTCTCATTGACAACAAGCAACCAGTTTTGTGTGACAACCAAACATTTTGCCACGCTTTTCTTAGGACGAAGGACTTGTTTTCCCATCTGTTTAGTGCAACAAAATTTAATTTTGAGAGAAATTAGAAAATTTCTATATTCATCACACTAGTGTAGAAGTATTACGGGTTAGAAATTACATATAACTAGGAAGATCAAGTGTGGAGTGACTTTAAATTATGGTCAGTAACGCGTCTCCCACAGACAAAGTCCTTGACTTTATGTGTTTTCCTAACCTCTTCAACTTTGTACGCCCCAACAGTGACGCCATTTCTAGATTCCACAAGTTACTTATTTGTTAAAAGCAGTCTATCCTATCCTAGAACCAAGTCCCGAGTCTGAGGGTCCGGCCTTTAGGACAACCGAGGTTAGATAGAGGTTCGATTGCACTATCTGAACGGAACTAATAAGACGGGATATCAAGTATGGAAACCTTGCAATTTTGAAGATTTCACTGGTTCTGCTAGTTCTGAAAAAGCGATCGATGTATTAGTGTCTGGTTGCAGGTCGTCTCTTTCCAAGTGTGGGTAGATCACCAGTGCAGACTGGGCCGGTCACCGAGCCTTGGTCGAAATACCACCACGGGTCGTGGCACCAAGCTTTGGATCTCAGGTTTGGCGCTAGTCACCTGGGCGGGAATCACGGGGTTAAGGTTGGATTCGTGTGTCCAATGGTCATAACATTCTTGGCTTCGGATTCTCCTCATTGTCTTTGTGTTTTATTTGACAAGGAGGTTAGGTCGTGAGACAGAATATTTCTTCTTCTTTTCATTTTTTCTCCATTGTACATTGCAGAGCGCTCGGACAGGGCAGCCCTTAACCTTAACAGGCTTAACCTTCAACCCACACCGAAGGTCAATCACTTGTGAATGATACTTCAAACTAAATGAGCTTTAGTGAGCCAATGTCGAGTGACTTAGTGAAAACGGAAAATGTAACGAATGACAGATAGCCAGTGCGTTTATATTGAATACGACTGGCTCGTAATTAAAATATGATAAAATTATTTACGAACTAGTTATAATTTTATCCTTGTATTTATGTATACATAAAACTTCTAACAATTGAACATTTTACAAACAAATGCAAGCTTTCAGGTTTATTGCATCGCCATATATATTTAAAGGGTTTTTGAATTTTTCAGAAAGATTCAGTAAATATTGTATTTTCTGCAAACTGTATCCAATTTTATGAGTTTCATTTTTCAGGAAGAGGCTTCTGCGGTGCACTTTACACCAGTATTCTACGTGCGCCAAGTATACCACCCTACGTTGGGCGATGACGGAACTTTCCAGTCCTTTGGTGACTGCGAGGACTTTGTCTTGGAGTTTTACTTTAGGGCTCGCGCACATCCATCGCCTGTCCTGAGGTACTAGCTGGACGGCGTTTAGTGGTGAGTGTTTACCAATATTTAAAAAAGAATGGTTTAAAGTAAAAACCCGAATTATAATTTTGTTAACCGTATGTACAATATTTGTATCCTGCCCTTTCTAATGTTTAAAACCTTTCTGGTGTCCAGGAATGTATGTACAAATTAATGATGATGGGAATTTGAGGTTAGGCTGTACAATATTGTGGTAGCGGCTGTTATTTCTGTAAGGATAGCAATGCTTGTAAGGGCAATATGGGATAGAAAGGCATAATATTAAAAGGATAAGCCCAAGGTTCATAATACAATGTCTAAAGGGCAAAAAGCTCTATACCTTTTTCTGATCAGTGCTAAGTGGCCATTTAGCGTTTGAGAAATGTTTGCTGTACAGTAATTGTAAAAGATTGATATAAGAAATATTTTTTGTTGAAGACTAGAGTGCTAAACTTCCCAAGTGCTGGATTGCTGGTCTTCAAAAGATTATTTCATCACAATTCTCCGTTCTTGTGAATCCTCCAACGACCTTATTGTATCCGAGTCTCGGGACATTCCTTTTCGTTTTACCTAAGACCTTAATGTTGCTACATTTCTAATATTTTGTTCTATCGAATATCTTCTATTTAGACTCTGCTGATGACAGAATGTTAAAAAAAATCTTCTTGCACACTCATCCATTTTATTTCCTCCATGATGCTACTACTATTACAGCCCTTTTGATATATATTAGCTATTTTCTCTTCACATAGCTCCTTTCTAATACTTAGTTTCTAATAAATAGAAAGTAATAACAAGCTTTCCCTTTTATTCTACTTTATACGAAGTTAAAATAAAGCACTATTATTGGGCATATTTGAACATTATTACAAAATTACAAAAATATGTTTTTTATTTAGTTCGTTCAGTAGCTGTGATATTTGTATATGAAAATTTTGTTTCATTTTAAGTTCCTTTTTAATGTACGACCCTGATGTAATAATAAAATCTCTTAGACTCCTGAAGCAACACAGTTAAAAAACAATAAAGGCTTTTACAAAAGCGATTACCATAAAACTTGTAGAAAATTACAGAATTAAATACATACTTGTGTTTTATTTATTCAGTACCTGTTTCTTCTATTAGCTGACGTTGTTTTAGGCACCATTACTAAGATAGGGTTTGGCAATGTTAGTGTGTGAGACAAAAGTCACCCTTCATAAAAATTCTGTCTCCATACAATTTTTGTAAATTCATATTGGCAACATTTCCAACCGAAAACCAAATCGATTTATAAATAAGTTCAGTTATTAGTTACGGATGATCAATTATCAATAATAACAAATAATTTCAAGAGTCCCTGTGGAATCTGTAGTCAAATATCTTTTACTTTTAAACTTAAATAGTTTTTAAATGGATTGTAGCTGGACTATAAATATTTTTTTTCTGTCCGGTAGTAGTCAAGATTAACACTGTGATAAAATGTTATATCGGTGATATATTGCTTGATATAAATATATAAATACCATCGTGGGACCACCGTTTTTGCATTCGTTTGTATTTATTTGAAACTTTATCAATACATCAAAATTATTTGTAAACATTGATGTAATAATCCTCGTTATTTCCCAAACCTTGAGGTTATGTTTATATTGGATCTATTTTAATATATATTGAAGCTATTCTTATTGATACTTTTGAATTTGAAACAGCTGATAGGTTAATGTGATCCAATGGTTAATGACCTTGATAAACAGCTGATAGACGTATGATTCCTTAGCTATAGCTGTTTGAGAGAAATTACAAAATACAAAGATAATTTTGCGATATCGGTTCTTTGCGCCTGTACGTGTTCAAATTGATATACCCTCGAAATTTAAACTTTCTGGATTTATTAATTTCGACCCTGCATTTAACTGTGTGTCTAACTACTGTGTCTTTTATAAAAATTGGTTAGGTTTTTCATCTGAACTTTAGCCCTCCTGCTGGTTATGTCGTAGTTATACACAAATTAAAACCTTTTCTCAAATTCTGGAGTAGATAATGATAGTCCAGACTTCTGCACGAAATTATTCTCTACTTCAGCAGTTCTTAATCATTGTTTACATTTTTAACCTAAAACACGCCACAAGAGACTTTTCCCTTGTGTTACTACAATACAAAGTATATAGTTTTTACTTAATAATTTTTTTCTGCCACTATAATAATTGTTAAAGAAAACACTCATGTTGTTGAAATATAGTACAGATTATGATAATTTAGCACAATTTTCAGGTTATGAAGTTAAAATATTTAGGTTATATCTTTTTTTCTGTTTCAGCTTAAACACTAATCTCCGTTACAGCAGCAGCTCGGCCCCCTTTTCCCTAACGATCGCAACTGTTTTTCCAAATTTTGTTCTAAATTTTGTTGCGATCTTTTAATTCTTAGTAATAACATTTACTCTCCACGAATCTTGTAACTTTTCCCGCTGTAAAGGCAACAGTTTTATTTTTTTACACACTACTTCAAAATTAAGGGGGCGTAGGATAGAAACCAAAATTTAAATGTTTCAAAATTCAAAATTCTTTTTCTTCCTGATGCCCCGATTATTTTTTTTTATTTTTTTTTCAAAATTATGGGGGGTAGCGAGGGTCGCCGCCGTGCACTGGCCAGCACAGGTGCCTCCTGGGTAAGCATACGATCGTGGAATTGGCCTGTATGCTAGCAAAATGACCTTCCGGGTCGATCGTGCAACAGGTCTAGCGGCTCTTGGTAACAAAACAAAAATTCCTTTAGTCACACCCAATCAATGTTTGAGAAGAAATATCATCAATGGAACAAGAATCGAGACCAATAACCTTATGTACTGAAGTTATGAAACAAAGACATTACCATCTCATCTGCATTTAACTACAATAAGAACTCTGAAAACCTTTGAAAGAAACCGTTTGCTATACTCTACCTTAGAAGCGCAATCAATCAGTCTTCAGCAAGTAAAAATGAAGATTTTGAAATTCCCCTCTCCTAAAAACTACAAAATGACCGCCAACTATTTGGACAACGAAACAAGAATATTTGCAAGTTGAAAATGACGAAAAACTTTTAAAACCTCTCATCAGCACACAACTGGCATTAACATTGAAATACAATACTACATAAGCTTCTCATTGCAAAAGCGTCATCTGTGACAACGAAACTGACACCCACTGCTGAGTGCAAGTTTGGAAACAATCAGTTAAAAATGTGATATACTAATGCACATTCGCAAGAACAAAATGCAATACATTTTCAAGCAAGAACGTTTCCCATCGTGCTAATTTGAATTTAAAGGCATCGATTCTGCTCGCATAAAATGATTTCAATAAAATGTTTCTATAGTGGACAATACAAAGACATGACGTACAAGATAAGCTACGAAGCTACCTACAAAAGTTCTGTTCTTAGAGGTGAACTGAGTAGCCTCGAAGGCAGGACGAGGAAGTCAACAACCGAAGGAAAGGATGAAAGCCATACACCAAATAAGAAGTACACAATATCAATGTAATTCACTAAACAATTAATTGTATGATTGCTAATATACAATCGTTTTTTGTATTACGAACCAAGTTTTTTTAATATTTAGTTTTAAATATTATATCTGTTTAGTTTAGACAACTTTTGGGGTGAGCAAAGATTCAGAGACGTGTCAAAATTCAGTTGGTTTCGACCCCAGACTGAATTTATTTTTCTTTACAATATATTTTAAACAACTGTAAATTGTTTTATTAATAGAATTTTAAATACGTTTTAAAAGTATGAATTGTAGGTTAGAAAAGGTCTTTCAGTAATTTAACTATCAAAATTCATGATGTAATAATTTCATTTTAAAAAAACACAACTAAAATATAGAAACTTCTAACTGTCTCATTAGGTGTTAGGAAAAGTAACTATTGTTTTCGTTTCATACTAAAGTAGGATCCTCCTCGTTCTAGACCTAAATATGAGTATGGTATACTCTGTACTTAATTTTCCTAGACCCTTCACCTTTATTTTGTATGATTTCTATAACTAATCTATAAACCATCATTATTAATAAATTAATTGCATTTAATAACTACCTACTCCAGAAGTACAGTCGAAGTATTGAACAGAGTAAAGTGAGAGACAGAGATACTACCTTGTTTGGAGCTGTTTGTTTTAAATAGGGGCCAAATATCTACATTTCAAAGTTCTGGTTATTGACAAAGCTTTCTTGATAGCTCTCCAGAATTCGAAAAACTACTCTCCAGAATTCGAAATTAGGACGTACTAGAATACTTCTCAGCATGTGATCGTCGATATATTCTCTTCTATTTATGCATCTTTGTGCCGAAGGAGTAAAACCAATGCATATTGGTCGCCGGAGAAGTAGATACCGAAAAAGAAGACTTGATGTACATACGAGTAGAAGAATTATATAGAAAAACTATATAGGGGGTTGATGAATCCACAGATAGTAAAGAATGCTGAAAACTGTCAATATCAACATGGAACTAATACATAAACCACTCGAGGAGTCTATGTCTAAGATAGGCTAAGATCTAATGTCTAAGATCTATGTAAAGATACAGAATACTAGTGGGTAGGAGGAACCTCTGAGATATAGAAGATACACTGCAGCTAAACATACATTGCTCATAGAAGAGGGGGGGGGAGACAATACACCCGGTCAATCGAAGTTCCTGAAACGTTTAAGCAAATCTGAACAAAGAAATGAAGTCTTAGGCGCTGTAGCAGAAACCGTTAGGAAGATAGAAAAAAATTAAATGGAATTGTTTAGAGTAGGAACTGTTGTTAGAAGTCTGTTACCTAATTTATTTAATTTGTCAGTGAAATTTACATGAAATTCACTAGGTTTACAACTCAATTAATCCCCTACAAATTTTAGTATGGCTTCATTGTAATTAGGAAACTTGAATCTAAGGAAATCTATAGTACATACTACTATATACTGTATATATTGTGTATATATATATATATATATATATATATGTGTGTGTGTGTGTGTGTGTGTGTGTATCTTTCAAATTTTCAGTCATTATTGAAATACATCCACTCTTGACCAAATACATTTTATTAAACTTGTAGTGACACTTGACTTGAATAGAGTGTTTTAAAATAATAATTCATTAATAAAATTTGTTTAATTAATTTAAGTTTTATATGGGAGAAAAACTTTTCACTAGAGGGCAAGGTATGCAATGTAGTTTTTTCGTCCCATTTTGATATTTTAACGCATAAGGTACGCTTATTTTCATTAATTGTAATTGATAAAAAGTCACTAAAATAATTTTTTTTTGTAGCAATTGACTAGAAAAAGTTTTTTTATATTACTTGTTTTTCTTATAATGTACTTTGATATGATTTTCCCCGTCTTTTATTAAAATACAGTAAAGTACTGTATGTGTAAATACGAACTATACGGCTGGCTACTAGGTCTTTTAGGATTGTGTAATAGTTTTGTTGAGTTTTTCGGCAAACATAAGAATAACATTAATTAAATTACATTATATTTACGTATTATGTTTACCTACAATTACATGATCATTTCACGACTTCCGTAATTCGCCTTTTTCTGGAATTCGTCGTCCACTCGGTCTTGAACGTGACGAGTTAGAGATGTTCTACTGTACATTCATTTTTTTGTGTACAGATAAGATTAGTTGGCTGTTTACTTATGATAGTAATGTTTGCTTTCTTTTCGTCTTGTTACTTTTCTAGAGATATACTGCTGTTTTGTAGTATTTTGAAAGATATAAAAAAATGCCAAAACGTAAATAATATACCTGAGAACAATATTTTCATTTAAAAAGAGAATTAAAACTGAAAACGCAATTAATAATAATAGAATGAACAATTATTGACAAATTATTTAGCTCATAATTGTACCAAATATGTAATGTTTACTAAGAAATAAATTAACCGCAAGCCAGATCAGCGATTGTTTTAGAGAAATATGTTTAGTATTTCGAAAAGATCAAAGAAATACACTTCTCAAATAATAATTATATGGAACAAGCTGAAGATACAACGAAAGGAGTTAAAATAATTATACCAAAAAATTACAAACATTTGCAGATAAACTAATAAAGGTTGACGATAGGTGTTGGGTCCATAGTTGTGATGATTAAAATAGCTGTAATTTTAGCAAAGTGATAGATGCGAGAGAGCAGTTGACAGCTGTTTGGTGTCCCACCTCCACTAGTTCGCTAACTCCCCTCCTGCACATATAATGCTATAACTCGTGAGTTATAAGTCACCCATTGTTTCATCCCCTGTTTATATATATCGAAGTCTAATTGTGAACCCCTTGCGAACACGACGATGAATATTTTAAACCATAATAATTGTAATAATCAGTGCCAACAAAGTGCATATCGGATGTCAAATCAAATCAAACACTGTCTTTGTATATTACTATCCAGTGTGTAGATAGTGAAAAAAGAGCATATTTTACAGTTGCTTTTGGAAAATGATGTTTAAAAAACATGCACAATTTTAACACATTTTATAAATTATTTATTATACTTGATTTAACAGCAAAAAATTATAATATTCATAAAGTTATGTACAAATTATTTTTACTTTTCCGTTTAAACCTAATGCACAGGGTGTACAAGAGGAATCTGCCATACTGCATAAGCTTATTCCTCTCGCCTAAATAATGAGAAAAGCTAATTTAAACATGGGTCAGGAAATGCTTCGTTACCGACTTATAAAGGGTCAAAGATTCAACCTGAAATTAACCTCCCTCGGTGGAATTAACTCATACTGATATTTCTAGATCGTTAATTGAGTTTGTTATTTAGATACGTTTTATGTAAAAAAAAGCTGACGAACTGTATAAAACCTTTCATAGAGCTCTAACTGAAGCAGTAACTCACTCTGTAAGAGAAAATTAGGATAAAGTAAAAAAACGTTAGGGTCGAAAATACACTTTTTTGAGTTTGAATAAAGTTAATAGGGATTTTTATTCTTAAAAACATAATGTAAATAAATTCAATAAAAAAATAATTGTTTATTTTAAAGAGATTCCACGATTTGAACCCTTTGTATGGGGACATATGAAGACATTAGCGTATGCTAACAAATCGCATAATGAACATGAACATCTACACAGAATCATGGTCGTGAAATAGAAAAATAGTCCAACATTGTTAGAGAACCCAATGGGCTCTTTAAATCGTTAGGCTGAAATGTGTATTAAGAATGTAGGTGGACATTTTGAACGGCAAGTTAAGTAAATGTATGATTAATAATGTAGATTGTATAAATAAATTTTCGGTTTATAGTACGATTATTTTTAGAGACATTGCCATGTATTTTATCAATAGGCTACTTCGTTAGCACTGCATGATTTTCATAATTTTTAGTTGTGTGTGTTATTTAATAAAATTTAAATTAAAAGAAAACTATTCCGTTTTAATTGACTTTATTTACATTGTGCTTTTGAGACGAATGTTCTCTACATATTTTATACATATTTTTTTGGGTTGTTAGGCAATTTAATGGAGTTATTGTAGTTCAAACGCAAAAAAGTATTTCCAACCATCACTTTTTTTTTGCTTTACTTCAAGTTTCTCTTAAACTATTATAGGTAGAATTCTGAGAAAAGTTTTATATGATTTGTCAGCTCATTTTACATCACCTTTATCTTATTATTAAATTAAATGTCTACAAACTTCAGTGTGAGTTATATTCACTGAATGAGCTGAATTTCAGGTGAAATCTTTGCATGTAAAACACGCCAAAGGAGCATTTGAGAACCCCTAATTTATATATATATATATATATATATATATATATATATATATATATATATATATATACATATATATATATGTGTGTGTGTGTGTGTCTGTGTGTGTGTGGGGGGCGGGTCTATGTGTGTGTGTGTGTGTGTGTGTGTGTGTTATATATGTGTGTGTGTGTGTGTGTGTGTGTGTGTGTGTGTGTGTGTGTGTGTGTGTGTGTGTGTGTGTGTGTGTGTGTGTGTGTGTGTGTCTGTGTGTCTGTGTGTCTGTGTGTGTGCGTGTGCGGGTGTGTGTGTGTGTGTGTGTGTCTGTGTATGTGTTACGACACCATATGCAGCGTCAGAATAGGTAGTCTATCTTCGTAGCTAAATTATTTTTACAAGCCTTTCTGACCTTAACTAGAACATGTGCTAATGCTAAGAAAAATATGCCAGTGACCAGTCACTGGGCTTTATTTGAAAAAACATAACTTCCAGATATTTAATAATTTTGGTTCTTCTTTCTCTGTAGATGAAATAGCCGAATATTGGCTATGAATTAGGTTTATTCAAGAAAGTTGTTTCATTAAATAAAATTTCAATTCAATTTGCAAGCTAGTGAAAAACTATGTTTTTTATTTCTACGATAAATATATAAAATTACCACCGTTTACATAAACAACCTTAAGAACTTTGTGTTAAATTCAATATTTTTATTCATTTCTCTGTTAACAAAAAGCAAAACTGTCCTTGAAAATTTTATGAACACTTTTTTCTAAATCTTCCTAGGTTAAAATTTAAGAAATTAAACCTAATTTTCCCCCTTTAAATACCTTATGATTTCTCATTAGTACAGTTAGTTTGATTTCTCGCAGTATAGTTAACCTGAACAATTGAATTACGGGAAACATTAACAAAAATGTTGTTAATAATAATAAATTAAAATGTTACGTCGTTTTCTTTGTTATTCTAACCAAACAAACTTGTCTGGATATAAAGAAAGAATTATTCCACTGATAAAATGTCAATAACTCCCACATAATATAAAACCCTTACATATTCAAACTTTTATGTTGAGAGCTGAGAGCACATAGTACACATGAATACGCGTAAGAAAAGACATATCACTTATAACTATATTAAAGTGCAATTTTTAAATACTTTACCTTTTGGTCTTGGTGTAAATAATAGTGTCAACTTTGATAACGTTCCACGAACCTGACTCACCTGCCTTCTAATGTCATATGCTTTACGGCCAATGGCATTAACTAATGTAAATTGTGAAAGAAAGTAAATCAGGTTTGTAAGACAGGTTAAGACTGGCAATCTGATTTGAGAATTTATGGCACAATAAACTACAGATTGGCTTTGCACATTGTATTCTTAATTTAACAAACTTAATTTATGATTCCCTTTAGATTCTCTGTTCACATTTCGTTATAATGTGTGTGTGTGTGTGTGTGTGTGTGTGTGTGTATATGAAGTTAATATATTACTATTGTAAATACTTTTATCCACCACTAAGTGCAATAATTTTACCTTGTGTGATGAGGCACCTTTCGATCATTTGACCATTGTCGAATCACCCATTTGCAATTAATGGTGGATAAAAGTATTTACAATAGTCTTATATTACCTTCATAAAGTCAGTGCAACGGACAAATAATGGACAACGTAAAATATCAAGATATATATATATATATATATATATATAAGGGGGTAGTTCTTGCCCTTAAATATTTAACTCCTGTAGAAACTGTTTGTAGCTGCTTGTATATTCCCTTTAGATAAGTAAAAATAAATATCGAAATTAATTTTAGTTGAATTATGAATGTTTGTGTTAATTTTCTCTAATTCTAACACAATGGCATGTGACGTTGTTTTCTGCAAATACAAAGTTGTCGTATTCCTTTGTATGCCAAAACTTTATCTCTTTCTTGATAGAAATTAGGTACCCAACATAAGGGTGTTTGTTTGATATCGGTGAGAACCGACATGTGTTCTCAACGAAAGTTCCTGGATGACTCTCTCGTACCGTTTTTCCTAACAACTAACGTTTTGAACCTCTTATACTTTCGCTAATAGTTTAAAACAATCACTTTTCTTAATTTGAACTTTCAACGTATATTTTCAATATTTAACGTCTTTTTGAAACTTGGTCTCTTTTAATGTTACCGAGTTTTTTTCTAGTTTTTCGAGTTCCACTCTGTCTTAGACTGACAGCCTTTTTTGAGGTTTTTATGACACAATAAACTACAGTTTGGTCTTGTACATTGTATTCTTAATTTTATTCTTAAATTATAGTTCCCTTTAGATTCTCTGCTCACATTTCGTTCACATAATATACATATATATATATATATATATATATATATATATATATATATATATATACTATGTGTGAGGTATATCTGTGTTATATTGAGCTCAGATCTTTTATAATCCTGAAGAAACTGTTTGTAACGTAGGAACTGCTTGTATATTCCCCTTTAATAAATAGAAGAGGAATAAATATCGAAATTAATTTTAGTTGAATTATGAATGTTTGTTTTCAAGAATCGCGTCTCTAAGTCTAACACAATGGCATGAAACGTTGTTTTCTGCAAATACAATGTTGTCGTATTTACTGTGTATACCAAAACTTTATCTCTCTCTTGATAGAAATTAGGCATCTAAAGTTGTCAAGAACACAAGGATGTTTGTTTGATTAAGACAAACAATGTAGCGTCGAGTACATACGATGTTGGTAACGCTTAGAATAAACAAAAATTATTTTAGGAAGGGAAGTACAGATGGCTTCTAGACCTATAAATATAACCAGAAGACAATAATTTATTTACTAAGCAAGATATGGGACTAACTCTAACATTTGGCTATGCTGACAGTAAATATTTCTAGCCTGGTAAATAATCTTTGTGAAATGAAACAGCTTCACTCAGTGATAAGTAATAACGGCAGTTAACAATTGTGCAAAGAAACAACTTTACCTACCCAGGGATAAGTATTTACGAAAGTTAACAATAACTATTATTAAGTAATAACTGTTTCCTTTGTTACTGTCATTTCTCAGGCAACACCTATGAACTATAAGCTATTGCTATTGTTAATTTATAGCTATTAACTGTTAAATTTTGTTTTGTTAGTTCATAATCATTAACAACTACTGTCAGCTATTAATATTAATAATTAGCTACTAAGTATTTTTATTTTTAACTGATTACTTTTAGCTTGTAACTTATATCTATTTTTCTTATCTATTTATTATTATTATTATTTAATAATTAATACCTGTTGTTATTAATAAATCATACATATTAGCTACTAATACATTAATAACGATTATTATTTCATAGCTAAGAGCTAATTACTAATTACTATTTTATTGTTATATCATAACTAATATTGATAAGTATCAACTTATTAATTATTCTTGTTAATCAAAGTTGTTATTGTTAATTCATAACTATCAACTACTAATTATTACCAATTATAAAAATATAAAGAGTGAATTATTGTTTTGTAACGAGAACCTCTGTTTAATTAACTTCATTTCAAAAGTGTAAAGTTCATAAACCTATTCACACTGATTTAAGTCCTAATCATTATTTACCCCAGACTGTCTAAACCCAACACAGTTGCCACACTTGAGGTACCTATTCATTCTGATTCAAGTCTTAATATTTATTTACTCCAGAGTGCCTAAACCTAGCCCTGTTGCCAAACTTGAGGTACCTATTCACACTAACTCATCTTAATCATTATTTACCCCAGAGTGTCTAAGCTTATTACTATTGCCACACTTTAGTTATCTATTCACACTGACTTAAGTTTTAATCATTATTTACACCAGAGTGTCTAAGCTTAGCACTGTTCCCACAATTTAGTTATCTATTCACACTGATTTAAGTCTTGATCATTATTTACCCCAGAGAGTCTAAGCTTAGCACTGTTCCCACACTTTAGTTATCTATTCACACTGACTTAAGTCTTGATCATTATTTACCTCGGTGTGTCTAAGCTTAGCACTGTTCCCGCACTTTAGTTATCTATTCACACTGACTTTAGTCTTGATCATTATTTACCCCAAAGTGTTTAAGCTTAGCTCTGTTCCCAGACTTTAGTTATCTATTCACACTGACTTAAGTCTTGATCATTATTTACCCCAAAGTGTTTAAGCTTGGCTCTGTTTCCACACTTTAGTTATCTATTCACACTGACTTAAGTCTTAATCATTATTTACCTCGGTGTGTCTAAGCTTAGCTCTGTTCCCACACTTTAGTTATCTATTCACACTGACTTAAGTCTTAATCATTATTTACCTCGGTGTGTCTAAGCTTAGCATTGTTGCCACACTTGAGGTATATATTCATATTGACTTTGTAACCCCCGGTATTTTATAAAGTGGGCTCGAGGATTGAAAATTAACTTCAAAAAAACATTAATTACTTTTATCCACTTGTACTTAGAGAGACTCGCCGTGTCAATCGTTTGTCTAAACAATTGTATGTCACAATACTCTAACAAAGACAGGATACATTAAATTCTCGTTAATACTTACAAAAAAATTTTAATTTTTAAAACAATTTTATGTTCAAAATATTACATTCATTTTATAATTTGCTTATTGCTTTTTATTACTTAAAAAATTAAAATATTTACGTTTACATATTTTGAAAATATTATCTGACAAAGCTAGGCTTAATGCATTCTGGTACTTTGTATTTACTGATTTTATTGAAATCAAAAAATATTATAAAAAAATGTAATTTTAAAACAAACATTTGGCAATCACTTACACTCACGTGGCCTTGTTAAAACATTAATTATTAGTTACAATAGTTCAATTTTAAAACGTACTTAAATTTTAAAACATCAAACTAACAGTAACAAAGCCACTAAGAAAATATCTCGTTTTTATTAAATTTATAAATTATTTTATTTAAGACACTAAAATATCTTTACAAGTGCCAGCCCGTTTTGCTCCTCCCTCTGAGACGTGTCGCGAGAGGTTGAAATATAACCTCTGTTGTTATATCTTACGATATTCTAGTACAACTTATACTTTTCTCTTTTTGGAACTCAAATCCATTACTTTGAAATTCCATTACCTTAAATTTTAAAATTCAATCTCATACTTGAATTCAAATCACTTTCCTAGGAAGTTGGTAAACAAAGCCATTAGTTTTCTTATTACTCTCAAAAGTTTATATAACAAAAAAAATTCATTGAAATAAAATTGTGTGTAAAAAAACGTAATAAACATTTCAACATTTAAAATTTCACATAAGACTTGATATTAAACTGATCCTAGGTCAGCACATTTATATACAATTTGGTCATAGTGTTTAGTCTTATTCCTAGGTGTCACGGAATTAGGTTATTTTTTGTAATTTTTAGATTATAGTTCAGTCAATCTCATATAGGAGTAAATTAAATGTCAAGGTGCACTCTCGACACAACTGTATGTGTTGTATGTGTTGTACATTACTATTTTCCTAGTTAATTTCTTCATTTTGCTATACATAAACAGTTATTTCGTAACTTGCATAATTTCTATTTTGAATAACTCATTTGAGATCCCTAGATATTTGTAAGTTTTTACAAATTTAAAACTTTCATTACCTAACTATATTTAAATTTTTATACTTACAAAGTTTTAAATTCTTGTACCATCAAAAAATTCAACAATTTTCAACAAAATTCAAAAGAATCTATTTCACATAATAACCAATACGAATGTACTTAGAATTAAAATTACATAGAGTTTAAAATGTGTTGAACAACACATGTTTGAAGGAGACTGAATGGTGTGAGGGTTTATTGCAAGATTGTGAATATGTAACTAGTTTAATCTATCAGAAAGCGAAGTTAGATACATCTGTGCATCAAAAGTTAGGAGTTGTAACCACTTTATCCCTTATCGTTCACATTGGTCCAATGTACTTTAGGTTTACATTGTCAGAATGCGTACTACAACTAAGAGGTTTTATTACAAAGTTTTGTTAAAAATAATACGATAAGAGAAAATGTAATTGACTCATCTTTCAATCGGGTTTTTTTCAGATTATAACCTGTGAGAATATTAAAAAATGTACATATAAAGTATCCGTGGGCATTACATTTAGCTTTTGCAGATGAACCGTGATTTTTTTACAAAAAACGCCAACTATGTCTTTCTTTATTTAAACATCTCCGTGTATGCTCTGGCAAGTCAATTAGTTTCTTTCCCTAACAAAAACGCATTACGTTTTGTATTTTGTAATGTTCTTGAAGGGGAAATGTTCCTCCTAATAAACTGTAATCTGAAATGTATTTATTTCTTTAAACTAAAACCATAAGACTCTTTAATATATATATATATATATATATATATATATATATATATATATATATATATATATATATATATATATATATATATATATTTTTTTTTGGCTTAGTTCTTTATATATATAGTAACACAACATAGGATATTCAAATACAATAATATATATTAATTTATATTCAAAGCTTTTCTTTGGTAAACAGTACCAACATCATCAGGAATGAAAATTACAATGATGACATTGTAATTTAATTCCTAATGATGTTGGTATTGTTTACCAACGAAAAGCTTTGAATAAATTAATATATATTCTTGTATTTGAATAACCTATGTTGTTTTAAATTAATAAACAAGAAAACGTATTATATATATATATATATATATATATATATATATATATATATATGTGTGTGTGTGTGTGTGTGTGTGTAATGAACGCTATTTTTTAAAGTGAACTTCGTTTGCAAAGAAGTGAAACAATCTGTGCTTAGGTTAGCCCTTGAATGTGCTTTAGTTAAAATAGCACTTCAACTGATGATGTTACCCAACCTCTTTCACCTATTTATGGGTATAATGAATCACCCTCTGCTCTGCTCTAAAAAAAAGTAGGCAATAACCTGATATTTCGTTCAGTTGGATTCTACTCATTAGTATGAAAAACGTTTTACTGTTTTTAGATGAATTGTTTACGTTTTGACATTAGGTACATTATTTAATAAAGTAATGTTGTCATACAGTAGATTATTTTTTAAATTTTTTAGTAGCTTATCCGTGTGCGTTTGACGAGGTTGAAGCATGAAACGTGATATATTTCAGAATAACGTTCAACTATAGCTTTCATTAATTAAAACATCTACTGGTAATAAATATAACATCATGACCAAGTACAACTGTTCAACATCCATCCACAAATAAATCTCATTTCAAGTGCAAATCGACCATCTTTAGAAGTAAATTATTAAAAACGAGGTTTTATTTTTAAGAATGTATATATATACCTTCTGCAGATGAATAATTTACAATTAAACTGTATATAAAGGGTTAAATAAAACGTGTTTTTTGTTAAGAGGTTTCATTTGTTTAAAATCAAATTCACGTTGCAGTTGCTTCAAGGTGCACCCGCCACAGCTCAAGTCGACCTACACCCAAAAGGTGTATTTTAACCTAACAAACCGTCATAGCGTTCTGTATTTTCTATGTAACATCCTTAAAGGGCAAAAGTTCCTCATAATATATTTTATTCTAAAATTTATGTTTTGTCTTGAGATACCATTAAAGCTTTCAAAATTTATATAAAATCTGAACGGTATGTTTAAAGTAAACCTCGTTTTCATAAGACGTGGAATAATCTGCTTAGATTAGCCCTAAAATGTACTTTAGTTAAAACAAAGGTTTAATTAATGACGTAAGCTAACCTGTCTCACTTATTCATGGACATAATGAATCACCCTCTGCTGTGTTCTAGCAAAACTAGACGACAAAGACATTTTGTTCATTTGGCATTCTACACATTGATATCATTAATGTTGAATTGTTCTCAACACTGTTCTCATACTTTATTTACGTTTTGGCATTTTGTTTACGTCTTTTAAAGTACTACAAAATATCAGTATATCTCTAGAAGAGAAACAAGACGAAAAGCGAGCAAACATCACTATCATGTGTACACCGCCGACTATTCTTAATATACAGCAGAACTCTAACTCGTCACGTTAATGTTTGAGAATAAGAAAATGACGAATGTTGTAAAATTATTAGGTATTTGTATGTAGATAAACATAAAGGTAAATAGAATGAGATATAAATAATGTTATACTTACTACTTTTACGTCGCCCGAAAACCTTAAAAACATTATTACACAACACTGTAAAAACTTAGTACCCTACAGTACAGTTTGTAATTACAAATACAGTACGTTACTCTAGTTTCATAAAAGTACGTTCGTAAGAAAAACAAGTAATGTAAAAAAACGTAAAACAATTACTTGTATTAAATAAATACAATTAATAAAAATGAAGTAGCATAAACTATGCTTAAAAACAGATAATCGAAACAAAATAATCTTGAAACTTTTGTGAAACGTTTTTCTCCATATAAGACTAACATTAGTGTCAAAATTTTATTAATAAATTAATATTTGAAAAAACTCTAATAACTTCAAATGTCATTCACTAGAAGTTTAATAAAATGTATTTGAATTGGGAAGATAAATAAATAGTATTTCATTATTGATTTAACATTTTACAAGATATATATATAAGGAGAGTGTGAACTAATAGAAGGTATTGAAAGAACACAAGGAAGAAAAATAAGGTATATTAAATCTATTCTCGTCTGAGTTTTATAAAAAGTCTCTCATTTTCTTTTGTACAATTGATTTTTTTTTTGATGGCGTCTATACTATGTGACATGCGCAGATAATGTTTGTTATTAATGTGACGAAACCGGTGTCGTATTAGAGGTTCTACTCTATGTCTGCTTTTTTATCTGTAACTACAACCGTAATGAGTTTGTTGTTCATTCCAATTCAAAACATTTGTAAAATGTTGGTTTTAGATTATATAAACGTAATAGCATTAAGATTTCTTGGATATACCCCATTGGCCTATCATCATTTTTAACTTTAGAAATTATATTTAGCAAAATTGCACTTTCCATGTGCATATAGTTATTGTTTTAACCCTCTAACAAACTGATTGGCTAAACATTATAACATTATAAGGTTTTAGAAATGTATATGTAGATTTATACGTGAGCTGTGCTGTATAAAATTGTAAGCAATTAATGATTTCGTAGGCTTCACATTAGATATTGTTGCATAACTATTGCATCCCTTTCAGCCCCATTACCAGCAGCTGTTATATAATATTTTGTATTGAATTTATCCCTTAATAGTGCTTACAGACGTTACCTGATCCGGAAATATATAAGAAGCTTAGGGCGTGATTCGCGACTATATCGACGTATTACCGGATACAAAAACGTTTTGGATTTAACCTATACATTTCCTGGCTCAATATTCTACGTGTCTAGTGTCCAATATCGTCAAAATTCCTGTTTGGAAAGTCTTCTTTACTATAATTGCCTTTATTAATGATAAAGATTTTCTTCTCAAAACCCCTCTGAAGCTTAAAATTTATACTGTTTCATAACCTTAGAAGGGAGTTTTAAAACGCTTAATTTATAAGGTACTTCATTTACAAGTACCCCAGGTAACATTAATACTAAGAAATTATATTTTGGTTTTTATAAATGCTTTTTCATAATTTATTTTATTGACAAACGATGTAAGTTTTTTTTTAATATTTGTTAAAAACTCATGTAAAATTAAGGATTTTAATGTTTTCTTTTTTAATAAATTACTTAAAAAAAATTTTTTTTTTAATGTATTCTGTCTACCTAATTGTTATATATTTTCTTTCCAATTCTACTTAGACTATCTAAACATTTATGTTTGTTTTTTCATTATTCTTCGGGTAATTAATTTTCTCTCTTTTCGTGTTATTTTCTTTTGTTCTTTTAAAAAGGATGGTATCGTTAGCGGGGGCAGCGGAATGACTTTTCAACCATCCGTTAATGAAAAAAATTCTACTATAACCGTAAATTAAAAAAAAATATAAATAAGTATACCTTATATTTTTTCAACCTTTATACAACTTAGAATAAACGACAAAGAGAATTTGTTGACCCACATCATTTCATCGACTTATCTTTATCGGCTTATATATCCGGAAAACCTATTATGCCAATATCTACAAATTCCAAGATAAACCTTTAACTACCGTCATCATGCCTGACCATCAGCGACGGGTTACTCGAAGAAGACAGTGATTCAGGTGCTGCATCTAATGACCAACTTTTAGAAGGCATCAAAGAGAATAGGGGAATTGTGCAACATAGTGAAGAAGTAATTGAACAAACGATCATGATACCGAATCTCAACGAAGTGCATCAGACGATGAAAATGATTTCAAAAAACTGCAACCTCCAGAAATTTACAAATTGTTTCTATTTGTATAGATAAATTGTTATAAACAATGTAGAATTTGTCCAGCAACAAAAAATAGAAAGACTAGTTACACTTTGTAAGATGTCTTTGTACAGCCAATATGTCTAGAATGTTCTGAGCCGCTGTGTAAATACTGCTGTCAAAATTGAGTTATTATTTCTAATGCCAGTTTCCATAAATAAAGCTTATAATGTGTCAAATGTTATCTTGTATATAAAGTTAAGTGTGAACAAGAATATATAAGTTCTTGTATATATAAGTTAAAATCAGTGAACAAGAAATAATTAGTGTATGTTAATTATCCTGCGATTATAAGTCTTTTTAGCTAAACTGCGCTAAAATCTGTAGGATTTACTTACTACAGTTTTCACTTAGTTAATAAAATATAACTGATCTCATAAAACTACGTTTACCCTACTAGTCACAGGCAATCAGAATATTCAAAAGCAATTTTTATAAAGTAAATGCAAGATAAATTGTTAAACCACACAATAAATCGTACTTAGACATTTCGTGGCTGTGAGCTACAACGGCAGTAGTATTGTGACAGAAATTGAAGGACGGTAGTTGAAATAATAGGTAATAAATACTGAATCATCTTTTGTTAATCTCTGTATTGTATACAAGAATCTAAATGACATCTGTGCGAGTGTTGTCAGTTTATATTACGATATCAGGCTGTCTGGTGTAAACAAACATAGGTCCAAGCCAAACAAAGATAAAGGCTCGCACTCCACAAGTACTCTCGAGGACGAAGGCCCGAAAAACTGACTTTCTGCATTCTATCTTTTCCATCCCTTTCTCTCATTTACATACGGCGTAAACGTAAATTTATGGTATTCTCCCAACGTCAAAATGGTCGTATAAAGACGGAAACATTTGTTTCTATCCTCGACTATAGCCGCTGGTAGTCTATGTTTTATTTTATTAATATGTTTATTGAATGCATTGGTATTAACTTTTAGTGAATATATGGCGTAGGCCATATTAAGTGCACGAAAGCATGCTAAAATAGCATGTTTACAAATTCCTGAAGTACTTACATCGAGGACTCTAATGAAACACTTGGCAACAATATCTCAACTCTTCCAAATGAATGACTAAGATATTAAAGAGCTAGCGTTATTTATAGGCCATACAACATAATTTTTATCAATAATAACATTATATATTTTATTTTTCATCCAAAATACTCAAAAATAGTTTGAAAAATTTAAATATTGTAGCAAAGATAGAACACGTGGATATAGACACGCATTCTATGACCATAAGGGCAATAGATTTTAAGTACTTATTTAAGGATACATGCATCATAGGTGTTAATATGCTAATTAAACTAGAGAGCAGTTCAGGCGGTTTAAGCAATGGTAAATATTTAAAATTCTTTATTTCTACATCTCTGAAGATTATATGTCAGGATATAGTTCTTCCCAATGTATATTGCAGTGTAGCTAGGAATCAAAACGTTTTCGGTAAGCAATGTAATAAATCTATTATGTTTATCCTCGATATTCTAGTCCCAAGAGTAACTTTAATGTCTATGGGATTTTCACTCACTTTAGAGTTGCATGAAAAACTGTTTCAAGTACGGTGATCATTGGTACGGAAACAAATACAGTAGTGCATGGATAATTCGAGGTAGATGGGACCGAGACACCGTCGGATTACCGAAAACTTGGATTACACGGAAATAGCTTCCTGTACACTAGAAAAAAACAGGAGTTCTAATGAACCCTAATACTATAATTAAGAATGCACAAAATACGTATGTAGAACTTTATTGATTACAGTACATACATAAATTAATGTTGCTTGGCTCTTCAAGACTACTGTACTGATTCTTGCTTGCGGGGATACCATACGATATAAATACCATACTAAGTGACGGCAATTATAGCTAAAAAAAAGCCGATGCCCGTTGTAATCTTTATCAGGACGCCCAATGTTTTGATCGTAGATAGTCTTTTTGTTCGCCTACCATAAAAATAAAACGAGATTATCAGTAAATCTAAAGTATTGTAAAAAATTACCGTGATCATCGGTAGTAAATATTTATGATTATCAACGTCTAAAGATTGACTACAAAACGTTTTATAAGCTCTTGGTTAGGGTTGCTTAACTGAAGTAATTTTCTATCAACGAAAAATAGAGAATATTCAAATTGAAATATTAAGTTTATAATTAGGAGTTATTTATTAACTGGTATTACTAGTGGTAGGATTCGTAAAATATATAAACAAAAGAGACAGTTTTGAGAAGTGATTGAGTATTAGCAGACTTTGTCTTGAGATCAGACACAGCCGAACAAACTAAAATCATTCTGATACTAACTATAAAAATGTCGACCGAAGAACGGAGAGATTTTTTAAAGTGAAAAAAAATCTACAAAACAGTCATTATCTTTTACGTCTTGTTTTTTTACCAAGAAATACCATCATAGTGACTAATTTCATTCTGTCACTCTGCATAGGGGAAGCCGGGGTATTAAGAGACAAAAGGGGTAATAAGAGACAAAAAAAAAATATTTCTAAGGTATTAAGTAATTGATTAAATTCGAATTATTATATGTTGTTGTACTAAAAAAAACAAAAATTTTGGTATAGGTTTTAAAAATATTTACCAAAATGTTCATCAGAAAAAAAATATAGAATTTTTTGCTTAACCCTGTGTCTCTTATTACCCCACCGGGGTATTAAGAGACAAGGCTATTGCTTCCCATATTGAACTAATGTAAAATAAGAGGGGGTAATGAGAGACAAATCCAGACAATTCTGAACATTTGAATTTTTGTCAGTAAAAAAAATGTACATTGGTTTTCAAAATATTAAGGTTCAAAAAACAAAATGCAAAAGTCGGACTGTAAAATTTACTTTGCTTAGTATTAAATAAAAAAAAAACATTTAAACTATGGGTATTAGAGTTTTTGTAATCTAGACATAGTATAGATTGTCCTAAAACAGCAAAATAAAAAATAAAATTTATAAAACTTGTTGAGAGTATATTTTAAAACTGGGTATAAAAAGTGACAAAATAGATCATCGAGACAAAATACCCTTTTCCTAAATTAATTCGGATTAATAGAATGAACACTTTATGAATGATAACTGATAGTATTAGATGAAATAACACAAAAAAACACTTCAAGACTTAAAATTGGCTAAATTAATATTAAAAATATATTTAATGATTTTTTTTAAAACGGTATCATAGCAACATTGATACATAAAACACAACACATTACTGTCAGAGAAGGAAAGAACCTAATGTTGTAGGCTAAATGTGCTTGGAAACTAGGCTAGTACATCAGTTTTTAAATTCCTTCTTTATTCTATTGTAGACCAATCTAATTTTACTTAGTTGGCCTCTCGAGATGGTGAACGGCCCATTACCATCTAATTTTATTTTACCGTAGAACACAAACTTGTTTGGTACAGTTTGAACATCATCATGTACTGGCCAATCAAAGTTGTTTAACACTTTCTTGAGAAATTTCACTTTGGAAAGACCTTCATCTGGGAAGTCAATCACTCTTCCTACATACCAGTCAAGATCATAGTATACAGCATAGTACATTTCTAGACGAGGCTCTATTTTGGTTAGGTTGATTTCTTCAGGCAGACTTTCATCAGATGATGATTCCAATAACTGGTCCAAAGAAATGCTTTCTTCATCAGAACCCCATTATACATTTGGGGTAATAAGAGACATGTGTCTCTTATTACCCCTTTAAATTTCCTAAAAGGGGTAATAAGAGACACATTCAAAATTCACCCTAAATTATGTTTTCCAGAAATTTAAAAAAATGCTTGTTAATCCTTATAATCTTGGTCACAAAATAACAACACGGATCTCTAAAATTCAAGCTAAAATTTTACAATAAAATTTCTTCCAGAAAAAGGGCCGATTTTGCCCTGCATGTTTGGATGTAAGGTATTTTTCAAAGGTTAGGAAAAAATGTTTTTAGGTATAATATTGGGTAAATAAGAGTGTGGTAAGGAAGGTAAAGTGTCAAAAATGCCTATGTGTATTTTTTAACAATTTAAAAATTATATTTAAAGGGTTTTTTTAGCCCTGTCTCTTATTACCCCTGTCTCTTATTACCCCGGCTTCCCCTAACGCTATTTTACAGCTAGTTTTTGAAGACTGGTTCCTCAGCTATATTCGCCAAAATATTTGTAAATTTTTTTACCATAATAATAAATCAAATTGTAGATACCAGGAGGGATGCGGTTAAAGATAGAATTAAAGGAGAAGATTAAAATATACTTAAATCTTATCAGATATATTTTCAGGTGCATTCAACGTGTCTTGATGAAAGTAACATCACAATCAAGGTGAAATGGCAACCTTCAGGAACATATCTAAGGGAGGAATTAAATAAATTTTTTAACCTGGCAACAACGACTACCCGGAAAATTTAATGAATGTAGTTAAAGAAGAACTTTTAGAAAAAATAGGTCTTTTCTCAAACACAATTGTACCTATAATAACTTATGTCAAATCAAATATTGTGGATAAATAAAATAGATGTATTACATTGCTTATCGACAGCATTTTTCACCCTGATGCCTAGCTACAATGCAATATACATTGGGAAGAACTATATCCTTACATAATATTATATTCTTTAGAGATCTAGAAGTAAAGAAGTATATTTACCATTGTCTAAACCGCCTGAACTGCTCTCTAGTTTTATTGGCACAAAACCACCTATGATACATGAATCCTTGAATAAATACTTAAAATGTTTTGCCCTTATCTTAGTGAAATGTTTATACTGATTGGTATTGGCACTAAAATGTCATATCTTCGTGAAAATTTTACTCCTTGTTAGAATACTATATGCGCCCTTTTAAAGCATATGCTCACAGAAAAATAAAGCAGTTTTTTTGTTACATTTGGCTGTCGTAAGTACAGAAATACTATTATTTCAATGTTTAATTTTTTTATCCGAAAATGGTAATTTGTGATCGTTTGAACCTATAAAATATAGACGTGTTCAATGGGCCTACGTGAACAAGAAATTAACATTAGATGGGATTCGACCAAATCCCTTCTTTTATTTACACTACAATAAAGGTAGATTTTTCTGGTTACCTACCTGAGGTAAAGGTGATACAATATTTGTTGTTTTTCTACTATAGGCCTAACTTTAAAAACTTAAAAACTATAAATAAACTTTATGCCAACCCTTTACTTATCCTTTATTATTTTTTTACAAGCAGTAAAAACTTAAAATTGAAATTTTCATTATTTTAATACACTGAAGAAGAAATGTTGAAGAAAATTCGATGTATTAGTCTAAAAATTCTGCAAAATCGTTCTTAAACTGCAAAAACTCTTAAAAGATTGTAACACGAAAGAAATAGAATGTAAACATTGTGGCAGAAAGCTCAATGAGATAAAATAAATTAAATGAGAATAAATGTACTTTCGTGAAGTAAGGATATAGGAGAAGTTAGTGTACTAACTCTAAGACTGATAATTAAATGAGAAATTCAGAAGAAAAAAGTTGAATTCGTACTTGGCCTTTATCCCGTGCAGTACACGCCTGGAAATCTAGATTGAATATTGTTAAAGATGAAACCGTTCATTTAGTTGCAGATCTATTGAGGGTTTTGAAAACATGTAATCAATCCAGAGGATCGATGGATACCGGTCTACACCTAACCTGCTGATTCACAATACAATCGTCTACATGCACTCCCGTATTTTTGTTACTATGACACTATGTTTACTGACAGAACTGGAGAACTATTCCTAAAATTCGACAGAGCACTGAACACCTTCAATGGGGCGGGGAAATTTTAAAATAGCAACCTAGCGGCGGTGGATTTATTAATTTTAATTTTTTCCAATGACCTGGAAGAAACCGACACAAGGAACGCGACCCGTAAGGCATAGATTTAGCAAGTGTCTCCCTTTTTTTCCAAACATACGTCAAAGAGAGTAATACCTTTTATAAGACAGTGCCGTGTGTACTAACCTAAATAAAGAAATGACTTAAATTGAGGGTTTAAATTTATTAGTGGACATTTGTTTTTATTAAAAACAAATTTGTTATGTTTCATTTCGTTAATTCATATTAAAAATAACAACAAATAATAGAATTGTGACAATTTCTAAGACAACTATGTACTATTGTAGCCGAAACGAAACTGATTGTAAAGAGACGTCCCGTGTGGTTGTATGTTAAAAGTAGATGGATAAATGGCGGTATAAATTTCACATTATAACATGTGATCAATTAGCGCCTGGGATCGAACCCGTCATGAACGTGTTTGTATAAAGTTTATTTTCGATCTCTGAAAGGATGACCACATCATTCAGTATTATCAGTTTTAATCTTGTGACAGGAACCATGATAGTTACTTCATGATAGTATCTGTTTACTTCAGCTAGTTCATTCCACCCAAAAGATAAAAATACCAAAGTAAAATCTTATTTTGTTGAATCTTTCACTTTACAAGTCATAATATTCTACCTTTATTTTACCTTCTGAAATTTTTACCCTAATTCCCCAGTTGCTACTAGCATAGAGCATGACCCGTGCATCCCCATTGACGTTCGATAACTGTAAAAGACAACAACATTAAAAACACCCGAGAGATCATTTTTTCTTGTTATTTTGCCTTCTGCCAATGTTACCCCAAATCATACTTTTTCTAGTCCCGTAGACTTTGTATCCCCGTTTAATATTGAAGACGGTATTGGACTAAGCACCTTCCAAAACACTACGATTGATCATTTTCTAGCTTTGTTTTGCTTTCTCACAATTATACTCCATTTCATCATTTTCTACTCCCATAGAGGATCACCAGTGCAACTCCATTGACGTTCGATAACGGTACAAGACACAGCACACTCCAAAACCTCCCGAGTGATTATTTTGCCTTCTGAAAATTTTACCCCAATTTACCAATTTTTACTACTCTTGTAGAGCAACAACCAAGCATTCCCGTTTAACATTGTAGGCGGTATTGGACTCAGCAAACTCCAAAGCACTACGTTTGATAATTTTCTACTTTTTTTTTGCTTTCTCACAATTATACCCCAATTCATCATTTGCTACTCCCATAGAGGGTCAGCCGTGTATCCCCATTGACGTTCGATAATGGTGAAAGACTCAGCACCATTAAAACCCACCCGAATGATCATTTTCAATTGTTTTTTTTACCTTCTGACAATTGTACCCCAATTCACCCCTTTTCTACTCCCGTAGAGCCACATCCGAGCATTCCCAATTAATATGGAAGACAGTATTGGACCCAGCTACCTCCAAAACACTACGATTGATCATATTCTAGCTTTGTTTTGCCTTCTCACATTTATACTCCAATTCATCATTTGCTACTCCCATAGAGGATCACCCGTATATCCCCATTGACGTTCGATAACGGTAAGAGACACAGCACACTCCAAAACCTCCCGGGTGATCATTATATATATTTTTTTTGCCTTCTGAAAATTTTACCCCAATTTACCAATTTCCTACTCTCGTAGAGCAACAACCGAGCATCGCCGTTTAATATTGTAGGCGGTATTGGACTCAGCACCCTCCAAAACACTACGTTTGATCATTTTCTAGCTTTTTTTTGCTTTCGCACAATTATACCCCAATTTATTATTTGCTACTCCCATAGAGGGTTACCCGTGTATTCCCATTGACGTTTGATAACGGTGAAAGACTCAGCACCATTAAAACCAACCCGAATGATCATTTTCAATTGTTTTTTTGTCTTCTGACAATTGTACCCCAATTCACCCCTTTTCTACCCCGTAGAGCCACATCCGTGCATTTCCGATTAATATGGAAGACGGTATTGGACTCAGCTATCTCCAAAACACTACGATTGATCATATTCTACCTTTGTTTTGCCTTCTCACATTTATACTCCAATTCATCATTTGCTACTCCCATAGAGGATCACCTATTTATCCCCATCCAGGGATAGAGCCCAACCCGTTCATCCCCGTTTAATTTTTTTCACAGTAGTGGACTCTGCATCCTTAAAAACACCCCAATTTATTATTTCCTAGCTTTTTTTTGGGTTCTGATATTTTATTCTATTTATTGTACCCTTTAGCTACTCTTGTAGAGGCACACACTTGTATCCCCGTCAGCTTTCGATAGTTGTACATGTTTATGAAAACTAACAACCAGGACTTATGTTAGTTGAGTAAATAATTGGCCAGCTGAAATGAAGGAGGGACATACTAATGTTTATGTTTTTACCGTGATTACACACACGTGTCTTAGAGTCTAAACATTTGACTAGCCAGATAGTTGCACCATAGTGGCAACACTGTTGGTTCTCGTATCGTTAGTAGCTTGGGAATAATATACACACCGGCTGCCATATTGTTATTAGACTGAATGAAAATATACACTGGCTGCCATATTGATGCCTAAATGAAATGCTGCCGTATTGATAGTACTTCAGTCAATTTAGTATTTTTAAGATTTTATTGAATTAAAGTACATGGAGTAGTATCATGTTTATTAGAAATAAATTATACACCACGAAAAACATATATACTCCACTCTTTCAAGTGGCTGCCATATGGTTGCAAAATGAAATGCTGCCATATTGATAGCGGGATATATATATATATATATATATATATATATATATATATTTATATATATGTATAAATATAAAATACAATTTCTTGTTATATATATATTTATATATATATATATATATATATATAAGTGTGTGTGTGTGTGTGTGCGCGCGTGCGTGTGTGCGCGTGTGCGTGTGTGTGTGTGTGTGTGTGTGTGTGTGAGAGAGAGTGTGTGTTCGCGCGCGCGCGATCGTGTGTGTGTGTGTGTGTGTGTGTGTGTGTGTGTGTGTGTGTGTTTGTTTATCAGCAGCCCTGCTCTAGTATTCCAATTGTCACACATCTTATATTGTCTGTACGTGCTTATTTTATATTCATATCGGAAATATTGGCCGTGTTTGTGTGTGTGTGTGGGGGGGGGGGGGGTGTTTGTGTGTGTGTGTGTGTTTGTGTGTGTTTTTTTGTTTATCAGCAGCCCTGCTCTAGTATTCCAACTGTCACACATCTCATATTGTCTGTATGTGCTTATTTTATATTCATATCGGAAATATTGGCCGTGTTTGTGTGTGTGTGTGCGCGCGCGCGCGCGTGTGTGTGTGTGTATTTGTGTGTGTGTGCGCGCGCGTTTGTGTGTGTGTGCGCGTGCGCGTGTGTGTTTGTGTGTGTGTGTGTGTGTGTGTGTGTGTTTGTTTGTTTATCAGCAGCCCTGCTGTAGTATTTCAACAGTCGCACATGTCATATTGTCTGTATGTGCTTATTTTATATTAATACCGAAAACATTGGCCATAATTAAATTACTGTAGTGACTTGTATTTTTCTAAAACTACTACACCTAACTTGCGTCTGGATAATATATATTAGATGCTACCTTGTATAATATATAAGTGATGTAGCATCTACCTTCTTGTAATGTCATTTGTCGTAGTGAACTGGCGGAATTAAATCTGACCATTTCAATAAATATTGAGAATTTAAAAGTTTCAATTATGTCTCACACTGAATTGGAGATTTATTTATTCGTTGAAAGTAATTATTGCAAAGACGATTTGATGATCGCTAGTTAGATGTGGGATGAAAAATTGTCTTTCTTGAGATTAGATACCCCTTTTATAATTACGGTAGATAATAAACAAAAACGTTATATTACAAACTACAGTGCTAATATTTTCGACTGAGAGTTGGTTTGTGAGCGAATATAGTATTGGTTTGATTAGCGTGTTTTGTGCTTTAAATGATATTAATGTGTAGAATATTATTTAAATATGAATTTCTCAACCTTAATACGGACTATATACCGACGTATATTCTCGACTGTACATTCGCCTACATTGCTTTTATTATTTATATAGTGAATGATGCGTGCGAATGGACTCTATAAAGGAAGTTTTTATTCCGTTTTAATATTTGTTTAAAAACGATGAGTGGAAGTTAGTGACGAAGCTGACTGAAGCAGGCGCCGTCACAGTTTCAAAACTTGTAACTATATATCTCTCTTTGTAACAAACAAACACTTAAAATTCGTTCTTAAATAATTTCAAATGGTTATTTTACAAGTCAAAAGTTACGAAAGAGTTATAAAATGATAAACATTAGCGAAATAGAACGCGCACTGAGAGATCGTATGTTTAAAACAAAATCGTGCAGAGTCTGTTTGTGATATGCTTGATTAAAGCTATGAATAATAATAAGACTAAACTTTATTATTAGTTGAATTGTAGTTGGGGAGTTTATATTACAGGGAGGGTCGCGAAAATAATGGTGGGCTTAGAGCATAAATTGATATGGCTTTCCAAATAGGTTAAAGAAGGAGAAAACTACATTTAGTAGGCTGTGTTAAATATTACAATTAAATTCCAATATTTTTTCTACAATCAATAATTTAAAAAAGAACTTAGAATAACTTAGAGGAAAAATAAGAACGATAGTAATTAGGATCTGATAGACAGACCAATGAAAGATGTATGGCAAGTTATCTAGAATGTAGGGCGTTGGAGAAGTATTATAGAAGTAGAAACTAGCATGAGAACTGTATTGCATAGATGGTAAGAATACGATTCGGTTAGCATGAGCAACGTATTTTATAAAATTTGAAAGATAGGAAGGAGACAGGCAGGAGGTAGAAAAGTGAAAGAAGGAAGTAGTACCATGGTTGTCGTATGGGAGGAAGGCAAAACAAAGGGAGAATTATGGGATGCAATGAAGCGAGACTCAATGATATGTCAAAGATATCAAGGAAACAGTTGCCTCCGTAGTATAAACCTAAGTATAAATATAAAAAGGGCAGAACGAAGCAGTAATATGGTAGACGTATGACTGGGGTAACAAGGAAGTACGTCAATGGGAGCGCTATGTAGGGATAGTGAAGAATATCTCTGGTACAAAATGTAGGGTAATCGCCTCACCAAAAACCAAAATAGAAAGATATGCGGGAATATGGATGAAAACACTTAGTGACCTATTCTCTGTACGTAAGTAGTGAGAGTCTACCCGGGCCAAAAATGACTTGAATGATGACAGAATAACGTCCTTTAATAGAGTGGAATTATTAAGTAAAGGAATTTTAATCCGTATCTATAAAACAATTTCAATGATATACAAATAACTAAATATGATTTTTGTATGACTAATAAACTTAGTTTTTATTTTAAAAATTGATAATTGTTTGATACAGGAATATAAACAAGAAAATATGTAAGAATGAGGTAAGGACAATAGATTTCCTCTTTATCGTAGTCATTAATTGGTATCTTTCTACTAGATCTAGAGTGCACTTCATGTATAAACTCAGCTATTGAAAGCTATCCACGCATAAAATCAAACTGTATGAGTGGCGATAGAAGATTAGAAACTATCAGTTGTGGTCCTAACCTATGAATACTGCCAAAGAGAGTTATCTACAGGGGCTCTTAACAACAGACACCAACCTCATTCGCCTGCGGGCTGTCGTTGAGTCAGGACACAGTTTTTATTGAAGCAAGTTTTTTGTCCACGTCGAAAAACAAAATGAATCCGAATTTAGAGCAACGTTATTCCGTAACGTTTTGTGCGAAACTCGGGAAGATGGCAACTGAGACCCTCGATATG
The DNA here is from genome assembly GCA_036971475.1 of Prosapia bicincta. Taxonomy (NCBI): domain Eukaryota; kingdom Metazoa; phylum Arthropoda; class Insecta; order Hemiptera; family Cercopidae; genus Prosapia; species Prosapia bicincta. Next base: position 13,277,330 of record JBAIZL010000003.1, on the reverse strand, counting down.
ATCAAGCAGGCTTATGGGGACACTTCCTTAAGCCGTTCCACAGTATTTGAGTGGCACAAGTTGTTTAAAAAGGATAAGGAAGTCGTTGAAGGCGACCATCGCTCCGGACGGCCGTCGACGGCAAGAACCGATACGAATGTGGACAGAGTGAGGACACTGCTGAACATAGACCGACGCTTAACCAGTGAAGAAATTGCAGACCAGTTGGGTCTGTCTGCATCCAACGTCAAACGCATTATTTCACAGGATTTGGCCATGCGCAAGGTGTGCGCCAAGATGGTGCCGAAAATTCTGAGTGTCAACCAACATTTCCGAAGAAGTGTTAGCCAATTTGCACCGAGATGAACATTGTTTGGACAATGTGATAACTGGTGATGAAACATGGGTTTTTCAATATGACCCCGAAACGAAAAGACAATCCGCGGAATGGCACACTTCCGCGTCCCCACGTCCAAAAAAGGCTCGCATGAGCAAATCAAAAATCAAAACGATGTAGATTGTATTTTTCGACCGTCATGGAGTGGTTCACAAGGAGTTTGTCCCACCAAGGGAGACTGTGATTGCGAACTTTTACGTGCAGGTGCTCACCCGCCTCCGAGAACGCGTGAAAAAGTCCGACCGGTCATCGCAAACTGCTGGGTGCTTTATGTCGGGTGCAGATATATGCTAGATGCCATTGACAAAAATGTAGATAGATTCCTAGATTAAAAAAAAAAAAACATTTTGTTTTTCAAGAAGATCAACAAAATAATAACATAAAAATAATTTAAATAATTAAAGAATCAAAAGAAAAAACAGTTACCTAATTACATACAAAATATTTTCAAATACTATTTGGTATGAATTATTTAATAAACGAAAGCAACACGAATACATAATCTCTGGTGCATCACAAATAGTCAGGTAAAATTAATCAAATGAAATATTTATTCATGCAGAATAACAAATGAAACTACACCGCAAAGGTCCCGCTATATATGATTAAACATTTTGCGCTACTTTCTGACTATTGTATAGTTCAGTAGGCGCACATGTTGCCAACAAAACCAGAAAATAATTGAAAGCATGTTACAAACAATGCATTGATAGAGTAAATGTTTATTAAACAGGTAGTATTTACCCGTAAAAAAATATTGCTAAAATATCGTACTTGATATGGTAATCTAAGAGATTATTTTACATTTGCTATTTATGCTTCAAATAGAAGTAATTAAAATTTATTGGTGACGTCAGATTCCAAAGATAGTGCAAATTACCAAGTATTATATGTATATTTCTGTGTATGTATATATAAACACACACACACACACACAAACACACACACAGATATATATATATATATATATATATATATATATATATATATATATATATATTATATATATTCATATATTAAATATGGTGATATGTTTTCTTATGCATATATTTATTGAAAGCTTTTCGCCGATAAAACAGTATAACCATCTTCAGGAAAATAATTATCTAATAAAATATTTTTACAAAATTAAATCATATGTGCTACCTCTATATTTTGTAAAAAAAGCTTTGAATAAATATATGCATTAAAAGTATTCTTGTTTTAGAAATATTTTCAATGTATTATTATAAATAAATATATATATATATATATATATATATATCGCAATATGTATTCTTATGTATTAATAAAGAACTAAGTCAAAATACAAATACAAGAATTATAATTGAATTTACAATTCAAAGCTTTTCGTTGGCTAACAGTACCAACATCATCAGGAATATTAAACAAATAAAATTGTTATCACTTCATAGCGTAAATTCAATTATATTTATTGTATTTGTATTTTGACTTAGTTCTTTATACATATATATATATATATTTATATATATATATATATATATATATATATATATATATAAAATTTACCTATGTAATTCATATTTGAATGACTTTAACCATAACGGTAACCTAGCACAAGATTCGGAATATCCTCACCCTTGTATGATCAGAAAAGGTCCTTGCATAGGGTAGCGTATTTAACATGGCGTCACTTTTGACTAGCTGTCATAAAAAAATCATTTCTTCTAAACAAGGCCGATTTTACATTAATTAAATATATTGATGTATATTTATGCAACGTAATGAATTGTAATAAAAATTATTCATCATTTTACAAAAGTAAGGAAATTAAGAAAGAAAACTGTAAATAAAAACTTTACAGTAACTTTTCTGAAAGAAAGTGCAGAGTTTAGGAATTTTTTTATAACATGCAGAGTTTAGCTATTTACACAAAAATATATGCCTTTAATGATATAAAGTTGTTATAATAACAGTTTATAAAATTAAACCTTTTTCCTAAAATTTACATGAGCGTCATGTCATAATAGGTAAGCCTATACATATAGTTGTTACATATTGAATCGACATAAAGTAATATATATATATATATATATATATATATATATATATATATATATATATATATATATATATATATATAGAGAGAGAGAGAGAGAGTTTATGAAAATGTAGTTAATGTTCACAGATACCACAACAAGTAAAATATTAGTTGCATGGATCTACTTTAGGGTTTTTATGACTATAACATGCATTAATAAAAATGTTTTACTTATGAATAATTAAATAGCAAAGATTGCATTTCTGTTTAATTGTTATGCCTTAATGCATTTAAATTGGTCAAGAGATATTTCCAAGGATAGAAAATAAGTTTCTTTTGGTGTTAATATAATCAGATTTGTAGGCAAAGCATCGACGGTATTGTTTTACTTTGTCCAACACAGCTTTAGACTTGTCGTTTATATAATTTATCAGTAAACTACAGCTGTAATTCAAAGCCATAATTTGGATGTGAAACTATAAACAAATTTAGGATAAATGTTCCATTGCAAGTGCTCTCTGTAAAGGGGTTGAAATTTATTACAGGTCTAATCTCAAAGTGTAGAAATTTATGAACCAAAGTCCAAAGGAGTTATAGCTCGTTTCATGAACTCAATTTATGTCTCTATAAGCAATTACCTGAAAGCCAAGTGTCGAATAACTGTACTTTGTTCTTAGTTGCTATATCTACTTATTAATTCGATTTAGAGGGAATAAAAGCGCTTCCACTGTTGTATTATAAGTTGTGTAGTCCTTCTCTACAAGGTTCGTGCGATTTAACAACCTACTTCCTTTTAAGAGAGATAAATCAATTTCATTAAAATAATCACATTTCTAACCATCAGTATGATATTAGCTTTACTTATTTATTAATCGTTTCTAAAAACATTAACATAAGTATAACATAGTGTTTAAAATTGACTTATACAAAACAGAAAATTATATTTAAATTTTTAACATAAAACCCGTTCCAATGCAAATCTACTCAAAGCAGCAAGGTTTTATTGGCACAAAGGTTTATCGCCCTTCCTGTGTTGGACATGGGGGCAGTTATTGGTATTTCTGATTTATGTACTGGTTATGATGAATGAGCAAAAAGGGGGTTTAATTAGGTTCATGTATGTGAATATATATTAACAATAAATGTAATAAAATTGATATTGTGATAATAAATGTGATAAATGTGAATTTTATGAGATTAATCTAAGTCACTAAAATATGTGTTTTCAGTTATTGCTACGTTCATGAATTACACATCAAAAGAACAGAAAACTTGAGTCATTTATAAGTAAAATGCAAACCGAAGTTGGCAGAAAACAGAGAAGTTGGCAGAAAAGTTAACAGAAATTATTGAATACGTTCAACTCCCAAATCATTTTTAATTTTGAATCTATTATTAACTATTTTAATTATTAAGGGTAGTTATTGTTTTAGGAAAACTACGTATTATTTGTTTATTTGTCAAATGATTTTTTTTCTCACCATCTCGTTCTCTCTTCCTCTCTCTCTCTCTCTCTCTCTCTCTCTCTCTCTCTCTCTCTCTCTCTCTCTCTCTCTCTCTTTCTCTTTCTCTCTCTCTCTCTCTCTCTCTATCTATCTATCTATCTATCTATCTATCTCTATTTCTGGTATATTTCTACCTATGTATAAATGATGTTCCTTTACTATTCTCAAAAAAGGTATTTGGAATTTTAAAAAAAGAGGCATTTAAAATTTATTAGTATCAAAAAATTTTAAATTGTTTATTCATTTAATTTTAATGAGTTTCATAGAGTAATAGTATTTTTAAACGAACATTCAGACCATACATTTCATACAACCCCCTTCACTTCGTCTTGAAGAACAACATAGCCTCAGGGGCACGTACAGCCCGGAGGAACATCATAGTTTTCTGAAAAGCACAGCATCATATCCGTTGACATATCCGAGCTGCAAAACATATCACAGCCTACCGCGTTTTAATATATCGACATTTCGATTGATTCCCTGGTTTGAGAGTCACGAGTTTGGGTGAACGTGGATTCGTGTAAGCGTGAATTCGTGTGAGCGTAGATTAACCTGCTGGATTGTAGATAAAGCCTTAACATTTCATAATTCTTTTGTTCCTTGAATGAAGGAATACGTGGTGACAAATAAGAAGCAATAAGACTACTGTACAGTCATCACGTTTAACCTCTTTTTTGTTCTACCTCAAAAACCCATTGAATAATAACCTTTAATTTATATTATGAAATGTAATAAAACAAATTAATATTAAAATATCTTACCAAAGTAAACCATACAAATATTTAATCTAGAATAAATTTGTAACATTAATAATTAGCTTATTATTCTTTTATGTGAAATTAGGTTTAGAGTTAGAACTTAGAAGGGTATGTTAACTTGGATTGTAGTAATAAAATATTGAATACCCTCATTTAAGATAGAACCAGAACAGTTGTTAATTAATTACTGTAAAAATGTTATAAGATATTCCGCAATAAAGAGACAAGAAGCTTCAAGCTATATTGATAAACTCCAATTGCATTTACCCAAACATGTTAATGTATGCAACTAATGTGCATTGTCCCATAAAATCATCAAAAATACATTGTTTTAATATTCTTATCTGATATCTTCTGTTCGATGCTAATAATTACGTTTTGTAATTTAGTACATTTTAAATTCCATGGAACGTTTGTTACCAGTCAATTGTCTCCAATTGTCCTCAATTGTCTGTCTTATTTGAGATTTACATATTTAAAATGTTTATTGGCGTTGAGCTATTTAAAGTATACGATATGCACAAGTTACCCAGATTTACTAAATCCTAAAAGGCCAAGCTAGTTTTATATTTCTAAATTTATTTAAAACCACCCCTCAAATGGATTATCAAGTAGGGTGTTAAATCTTTTCCCCCCATCTGAATTAAAATGATTAGTCTGTAATTTTAGGCCACTGGCATCGTATTAAGCACCTAAACACACACAAACATACTTATATCATAATAAATAATTAATTGTGATTATATATTAAACTATAATAAATTAGATATTATAAGAATTAATACATAATTAAAACTTTCTCATTTAATGCTGAATTCAAAATAATTAAATGTCCTTATTTTTGCCTCCTTTACAATCGGAGGTTCATTGATGGGTGAGGTGAACAATAGTGAAGAAACATTTATAGAATTATCGGAAACATACTTCACAGAACAAATTTATTTCCTTCTGTTACAAATTTCAGACAAGAGAAAGTTGATTTACTCGAGCTTCCATATATTTGTGTTTTTCTTGGATCCAACATAGTAGTTTGCATTTTTTCAATAACACTTGCACTTATGTGTTATTTATCACAATAATAATGATATTGTGTTTGAGCAGAAGCCTCTCTGCCTGTTAGATCTGCGTCATTGTCTTTATAATAATGAATTTTGTTTAGCTTTAAATTTGATTCAAATCTTTTTGTTTAAATGTTATTTTTAAATATGTGCTTATCTAAAAAATAAACTAAAATTGTATGGCGATTTCGATAAAGTATTTATTTACAGTATTTACTGCATTTATGTCGTGTACTATTTGTTTTGTATTTCGTATTCCAACACATTCATCACATCTATATTTTTAATATTTACCTACTTTATTATAGTGTACTCTTGCTTTCATCCACCACAATCAGTGGCTTATTCAGCAAAATATTTTGGGGAAGGCTGGCGGGAGGTAGGCGAAGTGGTTCGCCCATTCGGATATATTTAGGAAATGTGTTAGCTATAGTGTACGCTCTAAGAGTCTTCTATCTGAGTGAAATAGTTAAAGGCCTAATCTGTGACATAACATAATCAATAATTATCTTCATTTACCATGTACTAAAATAGTTTACATTTTCAGATTTAATTATACATCATTTGTAGTTTTTACATTATGAATTATATGAATATCAGGCATGCAAATATTGTCGACACCTCAATATTTTTGTGTATACCAGGAAACCGTTTATTTATTACATTGCGAGTGGGATTTACTAATGATATTAGTATGGTGTTATAGTGATTATTATGTGTGTACTATACATTCTACTAAATAATAAATATATTTAAATCAAAAAAGCAAACTTCGTAAATGGCATTTTATTTTTCATTTATAATTTTTTTTTATAGTATAAACATTTTAATTTTTCAGATGTTGAGGTGGCTTGAGCCCCAAAGCCCGGTCTTAAATCCGCCACTGCTGTCAATGAAAATTCCCTAGACAGAAAAAAGTAGTTTGCTAAATAATAATTTTATATCGTAAGCAACTGCATTATTAGCAACTGATGAATATATATCTACTGACAAAGTACAAAAAGCAATGAAAAAGGTGAGGGAATGGACTGATATGTGGAAAATAAAGTTAAATGAAAGGAAAACAGTTAACATCAATTTCACATATAGGATATTGTTATATTCATCGCTATTTTTAATTTTTGGAACATTCATAGCTTATGAAAGTATTGTAAAGACCTTAGGAATGAAAATAAACGCTTAACTGAAGCACAATATATAAAGTTTAAACGATATGAAATACCGTAGGTACTTTTAGCTCCTAGGTAAAAACCCTCAGTCATAGAAAAACAAATTACAGTAAAAATGCGGATTTGAGGCCGCTTGGTTATCTGGCAGCAAAATATGGGAATGTGCCAAATAATAGAAAATAAGAATTATTTACTCGTTCCGGAACTAGGTAGCCTACTAAGGATTATGGTCAAAAACCTTTTGTGTATCACAAACAAAATTATTATCAATGAGATCTGAATATTTCAACGATATAACGAAATAAAGAGGGTACCTAAAAAATATAAGCGGAGACTTCCCATCCATTCGAACGTACAGGCTCTCCAACTGCTCGAGCAAGTAAAACATTCGAGCTAGTGTAGAGTGGTTTTATTGTTTAGAACACAAAAAGTTTTTATAATATGTGATTAATAATTTTCCCTCGACTTCCGCAACGTAATTGAGCATTTAAAGTAACATAAAATGATCGGCCTATATTTACAACCACGTATTCATTATTTTCCATATCCCGACTCACCTATTAGAAAATTCAATGTTTGTTTCTTTTGTTACGCTGAAACATGTGTAGTGATCTACACTGTGCTTTCTTCTTTGTATAAATGTAAAGCCAATTTTCACTTTCAATTAGAAGTAATACCTAACAAGGACACCACTTCGTTGGCCATATTTGTTCGTTCATAAGAGACATCAAATCCATGATTAAATGACAATTAGAGGCGGGCTGCCCGATTGTATTGCTTCAAAATGTCGCCTATGTGTTACTAGATTTCCCATGGGTAGCGACGTCACAGGGAACCCATATTGACTGCAACCGACTACTTGTTGCCTGCTCTCGGTAATAACAACTACGATAAAAGCTTTACACGTAAACTAACCTATCCTGAACAAACTGAAGATAACTTGTCTAACTAAAACAGCCAGTTATCTTCTTGAATCCAGGGAAACCTTTTTAAAAAAAAAACATTTTTAAATTGGTTTGCGAATATTTGTATCCATTGATTAATATTAAAACTAATTACGCATGCATAAAGTTTAAATTGACGAACAGTGCTTTACCACTCGTTGGTGAGTGTATTTTAGTTACTTGTTTTTTAACACGTTAATATGCGCGAAACAATCCAGGCAATGCACATACATCAGCGTCAGCAAATATTGATAACATGACATTCAGCGAATATTTGAAATGAAACATTTTAAACGACATGCCCCAAAGTCAAATTAAAATAGTTTTTTTTTAATTGTACTGATAATAATGTGTCTACCCTGTTAGTCACTTTTGATGAAGACTAGCATAATAAGAAACGTTTCTTTCTAAGCAAACATTTTTTTTTTTTTTAATTTGGCATTTTATGTTTGTGTATTTTATATATAGTATGCAATTTTATTTATAAAGATTCGCCAAATGCCATTAACAACAACAAAATATATAACTTTTAAAATTATAAACCTTGCAAGAATCATATTGTATATATTAGTTACTAAAACGAATTCAATTTCCACATCTTACACAGTCACATTAGTATGGTAATTATTCTTTGACAATATATTACTATTTAGAAATACTCATGATTTAATGGAAGAGCTGTTAGACACACTATTGCATGTTATCTATGTTACGTATATTTTAAAGACAAGAACTTTAACACTCTTATTTGAGACTTTATTCCTTTTGAGTTAATGTAGTGTTGTGTTGTACTGTGCTAGTTCTATTATTATATGTATTGACAATTTCCAGGAAAGAGCTAAAGAGCTAATAGGCACTTTATTTATATCGGTATTTAGTTTAAGATAATGCAAGGAATGTTAATGGTTGGTCTAGTTAATGGTTAGTTTTAATGAGAAAAAGAAAAGAAGAAAAAAGGTTAGGTTTATTAAATATTTAACTTTGATTCATATCCGAACTTATAAACACATTTGAAAATAAAAGCCCGGGAGTGAAATTATATATATATATATATATTACCTTCTATAACAATAAAACGTAATGACACTATCTATTGTGTTTCTTGTGGAAGAAACCATAGAAATAATAAAAAAACAAACTAATACACAATAACAAAAAAGAAACACAATAGATAGTATCATTACGCTAACCAAACACATATGTAACCAAAATTACTTCCAATTTAACAATAAATACTATAAACAAACAACTGGACTCCCCATGGGATCACCCATATCATCAGTCATGCCTGAAATATATGTACAACACTTTGAACAAATAATAATTAAACCTATACTAAACACACACAATATTTCGCTATGGACAAGGTATGTAGACGATATACTTGTAATATACCAACCTACCATTCACAACGAACACATCATAATACTAAACAAACTAAATACATACAACGAAAACATACAATTCACCGTCGAAACAGAAACAAATAGAACAATCAACTTCCTCGACATCACTTTAAATATAAATGATAATAAAATAGAAACTGCAGTATACAGGAAACCTACTTCTAACAACACCATAATACACTACAAATCTAACCACCCCTGGACACACAAAATTAACACTTACAGTAACATGATAAATAATACAATACACACAGGATAACTAACAAAAATTAAATGAAGAATTAGATAACATTACAAAAGTAGCAATAGAAAATGGATACAACAAACACCTTATAAAAAATATATACAATAAATTTTAAAAAACCTAACCTCAACACAGCACTACAACCGGAACACAAAAATAACAAAAATAACAAAATCTATCTAAAATATAAATACAACAAAATAGAAAAATAACAAATATATACAACAAAGAATACTACACTCCAACATACAGAATAAACAACAAAATAATAAAATATCTCAATAACACAAACCACAAAACATATTCAGAAAAACATAACCTATCAGGAATTACAAAATTACATGTAACAACTGTAACGAATTTTACATAGGGAAAACAACCAGATCATTTAAAATAAGATTTTAAGAACATTATAGAGCATTCAAAAACAAAATTTCAAAAGTATCAAATGTTGCAGCACACCTAATATCACATGAATTAACAAATTACGAAAATAACCTAACCACACTTGAAATAAATAATAACCCAATAGAACTGAACTCACTAGAAAAATACCACATTTATAAAAACATACACAACAATTTAATGAATCTACAAACAACATATACAGAAGACATACTATTCAAAAACATTATACACAATACTCAAGAAGAAACGTGTATGACGTCAACAAGTACCAACACGACGGAAAGAATCAGTGATTCGACAATGGTAAAGTGACCGAAAGTCGCCTCATCACACTACGTAAAATCATTGCACTTAATAGTGGAACAATTTACTTACAATAGTAATATATTAACTTCATAAAGTCAGTGCAGCGGAAAAACAATAGATAACATAAAATATCAAGAATTGAACACCTACCAAGGTAAGCAACTGTACCGGAAATATTTTAACCTCAAAATCAAACTCCAGAATTGCATCAACAAAATAAATTTTAATAAAAAAATGCTTAACACTTAATATAACACCAAAATACGCTAAATTACACTTAAAAAATAAACAAAATACAATTATTAATAAAGCAAAAAAAAATAGCCGAATTACACATAATTAAAGAAAACATTATATCTGCCTACCATAAAAAAAGCCAAATCAACTTACAACTTTACACAACCAATTTGGAAATAATGAATACTTTTGATACTCTCACACCTATTATACACGGAAAAAAACAACAAATTATTATAAAACATAAAACAAACACTTTAAATAGACAAAACAGAAAAATCCAAAATTTATTAAAACAACAACATAACCTAAAAAATAGCCTAGAACAAATCCACACCTCTAACAAATAAATTCATAAATTTAACTAAAGCACAGTTTACTGAAAAAAAATAATAATAACAAATTCCTTATAATATAACCTACCTAATTTCAACGAAAAACCAATAAAAAAAAGAGTCAGTGATTCGACAATGATCAAGTGACCAAAAGGCGCCTCATCACACAAGGTAAAATCATTGCACTTAATGGTGGATAAAATTACTTACAATATTAATATATTAACTTACATATATATATATATATATATATATATATATATATATATATATGTGTGTGTGTGTGTGGGTGTGTGTGTGTGTACGTATGCATGTGAATATATTTAGAAATACTGTATATCTCTCTGTCTTCTTTAAACAGGGCTTTAACTGTGTCAATTGTATAATTTCTCTTAAACTACAACTGTAATTTAAATTGTTAATTCCAACAGAAACTACAAACAATGTCCCATTCTAAGTGATCTGTGTAAATTACTCACTATCTATTATAGAACTAATCCCAAAGTGTACAAGTTATCCCCAACTTGACTAATACTAATGTGTACAAGTGATCTCCAAGTGAACTAGTCGCCAAGTAATAGATATGTACAATTATTAAACATCTCATTCTTTGTTTCAAGGATCAATTTATAACTCCATAACAAAATTCGAAACATAGGCGTCAAAGAATTTGTTTTAATAAAATCTTGACATGGTTACTAATAGCTCGGTTTTAAGAAAAGAATAAACCTCGATTTTTATTTTAATTTTTTAGTCCTAATTTATTAACATCATGTGATTTTTAAAAACTTCCCTTTTAAAAAAAATGAAATACCATCTCCTAATCTTTAATTTTCTAAACATAATTGTTATAATCTTTAATTTTGTATTAAAATTTATTTTAAATATATATAGTCTAACAGTCTGCCAAAACATAATGTTTTTACATTTACGTCTACCACACAGTTCAAATGCAAACCTGCTCAAAGTTTCAATGTTTTGTTATCATATAAAGTTATTCCCCTTTTTCATTTGGACCATTGGGCAATTATCGGCACTTCTGATTTATGTTATAGTCATTTATGACGAAAGTGTGAAAAATCGGGTTGAATTTGGCTTATAAATGTGAATTATTTTATAGTAATAACATGAATTAAACGATGTGTGATAAATTAATACCAGTCCAAAATTTGGAACAAACACAATTCTGTTTAAAGAACATCAACCCAACTATTCAAGCGGATTGTAACTCTGGTTGTTGTAAACAAGAAACACGGATCAGTTCTTTTCAGAAAGAACTTAAAACTATTAAATCGTAGTACCTATTTACATACTAATGGTTATGTTTATTATAAAATATCAGACAATATCCGTATATGTTGTTTCTTAGGCCTTTACCTTGATGGCTTCTGGTACAGCCTTTATATATGCTTACTACGTTTTCTCCATTAAAACTTAATTACCGTTATGTCATAAAATAAAACACTCTCTCCCCCTCTCTCTCCCTAACCTCTCTCTCTCTCTCTCTCTCTCTCTCTCTCTCTCTCTCTCTCTCTCTCTGTTTCTCTCTCTTTCTCTCTCTCTCTCCCTACATCCCTCCCTCTTTCTCTCTTTCTTTCTCTCTCTCTCCATCTCTCTCTCTCTACCTCCCTCCCTACTGATTTAGTAAATAAATTAATATAACTAATTTTATGTCCATATACCATATAATTAAACATCTAGCATCAAATAACTACAAAGATTTAAATCCAGTTAAATTGGTTCTAAAAGCCTTCAGATTTATGTTTAGGAGCACACATATAAATTAAACACAAAGCCACTATGAAGTAATCTTGCATGTTACTTCTACAAATGATTATATGGACATAAAATAAAATAAATAAATAATTCTTCAGTTGTGTTTAAATAAGTATGTAAATTTAAGTGTGTAATTTCAACACTAAAAAATCAAAATATTGTCATAATGACTACACCAGTTAGAGGCAGTTAAATAATAGTGTTATCCAAGTAATTGATGAACTTTGTGAAAAATTATATTATCATTTCTGAACTTTTTAAACTATTCAATTGTATTTCTTGGTTGAGGAACTGTTTATTAATATAAAAAAGAACAAAAATTCGATGGAATTTAAATAAGAGTTGTATTATATTTAAGTGAAGCTAATTTTAATTTATATTTTAATATTCATTAAATTAAAACAAGTTAAAACAAAAAATGATTAAAATTATTATAACTATCCTGTGGTAAATCTACTAATAAAATTTCTGAAAATTTTCCAACCAACAACAAGAGTAAAATTGAAATTATTTTGGTTGCTTTTTAATTAAAGTTCAGGGATTTATCCACTGGCAGATCAAGCTCGACACACCACAGGTACCAGGAGATGGTAAGTCGGGTGAGATCATATTTTGACCGCGGTCGAACTGACGCATTTCGGCCCTACAGTGTCCATCATTACCAGATATAGCATACACGGAAAACGCGTAAATGTGGTCAAGCGTGGGGTAGGTGTGAAACGCGAATTTCGGGGATGCTCTCCCTGAGAGGGTGCAAAAAGGTTTGACTGCGGCAATGTGTGTGTGTGTGTGTGTGTGTGTGTGTGTGTGTGTGTGTGTGTGTGTGTGTGTGTGTGTGTGTGTGTGTGTATGTGTGTGTGTGTGTGTAAATTTATATATTTTTTCTCGAAAACTGTTATAAGTATTCTTACCTGATTGGTATGTAGTAGGTCTCTAACCTCAGGAATAAAATGGTATGAGTTAAAATTTTCTGAAAAATCGGTATCATCAAGTCTGACTTCCAAAGCGACAGAATTTTTATTTCCATGCATTTAATTCAACGTTACCGGATCAGAAAATTTGAACAACCCAGACAGCAACGTTTAAAAGAACAACGGTGTCGGCACGTTAGGAGTCAAAGAAAAATGGTAGGGTTTAAAACACTTATAAAATAGCTGTTCAAAGCAATGTAACATGTCATCAATTAGGACAATTTAATGTTGTTTGCGGTTATTGTAAGACTGCATTTTTTCCAGAAGAACGCGTAAGTACCCTAGAATTTTTCGATCCTATGGGAGATTGCTTTTTACGTGATAGCGTCAAATACACAAAACCTAATTTTCTAAATATATTGGTAAGGCTTTTCTTAAGCCTTACCTGAGTCGGAGTATGATCCAATCTTAGATCGGGTTCCTGGCACTAGTGAATTTAAATGAATATTTTATAAAATACTAGTTAAAAATGTTGGGTTTATTTACAAGCATCAGTATATCTATTTATATGAATGAATATAGGTTTGCAAAGTAAAATAACTTTATGAAATGATAGTTTTATATAAAATAGTTTATAAAAGTTTTATTAAAAATTTAAAAGCATTAAATATAATTATAAGAATTTAATCACATGAAAATGTTAGTAGCAACAGCAGCAAAAATTTTATACCTATTTCTTTGAAAAATATATTACAATAATAAAAAGACTATTAGTATATACTTTATTTTTATTAATATATTTTCAAGAACGTAAATCATTAAATTTATCATAAAAACTATTTTTTAAATTGAATAAATGGTAAGACGGTTAGTTTACCGAGTCAAAATTGTTTTATTTATTTATTTCAGCAACGTTTCGGCAACTGATCTTTTGCGCTTATCAATCTGTAAAACAATTTAACAATACACTATAAAATACAAGTAGAGTCATAAGAGAAATTTAAAACTTGGAAAGTTTTCCAATGAAATATTGGTCACAAACTTAATAAAATAACCCATCTACATGTTGAGAGTCATATATTCGTCTAAAATATAATTGAAAACCGTAACAAAACTGAGAGATCACATACAAAATACCCAAACAAAATAATCATACATAAACCATAAAACAACAAAAAGATTCAACATACAACCACATTATTTAATTCTGGGAATCTTTTATTTATACAGCAATGGCTTATATATACTATATAACTTATCAAAACCACTTTTAATATTGATACCAATCTTCTGTAAGGTAATATGGAAATTATAGAATAAGTCCTCTTCCTCCAGTTTTGCTCAGTATCCAGTATAAATAAATTTTCAAAATCAAGTTTATTCCCAAACTTTTCACAATGTTCAAAGAAAACATGATAGGAAAAGTAAGTAAATAAGACAATTTCGACTCGATATTCATCCGCCGTATCACTTTTTTCAATTTTTATTCCGAGTGGTCCAGTAAACATGAATAATATTCTTAAAATTATATCAAAAATTATTCTGTGTTGAGATATAAAAAAAAAACTTGGATGTTCCCATTAGCAAATTTAATGGTTTTCAAACCATACTTAGATATTTTGTAATCATAAAATACTATATCCAAATAGATAAAAGCCTATCGTGACGCCATTAGAACTCAAATGAAAATAAATAAATTAATAAATAATGAACTAGCTGTAAACCTAGCTGATTTTAGAGTGTGTGTGTGTGTAATTTATCATTTAAGATAAACATTAAAGGTTGAGACGAATTTGGATATATATTTCATTTTATTCGCGAAAAATTACAATTATTAATAACTCTACCATAATGTCTGATCCATACTCTGCTGCTCTCTGTCTGTTGTGAGGAATTTATTTACAATGATTTGAAAATTAATACCAATAAGACATTTTGTTATATCCACGCAACTATATTCTCACTGTTCCAGCATGATTCCATCTATATATACGCGGTGTCATTTCACCACTCTCAAAAAATCTATTTGGGCTTTTTGGATAACAAAAATCAAAAGTTGTTAAACATTTTTCAAAAATCTTTTATATGTGTAATTCAATTATTTTTTTTCATAAAATAAATTCCTTATAAAAAAATAATGAAACAAAATTAAAACAGACCCGCCACTTAGCGGTTGGAATACAGGGAAACATAACCCCTAAACCTTGTCCTGCCCGCAGGAGAAACATCCCACGTTTAATTCTCTTAAAAAATTCATTTAATGTCAGCATTCCATTAACCCCAACTATGTGTACGGTTCATATTTATTACATTTTTTCTAGGTTTCAACAATTTCAGGAATTTGCTCAGCACAAGCTATCAAGATTTAGAATCTGCCACAGAAACCTCGATTTAAACCCTTCATTACATGGATGAGCAGAGTGACAATGCAGCTCCCCGAATCTGAATACAAAATATTTAACTTCAGAACGTAATTATGTTTAGGGTCATAGCTTCGTCCTAATCTCTCTTTCATAAACAAACATACTAATGCATAATAACAAATTATAAACTATATTCTCTCTCTCTCTCTCTCTCTCTCTCTCTCTCTCTCTCTCTCTCTCTCTCTCTCTCTCTCTCTCTGTATGTATATGTATATATATATTCAAGAAAATGGCACTCGATAAGTTCCTATATATGTTATATTGGGCATGTTAATATGTAGCCTATGCTTTCAGCAGACAATTTGCTGACAAGTGAAATTACAAAACCTTAACAATACCATGTTCACATTAGGTGGGTTTTGAAAAATAAAAGAGCTCATTTTCGTGTCTTTGCACATTAGGTGCCAGAAGAGTTCGGCGAGGTTCATTGCAACACACAGGCACTTACTCACACACACACACACACACACACAGAAATATATATACATATATTTCTCATGAAATATATATATATATATATATATATATATATATATATATATATATATATATATATATATATATAGTAACTCATGATACTGGAGCCACCTTTTTAACACAACACTGGTATTGCTATATTACAAAATTAAAATTATGTTTTCAATTGTTAAGTATTTAATAGCAAACGTTCCTACATCATTAACCATCTATCTAGTTTATCACTACAAATTTATTGTTGGACGCCAAACCTGTATTTTGGAAGGAATAAATTTTCATAATTGCTAAACTCTACAAAAACTCACAAATTACTTATTCATTTGAACTTTGTTTATATTCAAATTTATTACTAATTTACAAGTTCAAATAATAGTAATTGAACTACGACATTAACTTCCGACATGGCCCACGTGTTTAGCAAGAGACGGAGGAACCTTTCCGTATTCTTTCAGCCTCTTTATCTTCGTTTCCCAGGACTGGTTTCTTCTACCTTCGACTTCCATGGTTAAACTCCCTCTGCAGCTCGCAGAAACTAATTCGTCTTTATCCGCCTCCCAAAACTGTACTGGCTTCTCTCCGGCTCCCAAAACGTAACTCATAATAGTTTGGACTTTTGCCCTCACTTGGGCTTCTCGAACTCCACTACCTCCTCTTCTTTACTCCTTACTGCTCCTCTCTTTAATTGCTCCCATTTCTCCTATCTTGCCCACCAATGATCTTCGTTATCTCATTTCAGCCAATCCTGGCTATCTTTTTCTATTTTGTTGTTTGGTGAAATTAAACCTTTTTTTGCCAGTGCCTGAATTCGAATATTACGTTTTTCTCTAAAAAGACTTACTTTAGTAAGTTTACGTGTTTGATGGAGTTGCCCTCATTAATTTACCTGTTCGTTAGGTCATTTGCTTTCATTATAAATCTTTACATTAACATCACACATTAATTACCCTTCAGATAATACTCTTATTCTTTACGGTAGATTCTCTCACAAAGTTGCTTCACACAATGCCTATTACTCCCCAGCTACATTTGGACAAAGGCTTTCTCTATTTACATATACTTAGGATAATTTAACATTTTTAAGAGTATTTGAATCTTATCATTAGGAGCAGTATTTCACATTCTGTAACTTTTGTATCTAGGATGTTGGGAACCGCACATTTTCCACATCACTTTACTCTATAGAAAAGATGCTTTTAGTAGATGTGACAGCAAACAACTTGTCAAACTACGTTCTTTAAATCTCTAGCTAAGAATATTTCTTGTGTAAAGGCATGCAATTTAAATAGTTTAGACTGCAATAGACAGCTTATTAAACACTATTCAGCGGCCAACATATAGAAAAAAATAATACATTTCCGTGGCAATTGTTTTATTCCCTTTATCTTTTTTCTAATTTTGTTCACCTTTTTAATGATTGGTACAATTTCTTTCTTATGGTAAAAAGTAATTTCAAGAAATAGGTGTACTGTAATAATGCTAAACACTATAATAATTTATTGAATTGTAATTGCTTTTATTCGATACCTAAAAGAAAACATACTTTTCTCTATTAAATATATTTTTAAATTGTTAAAAAAGTTACCAAAAACAATGATAAGGAAAATAACATTAAAAGTATCTCCTAGAATGAGGAAAGAATACTAACATAATAACAGGAACACTTCAAAGAAGTAGGCCTATAAGAGAAACAACGAATAATAAAAATACATGAAGAAGGCATCAGCATCTAAAACCACTGTCAAATATTACTTGAGAAAATCAAACAATCTTTTTAATTTCCATCTTCCACAGAGTATATGTGTATTTAAATATCACTCTTACATTTTAAATAATCGAAACAAACACATTTTTAAATTTCCTCTCACACATTTTCAGTAGGAAACGATTGATTGTAATGTTTTGAATAATTGCTAACACTATAACTAGAAGCGTTTTAGGGCATTCAAATTTAATTAAGAGAGTAACCACTCCAGAGGTTTGTTAGGCGTAATTATTTTCATCAGTTTCCAGCCATCAAAACTTTCCACCATGGATTGCCACAAACTCGTAACACAATTTCACTAATTAAATTTCATATAGGCTTTCGTATCTGATACAATAATTATCCCTTAACTTCTGAAAAC
>JBAIZL010000003.1:13226372-13253872 GCA_036971475.1 Prosapia bicincta | reverse complement strand
ACCAGTTTTCCCCATGTTTAGGTCTACACGCTGCCCATGATTCTCTTTTAGGAATATGATCATTGAAATTCCTTTTTCGTCTTAGAAGAGAAGAGGCCTTATCCTGTGGGTTTATCCAATGCTCCTTCATTCCATCGCCAAAGATTTTGATGTCGTTTTCTAATTGTCTTTCAAAGCTCGGTACAGCCTAATAGTTCCGATTCAGTTTTCATTGTCTACATCCTATTTCGAAGACCCAAGGATGGAAAAACCAGCATAACCCTTATGGCCGCACATAGTGTGTTCCTCCTCGTGGTTGTTATGCCTCTAAGGAAAAGCCCCTGCATGCAGTTCAGAACTCTACTACTTGTTTTCATCTGTACCCTGTCTCACCAGACGAATGAAACAAATCCTAACCTCGGCACCACGATGACATAATAAATCCAGCTCAACTTATGGCTATATCTCCTCTGTTTGCTAGAACTTAGCTATGGCTCTTTTGCACTTGTCCTCCAAGTGCTCAAGCCAGAGTAGCTTCCTCTCCAGAAGAACTCCCGTATATTAAGCGCTCTCAAAGTAGATTATTTTGGTAATACCAGTGTTTTAGTTTTATATCGCCTAGTGAAGATGAGTGCTTTCTATTACCTTGAGTGCCTTTTCAATCAGATCTCTACGGACCTCTTCAAATTTTTCCTGACAAGGATAGCTATATCATCCGCATATCCTACCACCTTAACGCCCATTCCAATGAACGTCCTTAGTAGGCAGTTCACAACCAGGCTCCAAACCAGAGGGAATAATACCCTACCCTGAGGCCAGCCATCCGGGACCATCCCACGTATTGTACTTCCCATCCAAAATGCATTACCTTATCAGTTTTACAAAGAGCTCATTGTCCAATTTACAATTCCTTCAGCAATCCCGTGATCCTTAGTGGCTTTCATGATGGTCAACCTAAAGGATCAAAAAAGCCTCTACAACAAATAAAGCCCTATTTTGTTGATCTGACTCTCAATGACGTCCACAACCTACAACCACAAAGTTTCAACTGACTTACCATTCCGCTAAGTTTGTTGGTCTCTTCTATAAATAATGGTCCAGAAACCTTTCCAGTGTCGTTAACAAGAACTATGTAAAGGTGATAGGTCTGAAATCCTTTACCTCTAAATAACGATTTCAGCTAATGGGTGTAACCCAGGACAAAACCACCACTACTTAATTGCGTCAGTGGCACAATAATACCTTCCAAGAAATGCTGTAGTAATGTTGGAGTAATATTGACTAATCCAAGCTCCTTGGAAAGCTCAACTGACAGAATCGCCTCTATTACCTTTTGTGCCAAAATCACCTGCCCAGCTATATTCCAATCCACCCTTATCACCGTATCGCGGAGGTTTTGAACACAATCCCCTACCGGTATATTATCGAGAAAATTGTTCCTCATAAGCAAACGCAGGGTTTCTTCCGAGGTGTCAGTAAAGCTACCATTATCCCTCTTGAAAAACGTAAGCTCTCCCTTCGGTGCATCCGCTAACACCTTAAGCAGTCTAGCAGTGTCACTCAGGGTGCTAGTCTCTGAGTATCACTTTCCCAAGAAGCACGTTTAACCTCTTTTAAGCTATTGTTATAGAAACAAATGCCTGTCGTTATATGCGTGCCAGGACTCCACCGTATTCTTCTTCCTTGCTCTCTTAACGAGCCGCCTAGTCTCCTTACATCATGCCTCTAACTCACAGTTTCACTTGAGCGTACCGCGTAAAGGTTTATCCGAGAGAAAACGCAATATTTCTGAAACATCGAGGAAATTGGAGACCTAATGAGGGTCTCAGTATTTTCCAAATCGTTTGTTGTACCATACTTATCACGGAAGTCAGACATCCTCCTCCTCGCTGAGGACTTAAAAAATTCCAAGTTTGTTCATATCGGGTATCTAAACCACACCACATGAAGGTCAACTCTCTTCATCGTAGCAGTAATTTGCACCATAAATAACATAAAATATGTTTTATTATCGGTAATGTATTAACTGATTCGTTAAAAAATGAATCAATACTTCCTGATTACCGCATAAAACACAACCGCTATGTATCAGCTGAAACCAATCAATCATTCTAGTTTATCTTATTTTAAATTACTATGAATTAACTGATGGATATTACTCTTACGAAACAATTAATTAGTCAGATATTAATAGATAATCAGTATCCTTACTTCAATCATAATATTTTGACTTCAGTTTATTCTCTAAAGAAATTTTCTTATGTTTTCAAATCACTCTTAAACAGCAGGTGTCATAAAATCAAAAGACTTTTCATTAGAATTATTATCATTTTTTTTTATTAATAATTTGTTTGGATAGTTATAAATATATATATATTTAAAAATTTAAAATATTTCAAAAACAAGAATACTTTTATTGCATATATAATTCAAAGCTTTTCAGGAAATAATAGTACCAGCATCTTCAGGATAATAATTAGCTAACCCTTTAGATAATTAGACGTTAGATAATTATTTTCCTGAAGATGCTGGTACTATTTTATCGACGAAAAGCTTTGAATAATATACGCAATAACGTATTCTTGTTTTTGAAATATTTTTAATTTATTAAATATATTACAAGAAAACATATCACCATATTTAATATATATATATATATATATATATATATATATATATATATTATTATTATTATTATTATTATTATTATTATTATTATTATTATTATTATTATTATTATTATTAAGGCTAAAGCGAGTATATGCGGTATGTAATGTCAACGGATTGTTATAAAGAATGAAATTTTACATAAAGTTTTATTTTATACTACCTTTCACTTTCAAAATATTAAGTGAGAAATAAAGATTATTTAACGTATTTTGGGCAAAATGGAAGTATCTTACGTTTCTCTGTTTGCAGCGCATTCTATACCGTCAGATCTATAACTATGAACAGGCATATCTTTTGTAGCTGGTAGGTTGCTCTGTAAGCAATTTATGAACAGAATAGCATATAATTTTTATTTTACCTTATGCCTGTCATTTTAATCTGGATATGTTTTTAATTAACAATTTAAAATAATAATTTCTGTATACTAAGATACAACAATTTGTAAATTTGTGTAGTTAAATGCGTTTTCTGATTAATTGCGATGCACCTCTCGTATCATAAGTTGGACAAACATTTACTTCGTATGCGTTCCTGACTGATCACAAATATTATTGTATATTTTTTCTTACCTGATGTTCAATAAGGCCAAAGGACATTTAATTTTTGAAATTGCTCTACCGAAAGGTAGGGCCCAGCTATATTACAGCTACCACACTCTGCGGAATGCATATAAAGTACATATTAGACCTCAGAGCTAATTAGGAACATAAAATATATGTTTATCATCAGTATTATATTAACTGATTTCTTTAAAAATGAAACAAAACTTCCTGATTACTGCAAAAAACACAACCACTATATATTAGCTGAAATACACCAATCACTCTAAATTATCTGATATACTATTTACTTTAGTTTATCTGATTTGAAATTACTATATTTGTGTGATGGATCAATTCTCTACAATTGCTAGTAAAATTAGTCAGATATAATGGGTAGTCAATACCCATATTTTAATCATAATATTTTGAATTCTTTCCTGTCTTTAAATAAATTATCTTTAGTTTTAAAATAACTCTTAAATAACACGTGTCATAAAGTCAAAAGAATTTTCTAATCACCATTATTAATAGTTATTATTTTTTTTTTTTTCTTTTATATATATATATATATATATATATATATATATATATACCGAAATCTTGTTGCAGTTATATATACTGTATATATATATATATATATATATATATATATATATATATATATATATACTTATAACACTTTTGCTATTACTTGCGACCAGACATTTGGTTAACTAAAGGTTGTAAAATTGGTGACTTACACTTGGAGGAAAGGTTTTCGTTTTTTGACTTCTTCGTAATAAGTGATTAACAACCAGCTCGTCATGAAGAGCAACAAGATTTCGGTACATATATATATATATATATATATATTTATTTATTTATTTATTTATTTATTTATTTTAAAACTATTCAAAAAAATTAATAACTATTAACAATGCTGATTAGAAAATTCTTTTGAATTTATGACACTTGCTATTTAAGAGTTATTTTAAAACAAAAGAAAATTTGTTTAGAGACACGAAAGAAGCATTATTTCGTACGTCCTTGAACTCACTGACCTCAAATGATAATGTTTGTTTACTAAACTAATGTTAAATAATGATATTGGAGTTTCATTTTTGGAATTACTCTGCCGAAAGGCAGGGTTTAACAACAGGTATCACATTCAAAGGCATGCATATAAATTACATAATTTAAAAACCTAATACTTATAAATAACTCATTAACTTTTGATTGTGGTACAATTTTCAACCTAAAGGAACTGTTGAAAGCTATGTTTTGAACTACAATAGCAATAGCAAAACTAATGTTATTTGAAATAGGCCTAATTATTCCTGGTAATAATTATTGTTGGAATAAAAGCGGTTGTCCTTGTAAATTCATAACATTATATAAATACATTTTAGATACTTTTGGTTGAGTAAATAAATGGACTGATCTTGTACTGAATTATTTTACTTGTCTTTAAATATAAATTTCTGCAGTTTGTGTACACTTACGGAGCACATTATTAGCGTTACGGATACTCGCTTAAGGTACTTTATAGTCGCCCAGGCATTTTTACCAGGTTCAATAAAGTAAATCAGGTGTGTAGGTTGTAGTTTGAAATGTTTGTATATCTCATATTATATGGATGTGTATAGTTGGTTATTTTTGTTTTGTTTGTAAAGAATTTGTAGGTTAGATGTTATGTTTGTGTAATTGTGGTAGGTGGATAACAGATGTTCGACGAAGTTTGACTAAGGGTTTTACTCACTTTTACGTCTTATTTGTAGCGTGTTTAAAATGAACCTGTTTCATTTTACAGGGTAAAACACTGGGGCTCAAACTGCAAGTTAATTTGTAAACACCAGCTTATTTGTATATGCCTTTGTTTATGTTGGGTTTAAATTGTAACATTATTAATTTATAAGTAGGAAGGGTACAGAGTGTATCAAGTAGAAAGTTGCTTTTTGTAATCATCTTGAGTTCACTGATTGCTCGTGCAGGCTTAGCTTTTTGAAAAAACGATTGCTTCAAAAAGCTTCAGCAAGTAAGCTCTTACGTATTCACTTAGCTTTGTACTACTTAATGAAAGTAGAGACTGTTACATTCATCTGATATGAGTTCAATAGGGGTTATAAGGTAGGAATTTCGATATTATCAA
This sequence comes from Prosapia bicincta, assembly GCA_036971475.1. Classification (NCBI taxonomy): domain Eukaryota; kingdom Metazoa; phylum Arthropoda; class Insecta; order Hemiptera; family Cercopidae; genus Prosapia; species Prosapia bicincta. Next base: position 13,248,553 of record JBAIZL010000003.1, on the reverse strand, counting down.
TAAATTAGTGTGACAGATATAAGGTCAGTGATATGTTTCTTTATTTTCACCAGTAAATTATTTGCTATTTATATTCTATCCAAAGTTATAAGTACTTATTTACAAACATACTTTATGTTGCTATTATTATAATTTATTTCTTTGAATTTATAACAAGGTCAATTTTATAAATAAATAACAGGATGAAAACAGAAATGTATCACACTCACTTAGGCCTGTTATATTTTATAAGACTGCCCCTGAAGTCTGTACACAGTACAACGTCCTAATTACAAAACAAATAAAAACTTCAGTAAAACGTAAACCAATGCTCAATACAACATATAACACAGAAATACACTTTAAAGATTTTTTTCATATATATATATATACAATCTAAACAATTCTCAGTAAAAACTGTCACATTTGTAGACCAAATGCACATCTATATAATGCTTGACTGAATGGGGATCAACTTCATATATATATGATTTAAAATTAGGTTTATAAATTGACATAAACTTGATGAATCAGTGATAAAACTTTGTAATTTGTAGTTTCGCCTTAATATTTTATATATATTATGTCACAACCTCTATCATTTCATGTTAATTTTCCTTATAAGCCTAAATTTATTGCTTTTTTGTTAAACAAAGTAATTTAGATTTAACAATAAATACAACAGTATTATGAAATCATCTAGACAAAAAATGTATCAAATAGTTTTTCTCACAAGCAATAAAGTCATATAAGTTTGTTTCATGTTACAAGTAATCAATTAATATTGTTATGACAAAGCCGACTTAAATGATCAATGTGAGCACACACAAAATTATTTATTTAAAACAAATTTATCAAAATTATCGGTAGACTATCAAGTTATAATATACATATTTATTATGTGTCAATTTATTCTATAATTTTCTCCACTTCTATCCTAAATTAATGAATTATACTTAGTATATCTTTTAAATACTATTTTCCACTTCTTTTACTATTTTTCACAGAATCTTAAAAAAAGAAATCAATACCTTTTACTACATAAAACACACATATGTGGGGGGAGAACGTTTTTTTTTTTAACCCGGGTCTGAGCCCCCAAAACCCGCTCAGCCCTCGTGGCCGCCAGCCTTTAGCGAGCTACCTCCGTCTCACATGCGCATACGGTTAGTATTCCTACCGCGAGTGAAGGAAACGGGATTGATTGCCCATGTACCAAGCTCATAAGCTCTTTCTATGGATAATCAGGAGGTAGTGAAATGAAACAGTGCGGTAAGTGTCGCGCTAAGAGCGGGATGAAAAAACCTGGCAAGAAAGAAATCCTGTCAGGAAAAATCCCGCGACAAATCATGCAGGACCCTGGGGGCTTGGATCACCTTATACTAAGGAATTTTAGGTTTCTCCACTAACAAGGTAATACCTCTCCTTATTCCTGTTTCATTTCACTATCTCCTGATTATCCATGGAAAGAGCTAATGAGCTTGGTACATAGGCAATCAATCCCGTTTCCTTCACTCGCGGTAGGGATACTAACCGTATGCGCATGTGAGACGGAGGTAGCTCGCTAGAGGCTGGCTGCCACGAGGGCTAAGCGGGTTTTGGGGGCTCAGACCTGGGTAAAAAAAAAAAAAAAAAAAAAAAAATCATAGTATATTATTGTTATTTTTACCTTGTACCTTTTACTTTCAATTAATTTTTTTTCAATTACAAATTTAAAATAATATTTTCTGTTTATAAAGATACACCATTTTGTCAATTTTTGTAATTAAATGCTTTTCTTCATTAATTGAGATGTACTTCTCGTATCATCAGTTGTACGATCTTTATTTACTCTGTTTGCGTTCCCATCCTTCCTTGCACTTACTGATATCCAATAGTAATGTATAATTGTTAAACTAATGTTACAATTAGGCACCTGATTTTAATTTTTGGAGTTGCTCTGCAGAAAGGCAGGGCCCAACTACATAACTGCTTCCACACTCTATGCCCTCTAGGGCATGCGTAGACAATCTATTACCTACTGGACCTTAGAGCCAGCTTAAGCTATAGAAAACTTGCTATTATATTAATATTAACCCACTATTAAATAAAATTAGACATTGTAAAATTCCACGTTCTCAGACACAAAGTCTGTATATTATGTAAATTTCCAAATATTGTTCAAAATATTTAAATATCCTGATATTTTTTCTTTTGCGTTTTCTTAAATTAGGAACCCACGCCTGCTAGGTCCGATTTCTCTAGACTTCCTAACAAACAAATACTTGTATACCCTATGAGTTTTCCTTATAAGCCTAGATTTACTGCTTTTGTGTTTATCGAAGTAATTTAGATTTAACAATAAATACAACAGTAATATGAAATCATCATTTTCAACTGAATTTTAAAAACAGAAATCAATACATTTTGATTATTACATAAAACTCACATATGTAAAAAAAAATGAAAGTATTTTACGTTCCTCCCCTACAGCGCATTCTATACGGACAGATTTGTAACTATAAACAGGTAAATCCTCCGCTTTTGCCTAAGGCCGATTCCTCTGGAATCCCAAACGAAAGAAAACACTCCTACGGGAAAAATTAAACGTTTACTTTTATGTCCTATGAGTATAATAAATTAAATGTGTACTTTCAGTAATTCAGATGAACTTGTGTAAACTTTACGACTAATGCAGATTAGAATGACGTCACATATAGTCATAAGACAAGTTTGGTTTTAGAATGAATACAGTTAAATCTGAGAATTCGTTGAATATCCGTTATTTTCTGTAACTGGTTCAGAATTTGTTTCTAAGGAAACGTGTACTTTCAGTAATTCACATGAACTTGTGTAATCTTAACTTTACGACTAATGCGGATTAGAATGACGTCATATATAGTCATAAGGCAAGTTTGGTTTTAGAATGAATACAGTTAAATCTGAGAATTCGTTGAATATCCGTTATTCTCTGTTACTGGTTCAGAATTTGTTTCTAAGGAGACGTGTACTTTCAGTAATTCACATGAACTTGTGTAATCTAAACTTTACGACTAATGCGGATTAGAATGACGTCATATATAGTCATAAGGCAAGTTTGGTTTTAGAATGAATACAGTTAAATCTGAGAATTCGTTGAATATCCGTTATTTTCTGTAACTGGTTCAGAATTTGTTTCTAAGGAAACGTGTACTTTCAGTAATTCACATGAACTTGTGTAATCTTAACTTTACGACTAATGCGGATTAGAATGACGTCATATATAGTCATAAGGCAAGTTTGGTTTTAGAATGAATACAGTTAAATCTGAGAATTCGTTGAATATCCGTTATTCTCTGTTACTGGTTCAGAATTTGTTTCTAAGGAGACGTGTACTTTCAGTAATTCACATGAACTTGTGTAATCTAAACTTCACGACCAATGCGGATTATAATGACGTCATATATAGTCATAAAGCAAATTTTGAAATTCTGTGTCAGTAGATTTGCAATGATCAATTTGGAAGCTATCATGCGGTCAAATGGGGTCGAGAGTAAACTTTCAAGATAATAGTGTGTTTGCAGCTATTCCACCAGGTTTCAGTGGAACGTTAATTTAGAGTAATAAGCTTAACTCGGAATTCATCCCCCTTCTCGGTAACAAAGACTCGGTGAACTAAGGCTGAGAATAAGGTCAAACTCGTTTGAATGATTTAGTGAGGTTAAATTGTCAATCAAAACATTTTATATTGTTTTTTTACAGTAATAATTACAAAGGTATCCTCAACAAATATAATCTACACAACTAAAATGTAGCCAACAAGAATTTATATTCAATTTTATCAAACCTTTTATTGAAAGGTTCCACTAAAATAATAAAAGCTCTTTCTCGTTGCTCTTCAATCATTATTTTTAGAAAACGTATTGTTAAATGAACAATAATTATGGTTCACATGCACTTAGATGTTATTCGTTAAAAACGCTAAACGTAAATGACCGCAATTGTATAAGTTCAAATTTTGTTTGTTTCTATAGTTATAATAAATAGTTGTTTCATCCGTAGATGTATTAAAATAACGTATTACTTCCAGTGGTGGAGGTAGATTACCAAAACTATCGAAATAAAATATTTTCTCATTATTCTTTTGATACGCAACCCTAAATTTATTACTTCTTTTTCATTTTGTTTCATTTGAAGAGGTAAATTATCTCGCATAAAAACTCCTCTGAAATTTGGAATATTCAATTTTTCTACGAATTATATATATATATATATATATATATATATATATATATATATATATATATATATATATATATATAGATATATATATATATCAATTTTTGTTAGTACTCTTGTTGGTAATTTTATTTTATTTTTTTATTAGATCCACCGCAACCTTGTAAGGTTTCAGATATTATTCTTTACCTTTTTTACGAGAATATCTTTTTTCGTTTTACTGAGAACTTTCTTTAATTTTGTTTTAGTTTTACGCGTTTTTTCATTTTTTTCCTTCTACTTCGTTTCTATACAGAAAAACCACCATCCACAGTAATTTACATGAACTTAATCTGTAATCTTAATTTTACGACTAACGCGAATTAGAATGACGTCATATATATAGTTTGAATGATTTAGTGAGGTTAAATTGCAAATCAAAATATTGTATATTGTTTTCTTACAATAATAATTACAAAAGTAACCTCAACATACATAATCTACACAACTAGAATGTAGCCTATAAGAATTTATTTTCAATTTTATCAAACCTTTTATTGAACGGTTCCACTAAAATAATATCAGCTCTTCCCCATTGCTCTTCAATCTTTACCTTTAGAAAATCTATTGTTAAATGAACAATCATTATGGTTCGCGTGCAATTCTTTTTTTGAACAAATTGTTACAGCAGCTTTATTTAGACCATTACCAAAATTAGGGCCTAAGTAACTGGTATATTTTTAAACCATAAACAATCATCAGAAGATAAAAAAATTTCGTCTTCCACTTACTTTTTATTATTGTTGACACTCCAGTTGAAGCCTATAATAACTTTTCCACAATAACGTCACAAAGCTGCCAAGCTAATGGAGAACGACTGGGAGCATATTTGCCATTAGCGAGAACACCTCAGAGTAGTATCTTGGAAATGTGGATATCATTGTATTGTATTTTATATTGCATCTGGATATTTTTTATTTTAATTCAACAATTAATTTTATCCGTATTTATTTTAAAAAATCTCTATTAAATTTAACTTTATTTTGAATTGTATTACTAACCTGAACTGGAAAGTATTATTCTTTCCGTACAAATTTTACCTATAATTGAGTTTAAAAAAAAAAAAATCCTTTATAGATGTTTTTATCGGCATCATAATTCCCGCAGTGCCCCTTACCCCCTTCAATCCTCCTACCTTCACCTCGAGACAATCTTCCGGGTTCCTCTAAAGTCGTCTCTGACCCCCCCCTCCAAAACACCCTCTTTTTCTATGGTTTAAACTCCTGAGTTACTGACAATGAAAAATTTTTAAATGACGACAACTTGCTGTTCCTGGCTTCTACTACACCCTATATACCCTAGTTTTCTCTTCCTTGTTCCTAAAGTTTTTCATTCTTTAGCCTAAATTAGTATCAATAATTTGACCTAATAGATATCCGGGGTAAATAAACAACAACACACATGCCTCTGAAAATGTACCAAATGACATTGTACTCTTGCTCCGCTCACGAACTGTCTCAGTTCACAACTACCTTGCACAAGGAAAACCTTGTCCAAACCATTATCCATGTAAATAATGTTATACAATGAAATAGATATTTGTTTGAATATTCAATTAGATTCTAGACTGTTCGCAGCTGACAATCCTCCGACATTGTCCTAGGTGAAGTTAAACTACCACTACCTGAATCCGCTTCACTTCTGTATCAGCTATCTGACCAAAGTTTAAATCTTATATATCTCCAACGTATAATAAATCCTCCATCGGAGACATTTCAGTTTACTTTGGATGCGTACAAGGTCTACATAGTTAAGGGACCATCATAGTACTATAAGGTTGCTACGATCAGTATCTCATTGTAACTCTATTCTAAATAACATTTCCTCAGAACTAAGGTTGCAAGGGTAGCAAGTTAGCGAGCAAGTTTACTACAAGTGTTCGACTCTGCACATGGTGCCGTGTATAACCCTTCCCTCCAGATATTTGACGGATACTAAATATGACACAATAAAATGTCAAATACCCACAAATGTTTCCTACATTACATCCATAAGCAATAATAATGATGGGGGTTATTCTCCATAAAATAGAAAAAGTCAAGTACTAGAAAACATTTATTGAAAAGCCAGTTTTACATTTTCCAGTTACTTTCAAAGTGGCATTGAAGAGTTTCTCTGCGTGGTGTTATATGTTGTTACAAACGTTGTTTACGGTTACCAACAAGTTCAACAATAAGATTCTTAACAAGATTCCTTCAGGATAGCCCTGACCCCCATTTCTACAGATACCATATTTTTCTAAACGTGGATCAGTTTCTCGGTTCTACATCATCTGACGTCATGATTTTTTTCCGATTTCTTTAAAAATACCCACAAACTCTTTTACTTTCTGAGGTAACAAGAATCATCTATTTGGTCTCTTAAAACTGCAAAAAAGTCTACTAAATAAAATTAAAATCAGTATTTATGAGCTAAAATATGTAAAACTAAATATATTATTTGGTAACAACTTGAAGCAACTGTGGCGTAAATGTTTATATCAAATAAAAACAACCTCATACCACAAATTCAACCATTTTTTTTTTAACCTAATGTACATTTCGATTACAAACTAATCATCTTCAGAGGTATTTTACAATAACAGTTATTTGTAAAATACCTCTGAAGATGATTACTTTGTAATCGAAATGTACATTAGGTTAAAATAAAAATTGTTGAATTTGTGGTAAGAAGTTGTATTTATTTAATATATATATTATTTGGGTTTCCTAAAGGTAATTTAAAATCTTATTTTCTAATATAAATTAGAGTTTTGATACTGAGATTATGAAGAAAAAGGTAAACTCTCGGTGATAAACCATTAGATTCGGTACCGATAACAAATCTTACGACAGTAAGTATGCCTTTGATATTATTGCCAGAAAGTAATGATTTTTGCTCAACTGTCTATCTTTATAAACTGAGCCTTACGATTAATAAATTTGTTCAGCATTGTGGACTAACTTTTCAACTACATTATCAAAACCCACTAACCACAACACAACAATCTTTATTTTAACTACAATTATTTTATGTGCATTTCGATTGTATGGTAATCATCTTCCGAAGTACTATGTAATTGATATGTACATAAAGTAATTGTAGTAAAATAAAGATTTTTGTATTGTGGTTAGTGGGTTTCATTTATTTAATGAATCTTATTACTTAAAGTATTTATTTTGTTATATATATTCTTTTATTCCTGTATATTTGTTGGTTCATAAATGAATCGAAACAAAAAAAATCGTTTAATTGTTTTGATAAACATGGTATGACGTGCCACTTATATCATGTAACGACCCGATAGCTACAGGGTTTGAATCCATTTTGACTTGTGTCGTAGCAGTGTCAGAGAAATTGAATGCTTCAGGCAAAAGTCCCTCGTTTCATTGTTGTTATCAATCAAAGTCTTAGACAAAGCTTTGAAGTAGCGTCAACCCCCATTGTAAACGGCGTTTCAAAGTGCAAAGGGAAGCATTCTATCACAGTTTGTTTTGTTAACATTGAAATATTTGCATTAAAAAATATTTTCATTAAAAGCTTCAGCTACTGAAAAATATAATAGAATGAATTTTTCTTTCACTGAGATAGAAACAATCATCTCATTTCATTCTTATTTATTTGAAACTTTTAACGTAATATCCATTTATTAATTTTGTTCCCTTTTCGACAATTTCAAATATTTTTTCAATCACAAAATGTCTGTGAAATTCACACTTCGTAACGAAATCAAGAATATAAAAATGACTACTCTCGAAATAATGGAGATAACGCTAAAGTGTTGCCAATGTCTCCGGACAAAATGTTCTCGCTGCGAAATATAATTGTCTCTTATCGGTTCAGAGTGGAAAAATGTATTTGCAAGGATTCGTGAGAAACAACCTTTAGGTGGGAAATATCTGAATAGCACTAGCTTTGATAAAGAAAAATGTTTATCCAGCCATGACAAAGAATTTCCTACACAATTCTTTATATAAGAATTGTAAGTTCCAAAGTTGAACAAAAAATTTAGTACTGTAACATAAATAATTAAGTCTCCATCAAGTGTCTTACCGTGTATGATGATATCAAGTTAATTCATGATACTTTCAACATTTGTGTTTTTTGGAAGAGGTACGTCCTAATAAACTTTGAATCTGATTAGTTTGATAAAAGTGTTTGTCTTGTACATTATTAGATACGCCAAGAATATCAACCAATCAAATTGTTCGTTTGTAATTCTCCCATTAATTTTATTTTTTAAATCTCTAAATTTATTAAAAGCTCGTCAGAACACGTGTGAAATACAAAACCAACACATCTGAATATAGGGACTTACTTCCCTAAAGAATAATTCAGTAGTAATTCAACAAAATAAATAAGATTATATTATTGAGTTATGCAAGAATAACAACATTAAAAATGTGACACGGAATCCGATTTTGATTGAAATTTCGTATCTCCTGTTCTGTTGTTGTTGTTCTGATTATTCAGTTTTTTTCTACATAAATGGTAGATTTCTATCATTATGATCTACGTGGCATAATTATGTACATTGATTTTTTTACATCTATCAAAAAATTCCAACAGATGGTTCAATAAATTCGCTGACAGTTTTCTAATCAACCAATATGAAGAAATTGTATCTTCCCACTCAGTGTGTAACTTTCCAAAAGTCACTCTTTTTACAAATAGTCTTTTGAAATTAATATCTATACTACATAGAAGTGGATCTATTATTTGAAGTGTGGAAACGAGTTATAGAATAAAATAGGTGTATAATACGCAATTGTAACATGAGAAAAAACAATTATTATAAAAATATTGGGAAAAACAATGGTTGATTTAAGAGTCAATCAAAACTTTTTTTTCCAAATATACAGTGGAAAAACAAAGCCTGTGAGAGGGCTTCGCTATTTCAAGTATTTTCTAACTGATATTTAAGGTAATTTTTTTATAATAGAATTTGGAAATGTAACCCTCCACAGGCCGTGGTAAGTGGCTCAATTCTATAGAAAGTAATTATATCAGGAAATAACAACATAAACCGACACCAGCACATCCTTTAATATCTTGCTTGGCTCTTTGCAGTCGGACCTCTCAGGGATATTACAGGAGAAACAATATTTACTAACATACATATGAGGAATTATATATAGCTAAATGTGTAATACTTGCTCGTTACATATATTTAATAATGTAAAATATCTCTTTCATTTGAATTAGAAAAACAATTTACGATACAATGGATATAGTTCTTATAAGAAATACCCAAAAACAATTAAAATTTTAAATAGTTAATGAAAATTTATATATATATATATATATATATATATATATATATATATATGTGAGATATATATTTATATGTATATCATACAGGGCTTCTTGACAGTGGAGGGTCTGTGGGACCTTTTCTACACTGCAGGTTTGGGTCCAATTCGACTGGTAAAAAAAATTCAAAATTCACTCTACAGCAGAGTGCAAAAGGTCGTACATCCCCAGTTTACAGTGTATAATTACTAATAGTTATTGCTCCAGATCTCGGATTTAACCACCCCTATTCTGAATATATCAGTCACTATCAATGATTCAGTTTTACTATTGAATAAAAATACTTTCGAAACTTCGTTTGCACTTATTATAAAATCTTATTTTTTCTAACTTTTCAGTATCCAACATGAATTATCAGGTTGCTAATAGGTAGATTGATTCTACAAATAGTTCAATATAATTTATATGATATTATAAATTGCTTTACCTAAGTTTCTATTAATCATGTAACACCATTGATGGATGTAATTACTAGAGTGTATATATTTTTATATTTACTGTATATCACGAACCTGATTATACATCATACTGAACGTGTAGCCTTACATGTTACTCGTCCGCTAACCTATTTATATCAGGTCTAGATCAAATACAGGTTAATTTGTTTTTAAACCAACTATAACAAACATTTATAATAAATAAACAGTAATATAAATAACTTTACATAAGTAACATCTTATATTTTATTAAAAATAAAATATTACTGTTTACCATTTTTTTTAAATTTCGTTTCTTCATGTATTTTATTATTATTATATTTTTTTATAATTTTGTGTGCAATTATTATTATTTTCAATTAAAAATTAACGTTATGCTTGTATTCTAGGCTTGAGGATGTTATCATATTAGCAGTTATAACGTCACTGTTTAGTTAGTCGATAAACTTTAATTGACTCATTTGTCAATATTATTTTTTATTATAAAAACTTATGATTGTATACACAATGAATTATTATATAGACCAAACATATTCTATGCCACAGGACCGAGCAAAATCATTTTAACTGTGACTTGGACAACTTTCTTGGCATAAACAAGTAAACTTCAATGAAAACGGCTTGCAAACTCGTTTTGCGTGGAAGTACATCCTCGTTGCGAGTTTGCTACTAATCCGACAAGTCGAAAGCTGTCTGGAGGGTGACACGAAACCTGATGTTAAAGTTCTCAGAGGGATAGCATACGAAGACTGAGAGTCCTGTATAGAGTCTTTATATCTTATAGAGTCTTTGTATGTTATCCCTCTGAGGATGGTTACTTGGTAACTGAAATGTACACAAGGGTAAAATAAAGAAAGTTTGTGGTTAAGAGGTTTTTGTGTATTTATAATTAAATTGAACTACAGTATATTCTTCATAAATAGTTAGAGTTTGTAGTAGCATCACTCAGTGATGATGATGGCTTTGTCATTGAAACGCGCATGAGTCAATAAAAAATTAATTTGTGAGTTTTGTGTATGCCTTTTATTTGTTTTAATAAAATCTGGTTTAATAACAAGGATATCTAACTTTGCACAAATAAGATAGCTGATGTTTATTACAAAAACATCAACAAACATTTTAAACTTTCTTCTTTTACTTCTTGAAGTTATGAATGACTTGACTTAATCACGGACATAAAGTATGAAAGGTATCAAGTTTAAATATAAAAGCCGTTACTAACACTGCCAATTTAATAAAACTATTAGATTTATTACTATGATAATAATAATATTATAATAATATAACGCTCTTACACATAATACATTTGTCCAGAAGCAGGTATATAGTTCGGTTAAAAAGACTCTAAAGTCTTCATTTGTTCTGGAAATATCTTCTTTAAAAATATGTTTGATCTTTATAATTTGAGGTACGTTTCATTGATTTATCAGCTATTATTGGCTGGCACGCAAAACAATAATGGACCCACCACATAGTCACTAAACATACTACTTATCCATTGGTTATTCTCGAGAAATTGTTTTCCTATGATTTTTCCATAAATCATAATTCAATCTAAATGCAAATGCTAAGCGAAAGATGGATTTGCAGAAGAAACCTGACCTACAAATTCCTATGTATAGCTGTATAAGTGAGAAGGAAATATTCAGTGTACTAGCCACCCTTCCTTCACATTTAGCTGTATTAATGTATTGATGCATATCTAAATAAAACGAGGTATAAATTCCAAGAGGAAAGCAATGAAACGTAATTGTAATATATAAGGCACTTTCAGAATACCCGCACACAGTCGTAAAGTGGAATCAGGCATACGTTTAGTTTTTATGACGAATGACATGTTATGTCAGTGCGAGGAGTTTTCACGCTCTAAAGACACTGAAATTGAGAAAATATGTACAAAGTACAGTTATTTTTATAGCACATAAAAACAGTCTGGTTTTGAGTTAAAATCCAGAGAATGGGATTAACAAAAGGGAAGAGAGGAAAGAAGAAGAAAGGTTAAGGAAAAGGGTTGAAAAAATGGGGATGGTCCTCATCTACCAGTGATTGCAGAGTATCTTTGTATTATTTTGGTATATTGTTGTATCTTGATTAAGTATATAAGAAAATGCTTTGGGAAACAAGAATTCTAGTGAACGAAGATTTTGAAGAAGGTAATAAGGTTTAGAAGAGGCTGATAGAAATCATGCGAATAAATGGTAATAAAAGTTAAACAGCTTAAAAATGTATTCAACTTCAAATCTTATTAAAGATTACAGATGTCCAGTTTGAGTTCTGGTCCAGTTTGAGTTCTGGTCCAGTTTGAAAACTTTTTCTAAATCTTCATTTGTTCTACGCACCCTCACGAAAGCAGCTATTTCGGCGCTTAAATGGGCCAGGAGTGTCTCCGCTACACAGTCAATACGCATCATCTGATATGTTATTGGAACTTCTGAGCGCGTCACGAACACGTTTAGTATTGCAGATCTTATCAAATGTCAGTTATCAATACAGGTCAAAAATAATTACGTATTATAAAACCTGTTTGCTGATATGAAAACCAGGAAGGAGGAATGTGTATTTTAATTGAGTCCTCCTCTGTGCCTCCGTTGACTTCGGATTAATAACGGTAAAATCATTTAGGTTTGAAACAAACACAACCTGGCCTGGCTATTTCTAACTCTTAAGAATTCCTTTTCTTGGCATTCTTAGACGGTAGGAGCGTTACTTTTCCTATTTATTTATTTGCAGTTTTAAAATGATCAACTAGTATAATTATTATCGCTTACAAGGGATAGGGACAGAATGTGAATGTGTATAGGGCAATGGTAACATTAACCCTTCTGGTAAGGTAAAGGATCTGAACCTGATCCTATGTGCAGGATGCTGTTTCATAAAGTTGCTCTACTCTCTGTCAAGGAAATAAAAAGGTGTATGTCTGTAAAAACCTCCTAGTGTGCGCGCGCGTGCTTGTGTGTTTTTATGTGTGTATGTTTGTGTGTGTATGTATGTGTGTGTGTGTGTGTGTGTGTGTTTGTATGTGTGTGTGTGTGTGTGTGAGTGTGTGTGAGTGTGTGTGTGTGTGTGTGTGTGTGTGTGTGTGTGTGTGTGTGTGTGTGTGTGTGTGTGTGTGTGTGTGTGTGTGTGTGTGTGTGTGTGTGTGTGTGTGTGTGTGTGTGTGTGTGTGTGTGTGTGTGTGTGTGTGTGTGTGTGTGTGTGTGTGTGTGTGTGTGTGTGTGTGTGTGTGTGTGTGTGTGTGTGTGTGTGTGTGTGTGTGTGTGTGTGTGTGTGAATTTGCGTGTGTGTTTGTGAAACTGTGTCTGCGTGTAGTGAATACCTGTGGTGGGTGTTAAGTGTTTGTGTTAATTTGTACGTGTGTTTTAACAGATGCGGGATGAAAACGATCATGAAATATCAATATGTTAACGTGAAGCAAAGGTTTTGTTATTGAATTTAAAATATGTTTGATAACATGTACATTTAATAATTAATGGTAATTATCTGCTACCCATATTTTAAGAAAACCTTTTACATGGTGATGCAGAAATTCTTCACGACAAGAAATAATAATAACATTCCAAAACGTGTGAATACACAACAATTATAAATTTTCAAAACAACAAAACATTTTTATAAAGTTATTAATCTTTTTAATAAAACCCTATGGACACTTATGGATCACATTACAGTATAGCCATAACATATGCGATTGGGATAAGATTATTATTTAATAATGTTTAATAGTTCATGAGGTAGTTCAACTGCGTAAAACAGCCTCCCTGTTCCGTGTAGGGAGGGTCGATATTTCTGTCCCGATGACTTTGTTACTGATATTCGTTTATCGCTGTTGGTACCGGTGATAAAATATGGAAAATGAATGCTCCAGTGACAATAGATCGATCGGAGTGAACACGTCGTCGACATTGGCTGGAAAGTTACTAATATTTTACAGCCGGTGTCATTCGTTTATTTGTCGCTGTCACTGGATCTATTCTAACCGCTTGGCTCACTCATCGTGCAGTGTAGTTGATGGAGAGGGGGGTTTCTCTGTTTTTGCATTCTCTGTGATTGGGCAAATTGTCGCGTCACTGAGTGTATAGTAACTGATATTTTACCGAGGCTATCATTGGTTGATTTGTCGCTGACACTGGTTCTACTCATTTAGGTCGTGTGTGAGTGGGCGATTTGTGTAAGATTTCAGGACAGTGACTGTGTTGTGTGCCGTAGACGTTATAGTTTGTTCCTAATTTCGTATGAGTTTATTTTTAAATAAAATGAATTTTCCGAAAAAGAAAAAAAGCAAGATGTGGAATTATTCACCCCTCTTGATGGTGAATTCGCGACATTGTGATATTTGTCAGGCAAAATTATCGTATAAAACAAGTGACAGTAATTTGGAGAAACACATGTTAGTGAAGCTGCAACTAACAAAACAACTTTTACCTTAGCCATAATATTTAGAGATAAATAAATTATTTATATTTAATCTGCATAATTTAACACGGAATTCTGATCATCTTATGTTATAACCTAGGCTGTTATAATAGGTAATGATGGATTTGAATGATAAATAACGCGGACATTGAATGATATTGAACACTTTACTGCCGGCTACAATAATTCATTTTTCCGAGAATTGCCAAAGTCTTTTAGGCCTATTTTTAAATAAGGTACACGTTTTTTGGTTCTTTTATTAAGTACGAAATTATGACTTTTATCGAAAAATATATTTACACACACATACTGCGCGATTCTAATCATAAAGCTCAAATAAAAAACTCAAATTATTAAAAACTAACATCAAACAATTTCGCTATTGTAACAAAAGTAAGTTTTTCAAACAGAACACAAAGTTGCTTCGAAATAATAAGCGGTTCGTTTTTAGGAATGTTGTACAGCTTGTACAATGCTGCTGAGAAAAAGCAAAATGGAAAACGAGGTTTTTAAATTAGAAAGCAGTCTCTGTGGAACTGAAATGGTTTTGATTGTAAGCTTTGATTGTGAATTTGTAAATTTGCAATACAGCAGACATGTGTTTACTGGTATCAATTCTTCTTGGATGATAATTTCTTAAAATATAAATTTTATTATATAAGGAATTGTTTGTACTTATAATAAGGTCAATTTCATAAATACCTAACAGGATGAAAACAGAAATCTATCACACTTATATAGCTTTATTTTATTTGAAATAATACAACCCCTGAAGTCAGTACAGAGTACAGCGTTCTATTTAAAATACCCAAAAACTTCAGTAAAACGAATAACAATGGTCAACAGAACATACAACACTAAAACATACTTAAAAGATAACTTTCTGTGATATATATATATATATATATATATATATATATATATATATATATATATATATATATATATATATACAAACTAAACAATTCGTAGTAAAAACTATCCACATTTGTAGACCACATGCACATCTAAATATAGTTTCACTGAATGGGGATGAAATTGGTGATTATTTTCATATACTTTACTTAAAAGCATAACGTACTGCATTAGAGACGTGAAGAAGAAAGTAACTTTAAATATGAAAAAACATAATACAAAGATTCTCTGCAATCACTGGTAGATGAGGACCATCCCCAATTTTTTCAACCCTTTTCCTTAACCTTTCTTCTTCTTTCCTCTCTTCCCTTTTATTAATCCCATTCTCTGGATTTTAACTCAAAACCAGACTGTTTTTATGTGCTATAAAAATAACTGTACTTTGTACATATTTTCTCAATTTCAGTGTCTTTAGAGCGTGAAAACTCCTCGCACTGACATAACATGTCATTCGTCATAAAAACTAAACGTATACCTGACTCCACTTTACGACTGTGTGCGGGTATTCTGAAAATGCCTTATATATTACAATTACGTTTCATTGCTTTCCTCTTGGAATTTATACCTCGTTTTATTTAGATATGCATCAATACATTAATACAGCTAAATGTGAAGGAAGGGTGGCTAGTACACTGAATATTTCCTTCTTACTTATACAGCTATACATAGGAATTTGTAGGTCAAGTTTCTTCTGCAAATCCATCTTTCGCTTAGCATTTGCATTTAGATTGAATTATGATTTATGGAAAAATCATAGGAAAACAATTTCTCGAGAATAACCAATGGATAAGTAGTATGTTTAGTGACTATGTGGTGGGTCCATTATTGTTTTGCGTGCCAGCCAATAATAGCAATAGCCAATAATAACACCACATTTATCGATAATTAAATTACTTATATTTTTTTTAACAATTTCACACACTTTCCTTAGGCAACATCCACACACGTCCATCTACTTTTTTGGTCGCAAGAAGACTGCCCCTCTTTTTCTGCACTTGAATCTGTTTACCGCGTATTTCCCCTTCTCGTTCATTTTCTACCCAATGAAAAACATCGATCTTGGCTTCCACCAATCAAATTTGAAATTTGTACGTTATCTTTTTTTTAACTATCCGTTATTTTTGAAAGTTTGCAGTAAAACTGTCCTATAAATTATTATTCCTTTTTTTTTAAGTGTACGTGACACATCTGTCGTTCTCTCCCGTCCCTTTCAACTTTCTAAATCCTAACAAAAAACTCTACCCTAGTTCTCTAAGGGTTTTACAAATTGTTTATTTCCCTAACTACTTTTTTCATTTCAAACTTTTTTGTTTTTGTTCAATTTATTTCTTTGTTGGCTTTTACTAAGTCAACTTTTGCAAGTATTGCTTTCTGTTAATTTTTTAGTTTTTATTATTATTATTTTTTATTATTAATGTTTAAAAATTTAACATTATAATTTCTCCCCAACAAACATTGTCTGTGATTATAAATCGAAACCATTCTATTATTTGCTTTTTTCCCTTTTTTTAGATTTAAATGAATGAAACTTTTTGTTTAAACCCTTTTTAAAATTTTTGAATAGATTAATCTAGACATATTTACTAACTTATTCTAATTTCTTAAACACTAGTGACATGAAACTCATACTGCTACAACTCTATTGCTTTCACAAATCTACCCATAAAGTCCCTTTTCATTGTCTCTTACACAAAGGCTCCTTCTTAGCTACCTGTTTCTTATTGTCTTTTTCCACAACAGAAACCTTTTTTTTCACAAAGTCCTTCTACTGCTGACCCTCAACATTTTTGTCCCCTTATATTTACAACCTTAATTACACATGTCTATTTCTAAACAAAATATCTAACAGTTTATTATAGTTAATAGTCTGACAGATTTTATTGGAGTTTATTTAATTCTAATCCACTATTACTGATTTGATATATTTTTTTAAACTTCTAACATTTAATTTTCCTTTTACAACATGGTTTTCTAGAGTGGCAACTAGGTAGCTAGACTTCCCATATTTCTCAATTACCCTATATGGTCCTTTAAATAATTCTAAAAATTTCCCGTATATCCCCTTTTCCACATTAGATGTATTTAGTGCCCTGATCAACACTAAATCTCCTACTTCATATTCGGTTAACTGGTTTTCTTGATTAAACTTCTTGGCACAGTTTTCTCTTTTCCTTTTCATTCGTAAATAAATTTCGGCTGTGTCGACGATTTTTTCACTTTCATTCTCTGGCATTTTTATAAATTCGTCCCATATTCTTTTCGGTTTTCTCCCAAATTGTGCTTCATGTGGAGTAACTCTAATTGTTTCTTGAAATGTTTCGTTGATTATTGTTTGTACATCCTCCAATAGTAATTCCCAATTTCTATGATTTTCTTTTAATAATATTCCGAAAAGTTGATTTAGTTGTCTCGTGGTTCTCTCGGCTCTGTTACTTTGTGAGTTCCTCACCGAAGTGTGTAGTGTTTTATTTGAATTCGTCGGAGTTCCTCTTTCCATTTTCTTGCAGTAAATTGCTTTCCATTATAATAGCCTGAGGTTTTCCATATCTATTGCAGTAATCTTGCAATCTCCTTAGTGTAATAGTCGTTGTAGGTCTATTGAATTTATAAAGCAGTACATATTTAGTGAATACGTCAATGATAACCAAAATATATTTTGCACGATTTTTTCCTTTTGGTAAAGGACCACAGTAATCCATAGATAACAATTCTCCTTTGTCTTTTGGTATGATACAATACATTTCCCCAACTCTATGTCGTATGTCATGTTTGCATTTCTGGCATATTTCACATGATTTGACTATTTGTTCGACGTCCTTACTTAGATGATCCGCTGCGAAATCTTCTTTAAATGTTTGATAACTCTTGTTAATACCTAAATGGCCAAAGTGAGTATGTATTTCCGTGATTAGATTCCTTTTGATATTGTCTGGTATGTATAACTTGAAATGGCCTTTATCTCGACGATATAACTTGCCTTCCAATATTTGTAATGCTGGTGTAATTTGTCCGATGAATTCTTTAATTTATTAACTATAAGTTTTGTTTTATGGTCTTTGTCTTGAAAGGTCTGTATATGTTTCAACATATCCAAAACTTTGTGGTCAAATTTATTACGTATTGTTGCAATTTGAATGAAATTACTGTCTTGATTTGTTTCTATGTTGTCTTCACCAGGGTGTCTGCTTAATGCGTCGGCTACAATATTATCTTTTCCGTTGCAATGTTTTATTTCAAAGTTATACTCCTGTATAAGTAACATCCAGCGGTTCATACGAGCGTTTAACAGTTTACAGTTGTTATGTATGATAAATATGTTTTCTATTAAATCAGCAATCTAATTTGTTGCATATATAAACAATTATTTGCCGATGATATAATCGCTTAACCGATGTTAGTTTAGTGTAGTATTTCAAAATTATATAACATCTTCAGACACAGTCAATTATAATTTACTACAATACATTTTAAAACAAATAAAATTTTAGGTGAATTGCAAAACGTTTATTACTGATTAAGATTTAAGAAATAACCTAATTAAGGCTGTATTTGTTAGCTTCCCAGCTTCAACTTCCAGTACACTCACTTAGTTACAAATTAAGCACCGTATATGTTTATTAAAGATATTAGTTATTTATATTGTCAAGTTAAAAACATTTTACTAATCTTCAAATAATTATATAAACTTGTTATTACAACCTTAAACCGCATTGTTTCTTATGTTTATTTCAACCTTCTAAGCTTTCTACTGCACGTTTTTTTTCATTTTCCATTGTTCCTAAACATTTAACTAGATTATCATATTGCTTCTTAAACTCAATGAATCTTATTACAAAACCTTTCTTAATATCAACTTCCCTAATAAAACTTTCTAAAACTAAGAAAAAGGTTTTAGCTCTAAACAACTGTCCACAAAAAAGTTTATTAATGAAAATTCTACTCTTTATTTTAAAAATGTATTTACATCTCTATTTTAGTACTTAAAATTTAACGTTTCTAAAGCTATTATATTTTTCTCTTTGATATTATCGCCATGATTTTATATTTTGCTTTCACATAGAACAGTTTAATTTAAAGAACTAAAACTTATAACTGACTTTTAAACTTCAGAGTGTGATACAATTTTCAAATTAAAGTATGTTTTCAACTAAAGTAGCAATAGCAAACCCAATGCTATTTGGTATAGGCATATTTATTCCTGATAATATTTATTGTAAATTTAAAAGTAGTTACCTCATATGTTAATAACGTTATACATATACATTTTAGATACATTTGGTTGAGTAAATAAATGGGCTATTCTCGATCTAGATTATTATACTTGTCTTTAAAACTAAATTTTTGCTCGCCGTGAAAAACCCACGATATATCATGCAGGAACTCTGGTGACTAGTTTATCTTCATATTAAGTGATAACGAGGGATATTATCATACAAATGCCTAGTATGCCTAGTATAGAAGAAATTGCATCTTCTTCTAAGGCCGACTCGAAAAGTAAATTGACATTCAAAATTTTAGTATTTCCGTGCTTCTAGATTCATAAACCCTCGAACGAAATGGAAATTGCAGACCTAATGAAGAACTCTGAATTTTCCAACTCGTTTGTTGTACCATACTTACTACGGAAGTCAGAGATCCGTCTCCTTGCTGAGGACCTTTCAAGTTTGTTCATCTCGGGTCTCTATACCACCCATCATAGGACAAACTACTGATAACACCTTTTTAACCTATCTTGAATATAATGAATGATGTGAAGCAAAGTAAAATGACAAGTAATTTAAATAATAAAAGTGTTTTAAAATGCTATTTTTCAACTATTCCTATTTTTTGAACATAAAAAGGTTAATTAAGCATCTATTTACTTGAGATCCCAAATTGCCAAAAAAAATGCAGAGTTGGCTAAAGTAAAAGCCACATATTCGCAATTTGTAATAGACCTACATAAAATCCTGAAGACATAACATTTGTAGAAATGGAATTTTATTTTACGTTTAATGAATTTACAGCTGTAACGTATAGATGGAATTTGGGGTCATTTCACTTGAAGTTCCATTTTAATTCAAAGTTTACAAAATTAAAAGCACTGTTTATAAAAAACGTTTAGAATTATTACTAGAATGACATCTTTATATATTTTTGTATTACTTCAACGTTCTTGCTGTGAAATTCTACACATCAACAAAAAAGACCATATTTTACAAAACAAACACATATTAAACGAACTATCAAAATACACACTTTTTGACTACATTATAGAAATCCTCCCAAACAACGCTTCCAAGCAGCCCCGTTGTGAGGCCAAAAACATTTTGTGCCAGTAAATTTTATAAAATATTTATTTCAAATATGAGTTCGGCAAGTTGTTAATTTAAGTAACAATAAACTTAAACCTTCAGCAATCATCATCGAAAATACAATCCACGACTTATATTCCATATTACCAAAATGCAGCGGACAAATAATTTTAGATTGTTCACTGCATCTCATTCAGTGAATTTGGAAACCATTCTCTGAAACTCTTCTAAGATCTGCCACTATGGCGGAATTCCGACTGTAAACGAGCCAATGACTATCTAAAGCCCATGTGTAATTCACCCTCCAACAAAATTTAAAAAAATTAAATGCCATTTTACACCAGTTATTACCTAATTTCCACACAAGATGATAAAATAAGTGAATTAAATTTCTTTTTAATTGAAATACAATCCATATTTAAAGAGTAGTTTACTCAATGGACAATAAATTCATGGAGTCCTATATGTAGAAATGGTATTTACTTAGGTAGTCAGGTAAACGTATCGTAAGAAACAACATCTTAAAAGCTATCTTTAGATTCTTTTCAAAATCTACAAACAAATATTGAGACTAAAGAAGTCTCTTCTTTAAAACCTTCGTCCTCTGATACAGCGATACCTCCATGGGGTAACGGAGTGTCAGCCAGCGGTGGTTTATGAACCCTGCCAAGAAACAGAGGCTGGACAATGAGCCAGCCGCATCCACATTGTGAGGGTTCCAGTGGATGTGGAGGAGGCGGTTGCGAGAGAAGAAGAGAAAGACGTGAGGAAGTTACTTTCCTTTTTATAGTAGTGCAATCCTTTTAATTGTAATTTAACCACTAATTAAAAGTTTTCTCCACATACATAGTTATTACTGATGTGAATAATGTTAAATCTTAGTCTTTTTCGGTAATTACAAATATATAGGCCGACGATCAAATAATAAAGTAATTCTACATAATTGTCCCTTGTAATATTTAACATCGGCTATATTCTTCCACTAATTGTTCCTTAGATTATTTTAAATTTCAATCTTATGATCGCTTAAATAGTTTGTTCTACATTAATTTCCCCTTTGAATTATTTAACATATATTCTTACGATCGCTTAAATAAATAATTCTACATTAATTGCCCCTTGGAATATTTAACATATATCCTTAGGACCTCTTAAACAAGTAATTCTAGGTAAGGTAATTCACCTGTGTTTTGTAATTACATTTATTAAAGGATTAGCGGGCAGTAACGTAGGCATCCTCAACATCTAAATACTTTAGCCTCACTCCAGGTAATAATTTTAAATGCCCATATCATAATGACATTGCGAAATAATATTGTGTGAAAGCATTCAGTAAAAAGCCTATACCCTGGAATAGAAAATCAGTTGTAAATCTGAAGGCTGAAACTGTTTCGAAACGTAAAGCATCGATTGGTAATGATTGTTTTGTATCGCGATTACATTTTTAGTCTAGGATTAGCGGACAATGGCGTAAGCCTCATCAACCTCCAAATACTTTAGCCACACTCCAGGTAATAATTTTAAATGCCCATATCATATTGAAAATGCCTAGTTTCATATTTGTTACAGTAGAGAAATGTGTTTACATTTATACATTAATTCAATCGCTTAGTAA
>JBAIZL010000003.1:13206372-13223872 GCA_036971475.1 Prosapia bicincta | reverse complement strand
GGCCTGGTGTACAGGGATAGTGATGGACTTGCCTGATACTCCACTTGATAGAACTGAAAGAGATAAAATTGTCACTGGAGGAAAGAAATTTCTTAATATAATAAGGCTTTTCTGTATCTATCAGGGAACCTTCTTACTAATACAACCGACAAGGCGAAGCTCCAATTCCACCCATCCCATTGGCACATGTGGAGCCGCCATGAAGTGATTGTGATGCTTCGGTCTTCTATTTACTTTGTAAATTCTGGGTCTTCATTCCTAGACCAACAATATAACACCTTCTGGTTAAACACTATACACATAATACGACTATGATTTAAGTTTAAGTGTCACAATCAAACTTGAGGTAGTTTTAAAGGTTGTTAAAAAGATACTAAAATAAGTAGTGACAAAATAAAATATATTCTGAAAGTGATTAGCTAGTGTCGGTAGACCAATTGTTAAGAAAATATTGTACTTTTTTGTTACAGTTTTCTGCTGCTGTTGAAGGCAGAAAAGGAGGGAGGACGGTAAGTGTTTATTAAAAATATTTCCATATATCCTTCAATCCTTTAAAAATTCACGACACTAACTATGGTATAGTTTTATAATTTATTGTTTTAAATGTTACAGAAAGAGAACACACAACAGTACACGACACGACCAATACAGACAGTGACTGGGGTAAGTTTTTTGAAAATAGAGAAAGTCTATTTCATCTTAAATATTTAATTACTTCTCCTTGATTAGTTTTACTGTAAATGTTTCTTCAACTTTAGACATCCTTTTCTAATTTATTGATTTAAATGTTACAGAAATAGAAAACACATTACACGATACCACAAGTACGGACACCGACTGGGGTAAGATTTTGACAATAAAGAAAGTCTATTTCATCTTAAATATTTAATTACTTCTCCTTGATTAGTTTTACTGTAAATGTTTTTTTCTACTTTGGACATCCTTTTCTAATTTATTCATTTAAATGTTATAGGATCACATGACACTTCAACATCAGACGACACAACAGACAGCGATATGGTCAGAGGTAAGTCTTTTTGAAAATATAGTAACCCATTTATTCGTAAATACCTAATTACTAATCCTTGATTATTTTTTTAAAATTCTCATTTAATTATTTGTTCTAGAATATAATAATTCTAGAGTATTTTGTTGTGTATGTGTTTATGTTTGTGCGAATAAATTTCAGTTTTTGTCATTTAAAATACATTTTAAGTTTTACCCTTTTTATAATCTTTACTGAAATTTATCCAAGTCACTTATTTTTTGACACACCTGAGAATTCGTAACGAGATTTCATGGTAAAAGTACACCTGACGATGGTTAATAAACCATTGAAGTGTGCTTAAAGTAATTACAGTAAAATAATATAATGTTTTACTGTAGGAAAACACTAATTAATTGTAGTATTACTCTGATTATAGGGACCTATAAAAACTTGTTTGGATGTGAATTTATGTGTCACACGAAGATATGACTATTGTTAAGGTTGTGTTTTAAAAGTAGGCTAATTTTGAAAATCTTTTTCTTCATACGAATACTGACTTGACAGAACTCATAATTTTTTTAATACAAAATATTGAGCATTTTGAAGGATCTACTCTACAAAATAACTGAAAATTCAAGAGAATCAATTATTAATAAAATAGAATACTAGAAAGGTGCACCATCATTAGCAAACAATTTGCCCAGGGCTTGTTATATATTATGTAAATGATAAACCGGTTGAATATGAAGTCGAAAATATTTATTTTTTAGTGAAACGTTTCGGCACCTAATTCGTTGTCCTTATCAAATCTGTAAACAATACAACATTTCATTTAATTACACATGTAAATACACGTATACTCATTACAATAATTTTAAACATAAAACATTATATTATTTTACTGTAATTACTTTAAGCACACTTCAATGGTTTATTAACCATCGTCAGGTGTACTTTTACCATGAAATCTCGTTACGAATTCTCAGGTGTGTCAAAAAATAAGTGACTTGGATAAATTTCAGTAAAGATTATAAAAAGGGTAAAACTTAAAATGTATTTTAAATGACAAAAACTGAAATTTATTCGCACAAACATAAACACATACACAACAAAATACTCTAGTATTATTATATTCTAGAACAAATAATTAAATGAGAATTTTAAAAAAATAATCAAGGATTAGTAATTAGGTATTTACGAATAAATGGGTTACTATATTTTCAAAAAGACTTACCCCTGACCATATCGCTGTCTGTTGTGTCGTCTGATGTTGAAGTGTCATGTGATCCTATATCATTTAAATGAATAAATTAGAAAAGGATGTCCAAAGTAGAAAAAACATTTACAGTAAAACTAATCAAGGAGAAGTAATTAAATATTTAAGATGAAATAGACTTTCTTTATTGTCAAAATCTTACCCCAGTCGGTGTCCGTACTTGTGGTATCGTGTAATGTGTTTTCTATTTCTGTAACATTTAAATCAATAAATTAGAAAAGGATGTCTAAAGTTGAAGAAACATTTACAGTAAAACTAATCAAGGAGAAGTAATTAAATATTTAAGATGAAATAGACTTTCTCTATTTTCAAAAAACTTACCCCAGTCACTGTCTGTATTGGTCGTGTCGTGTACTGTTGTGTGTTCTCTTTCTGTAACATTTAAAACAATAAATTATAGAACTATACCAAAGTTAGTGTCGTGAATTTTTAAAGGATTGAAGGATATATAGAAATATTTTTAATAAACACTTACCGTCCTCCCTCCTTTTCTGCCTCCAACAGCAGCAGAAAACTGTAACAAAAAAGTACAATATTTTCTTAACAATTGGTCTACCGACACTAGCTAATCACTTTCAGAATATATTTTATTTTGTCACTACTTATTTTAGTATCTTTTTAACAACCTTTAAAACTACCTCAAGTTTGATTGTGACACTTAAACTTAAATCACAGTCGTATTATGTGTATAGTGTTTAACCAGAAGGTGTTATATTGTTGGTCTAGGAATGAAGACCCAGAATTTACAAAGTAAATAGAAGACCGAAGCATCACAATCACTTCTTGGCGGCTCCACATGTGCCAATGGGGTGGGTGGAATTGGAGCTTCGCCTTGTAGGTTGTATTAGTAAGAAGGTTCCTTGATAGATACAGAAAAGCCTTATTATTTTAAGAAATTTCTTTCCTCTAGTGACAATTTTATCTCTTTCAGTTCTATCAAGTGGAGTATCAGGCAAGTCCATCACTATCCCTGTACCCCAGGCCTTGATAGATAGGACGCCGAAAAACAACCGTCTTTTTTCCAAGTAGATTCATTTTTGTGACCTAGTTTTTCGGGTACAGTGAGGGAAAAGCAATATATTATCCCCGCTTGCAAAATTATCGTCATGATAGTTTTTTAAAAAAATTTTTAAAAAAACAAGATGTTTTACCTAACCTAATTGAACACAACATGCCCTTGAAGTTAATATAATTATATAAATGTATTAGGAAGCACTGAATTTACTTTAGTTGAATTTTCACAGTTTATCGTATTTAGTCAATCAGAGAGCCGGGTAGAAGCAAAGTCTCTATAGACTTATTAGACGTTTTTTTTTTCTTTTCTTACGTGACAGTTTGACGTGACTTGGTTCCAGTGCAGCGCTAATGATGCCAAGGATACATACAAAACTCGTTACGTTATTTCCTTGTGAGGCGGCAATTTGAAAAACTTCATTATCTCCGTTTACCTACCCCCTCCGAGTCAGAATTTACTGTTCATTACGTCTCGGAAACACTGCCTGTTCTGGACGGCACGATATAAAATCTACAGCCAACACTGATTGTAGAAAAAAACCTTGCATTAAAAATAATCTGATAATAAAATTAGTTTTACTGTTTGGGTACGGTAATAAAAAAAAACCCAAGGACATTAAGAGCAACCTTGGAACAGTAGAATATATTGACGAAGTTCAGGGAAGCCTGACTACAAACATTGGAATGGTTTTGAAACTTTAAGTCCCCTACTTACCGTCTTTAACAAATTATTTTGCATTGCCTTCAACTATGAATACATAAATGAAAATCGCGCATTGTTTGCTACTCTCTTTCTAGCTTTGAAGCTTCTGTATTTGCTTTCTTTTTTGTTCTGACCCTCCCAGGGTTGTGGTTTTACCACTAGGCTCTTGTGTGTGTGTGTGTTTGTGTGTATCTGTATGTGTGTGTATGTGTATGTGTGTGTGTGTGTGTGTGTGTGTATGTGTGTGTGTGTGTGTATGTGTGTGTGTGTGTGTGTGTGTGTGTGTGTGTGTGTGTGTGTGTGTGTGTGTGTGTGTGTGTGTGTGTGTGTGTGTGTGTGTGTATGTGTGTGTGTGTGTGTGTGTGTGTGTGTGTATGTGTATGTGTGTGTGTGTGTGTGTGTGTGTGTGTGTGTGTGTGTGTATGTGTGTGTGTGTGTGTGTGTGTGTGTGTGTGTGTATGTGTATGTATGTGTGTGTGTGGGTGTCAGTTTATGTATTGGATGTTAGCTTACCATAATGTTTCGGCCAAGATCTACATGAGTAAGTATACTTTGCAAACATATGTTACTCTCTGTTTAATAATGATGCTCTTCAGATAGTGTTGATAGAGCTACAACACGCAATGAGTACTCGACCCTGTCCCGTCCTTAACTACAAAAGTTGCCTAAGAAAAGG
The DNA here is from genome assembly GCA_036971475.1 of Prosapia bicincta. NCBI lineage: Eukaryota > Metazoa > Arthropoda > Insecta > Hemiptera > Cercopidae > Prosapia > Prosapia bicincta. The sequence continues at coordinate 13,219,215 of JBAIZL010000003.1, read as the reverse complement.
AAAACCGAATCAGTTCCCCTGAATCACAGACTAAGATTGAACTCTAGCGCTACGGATAGAAAAAATTGCCCAATTCAACATTTGTTAATTGTTTGAATCAATGTTACGTAACAACCATTTAACGTTAATTTATACTACAAGTAAATGATTTACGGACGTATTGGTTCATACAGCAGTGCATGTGTTTCAATGTCAACGGGTACAATCCAGTACCCATTGGTAGTAATAAATGCGTAAGTGCTTGTATATAAAAACCAGCGATGTGTTAGCTTGTGGCTTGTCTTAGCAGGGATGTGGAGATAGGGACCCATATTTTATTTTTGAACTATATTTTACTAATAAAGCTATTTAGTTCATTTTATTATGAAATCTTTTAGACTGAATCTATTTTATCAATATTTTTGTGTTCTATTTTCTCTCTGTCTGTCTGCTCCCCCTCTCTCTTTCTCTCTTTCTCTATCTCTGTTTCTTTCACTCTCTCTCTCTCTTTCTAACTCTCTCTCGTATAACTGCCTCGATAAAAAGTATATTAAGCCCTAACTATTTTAGTACATATTCTTGATAACATATGCTGTAGATGGCACTTCAACTTAACCATTGTTTTTATGTGTTATTTATTTACCTCTTTTAGAACGAATTATAACCATCAAGGCACTTGAAGATGTATTGGAAAGTTTAAGGCTACTACGTGAAGACTTTAGTTCGTATTATTGGTTACTGAATTTAATATTAAAAACAGATTTTTTTCTGTTGTGAGTGTGTCTGTGTGTGTGTGTCTATTGTGTATAGATGAATTACGTGTAATAATTTTATTACATTTATACTACATCATTCAGATGTCAATTTTTTTCATTTTTCTGTTCCTTGTCATTTAAAATAAATTGTATGATTTAAGTTTTATTTAAATTTTATGCTGATAACATAGTTTTACCTCACAGTTTGTGCTGTTTCCTTCAAATTCTTTTTAAAGAATCAATCCCCTCTAATCTTTTCAGTTATGTTTATCAATAAATGGTGCAGCTATTTAAGTTTGAATTATTTATTTAGAGCATTTACCTCGCCCGAAATTATCACATTCCCTTTTTGCACAAAAACGTAAGACAGATGTGAGTGGTTATTCCAATGTGAGCCTATATGAACAAGGATTGACAAAACTATGTGCAATGTACGCACAGCAGTTAAGGTTTATCATTGTAATATCATTTACTATAAATAGATAGATAGTAAGCTATAATAACCATAAACATGTGTGAAATTTTATTATGTTTTTAAAATGTTTTCTGTTTTTCTAGTGAGAGCTCGCTCCATGAGACACGCCATTAAAGAAATGCGGCGAAAACAATATGAAGGTAAGACCAAACCACATAGGCCGTTTGGGTCTCGTTAGTATTAAAATAATTACAAATACAAATTTTGAAAATTATCTTTTTCATACGAATATGGACTAAACAAAATTTATGAAAAAATTATTAAAATTAATACTCAGACTTCATATTCTTTAGAAAAACGAAATATTCAAGAAAGGAATTCATAACACGTCGGTCGTTGGCTTACACCTAAGACAGGGCATGGTATATATGTATATACATATATATATATATATATATATATGTATAGATGAGTAAACTTATTTTCTTGGTCTTTACAATTTGTTACTATAAATTTATTTTATATATGAAAAATCAATTTTATCTTTCACCCCTCACTCTCTCTCTCTCTCTCTCTCTCTCTCTCTCTCTCTCTCTCTCTCTCTCTCTCTCTCTATGAACCCTAAATAATCTAACATACAAAATGTTTAATTATAACTCATATTAGTATCGTATGATAGAAGTTGTATCAGAATTCACTTCAAAACCATAAGGTTGAACTATGTTGCTCAAATAATTAAAATAAATATATAGAGGGAAATTGTGACATTTCCTCAAGTTTTCTAGAGAGTATAAAGCATTGTAATGTATGAGCTAAGTAATAAGTCCTAGACTCGCTTAACTCGTAATTAATGGCCGTTTTATTTCCAGAAGACGCAGCATTCCAACCGTACAGAGACTACGACTTACTTACACGCACCATACCCGATACATCCAAAATTCGCAATTTCAGACATACAAAAACATATGAAGAGGAGCCGTACTACAGCACACAGTCCATATGTAAGAGAAATACTATTTTGTTTTTCCCAATCTTCAATTTTGGAATTAAAGTTATTATACTATATGAGGAACAGTTTTTATATTTAATATCCATTTTAATATTTTTAAATCGTGAATATATTGTTTCATGATAAAGACACAATAGAAAAAGGAAATATCACATTTTGCCTTCTCTAGTCAGTTACGGTTTAGCCAAGTAAGTTTGTGCTGAAACCTTAGTTTCCTTCACAGTTACTATTTATCACTAGTTTAAAAATTACATAATTGCATTGGTAACAAGGTAACACGTTTCGGATGCTTTCATGGCGTCTTCACTTCAATTCTTCTTGGCGTTTCTGTATATTAAATACACACTGGTTTTCGTCACCTTTTCATCCGGGCCAAAGCACATGTTTAGATTCTTACTGCCGTTTACAAATTGACATCTTTTAATATCATAAATAAAGCTATAGCCATCTGTTTAACCTAATTTCTTAGATTGAGATTTTGGCACTTTAGTTTAATTAGTTTGTATCGTTTTCAAATCATTTAGCTTTATCGTTTTATTAATAGCGATTGTTTTCCTAGAAGTTAATTAAGTTTAATAGTTTTACACATGTTTTATTCATTTAGTAAATATATATATATTTTTTTTAAAATTTTTAGAAACAATGTCACGGCTCTGGCGTTCAGTGGAAGGTAAGCAAATTAAAGTTAATTTCAATTAAAACTTTTACACTACATTACTTTACTAATCGAATGAAATAAAATCTATGAACCCTAAATATCCAAGTCTGAGTTTTAAAAAATTAATAATTGTTAAATAATTTGTATTTGTAAAGAATTGGTAACTCAATATACCTCACAAATATGATGTCCCTTTTGTATATTGATATAAAAGCATTTATAAATGATGTATAAATTGAAACCTCAAAAAGGTGCACTATGAATACATGTCGGCTTAAATGAAGTTTAGATAAACCTTTAATATATATTCTGTCTTCTAAGTGTAGTTATTGTCGATAGAATGCTCTTCGACAATAATGCTCTTTATAGAAACGACAACATATGGTATATTGCCTATTAGTAACGTTCTCTATTTTCATATAACTTTACAAAAACTGTATCTGTATTTATAACTTGATATCTAGGGAACTTTTACAGCGCTGTCCAAACAGAGCAAAATAAAATCTCACATCAAACGGACACACTTTTAAAAACCTTATAGTTATTTGTAGTAAGTATTCCATTATTTGTATATTAGATTAAACGTTTTATTTACTAACTTCTAATACAAACAACTTTGGAAGCATTATAGATGCTTGGGTGAGTGTCGACTTCCCATCACGGTGTTCTCGATAACAAGTATACAAGGAGAACACTGGGTCACCCAAGGTAAATTGCTTTCTTTAAATTCTAAACCACATGATATATGAGAATTTAATTAACAATTTATTCCTCAAATTTTTAATAATAAAAGATTACAAAATATTTAGTTATTTTAAAACCCAAAACCAGCTATTCTTACCCTACCATAGAACTTTACCGTATATTTAATTGATAATAATAAATTTAAACTAATTAAGGTATAATAAAATTTTGTTAAATAAAAACTAAATTAGGTCAAACCAAAACTTATTATAAAACTAAATAAGTAAGTTTTATAACAACCTATTTAATGTAGTCCTTCGAAAGTCAAATAGTTTTTAATACATGTGTAACGTTTATTACATGCACAAAATTTAAACCCATGCTTTGCTTGTTTTCACAAAGTTCAAAACAATTACATAATTATTTTAATAAATATTTCACACCTAAATTTAAACATTTTATTGTAACACATATGTCAGTTAAAAAAAGAATGTCCATGAGTGAAGCCACTACATAGTAAAACATGAACACAACTTTACCATATGAATACAAGCACAATTATGTCTGTTACAGACTTATAACTGTTATGGAAAATATTTTACCCCGGTCAAGTTTCTAGTAGGTTTTTCCTATTTTTTATGTTTAAATTAAATCAAATATTTTTTTGTTAATTACATTCTTTTACTTCTAGTTTTGTATTAATTGATAATATTTTAGTTTTGTTTGTGATTTTGTGTGGTTCCCATGAGTATACCATAATAATAACATTTGTTCATCTTTCAGCCAACTATATTTACACACTGAACGCCAAACCTAAATTCCACTTGCTCCACATTTCTACACATTGTTTGGATAAACACCAGCGAAATTTCACCTTGCTACAATGCTTCACAATCTTTTGAACCTGGATCAAAATTTTTCTTGCTCACAAGCTGGCCTAGGTTCAACAACAGTTTCGGATAAGAAAAAATAATTAATGGGGTGTAAACCCGTCGCGTCCGTACTTGGTACACGTGCACCTCGGTATCGGTTATCACCGGCGAAATGACGGAGGACAACACAAATAATTACAAGAAGATAACAAGAGACAAAACCGCCCCGGAGTGCCAAAACAAATAAATAGTTGTATTAAAAATAAATCTAGTTTTGTGTTTACGTCTTTAATTAGCTGGTTTATTATTTTAGCAGTTATTTACAATTTTTATATAAAATATGCAAATGTTTTTGACGTATTTTTGCCAAACATGCAGATGGGTTTCTAGTTTATTTAAAAATTTATCAACTTGTGTTTACTGATACAGAACTCGAATGTAGAAGTTGATGATGAACAAAGGACGAGATGAAATACAATCCAGAAGTTCATAGATTTCAAGAAGTAAATTATTCTTTCCAAGAAGAATATGGTAGCCTACCCCAAGTACATCTGACCGGAAAGCTGGCTAAAGTCATTTAACAATGCACGACTGAAACATTCAAGCACAACAGCTTGGTAGCTTGCGGAGACTAGTTTTTCCTTTGCCGGAAATTCTAATGAGATAATTTCTTTTTTTCTGTTGCTGAGATTGAAGGAATGGAAAGAATGTGAACTTCTTTGGTTTGAATATACAAAATAGTTTTTGAGAAGCGTGTAAATTATATATATATGTTACTATTGCCAGTTATTATTTTAAACTTAAAATTGTGAATCTAATCCTTGAAAGTGTTGTATGGTAATCAGTGAGATGAACAATAGGTACTTACGTATTATACGGCCCCTTGTTCAAAGCATATAAAATGAATCAAAAATATTTTCCAGGAGGATAGCGAGTGATAGATAAAGAAAAAGAAAGAAAACTAAGAGATATCAGAGGGGTCTTTAAAGAGCATAGATCTTATATAGTGTAAAGATGTGGTAAAAAGAAAGAAGTGGAAGACACAGACAAGAGGATGTGATAGATAAGGAATAAGCACGAAGAACTAAGAGATATCAGAGGGGTCATTAAAGAGCATAGATCTGATATACTGTAAAGATGTTGTGTAAAGAAAGACATAGCCAGGATGACAGAGGTATGGATGAAGAATAAGCACTAAGACCTAAGAAACACCTGAGGGTTGAATAATAGGGAATAAATAGGTTATAGTGTAAAGATACACTGAAAAGAAAGAGAGGGAAGACACATCCAGGATGATAGCGAGGTATAAATAAAGTATAAGTACGAAGAACTAAGAGCTATCAGAGGGGTAAAAAATAGGAAGCAATAAATCGGTTATACTGTAAAGATACACTGAAAAAAAGAGGGGGAAGACACATCCAGGATGATAGCGAGGTATACATAAAGTATAAGCACGAAGAACTAAGAGCTATCAGAGGAGTAAAAAATAGGAAGCAATAAATCGGTTATACTGTAAAGATACACTGAAAAAAAGAGGGGGAAGACACATCCAGGATGATAGCGAGGTGTACATAAAGTATAAGCACGAAGAACTAAGAGCTATCAGAGGGGTAAAAAATAGGAAGCAATAAATCGGTTATACTGTAAAGATACACTGAAAAAAGAAAGGGAAGACACATCCAGGATGATAGCGAGGTGTACATAAAGTATAAGCACGAAGAACTAAGAGCTATCAGAGGGGTAAAAAATAGGAAGCAATAAATCGGTTATACTGTAAAGATACACTGAAAAAAAGAGGGGGAAGACACATCCAGGATGATAGCGAGGTGTACATAAAGTATAAGCACGAAGAACTAAGAGCTATCAGAGGGGTAAAAAATAGGAAGCAATAAATCGGTTATACTGTAAAGATACACTGAAAAAAAGAAAGGGAAGACACATCCAGGATGATAGCGAGGTGTACATAAAGTATAAGCACGAAGAACTAAGAGCTATCAGAGGGGTAAAAAATATGAAGCAATAAATCGGTTATACTGTAAAGATACACTGAAAAAAAGAGGGGGAAGACACATCCAGGATGATAGCGAGGTGTACATAAAGTATAAGCACGAAGAACTAAGAGCTATCAGAGGGGTAAAAAATAGGAAGCAATAAATCGGTTATACTGTAAAGATACACTGAAAAAAAGAGGGGGAAGACACATCCAGGATGATAGCGAGGTATACATAAAGTATAAGCACGAAGAACTAAGAGCTATCAGAGGGGTAAAAAATAGGAAGCAATAAATCGGTTATACTGTAAAGATACACTGAAAAAAAGAGGGGGAAGACACATCCAGGAGGATAGCGAAGTATAGACAAAGTATAAGCACGAAGAACTAAGAGCTATCAGAGGGGTAAAAAATAGGAACCAATAAATCGGTTATACTGTAAAGATACACTGAAAAAAAGAGGGGGAAGACACATCCAGGAGGATAGCGAGGTATAAATAAAGTATAAGCACGAAGAACTAAGAGCTATCAGAGGGGTAAAAAATAGGAACCAATAAATCGGTTATACTGTAAAGATACACTGAAAAAAAGAGGGGGAAGACACATCCAGGAGGATAGCGAAGTATAGACAAAGTATAAGCACGAAGAACTAAGAGCTATCAGAGGGGTAAAAAATAGGAACCAATAAATCGGTTATACTGTAAAGATACACTGAAAAAAAGAGGGGGAAGACACATCCAGGAGGATAGCGAAGTATAGACAAAGTATAAGCACGAAGAACTAAGAGCTATCAGAGGGGTAAAAAATAGGAACCAATAAATCGGTTATACTGTAAAGATACACTGAAGAAAAGAGGGGGAAGACACATCCAGGATGATAGCGAGGTATACATAAAGTATAAGCACGAAGAACTAAGAGCTATCAGAAGGGTAAAAAATAGGAAGCAATAAATCGGTTATACTGTAAAGATACACTGAAAAAAAGAGGGGGAAGACACATCCAGGAGGATAGCGAAGTATAGACAAAGTATAAGCACGAAGAACTAAGAGCTATCAGAGGGGTAAAAAATAGGAAGCAATAAATCGGTTATACTGTAAAGATACACTGAAAAAAAGAGGGGGAAGACACATCCAGGAGGATAGCGAAGTATAGACAAAGTATAAGCACGAAGAACTAAGAGCTATCAGAGGGGTAAAAAATAGGAACCAATAAATCGGTTATACTGTAAAGATACACTGAAAAAAAGAGGGGGAAGACACATCCAGGATGATAGCGAGGTATACATAAAGTATAAGCACGAAGAACTAAGAGCTATCAGAGGGGTAAAAAATAGGAACCAATAAATCGGTTATACTGTAAAGATACACTGAAAAAAAGAGGGGGAAGACACATCCAGGAGGATAGCGAGGTATAAATAAAGTATAAGTACGAAAGAACTAAGAGATATCAGAGGAGTGAATAGTAAATAAAAAAATCTGTTATAATGTAAAGGTACACTGTAAGGAAAAAGGGGGAGGACCCATCCAGAAGGATGACTAGATATAGAAAAAGTAAAGCACGAAGAACTAAGAGATATCAGAGAGAAGAATGATAGAGAATTAATCTGTTATAGTGTAAAGATACACTGTAAAGAAAGAGTAGGAAACACGTCCTGGAGGATAGCGAGGTACAGATAAAGTATGAGCACGATGATCTAAGAGATGTTAGAGGGGTTAATAATAGATTAATAATCTGTTATTGTGTAAAGATACACTGTAAAGAAACAAGGGAATGTCACTTCCAGGAGGATAGCGAGTTATAGATACCGAATATGCACAAAGAACTAAGAGATATCTGAGGGGTGAATCATAGGGAATAAATCTGGAATAGTGTAAAGATTCACTATAAAGAAAGAAGGGGAAGTCACATCATGGAGGAAAGCGAGGTATAGATTAAGTATAGACACGAATAACCAAGAGAAATGAGACGGATGTAAAATAGAGAATAACTTTGTTATAGTGTAAAGATACACTCTAAAGAAAGATGGGGAAGACACTGCCAATGGGATAGTGAGGTACAGATAAACTATAAGCACGAAGAACTAAGAAATATCAGAAGGGGTGAACAATAGAGAAAAAATCTGTTATAGTTTAAAGATACACTGTACAGAAAGAGGGGGAGGACACAGCCTGAAGGATAACTAACTATAGACAAAGTATAATGAGGAAGAGCTAAGAGATATCAGAGGGGTGAATAATAGAGAATAAATCTGGGTTAGTGTATAGATAGACAGTAAAGAAAAAGGGGGAAGACACGTCCAGGAAGATACCGAGGTATAGATAAAGGATACGCATGAAGACATAAAAGATAAAAAAGGGGGAAGACTCCATCCATGGAATAAATAATTTATAGTGTAAAGATACACTGTGAAGAAAGTGGGGGACCACACACCCAGGAGGATTTAATGGTATATATATAAAGTATCAGCACGAAGAACTAAGAGATATCGAAGGGGGGATGAAATTAGAGAATAAATCTGTTATAGTGTAAAGATACATTGTAAGAAAAGTAAGGAAGACACATCCAGGCAAAGAACGATGTATAGATATAGTATAAACAGGAAGAACCAAGAGATTTCATGGGGGTGAATAATAGGAAATAAATCTGTTATAGTGTAAAGATACACTGTAAAGAAACAGGGGGAAGACACTGCCAGGGGGATAGTGAGGTACAGATAAAGTATGAGCACGAAGAACTAAGAGATATCTGAGAGTTAAATAATAGAGTATAAATCTGTAATAGTGTAAAGATACAGTATAAAGAAAGAAGGACATAGCCTGAAGAATAACTAGCTATAGAAAAAGTATAAGGACGACGAGCTAAGAGATATTAGAGGGGTGAATAATAGAGAATAAATCTGGGTTAGTGTAAATATAGACAGTAAAAAAAAAAAGGAAGAAGACGCATCCAGGAGGATACCAAGGTATGGATAAAGGATAAGCACGAAAATAAAAGATATTTAGGGGTGAATAATAGAGCATAAAACTGTTAAAGAGTAACGATATGATGTAAAGAGAGTGGAGGAAGACACAGCCAGAAAGATAGCTAGGTATAGACAAAGTAGGAGCACGAAGAAAAAAGCGATATCAGAGAGGCGAATAATAGGGAATAAATCTATTATAGTGTAAATATACACTAATAAATACACAAAAACCTCTTGACCATAAACTTTCTTTATTTTACCCTTATGTACATTTCAGTTACAAAGTAACCATCCTCAGAGGGATAACATACAAAGACTTACATACAAAGAGTCTTTGTATGTTATCCCTCTGAGGATGGTTACTTTGTAACTGAAATGTACATAAGGGTAAAATAAAGAAGGTTTGTGGTTAAGAGGTTTTTGTGTATTTATTATTAAATTCAACCACAGTATATTCCTAATAAATAGTAAAGATATACTGTAAAGAAAGAGGGGGAAGACACATCCAGGAGGATAGCGAGGTATAGATAAACTATAAGCACGAAAAACTAAGAGGTATCACAGAGGGGTGAATAATAGAGAATAAATCTGGGTTAGTGTAAAGATAGACAGTAAAGAAAAAGGGGGAAGACACATCTAGGAAGATAGGGAGGTATAGATAACGTATAGGGACCAAGAGCTAAGAGATATCAGAGGGGTGAATAATAGAGAATAAATTTGTGATAGTGCAAAGATACACTGTAAAAAAAAGGTGCAAGACATATTCAGGAAGATAGCGAGGTATAGATAAAGTATAAGCACGGAGAACTACCAGATATCAGAGGTGTGATAATAGGGGGATAAATCTGTGTTACTGTAAAGATGCGATGTAAAGGAATAAGGGGAAGACTTATCCAGAATAATAGCAAGGTATAGATAAAGTATAAGCAGGAAGAAATAAGAGATATCAGAGGGGTGAATAATAGGGAATAAATCAGTAACAGTGTAAATATACACTGTAAAGAAAGAGAGGGAAGACACATCCAGTAGGATAACGAGGTAAAGATAACGTATAGGCGCGAAGAGCTAAGAGATATCAGAGGTGTGATTAATAGAGAATAAATCTGTAATAAGGTAAAGATACACTGTAAATAAAGAGGGGATAACGCACATCCAGGAGGATAGCGAGGTATAGATAAAGTATAAGCACGAAGAACATATAGATGTTTGAGGGGTAAATAATAGTGAATAAATCTGTAATAGTGTAAAGATACACTGTAAAGAAAGAGGGGGAAGACACATCTAGGAGGATAGCGAAGTATAGACAAAGTATAAGCACGAAGAACTAAGAGATATCTGAGAGTTAAATAATAGAGTATAAATCTGTAATAGTGTAAAGATACACTGAAAAGAATGAGGGGGAATACACATCCAGGTGGATAGCGCGGTATAGATAAGGTATAGGCACGAAGAACCAAGAGATAGCAGAGGGATGAATAATAGCCAGCGGTGGTTTATGAACCCTGCCAAGAAACAGAGGCCGGACAATGAGCCAGCCGCACCCACATTGTAGGGGTTGCAGTGGATGTGAAGGAGGCGGTTGTGAGAGTAGAAGAGAAAGCCGTGAGGAAGTTACTTTCCTTTTTATAGTAGTCTAGGCCTTTTATTTGTAATTAATTAAAAGTTTTCTCTGCATACATAGTTATTACTAATGTGAATAATGTTAAATCTTAGTCTTTTTTGGTAATTGTAAATATATATTCCATATTTGACGTATGTTTTCTCGTCATTCTAGTTTACCTTTTTGTTTAAATTGCAAAGTACTTAATTATTCTGTATAATGTTGTAATTTTGTTTGAATGATTTTATACTTAGTAATATAAAATTTTGTTTCAATTCCTTGCTTGTTTGCTTCTAAATATTTTAGAACTGCTCAAAACAAGACAGTTAAATACGACATTACTGAAATCCCAAATCCAATTATTCTATCTCTCTCTCCTTCTCTCTCTCCCTCCCTCCCTCCCTCCCTCCCTCTCTCTCTTCCTCTCTCTCTCCCTCTCTCTCTCTCTCTCTCTCTCTCTCTCTCTCTCTCTCTCTCTCTCTCTCTCTCTCTCTCTCTCTCTCTCTCTCTCTCTCTCTCTCTCTCAGAATATATGCAGTGCTAGTTTGCAAGGCTCAAAGTACACCAGAAATACTTCCGTTTTTCTTTGTGTATTACCGCTAAAGAGCTGACAAAATTAAATAAGGCTAAGTAGGGAAGTGCTTACCCTCCAGAGATGCGATCGAATACAATAGAAAAATTCTTGTATTATGCTCCAATTATTATGTAATAAAATTACAGTTGCATTTATCTTGAAATACAAAAATAGAAACATCAGGAGTGTATGTTAATGTTTTATAACAACATTTTGATAAATCAGTAATGTTTCATTAATTTTACTTTTAAAATATGCATATTACGCTCGAGAAATAAACTATATAAATTCTCACAAATTGTAAAATGGAAATTAATTAACTACAGTATACGATTTTGCTGCTTAAACTGAACAACTCAACCACGAAAACTAAAATCCAATCACAATATTTTAAACATAAACACTATAAATTACTTGGCTACAAGAATAAACGTAGGCCTACCTCTAAAAATAATTTAATACATTGGACACTCAAATACTCAAGATGCGACTTAACAAACATATTTCCTTCATTTTGTCATGAATCTTAATTTAAGTTTCTTTCAAGTTTACTTCTTCGTTTATAATTTTTTATAAGATTTTGGCAGTTCAACTTCAGGATTTCTCATTTTTTGTTTGTCGTTTACTTTATTCATTATTCTATGCTTCTCTTACACGATCTCCATACACCTATTTGTAGCTTAACACTTCTTTGTTTCAGGAATTCCTATTTTTAATTTCTAGTAAGTTTCTTGTTGATCCTAGAATTAGTTGTTTTCACGACTGTATATGATTATAATTTTTATTGTTTCGTTATATTACATTATTGTCGTTGTTTTACAGTTCTAATTGTCAATTTGATAAAGCGATACATATCTTGCCTGTTTATATCCGTTTTACATTTTCGTATCTAATTTCATCTTGTTTGCCTGTTGTTTCTTTTAAAGTATTAAATTCCGTCTTCAGTTCCACACATTTATTTCGGCTTTAAATTTATTCAGTATTTTCCTCCTACGCTCTATTCTCACATAGTTCCCTCTTATTAAATCCGTACTAAGTTTTGGAATATTACATGAATCTAAATTTATGCATATTGATACACATTACCTCGTCGATCCTACTAGATTATGAATATCGCAAAATCAATATTGCTTTTACATAAATCATCCATGATTCGGACCTGATCGATTTAAATCGTACACTTAGTTCCTTCCAACGTTATATCTTAGTTGTGTCCTTATAGACCCATAGGACTTTATTTAGTCCACATTTGTATTAGCTCTTTTTATAACTTCACAAGAGGATATTTTTATGGGGGGGGGGGCGCTTTCTTCATGACTAATGTAATACCTTTTGCTCTAGTAAT